>NC_061161.1:16393527-16608527 GCF_022113875.1 Hydra vulgaris
ATAAAACCTACGTATATTTGATAATATTTAAACCATTTGGGGTAATGATATCTAATAATAAAAAACAAATAATAAATATTTTTAAAATAACTTATTAAAATGTAATAACCCCTGGTAACAAAAACTTGACAGCTTCAGTTTAAACTTTTGTTTATAAAGTTTTAGTTTTCTTGTATTGAAAATTTTATTTATTATTATTATAATAAAATTATAATAATTATAATAAAAAACTTAATCCATAATAAAGATAACTACTTTAATAGAACTGGTGTATTTTGCATAACTATTGTAGTTTGCATTCTTATGCTAAAACTATGAGTACCCTTGAGTATTTTGTTACACAATTTAAACTATTAAAGGTTATGTGATCAAGTGGAACAATAAAAATAAATGCTTGCATTTATTATGTACCAAATTTTGTTACCAGTGGTGAAATTATACAATGGTAAAATACAAATCAGCATTATTCAATGTTCTGCAAATTTCCAAATTATGATTTTTTTATATACAAACAAAAAAAAAATATAGAAAAAAACTTTTTATTATAAATAAACTACTCGTTTCTAACATTTAATTTTTAACTCTTTTTTAATAGTTATGAGTGCTCTAAAACACAGTTGTTTCTGCTTGGTCATACATACCTGGTCTCCTTTTGAGTAAGTGTTCAGATTCATCTGCTGTTATTTGGGAAACTGTAGTAAAAACATGGGCTAAAGTAGCGGCACTTCGCTCTAGACAATATCTGTGATAGATTTGACGATTACCAGCTTCCTAAATATTTAGTATTACAATTATTAATAAAAAATTAACAAAGTAATAAACTAAATATTCAAGAATAATAGACTATATACTCAATAAATTGATAACAGGCTGACCATAATTCAAAAAAGTTATTTGACTTTTTTTTAAATCATAATATAAAAAAAATCAAAAAAAATCAAAAAATAAAATTATTAATAAAAAGTTTTACTTTCAAACAATTTTATATTTATAATACATGAGAAAACTTATTTTAAAAAAATTAAACAATTTTATATCAGTAATAGAGTATATTTATGCTGATTGAATAAAGAGAAACAGAAAAAAAAGTTACAAAAACAAAATATAAAACTTACAGCATCACAGTCAAACTAAAAGAAAAATTTATCACATTTAATTAACTAATTGAATATATATATATATATATATATATATATATATATATATATATATATATCTGTGTGTGTGTATAAATTTAAGCTAATTGAATATCTAATTTATGTGAGAATAATTATTTTATTCTTGTTTGATTACAGTGGATTTTATTAAATAATTTTTCAAAAGTAACAACTTCTAAAGATTGTTTAACAAAAAGATTTAATTTTGTATTTGTATATCGAATTTTACAAAAAATGTAATAAAGCTTGATGGAACTCGGCACCAGGCCTTGCTATGCTGACGAGTTTGATACATATAGTTCTATTATTTGCTTGTGTTCTGATGCTGCAACCCTGACTTGACAAAAATTATGCACAAAAGAGATTTATAAAAAAGTAAAGTCTCTCTTTCCAGTTTTTGACTTGTTGCAGTTGAAGCATAAACTGGTGGTTACATCTTAGGTTGTATGACATTGATTTGAAAAAGGGATAACATAAGTATGTATTTTTTATAAAAAGGTTCTAAAAAGTTATTAGTATTCTTTATTATACCTTATTTTATGTTCAATTAAATTATGAAAACAATATATCGTATAAAATAAAATTCATTTTATTTTTTTTTAATTTAAAAGTCATAAAAAGCCTATTGAAAAGGCTGATGAACTTTAAGGATACATTCATTAACGAATCCAGGAATTTTTGGTTGTAGGGTGGGGTGGGAGGTGATGGTGTTAAAGAAGTTTCAGGAAATTTTGAGGATATTTTTATTGGAATTTTCAAATATATAAAAAATCAATTCAAACCTTATCCAAATTGTTGTAAAAGTCAATACTTCCAGCACATAGATATCTACCCAGAAGTGTTGCATGAGTTGTGAAGACAGTGGAGATATCAAGATGTCTAGTTCGTGAAAATATCAGCCCAATTCCTGCCATCCATTCATGAAAATGTGCTGTCATTAATACATCTTGATTGATAAATCGAAACTGTTAAAATCATAATAAATTAATTATTAAAATTCAAATTTTTTGCAAAGTGTTTTTAAATAAAAAAATAAAAAAAAATAAAAAGATGGTTTGAAAATATATTAAAATAAAAAACACACCAAAATTTTTTTATTAAAATAAAATTTGAAAACAAATTCAAATAAAACTTATTATTCAGATCTAGTGAAATTCACAATTAACCAAACCCCCCCCCCCCCACTTGAAACTCAAATTTTACTGCCTCTACTTCAAAATGCTAATGTACTTTGATGAAATTTAAATTCTATCAATAAATTTTGTAACTTTTCCTGATAAAAAATCCCTAATTAATTTAATCCAATATTAATTGGAATAAATATTCAAAATTTTGAGTGGTAATATAAATAAATTTAAAATCTATTTAGTCATTGATTTTATGAGTTTTTATGTAAATTATATTATACATTAAAATTAACTCATAAAATCTGTTATCACTATTAAAAACTAACTCTGACATTAAAAATACTTTTAAATTTTTAAAAAACTAAATCTTTAAACATCGTATTTAAATTTAAATACAAAAAATGTGCAATACTACAGTTATTTAATTTTATCGAAACTTTATCTTTCTCTGTGCAATATCAGTTTTAATATAATTTCATGAACGTTATATGAACAGAAAATATACTTTCATGCAATATCATGTTTAATGTGATTAATTTCATGACAGTTATAGGAATAAAAAAAGCAAATTACCTTTCCTAGAAACCAGGCCACTAAACCACCAAAAATAAGACAGTTTAATGTTTCTGTATCTGAATCAGGTATCCCAATGGATGCAACCTCCCACAGTTCTTTTCTCCATGAATTCAACCATTTTCTACCACTTTCCAGATCAAACAAAATGACCTAAACATTTTTTTTAATCAAGTAAATCTATATATGGTAGTACTACTTTGAATTTTAAAATCATTAAAAAAAACCTTTGGAGTTCCTTCAATCAACCATCTTCCATAAACAATCTAAAAATTGTTAACAAATAAAGGATTAAAACAAATTAAAATTAAAAAAAATATACATTCTTGAAAATTTTTGAAAATTTTTTACTTTATTTTGTAGGAAAATAATTAAAATGTTTTTGATTGTTATAAATTAAATATTTAAATTATTTTTATAATAGTTTTGATAATAATAAAAATTATAATAACAACAATAATATTATATAATATATAATGTAATAATAACAATAATAATATATTATAATAATATAAAAAAAATTATTACAAATTATAGTGATAACAATAATAAGTATGTTTACAATAATTATAATAAAATAAAATAAAAATAATGATAAGTATTATTAAGGTAGTTATAAACATAAAATTATATATAATTAAAGTTAATGATTTATTAGGATGGTGTCAATTATGCAGAAATCTGATCAAAGGAGTGACACCAACATTTAAATATAATATTAAAAAAAATATTTAAGCTTAGTGAGATATTAGATGATTTTATTTATGTAAATATTACAAAAGTTTGAACTTTTTTTATATTTTTTATACATAAAGAAAAAAATAATAATAATAAAATTAAAAAATAAAAAAAAACAACCATTTAGTTTATAAACTCAAGAAAATGACTGAAAAGAATAACATTGTTTTTGTTAAGATCAAAAACTAATGTTTTTTAATATTTTTAAAATATAATTTTTAATTTTTGTTTGCTTTTTAGTGTCAGTAAGTTAAACTGTACACTTTATACTTTTAAAAATGTTTTTATATGTTAAAAATCATTCAGATGTTTATCTTGCACAGCATAACATAAAGAGCCCAGATAAACGGAAAACGACATATAAAATCAACATCAACAAATTCAACTAAATTTAAGAATAGTTTAATTTTTTGCCTGTAAGCATACCTCACCACCAGACATGTCTAAGGATTACATTATGTATTTGATAGACAGATTTTCTAATAATTATATCAGATAAATAATTCTGCTTAAATGTCTTTTCAATAAAACCTCAGTTTAGAGTGTCAACATTTTATGTCATACTTTTCAAATGCTTCAGCTTTAAAAATGACTGATGAATCATTGATGAACTCAAAGATCAAATGCAAAATAGAGGAGAGATATCTGTCAATACCACAAAGAGATTTTTATTTATAGCTAATATAGGTCCAGATCCTTATCAAATTCAATTAATTGAATTTGAGTGATTAATTTTACCCAGAGATATAGACAACAGATTTGCAGCTGAGTTATAGCAGTTTCAAATGTACCTGCAAAAAAAAAATACTCTTCCAGCAACTCAATCAGTTATCTCCAGTTAAGTTACACTTACTTTTACAGCATTATCAAAACTGCAAAGCATTGCAAATATTTTTTACTACAATAATCACTAATTGCAGTACTGAACAGTCATTTTTAAAGCTGAAGCATTTGAAAAGTTTCAACGAAGCTTTAATGGATCAAGAGAAACTTGGTTCTCCCGCTCTTTTAAGCGTAGAATCAAATATTATGAGAGGTTTCAATTTAAAGGATTAAATAAATAATTTGCAATGAAAAAAGCCAAAAGAAAACTATAATTAATTAACTATTTCAAGTTTTATGTAATAACTTCGTCACAGTGATACTGTCAGTTTATAAGATTATAAACAGACAGCATTAGGTTTAGAACACCAGTACCTACAAATGCAGCTTTAAAATTCATATTTGTATCTGCTTACAATTAAGGTCCATCAGAGGTCTCCATATTTCAAGTAAACTGATGAAATAAATTTTAAAATAAGATTACAAAAGTGGTGATTTAATATGATTTAAAAAGAATCAAAACACACTTTAACTTAGAGCGCTCTCCTAGACCCCTAACTGGAAAAGTAAAGGGAGATTAAGCCGAGCCAGCTTAAAATCGTCTCTCTGGCAGGAACATCTTGAGCGGCTTCTTGGGGTCTTATATATATATATATACAATACCTTGATTCCTTCATCTTCCATTGAGTGAATTACATCTTTTATGATTTTATATTCTGGCTCTATGACTTCCACCTCTAAATAAAAAGGAATTTATTAATTTACTTATTTATTTAATATTTAATTTACTAATTGTAGTACTTCCCAATACACAACTAAGAGAGACCAAAAACATACCAGTGTTACATTGGTTTTGGTTTAAGGGTCCAAACAAAAAATAGTCATCTCCCAGTTCCTCTACTGTTACTCCTGCTTTTGTACGTATTACAGTATAGATACCACCAACTAAAAATAAAATATGCAATAACCACATGTAGAATATTAATTATAATAAGTATTAAAAAAAAAAAATAATAACCATAGACAATAAAAAAAAAAATTAAAAACCTTTATTAACAACTTCCCATGCTACTTCAAACACAAACCCAAACTCATGAGAACCATTTTCATCCATTATCAAACTTTTATTTAAGTTGCGGATGCTAACTATTATTACAGCATATATTTATATGTAAATACCTGTAATTATATATTTGTATTTATATATATATGCAAAAATGCAAAAAACTTGAAAAAATGTTATACCATCTTACTTCTGCAAATACAAATAAAAAAATAATCCAATTCAAAAAAACTATAGTAAACAAGTAAATCTAAAGTTAATAAAATATAAATGCTGATAAACAATTTATTGGTTTAAATGAGGGTGAACAGAAAATACTAACTACAAGTAATTTTTACAAAGTAACTAATATGTAATATATAATATAATAATAAAATATAAAAGATAAAAATAAAAGTAATCTTGAATTAATCAATTCTAAAAACTCTGTGTCTGCTTATTATAAAAATTCTAAAATTTTTTTTTTAATTTCTAAAACTTTATTTAAAAAACAATTCATCACACAAATAAAAATTATGTCTATATGTTGACAAAAAAATATTTACCTTAAAAAAAACTATAAAAACAAATGATAAATCATTTTTAATAATAATAAAAAAGAATAGTTAAACTTAGTAAAAGTATTTTTACAACTTACTGACTGTAATATTTTTTAATATACTGACGGTATTATTTTTTTTGTTTTAAACAAATTTACACCAAATAAACAATTATTCAAATAACTCAACTTTTTAAGAGTTATCTTGTATAAATTGATGAATTTTAATTATACAAACTGTCATCCACCTAAAATATTAAATTTACTAAAATAAAACAATACATAACAATGTTTAATTGTTTTCAAGACAATAATCAAAGCAAAAAAAAAAAAAAATATCTTAAGATTTAAAAAAGATTTATCCCAACGTTGATACAACGTTGATACAATTGAAAGTATGAAAAAGCACATTTGTTTACATAAAAAACATGCTAAAGAAAGACAAACATCTTTTTTTTTTTTCCTACTCATTTTACAGCTAATCCTGCAAAAATAAAAACATTCAATAAGTATTATCACAATAAATCATCTCATCAAAATAAAAAATAAATATTTTTTTTGTTAAATATTAATATATAGACACTAATGATTTACACATAATTTATACTAAATAATTAAAATCACATTTTTTACAATTACCCAGTAAAACTTTTTCTATGTTCAATTCATTAGGAGTTTAGGATCATCTTAAATATTAGAAAAAAATTAGCAATATTTGAGGTCTCAAAAAAAGGTAGTATTGCACAAGTATTGTGCAACTGTATTTTGCCATTATATATATTTTTTGTCAAGATGATTTATGCAACAACTTAAGCAACTGATAAATAAGGATTTAATTAAATATATCAAATAATTTTTAAAATATGCTAAAACTATACAGCCAAATATTATTATTTAATAACTTACTTTGTTGTAGAAAACTCTTTCTTTCTTTTTTCCTGTTTATTTTTCTTCTATTTTCAAAATTTGTTTTTTTATAAACTTGGATGCTCACTAAATTATGATAAAAAGATATTTTTTTATATACAAATAAACTGAGGCTTCAGTTTAATAGGAGAGAACACATAAGTTCATTGTATGCTTGGATGTTTCCAATCTTGTTTTTTTTTTTAGCATAATAGAAATGTGGTCAAACAAGGTTAACACTCTAGCTCTATAAAAACAAATTTCTTTAAAAATCAAACAAAACCTTGTATGCTGTTTAATAAATCTGATAAAATTTGGATGACAAAACAAAATTTGGTTTTGTCAGCTAAATTCTTAAAACAAGAATTGCAGATAAAACAGTTCTAGCAGCAAAAAAAGAAACATATTATTCTCTGATCTAATGATGACAGAATGAGAAATTTCCAGTCAATATCTATCCATTTTTCAGACTATTGAAAATTAATCTGTGAAAAAAAATTTTTTGCAAAAGATTAGAAAATAAATGAAATATTACTCAACTATAGAAAAAAATTTCACACAAAATGAACTTTCCATTAGATTAACAGAATGTTTTAATTACTCTTTTATTTTAATGAATTAATATTCTACAACTAGTAAGTATATAAGACAGAACCAATGGATAAACAGGCCTGTCACATTTGCAAGTTTTGTTGTGTATTTTCAAACCAACATTGCAGTAATTATAAAGAAAAACTATTTTTTTCACCCAGAAGCTTCTCAGTTAAATATTGCAACTCATACTTCAAGGTTGTACTAAATAATGCCTGTGAAACCATTTTAAAAAAACATAAATAACATAAAAGATTTTTGCATTACCACTTTCAGATATTCTGTAACTGACATCATTAAGATATCATTAAGATATCAACTACAAATTTATAGTATGATCTGCAGTTTATACAATAGGTATGAATATTTATCACTATAAGATTTTTTTTTTGCAAAAATAAAAATAATTGTAGTATTTTCTTTTCACCCATAAGATTTTTATTCATTTATTGTACTCTAGGCTTTATTGCAGGATTATAACCCTATGAAAAATTCTAGAGTATGATAATCCTATGATAGCTATCAACCTATCTAATCCCAGACTATGATTATGATAAAGTAAATCCCATAACAAAATCCAAAAATAATTTTATTCTATTATAGGATAAAACAATCTTAGTTATACAGAGTTTTTTGTACAGCAGACACAAAACTAATAACGCCACAAAAAATCAAAAGCAACAATTTTTTCGCAGATAACGACAGTTTAATAATTTTCTGTTCAATTCTTTACACTTGCTACAATGGCCAATATTGTTGTTTCACTGGCTCTGTACAAGTTTATAAATACAACAATTCTAAAACCTTTACATCAGTTATACCTCTAGTTCAGTGACAAATTTCTAGTAAATACACTTGCACCCCAAAAGTTTAGACTTTTTGGTGTTTTTGCCAACAGTTAAACACAACACTTTTATTTTGTTAAGCTTTTCCAGGATCTATTAATTTAGTATCAGTCTGAAAAAAGGCAAAATGGTGGTGCAAACCATAATTCTAAAAATCATTAGCATTTGTTTATATTTACCAAACACCTGGATCTGTAAACTAAGCAACTTGACAGATCACATTCTGATTTTTAAATAAAAACTTCATTGCTGGGAAAAAAATAAAAAAATTTGTGGTTAAAGACACATTATTTTCAGAGATTTGCAAATTTTTTATAGTACATGAGCATTTTAAAAACGGCTTTTTAATTTTCCTAATTTTAGCTGTTATTTAGTAATATCAGAGCTAACACCGAAGAGAATCTATCTTTGCACTGCTTTTTTAACCTTTTAATCCAAAAAGCATGTCTGTAGTTTGAGATAATTTTATGAAAAGATGGTAATCTGTGCTCTAAAAGCATGAGAGATATACTATCATACTTGTTGTAGCCAAAAAACATTTTACCACATTTGTTGTAGAAATACTGAAGGCGTGCCATTGTTTTATCATTATAATTTTGCCACACAGGAGCACCATATAAAAAAATGCAATACGATTTAAACAATTTAACCTTTACTCTGGTAGAGCATAAATAAAAGCGTCTAATTAATATATTTGTAAACACCCTTCATCTTCTTAGTTATATCAAGATCATCAGTTAGGTCATTTTTAATTATATGGCCAAGGTATTTAAAAGATTCAACAAAAGCAATTTTACAGCATAATTATGATATGCATAATTCTGGGAAGGAGCTTAATATATATATATATATATATATATATATATATATATATATATATATATATATATATATATATATATATATATATATATATATATATATATATATATATATATATATATATATATATATATATATACATATATACATAAATACATACATATGAAAAATATGATAACAATTTATGTTACTATTTACTATTTACTTTCATATTTTAAATAATATGTCTATATAAAGAAAAATGTTTTCTCAAATTAGCATCAATGCAGATTAGAGGTATTAAAATTGTTCTTTAGATTATTCTTTAGATAACAAAAAAACTTTTGAAACCTACTTGATAATATTAATTATTTTATAATTACAAGAATTTTAACACTAATCTTTTAATCCAATTGTAATACTAATTTTCATAAAGCTATTTTGCTTTAATATATATATATATATATATATATATATATATATATATATATATATATATATATATATATATATATATATATATATATATATATATATATATATATATATATATATATATATATATATATATATCAGTAATTAATGAGTCTGTATTTGTTTAAAAAAATAGTCAAAAAATAAAAGTATTCTAAGAACTTGCTTTTTTAATTATTTATTCACAAACTAAAACTAAAGCTTATAAACTTTCTTTGAACTGTTGTTTTTATAGAAAACTTTTATTAATTTGTATTATTTCAACAATTCAAACACCTACACTTTTTATCTTATTATTTTATTTATTTCTTTCATAAATTTATTATTCCATTAACAACAACAAGAATATTTCAGCTCTTGGTAATGTTATAAGATACCTTTTAAGAATATTAATATCAAGTATAAACGATAGCATCTGGTCTGACTTGAAAATATACAAACGAAAATTGAATAAAAATAAACAAATAACATGATACTTTAGGGTGTTACGAAAACAACGAGGTTTTGAAAATAATTATATTATTAAAAAAAAAAAATTAAAAAAATATTATTTCTATTATTCTTAAGTTTCTTTAATAATAGTAAGACTAAAATATTTGCTACTAAACAAAACTTGTTTAAAAAGAAAAAATACTAAAGTTTTTAGCCTGGTATCTTGCGTTTGCCTGGTATCTTGCGTGACTTTTTTTAAACTGAAGTTAAGCTTTAAAAATGTTTAAATATCAATTTGATTGAGATCAAATTGATACTTTAATTGTTTTCAATTAAATTATTCATTACTATTTAAATTCTTATTGACTGAAACTGTTACACTTTGTAAAATAATAGTTTTCGTTTATGGATAATGGATATAGCCGGGAAACAAAAAATTTTAATCTCAATGGGATTAAAGATCATTCTTTTTAGTCACTTTTTCGCAACCATTAACTTAACTTTTATAAACTCTTTACGCACAACGAAAAATTTGTGGGTGTGGCAAAATGTGTCTCTTAATTAAGAGCTTTCATTGAGGTTTATAATTTTCAATGTGCACGCACGTTGGAAAAAGTTTGTTATTATAGATTTGATTATATATAAACGCACATTTGTAGAAGTTTGTTATTATAGATTTGATTATATTTTTATTTTATTTGACTTGGGTTTTGTTTACTATAAATGCGACTATCACCTGAAAAGAACACATTTTTATTGTAATTTTTAAACTCTTTTCACGTTTTATTATTATTTCATAAATTATCATAAATGCAATTATATAAAAAGTAAAGTCCACTTGGGAAAAGACCCTAAATTGAGCGATTTTATATATATATTAGGGTGGGTCATAAATTTTTTTTTTCTTGTTACAGACTCTAAACATTGCGATCAGTTATTAATAGTCATACTATCTAATATGAGAATGATTGTGATAGATTTAAAGGGCGCAACTTTATTGGGAAAATTACCGGTACCCTAATATTTTGGAGAAAAAAAGTTTTTCTAAAGCAACCTGGTAGTCAAAAGAAGCGAAATATTATAAAAAATTCGATAATAATAATCGTTTTATAAAAATCATATTGCCCAAAAAAATTGTCATTAAAAAACATAGAAAAAATGCACTTTTTTCACTTTTAGTTAAAAAACTATAGTTATTATGCAATAAAATCTAAAATAATAATTTTTATATCAAAAAATTATTATTTTTGAAATTTTTATAAAATTTCGCTTTATTTGAGTACCTACATGAAATAATTTTGAAAAACTTTTTTTTTGTATAATAATAGGGCCTGCTAATTTGTGTAATTAAAGTTGCGGGTGGAAGACAATGTTCAATCCATAAAAGTAAATACTTTCCTAAATTAGTACATAAAAAAACAACTTTCTAGACCATAACCAGGTTAGCAACTTTAAAAAAAAATTTTATGACCCACCCTAATATATATATATATATATATATATATATATATATATATATATATATATATATATATATATATATATATATATATATATATATATATATATATATATATATATATATATATATATATATATATATATATATATATATATATATATATATATATATATATATATATATATATATAGATATATATATATATATATATATATATATATATATATATATATATATATATATATATATATATATATATATATATATATATATATATATATATATATATATATATATATATATATATATATATATTACCCAAGCTTCATTTCAGAAATTTTGTTTAATAAGTAAAATGGGGCAAGAGGTTTTTTTCCAAAATTTGCAGTATGAATTTTTTTTATGTGAAGCAATTCTTCAGTCAGTTCGTTTCCGGTCACATTACAAAAATATTTTTACAAAAAAATGGAGCAGGCACACTTGATTTCTGCTTTAAACAGTTTATGATATTTCTACAAAAAACAGAATATAGAAAAGATTTTTTAAACTGCTGTGAAACGTGCAGTAAGTCTACCAAATACAGAATCAAGAATGTGAAAAAAACCGTTCTCCAAAATGTTGCCTTATCTCCTGATTCTGTTTCTGTTAATTCCATGACTTGTTCATCACCTTCAATTTGGTCCTAGCAAACTTTTGCGCTTCTGTGGATTGGAAATTCAGAACTGATTTTTGCAATATCTGAAGCTAACTTGGTTTCTTCCAAAACTGTAAGACATTCCTCCCGAACAGATTTGAGTTGACTGATCAACGCTCCAATATATTTCGCCTTGATATCAATAGTAGCTTTTCTTGCTTGACCTGTATGCAGCGGTCAATCAATGTGAGGACTTTCATCTAAAGTCCAGACAAGAAAACATATTTGAAAAAGCTCATATATTTCAGGGCACCTCTAATCTCAGTTTTTGTTTTAGGCGTGAGATTCAAGCTCTGAAATTTTTTCAATAAGATTTAATAATTTAGCTTTAGTTTTCCAGAATTGTTTCTGCAATATCAGATCCGGTCTTCTTGGCACAATCTGCAAAGATCAAAAACCGCTCTTCAATTAAAAATTTTCCAGGTTCTTCTTTATGTTCATATCGAATGACAAACGTAGTTTGTTCAGTATGGCTCACATCAGGAATAGCATCAACCATAATTGAATGTACTTTGCATACTTGCATTCTTCTGTAATTTGTCTGCAAACCTCCATTGCACAAAGGCCAATGAACTCATTTTGAGAACAATTTGACAAGTAATGCGCATAAAGCTGTTGACCTTTGTCGTGTAATTGTTTAAATTTTAAAACATGTTCTTTAAGAAATGGGTCATAATGCAAAATCAATTCCAGCAATCCTAAGATATTGCCATTGTGAGAATCTCCAATTAGGTCAGATTTTCCACAAAAAGCCTACCCTCGTCCACCAAGAAACACATCCAAGATTCGTTCCACGATTTTTCTCCAGGTGTCAGCTTCATTGAGGGTTTGGTGATTCATCAAATGTTCAATTTACTTTTCAGTTTTTATTTGAGCTTTTAATTCATGTCACTGAATCTAGCATTGACGTGAATTGGGTTTTCGAATACTTGATATGATCAGGAATTCGATTTATGATATTCTTCCATTTTTTTCTATATCTACCCTCCAAGGGATGAGGTCAAGAGTGGAACTTGATTTCTAGATCAAAATAAACGACATGGAAACCAAAACAATGCTGTCTTTGTTAGGCTAAATACAAGCTAATCTCGCGAGAAGGATTCCCCATTTGGCATTCTGCTTTTCAAAACTGACATTGGAAATATGTGATTTCCAATATATTTTGGCATATCAAGTGGGAAGGGAATGCAAACAGCCATAACAAACCTTTACAGCTAAGTAGAGAAAAATTTTTCAAATAGCTGCAACAAAGCTGGTCCAACAGTGCTAGTGGTCTTTGAAGAAGTATTATCTCTACCACTAATTTGACTGTCTTTAAAAGTGGCAAATCTCTCTTTACTGCTACTGTCAACACTATTACCAGTAACAGAAGATTGGATACTACCGTCATCTTTTTGCTTCGTTAAGTAAGTGAAAAGGGTATCTGATGTCTTAGGAGTAGCTGCTATTCCAACATCAAACAATGTTTGCCTTTTTTTTTTTGTAGAGCCGCTTTTTTTACTTTGCTGATTTTATAAATACTTTCGTCTAATATATGTATGTATGTATATATGTATATATATATATATATATATATATATATATATATATATATATATATATATATATATATATATATATATATATATATATATATATATATATATGTATATTTATATATATATATGTATATACATATATATATATATGTATATATATATATATATATATATATATATATATATATATATATATGTATATTTATATATATATGTATATACATATATATATATATATATATATATATATATATATATATATATATATATATATATATATGTATATATATATATATATATATATATATACATATATATATATATAAATATACATATATATATATATATATATATATATATATATATATATATATATATATATATATATATATATATATATATATATATATATATTCAACATAACCATATAGATAAGATTTAAACAAAAGCTCTTCCAGACCACGTTTGAGATAGCTGACTTATATAAAATTTGTAGGAGGATTTAAATTTTATATGGTCATGTTTTTTGAACACTGAGAGATTAAACTATGAAGTTTAAAATTTGTCGATGAATATAACTTTAGCTGAGAATAGTAAAAAAAATATTTTATTGACTTGTTGCTCTCACGTTTGGCGCAATTATAGCCAAAATTTTAGAGCTTTTTTGTTCCCAGGTTTCAATCATCGCAATTTTTTATAAAGCATCCTTATTTCACATAAATATAAACATATAAATGTTTGAAGTTTGATCCATGTCTGAAAGTTAATTATCTCAAACACTAAAAATATGCTGGATCTCTTATATATATATATATATATATATATATATATATATATATATATATATATATATATATATATATATATATATATATATATATATATATATATATATATATATATATATATATATATATATATATATATATGTATATATATATACATATATATAAATATATAAATATAAATATAATATAAAATATATATTAATACAAACAGACTATACTTTTAACCACAACTTGACTTTATTGATTGCACTGTTATTGGAAATAAATTTGTTTTTGCAAAGCTACCATTTTGTTCCAATCAAGGCAACTGGTTCCCTAAATTGGAACACTTTGATTCCTTAATCAAAACAGGTTATTTAAAAAAAAACAACAACCTGTAAAATCAACAAAATTTGTAAAATATGATTTTCAACTTTAGAGTGAAAATTTAAGCAGTTAATTCAAAACTTATTATAGGATTAGTATTACCCTGACAAATTTAAAGTCTACAAACAAAAAATTGTATAAAGCTTTAACTATTACGACGTTCTTTTAGTTTATTCATTAAAAATCACTAAATAAAGTATTATTTTTAAAGTTTATGGTTGTTACTAAGTATTTTTTAATTGCACTCGAACTATTTTTACAACACTTTGATTTTATTACTGATTAGGTAAGGAAAACCACAATGTTCCAATCATAGAAACTTTCGGCTATTTTGTTATATCACTGCAATAATATGCTTGCAGCAACTTATAAGATAAGATTATATAGTTATTTTAAATTTTAATTTTTCGAATTAAACGCAAAAAACGGTAACCTATAGCACCATAGTTTACTCAGTGCAATCAATATAGTGTGAACACAAAATTAGATCGCTGAAAAAAAATGACGCAAAAAAACTTTAAATCAATGGTGCAAACGCATTTTTTGAGGAATAACTTTCAAAGTGTGTCAAAACGTAGAAAATAATGCGTTTTACTAAAAAAATGCAAAATATAGCCATAATTCATTTTTTTTCAAAAATAAATGCAAGTGTTATACAAGTAACTTATCATTATTATTTTTATAATCATTATTATTAGTAGTAATTTTATTTATTTTGTGATTCTTATATTTATTATTATAAATATTTTTTTATTATTAAAACCATAACTATTTTAATCATTTTTATTAGGTGTTTACTTAATGCAAATATTACTATTTGTAAACAACCTTGAAATGTAATCTCTAACTATTTCAAATATATATTGATTGATTGATTAATTTACCAGGGGGTCAGGGTAGCCTTCATTTTAGTTAGCTCCTGATTTCAAATCTGTTGCTTGCTTATGTCTTCTTGGAAAGGTTAATTTTTTTTAATGGTCAACCGAGTTGATATATTCTTAAAATTTTTTTTTTCGGACATTTCTTTTGCATGATATTTTGATATTTCCACGTAGAGAGTTTCAATACATTTTCGAGGTTTATGTCATTAAAATTTATTGTACTTTCTTTTTCATTTTGTTTTAATGTAAAAATGTAACGTTCATGCGAGGTATTTTTTATTGATTTGAAAACTTAATCAAGTTTTTCTAACATAAAATTTTATTGATCGTTATAATTTCCTTCAAGAGTTTTGTATATTTCTTTTATTTGTATATTTTATATGTTAAATGCAAAATTAATGCCTTTTTTTTGTGAATCTTTTGTAACTCTTGTTGCAAATAAATAATACTCAAAATCTTATACAACTCAAAATACACAAATGATTAAAAATTTTCTGATGTAACTGAATTGACAATAAAATTATAACTGAAATTTAAATAAAATACTTTATCTCTATTAATTTATTCGCAATATCTCCTAAGCTTCCAAGAATACATCTCCTAAGCTCCCAAGAAACTGATTTAAAAAAACTGAGAAACAAAAAAATTTATCTGGTTGCCTAAAAAAAAGGACATGGATTGAAGAGCCTGTTTTTTTCTAATGGCCTGGTGCTGCAGCCTCCTCAGCCCCTGCTTTTATACGGCCTCGTGGCAACTAAATTTCCTAACTAACGCTTGATAGCTATCATATATAATAAAGTTGGTAGAAATTAAAAAACCAATAAAAAAAAGCTATATTGAAAAAAATTAAATAAATAAGAGCAAATAAGTAAATGTTACCTTTTTAGGTAAACCTAAGAGATAATAAAATGACTCTTATAACAATTTTGGCTACGTTAAAGTTTAAGCTGTTCACAGTTAACATTTACATTCTCTCGCTATTAAAAAATAAAGTAAATAATTTTTCTGTATTAATGTAACTCGTTTCATAAAACCACTAGGTGTATGAGCTTGAAGTAATGGTGTTTGAAAAGAAGTTTTTAGCAGGCTGGCAAATGAAAAACTATTTAGTTAAAGTTCATGTTTAGGGTTTTACAGCATGAGGAGTTAGAGCAATAGCTACTGGAAGTTTTTTTTTGGAGTTTGCACAGTTAAAGACGAAGAGAGTTTTCAGAAGTTTACCAATTCTTGTTATTTCTAATATAAATAGTGTTGCTATACTTAATCTAGTAACTGTATATTTGAAAGAGTTAATAAAAAAAACCTATTGCTAATTTAAAAGCAAAAAAACACAAAGTTGATATTGAATATAAAAAGATCGTAAATTTTCTATAGATTATTAAAAAAATGGTAAAAAATGGTTAAAGACCAAAAAAGTGTATTAATTAAATAAACACGATAAAAAGCAAAAAAATTTTGGTATGCATAATCTATTTGATTTAAAGATGCAGGTTTCTGGTAATTATTTTCGTGTGACTTTCTGCTTTTTTGATTCATATCGTTAGTTTCGACATAAGTAAAATGATAACCTCTGCGTAGCACAGTGGGTCCGGAGCAACCCAATGTGTTTTAATTTCTTGAAAACTCAATGGTTTCAGGACAGCATTTAAAATTGCCTATTTTACAAAATTATATGATAGGTATTAAGAATAGATAAACTGAAGAACGCTGTTTCGTAAATGCTATCAAGTTATTCTTCTTACAATAGGAAATAAAACTTTATGTAAATCATCATTATGCAGTAAATTATAATTTAGAAAATAGAATATATAAAATAGAAAATAACTATTTTATATTATATATTTCATAAGACATCTTTATCCGTTTTAAATTAAGCTCAAGTCAAATCCTGTGAAAATATATATTTTTTTAAAAAAGTTAAAGTTTTTTTGGTATAACAGAAATTATAAAATAAATTATAAATAAATAATATAATGGTAATGTTTTAATTTTGTTAAGGTTCTAATAACTTTTAAAGTTTTTTTTACAGTTGAAAAAATTTTATAGTTTAAAAAGGACAAATAACGGTTTTAACTCGATCCAAAAGATTAATAAGCATATTCTTTTGATTGTTCATCGTTGCAACGACATTAAAAAAATTTGGTTTATTATATCACCCAATTTTTTAGTTCTTTCTTTTTCTTATTTTTTTTTGTTTGCTTGTTTGTTTTTTGTTTTATCTAATTTATCAATAGTATTTTTTATCGATTGATACGATCTTATTCATGTAAATATTTTTTTATCTTATTTATTAGTTTACTCCGAAAATTAGAGGCGAATAGACATTTCTTTATAAATTGCTTCCATACACTCTTTCATACACTGGTGTTAAAATAAGTGTTATAGTTAAGTTTTCCACCATTATGCTTGGTATATTATCGAGGCACTATACTTAAAACAAAAGTAAATATAAGTAATACAAACAAAACTAGTTATATTCAGTCATAATACGGAGAATTTATTTTCAAAAAAAAGAAATACCTTTGATTATTTCCAATCGCTGCGCATTGTGGTCAATATTAAAAAAGATTTCTCTTGATTCTAACCTCCCCTCTCCCGCCCTAATCAGTCAAAAACCAGCGTTGCAATCTCTGAAAACACTGTTGTCAGCACTGCATGATTGCATTCGGACAGGCCTGGATTAATCATTAGGCAAACAAGGCATTTGCCTTGGGCACCAAGCGTTTGGGGGCACCACAAGTCCTCAAGAAATATTTTTTTTTAACAAATTTCAACTGAAAATTGAACAAAACAACTGAAAATTGAACAAATGCAATGAAAGTGAAGAAATACATTATAATAAAAATTCACATTCAAGTTTGGTACATTCTTGAATGCTTAAAAAATAAGCTATGAATTTTTCTATTTAGCTTTCTTTTAAACTAATTATTTTTTTCGCAATATAACGACTTAATTTTTTTGCGCTTTAACGACTTCACTTAATGATATTTTTTTATTAACAAAGTGAAACTATTATTAAAACTGTTTTATCATTTGTTTTATCATTTTTATTGATTCTGATATTAAGGAATTATTTATATGAGCTTACAGCTTAAGTTTATTGTTTTTTAGCCTTATTTTGCATAATTTTATAATTTTTATGTAAATTACATTTTCATTTTATATCATTTAATCATTTTTATTTACATCTTTTCGCATACTTTTTTTCAGGACTGTGGATTGACTTTTCCGCTTATGATGTGGCTTACTGAGTTGACTGTGGGCCTACTAACTGTCAGCATCATTTTGGTCCCTTTGATAAATTTTGCCGTATTTATGCTGGAGGAAAAATAACAAGATATTGTTCCCAAAAACCTTTCTATGGCACAAAAGCAAATGGCGAGCAGTACAGGAGAGAGTGGTTATTGTATTCACCATCCACGGGATATGTGTACTGCTTTGTTTGTAAACTTTTTGCATCTACAGGATCCACAAGTTTGGCTGATAAAAATGGGTTCAGTGACTGGAAAAATAACATTTATGTTTAGTGGCGTTCCTAGTTATGGTGTCACCCGGGGCGGCAAATAGGGTGTCACCCATATATTATAAGTAATTATTTTATATACGAAATTATTAAAGCAGTATTTAGAAACGTTGACACATGTAATTTTAAACTTTGTTTTTGACAATAATAATTTAGTGTCTATAACTCTCTATAAATAATTCTCGTCTATAACAGAGAAAATAATTATTTGAAAATAAATTGTCTACTAAATTGATAACTATATCTTTCAGCATTCAGCATTTCGTAAGTCGTGTAAATAAATACCCACTTATTTTTTTATGTAAGACTGTTTAATTATAAACCAAAATAAAATATAAGATATTAATAAATTGGGTGTCACCCAAAAGTGGATGACACCCGGGGCGGTAAGCCCCCCGCCCCCTCCGTAGGTACGCCACTGTTTATGTTGATAATCACGAACAAAGCTCTACTCAAAAAAAACTGCATGTTAGTATACCTAACTCGTCGACAAGGCTCCGGTTTACTACAAAAGCTAGACGAGCAAATAAATGAAAAGTATAGTTACTGGAGACATGTTTTGAGGCAAGCAATAGCAGTTATTTGCAATATAGCCAAGCATCTGGTCTGGCTTTCAAAGGAACAAATGAAAAACTTGGATCTTTACAAAATGGAAATTATTTAGAGCTGCTAGAGTTGGTCAGTCAGTTTGATCCATTTTTAGCATCCCACAGTGCGAAATATGGAAATTCTGGAAAGGGAAATCCTTCTTATTTATCCAAAACTATATGTGAAGAACTAATTTTTTTTGTTTTTTTTGTTTTATTTGCCGTTTCATATATTTACAATAAAGACATATTACATTTATAAAAATTGGCCGAAGCATGAAGATCACCGAGCCCCGTTTACAAAACGTCCGTGTTTATAAACATATATATATATATATATATATATATATATATATATATATATATATATATATATATATATATATATATATATATATATATATATATATATATATATATATATATATATATATATATATATATATATATATACTAGCTGGATTGACCCGTAAAAATACGGGTCTTTGTAATTCTATTCCACACAAACCTTTTCCCTTATTTTCTTAATCTAGCTGTCCGTATCGGTAAATACAGGTCTTTTCTTCTACTTCTATATTTATTTATTCCACGCCAATCATTTCTTTACTTGTTCCTTATTTACTTCAATATTTTTTAGTAAACGGTGGAAAAAAATTCATCAAAAAAATTTGCTTTGAGAGCAAAAAAAAACTTTAACATACGCACTTTTTCCGCATACCTATATAGCTTATTAAACCCCGTTTATTTATTTTTTTTAAAAAAAATTCTGAACTAAACTACTTTCTACATTTAGACCAGCCATGGACCATGGTTTATGGTCGCGTCCTAGCCATATTCAATAGTTTACTATATTTATTATTATTATATGCTTAGTTTTGAATAATAACGGTCTTTTATAGTTATCTTTGTATTAGACGGAAACGGTAATGCAATTCTTTAAAACGTTAGTCGCTTAAAGCGTCAAAAGTCATGCAAAAAAATAAATTATAAATTTTGTGGTTTAAAAGTTGAAGAATTAATAATATTATAACAAAAAGTTTGGTAATTTTTAAACGTTATTATTTAGCTCTTACTTATGGTATTTATTTTGTTTTCATTTTACATTTTTAAAAAAATGTTGAAGCGCCTAACTACATGCATAACTTTGATAGCTCACAAGTTAAGTGCGCTGTCATCAGATTCGCTGTGCAAGGCTTCAAATCCGCGCCTAAAAAATCTCAATACATTTTTTTTAATCTGGCTATATTTATAGCAAAAAATTAAATATAACAAAAAACCTTTTAATTGCTTTTTTTTTTCCCTGCCTCGACTGCAATACCATGTGGAGTAGCAGGACGGTTTTATCAATTTTTTTTTTTATTAGGTTTTAGGACCTTTTTTTTTAAGACTATCCGTAGCTTATTAGGACCAATTATGTGAGAACAGTATCAAAATCGTGACACACACGCAACAAATTTTCGCCCCGTTTATTGGTGTTTTTAGAAATCCAAAAAATATATAAAATATAAAAAGAAAAAACGGTTAAAGTGTATAACATTTAACTTATTTAACTTCACAAATAATTTGTAATTTAAAGAAAAAAATCGCTGGTGGTAAATTTGAACCACGACTATTACGTTCAGAAGCTTAGCGCGCTAACCACTCGGCCATGCTGACACATCAAATATCGAAATTTTAAAAATATATAAAAATTGTTTTTAACGGAATTGCTGTAGATCAAAAATTAAGGAGAGGTTGACGCAATGCAATTTTTAAGTCAAAGTCAAACTATAAAACTTGAAAAATGTTTCAGTATGTTTTATCATTACTTAATTACGTACGTTAGATATTTGCATACACGTTTTCTTATAAAAAAAGTGTTGCGACTCTTTCTACTAACACTATTAAGTTCGGCATTATTATATAGAAGATAGATAGATTATAAAATAGTTTTTCACCTAAAAGGACAAACTCTATTCCACATTAACCTTATCTCTATTTCTCCCTCTAATATTTTTTAGTGATCAATAGATTATGTGCTAGAAAAAAAAAAAAAAATTCACATATGCACCTTTTCCGTATATTTATATTTAGAGCTTAACATGAAGAAGGTAAACCATTTAGTTCAAGACAACCTGCCCAAACCCAAATCCTCTGTTGATTTATGCACACTCACTGTGGCTAGGCGTGTAAAATAAGTAGCTAGGCAAGTCAAATAAATTAATTTGATCTGTTTTTCTGCATAAAACAAAAACAGAAAATGTGAAGTACTTGATAAAAGGAACTGTAATATTGGATTTAGTTAATTCAATACAAAGTGATAGGAAACTGCAAAATAAGGTAACAACGTGAAAATTATTCAAATACTAATTTACAACAATTTGTATTGCGTTTTATTAAAATAGCTTTATTAAATTGTATGAAGATTGATGATTCTTCTTCTTCGCCTTTAGAAAATGGTTAACGATTTGAAAGACTTTTAAATTGATTATAAAAGCATTATCTAAAAACGAAATAAAATCATTATTGATAACACTGAATGCACATTTATTTGTTTTATGTTAATTCATTTGAAAAATAAAAAATACGAAACGAAATTTAGTAATATTAAAGAAATATTAAACACTTACTTTGTGAGAGTGCTTTTGGAAAAGTCTCTAATATTTGGTTAGAAGGCTGGAAATAATCTTTTTTTTTAAAAATTCAATTTTATTAGCATTGCTAAAGATAAAAATTTTTATTGACACAAAAAAATTCGGCATTTTTTCTTAAAATATTTCTTGGCTTTTAGTGAATGATTAGGAGTAAGTTTCAGTAATGAAGCTACCCAATAATCATTTTTAACCATAGACATCAACGTGAAGGTAAGCCAAGCTGTCTATCAACACAAAACATCACAACAACATTATAGGATGACAAACAATAACACCAGTAGTGTTGGCAGGATTTTTGTTGTTTCAGATATATATTTAGAGGCTGTTGAAGAGTTTAACTTTGTTATGTCTAAAAAAATTCAGGTTAGGAAAAACACTTTTTTTAAACATTTGTTCCTAAGCTTTAACAACATCAATTTTTTGCAAAGTATTTTAATTCTATAAACGTGAATACACTTAAGTTTGGTTGAAAGTGCTATATAAAGCATCAAAAGACCCTGCCTATGCTACTGAATACACATAGCATAAATTATTTTTACATAACACATTTGCACATAACACAAAATATTCAGATTATGTGTTTCCAGAATAATTAAAAAAGCTAGACAACACAACCTAGCTCAACACTTGTAACACCGCTTTGCACTAAACGCTGCTAAGTAACACCACAATTTAGTAACACCGCTTGGCATTAAGTGCCAAGTAACACCACTAATTAGTAACACCGCTTGGCTAGCAAGAATCACAATCTTGCACTACACGTTGCCAAGTAACATCACTTTTCACATGGAAACAACATAATATAAACTTATATAAACTTAAGCACATAAATATAAATAAAGATATATAAACGCATATCTGATTAATTTTTTGCTATACTAATCTAAAATGAACAAAAACAATAAAGTGCTATTTATCAGTTTAAACCTATGAAACTATGTGTATAGCGTCTAATAAAATTTGTGAACAAAAATTATAACTAAACTGGTTTGAAACAGAGAAAAAGCCAGAAGTATCTTGTAATAACATACTATATTGTAAGTAATAAAACAGTGTTTTTAGAAACAAATAAAAAATTTTATTATTTTAAAAGTCATATTAATGGTTTTGTTAAAAAGCAAAATTAGTTACAAATTAATTTTAATAATACTAAACTAAAATTGACATGCCAACAATTGCAAACATGTTGCATCATATAGACCACATGTGGCTGACAACTGATTTTAAATACTATTTTATAATATATCTAAAGAGAATAATGTAAAGAGATTAATAGGTGTATAGTGCATATATTAGACATTAAACAGATATCATAGAAAAAGAAAAATTTTAAATATATTTACCAAATCTTTCAAAAACTATATAACACTTAACAAAAATAAGTTAATACAAAAGAAAATTTAGTATTATTAAAATTAAAAATGAAGATAAAAAGATGTAAAAACGTAAATTAATAAAAAAACTTATAGACAAATTATTAAAAACTTTTATAACATAAGAGTTCTTTTGTAAGTTTAGGATTTAAAAACAGAATTAAAAATCAAAAAAATAAAATAGTGAAAGTATAAAATTTAAAATAATAAAAAATTGCAAAATTAAAAAAAAACATTTTTTTAAAAAGTCAATTTTCTTTATAATTAAAGATGAAGATAATTCTACCAGTAGCTTAAAAAAGCTACTGGTAGAAATTAAAAGAGTTGAACCGCTTCCCAGCACCCCTCCTTCTACCAGTGGTGTCATATGGGGCTTGTCTCCTCCATCTAAAGGAGGGATCATCTCCCCCATATTGACACCACCGGTAGAAAGCTCTTTGAGATATCGGACCTGGGTGCTGGGAGCAATATCGCAGGAAATCTTGATGCGCTGCTAAAAAACAAAAACAAAAAAAGAAATAAATTTGAATGCAATAATGCACAAAACAACCAATAAAAATATTATTTAAAACTATTTAGACTTTAAAAAAAAAAAGTTATGACAAAAAAAAATAAAAAAAAAGTAATGTAAAAATAAGGATACGCAATGTTTAAATTTCATATATACCTACACAAATACACATAACACCCATAAAACTGCATAAGCATGCAAAACAGATTACCTGATGGTCCTGCAGATATTGTTGCTATTAGAGAAATAAATAAAAAATATGAACTAACACATATATTAAACAGTTATGTAATTGCATACAAACATGAAAAAAGTAATGTTTAGGTTTCAATACACATAACACTGCATAAGTATGGAAAAACTACATAAGTATGGAAAACACATTACCTGGTGGTACTGCAGTTGATACTGTTGCTATTACGGAAATAAATAAAAAAGTATATAAACAAACACATATTAAACAGTTATGTAATTGCATACAAACACGAAAAAAGTATTATTTAAGTTCCAATACACATAACACTCATAAAACTGCATAAGTATGCAAAACATATTACCTGATGGTACTGCAGATGATATTGATGCTATTGTGAAAGTAAAAAAAAAAAGTGTATAAAGTAACATATGTTATACATTTATGTAATTGATAACAAACATGAAAAAAGTAATGTTTAAGTTTTATTACACATAAAACCCATAAAACTGCATAAGTATGCTAAACAGATTACCTGATATTATTGCTTGAGGTGTTAATGTAGAGACAAAAAAAAAAAAAAATAAAGTGATGTGCAAAATAAGATATGCAATCTTTAAGTTTTAATACACATAACACTCATAAAACTGCATAAGTATGCAAAACATAATACCTGATGGTACTGCAGATGATATTGATGCTATTGTAAAGGTAAAAAAAAATGTATAAAGTAACATATGTTGTACATTTATGTAATTGATAACAAACATGAAAAAAGTAATGTTTAAGTTTTAATACACATAACACTCATAAAACTGCATAAGTATGCAAAACATAATACCTGATGGTACTGCAGATGATATTGATGCTATTGTAAAGGTAAAAAAAAATGTATAAAGTAACATATGTTGTACATTTATGTAATTGATAACAAACATGAAAAAAGTAATGTTTAAGTTTTAATACACATAACACTCATAAAACTGCATAAGTATGCAAAACACATTACCTGATGGCACTGCAGATGATATTGATGCTATTGTAAAAGTAAAAAAAAAAGTGTATAAAGTAACATATGTTAAACATTTATGTAATTGCATAGAAAAATGAAAAAAAAAAAATTTAAGTTTTAATACACATAAAACCCATAAAACTGCATAAGTATGCTAAACAGATTACCTGATATTATTGCTTGAGGTGTTAATGTAGAGACAAAAAAAAATAATAAAGTAATCTGTAAATTAAGATATGCTATCTTTAAGTTTTAACACACATAACACTCTTAAAACTGCATAAGAATGAAAAACACATCACCAGATGGTACTGCAGATGACGCTATAGTGGATGTAAAAAATATATTTACATAAACTAACATATACTAATCAATTAAACAGTTTATTTTAAGTGATAAAACCGCACACAAATATCAAAAAAAGTGTAATAAAATTAAACAAAATGAAACATAAGTGAACTTTGCTTACCAATTGAATTTTTTAATTTTTCTAAATAGAATAAAAAAAAACTCATTAACATTAAGAAAGAAACTAACATGCAGAATATTTGTCAACTTTAGGAAATCCATAAATAAAGTTGGAACAATACAAAAGCCAAAAATAACAATCACGAAACAAAACAAACCAAAAAAAAAAAAAAGAAAAAAGTGCCAAAAAAAAAAGAAAAAATAAAAATAAAGAAGAACATTATAGTAATTTACTTAGCTGTTGAAGTATAAGCCCTATAAAAAAAATGCTAAAAATTGTATCAAAAAAGCTAAAAGACCAAAGAGTAGACCTTTTTTTTTTGAAAGTAAAATGCTATATCTTTATCTATAATACACAAATGAAATATAATCAAATTCTGTTTACCCATTGAATGTTCTACTTTTTCTAAATAAAATGAAAAACTTATAAACATAAAAATAAACTAACTTGCCATATATAGAATAACTTTATGTTAAATAAATATGTAATAAAAAAAATAAAAAGCATGACAACAACAATAACAAATTGCTTACATAGATTCTCAACTGAATCTTCTAATTTTTCTAAATAAAATAAATTTAAAAGTTACAAAAGTCACTTGCTGACTGACAAACTGTCACAACTGACAAAAGTCAGTTGCTAAATAACTTTAAAAAAACTAAAAAAGCATAACTGTATTTGCACACAAAAAAAAAAAAAAACAACAACAAAAAAATTCCTGACTTAGCTTGTCAATTACTTCCGCTAAACATTAAAAAAAAGTTATAATTAACAAATTGCTGAAATTGGTGAAATATATATCTTTGTAACATATCCTTCTCATACAAAGTTAGCTTACTTGGCAAGAGCTCTTCGGCTCTGATCTCTTGAACATCTAATATATATATATAGACAAAATTAATTTTCAAAATATTTACTTTTTCAATTAAACATATAAGATTTGTCTTAAATTATAAAACTGTTGCACAGTTTTATAATTTAACACATTCAGTAAATGACAAAAAGTTTCATTTTACGTGAAAGTTTAGTAGTTAAAAGACTTAAAAGTCTATTTTAGCTTAAACACGTTTTATAAAATTATAGCTTAAACACCTTAAAGCTTCTATGTGTTTTTAAGGTTTACTGCTTTACAAAAACATCAATCAAAATAGCGGAATAAACAAAAACTGAGTTTTGGGTCCACCCTCTTAAAGTTCTAAAAATTAATTTATATATTTTTTAACTTTAGTTAAATTTTAGGGTGGTGTGCTTGATTCACGGGGTTAGGGGAGGGCAGCATATCTTGGTTGATTTCAATTAAAAGCGGCTAAATTAAATCATCGTTTTATTCACACGTGAATCAAGTACAGCGTTTTTATGTTTTTAGAAATTTTAAAAAACGTTTTAAAAAATTCTCCCCGTTTGGTTTGTTATAGTATATTATATCTTTATTTTTATGTAATGCGTATAACATCTATATGCATTTAAACTTGTTTTTCTTTGTTTTCTAGAAAACTGGAAAAGATTTAAAAAAAAAATTGTGTAAGCAAAAGGTTTTGAACCCAAGCGAAGCACTTCAATCGCTTTGGAATGCTATATCATCTTTTTACACTATTTAATAAACAGAAAACTTATTAAACTTTAAAAAACAACATTTAATGCTTTAAAATAAAGAGATATTGTCGCAATGAAATTTTTAAGTAAAAATAAATCGGTAGAATTTGATGTCATCTACTTCATAATAATACTGATTGATAATTAAAGAACTTAAAGTTTACATATTTAGATATTTGAATAGACTTTCGTTCACATTGTTAAAAAACAAATCATAACGGATTGTGGTTCCGAAAAAAAAGGTTAATACACTACCATCTGTAATTATTGGAAAGGTCATATTTTTTAATATCAAAGATATCAAAGTTTGGCGAAAAAGTGAAAACAATGTCTACCTGAATTATATGTTATCTTCCTATTTATTAGGTTTACAAATAAAACTTCCCTGATTAGTTTATAATTTATTCAAAAACCTGATTAGCTTTTAATTTATTTGCCTATTAATCACCCTTAACAACAATAACCACCATAAATATATTCTTAGCATTCTGCTTAACGACTTATCTAATTAGTCTATTTTGTCACTAAGTTTTTTCAAAAAAAAAAAATACACATGTATTAACTGTATATCAATTTATTTATCTATTTAATTTAATATATATATAATATATAATTTAATATATATAATTTAATCTAATTAATATAATTGAAATACTACTAATCAATTTACTGATATTTTTTCTATAGCATTGTTAAAAATGGTTATATTCTGAAAGGTAAAGAAATTTATTGAAAAGAAAGTTGCACAAAAGAAAAAAAAAAACTAAATAAAAGTTACTTGTTTCAAAAAACGTTTTACGAAGAGTTTTTCCAAACAATTTTATTTTTAATTGCGTTTTTTTTTGAATTACGTCATAAGCATATTAAGGCGTTTTGAAAAACAGTTGCTGTATATATTTATAGTAAAAAAGTTAATGTAGCAAAATAAACTTTTAATTGCCAAAAGAAAGTTTTAAAGTTTTATCTAGCTACAGGCTTTTTTTTTTTTTTTTGCCTCCACAGCAGCATCTTCTGAAGTAGCAGAGCTGTCTTGTTAAGTTTTTTCTTTATTAAGTTTCAGACAACTTTTTTTTCAGACCATCCGCAGCTTATTAGGACTAATTACATGAGCACATTAATAACATAAGTGTCTCAATTATCATAGATACGCAACATATTTTTTCTCCTAGTGATGTTTTTTTTTTTTTTTAAATGTTTTATGAAGTTTTAGCTTTCTTAAAATCTTTTCTTTTGTGAGTGCATAACATCGTTACATATGTTTGTATATAATCTTTATAAAACTTCGAAAGTATTTTGTATTTTAAAATAATTAAAAAAAATAGCCGCCATTGGTAGGAGTCGAACCTCTAGCTCCTTGTTCAGAAGTTCGCCGCCTTATCCACTCGAGCTACACCGGCATATCATTATGCGTAGATTTTATAATAATGTAGTAATTTTTTTAAGGAAAAAATTGTTAGATCAAAATTAAGGAGAGGTTGACACAATGTAATTTTCAAGTAAAAATCAAACTGTAAAACATAATAAATGTTTCAGTATGTTTTAACATTTGCTTTAATCTTACTTAGTTTAAAGTTTACGTACGTTAGATATTCGTTCACGTATTCTTATAGTGCTGCGACTCTTTCTTGCCAATACCTCGGTTGCAATGGCTGCCAAGGGTTTCGTGTCAAATACGCTCCAAGGGACACTACTATTAAGTTTGGCAATATTATATAGAAGATATATATATATATATATATATATATATATATATATATATATATATATATATATATATATATATATATATATATATATATATATATATATATATATATAAATAAATATATATATATATATATATATATATATATATATATATATATATTTAAATATATATATATATATATATATATATATATATATATATAAAAATATACAAAAAAACGTTAAAGAGTACATAACTTTTGTCAAATAATAAAATGACAATTATATTAAAAATTTAAAAATAAAGAAAGTTTTGCATACTAATACAAATATATTTGATACCTATAACAAAATATATTTAGTGCTAATGGAAGCGTTTTTTCTATTTTAAAATTACCTTTTAAAAAAAGTATTTAAAGTCTATTGAATTTTTTTTATTTATTTACACTTTTGCCGATAAAAAAAAATTTACAGTCGTAACTTATAAAAAAAATAATTACATGACCGGGGCTAGAAGAAGACAAATTTAGTCTTATCATTAAGCCCCAAAAAATGCGTCATTACTAGACAAAATATAGTTTGACAATAAAATATAGTTTCAATGTATAATATCTCTGATTTATATTATAAAAGAAAATTTAAATATATCGCATATCGTTTAAAATTTATAGTTTTTCAAAGAATAAGATTTAACAATTATTTTGTAAAATAAAAGAAACAAAATTTCATAAAATATTAAAATGACAAAAATAACATTTAAGACCTGGTTTGAAAAAATAAAAAGATATGATTTTATATAAAAACATTTTATTGGTAGAGCATTTTATAGTTTAACTTATTTAATTATATTTATAATACTTTTCATTGCCAATTAAGTAAAAGCAAATGAACAGTATAAAATAAAAGTAAAAGATTAATAAATAACGCAAAAATAAAAAATAAATTTCTCAAAAAGAAGATTATCATTTAAAATAATAAAAACATATGTACAATTGTTGATTAATTATGTATTAATAATCTAAAGTAATTAATTAATTAACTATTAATTATTGATTTCTAATATAAAGAAGTTTTATTAGAAAAAATTTAATTCAATTTCAGTTAACAAAAGTAATTGCTTAAGTTTTGTTTTGAATTGGTTTAGAGAATAATTAGTTTTCATTTCATTATTTAATATTATGTTCCACAACTTTGGTCCTCGGTTTACAATAGAATACAATAGTAAATAATAATTAAAATATAATTGAAGTAAGATTCTTTTAGAAACTGCTTTAAATTTTTCTAAAGAGTAGTGTTCTTTATTAAAGTTTTTAATAAAATTTTTCCATAAAAAAAGATGCTCAATATTGAATTCGATAAGAACTTATTTTTAAATTAATTCTCGGAACAATAAAGTTATCCTCTGAAAACTTTGTTGGATACTTATGAGATATTTCGCTAAAATAAGATTGAAATATAAGTGGAGATATTCCATGTTTCATTTTAAACATAAAAAGTAATGTTTGGTAAATGTTTAGTTTATAAATGTTTAAGGCCTTGAGACGATTTAATAGCGGTTCGCAATAAACAGTTCTGTTTGCCCCAAATACAATCCTACAAGATGCTTTTGTTTATTATAAAGATTTTTAAGTTTTCCGTAATTCGTACTTTTGCGTTTAAAAATGGTTTTGTTTTATAAAGTACGGAAATATTATTAGAGACTTTACTTTCAATAGATTGGATGTGAAACTTCCATGATAAGGTTTCATCAAGAATTATGCCTAAAAAGTTAACAGTAGATTCCCTTTTTACATCTGTTTTATCGAATAAAAGATTTGGCAGTTAAAGTGGGATATTATCAATTTTATTTGGTTTGTGGAACAGGATGAATTTAGTTTTATCTACATTTAGTGAAAGGTGGTTACTTCATTTACTTTAGATAATTCTTCATTGAAAATTTTAAAAAGAACTTTTATATCTCTGTGTGAATAAAACAGATTGGAGTCGTCAGCAAACAATATAAGATATAGTTTTTTAGATGCTAAAAACAAGTCATTTATATACACTAGAAATAATAATGGTCCTAAGATAGATCCTTGAAAAACCCCGCAACTTATAAGTTTTTTTTTGGTTTCATTTGTTTCATAGGTTATGCATTGTTTTCTGTTAGTCAAGTAGTTTTTAAACCAAAGTAAGTTTAAGTTGTTTACTCCATAAAGTTCTAATTTTTTTTATAAGGATTTCATGATTGACAGTGTCAAATGCTTTAGATAAATCAATGAAAACTCCTATGGTAAAATAATCTTTATCAAAAGCATCCGATATATGGTTTACAAGCTCAATTACCGCGTGATCCGTAGAATGATTTTTTTTAAACCCAAATTGTTTGTTGTACAGAATATTATTTGATACTAAATGATTATAAAGCCTATTGTACATAATGCGTTCTAGCAATTTAGAGAAACAAGGTAATACAGAAATAGGTCTGTAGTTTGAAACATTTGTTTTTTCACCTGACTTAAAAATCGGTGTGATTTTGGCTATTTTAAGTTTGTCTGGTACAGTACCAGACGTTAATGAGAGATTAAAAATGTGAAACAATAAGGGTTCAATAATATCAAAGACTGATTTAACTACATTGACGCTAATTTTATCTATGCCTGCACTTTTGTTATTTTTCAGAGAGGAAAAAGCATTATGCAACTCACTTATATTTAAATTTAGCTCTGTCATAATATTATTTGCTGTTTTGAGGTAAGTTTCAAATTTTATGGTACTAGATGGAATTTTTGCCGCTAGATTTGGACCAATCTCAAGAAAAAAACTGTTTAGCTTGTCAGCTATGGTTTCTTTATCATAAATAACTTTTTCATCAATTAACAGTTTTTGTGGCAAATTGTTTTTAATCGAAATATTTTTGCGAATTATTTCTTTTATTACATTCCAAGTTTTTTTTGTATTTCCATTACTTTTTTCCAATAGCTTTTCATAATAAGATTTTTTTGAAAACCTTTTGGTTTTTTCAAACAAATTTTTGTAGTTTTTGTATATTATTTCATTATGATATGTTTTATGTCGTAGATATTTTTCATATAGTTTTTGTTTTTTCTTTGAAGATTTGATTAAACCTTTTTGTCATCCACGGATTTAAAATAGACTTGAAATTTAATTTTTATTCGATTAAAGGAAATGCCTTATTATATTGTTTACTAAAAAATGCGAGGAATAATTCATAAGCATTATTTGCATTTTGTGTTTCATACACTAAGTTCCAATCAACAGAATTTTTTAATAGATGGCGAAAATGTGCTAATGTGGAGTTTTCATTGATTTGACGGACCAATATTTTTGATTTTATGGAATTGTTTTTTAATGTTATGTTTTTAGTGGTTAGAAAGATAGGAAAATGATCACTTATGTCGGTTTTAATTATGCCTGTTCTTACGCAGCATTTCTGAAAATTGTTTGTTATTAAGTTGTCGATTAATGTTGACGATGTGTTTGTTATTCTAGTTGCCTTATTTATTGTTGGAATAAAATTATACTGTAAAATGGTGTCAATAAAGCATTTAGCATCATTTTTTGAGGCATAATTTAAAATGTTTATGTTAAAATCTCCAACTAAGTATACATGTTTCCGATTTTTACTGGTTTGGTTTAGAAAATTTTTAATGTGAGCTTTGAAATTTTTTAAGTTTCCAGCTGGTTGTCTATAAATAGAGTTTACAAAAATGTTTTTATCCTTTTTATTTATTTTTTCAATGCATAACGGCTCACAATCTGTTTTATTCACGCAAAGATCATTACGCTAAATAAAATTTAATGAGTTGTGAATTAAAATACTCGCCCCACCACCAGCATGTTTATGACGCGATTGATGAACTGATACGTAATTGGCTTATTCAAAACGTGCGTTTTTTTCATTGTTTTTAGGCTACGTTTCTGTTAGGCAGATAATTTTAAAATCGTGTTTGAGGTTATGCAGTAAAATTTTAAAGTTTTCAAAGTTTTTACTCATACTCCGAATGTTCAGAGTTAAAATTGAGAAAGCATTATTGTTCTGAGAAAGAAAATGAGTAGATTCAGAAATTGAAAAATACTCAGTTTCAAAGCTTTTTTCACAAAAAAAATTTTCTTTATCATTATCACTTAGCTTTAAATCTTCGTAGTTAAATTTTGTAGAAAAGTTGTCCTCCATTTTAAAAACATAAAATTTTAAATAAAATAAAAAAGAACAAGGTAATAAATATACATGAATAAAAGAGAGTTAAAATATAACGAACCTAATTCTTTTTTCGATTGGAGGCCCAATCACGTATGATCAACGTATCGTGCGATATGACAGCGTATTTCCCAGATGCTCGTTCTACTTTCATCTTTTCTTTTAAAGCTCTTCTTATTTGTGTGGTCTCCGGACAAAAGTCTTCATTGATGAAAATATTTTTTCATTTCAGATGAAAAGATTTTTTAAGAATTTCTGTTTTATCTTTGAAATCCAAGAGTTTTAGCACGATCGTTCTTGGCTTTTTTTCACCTTTCTTGTCAGTTCTGTGAGCTTGTTCTATTTAAACATTCTTTACATCTAGATAATCTTCAAAAAATTTTTTTACCTTTGATTCAGTCTCTTCCCAGATTTCGTTTTCATTCTCTTTTACACCGTCTATTCTTAAGTTATTTCGCCTCGAACGATTTTCCATTTCCCTTAACTTGTTTTTTATATTAATGAATTCCGAGTTTAGTTTAGTTATTTCACTACCAGATGGATTTATTTTTTCCTGATAACTAATTGCAGTTTTTATTTTATCATCAATAAGCTGTTCATGAAAATTTAAGCTTAATTTCAATTCTTCAACATCTTTTATTATTGACTTAACTCGTTCGTCATTGTCGTTTGTATTTTTTTCAACTTTATCTAAGCGGTCATGAATTATTTTTGCGCTTGAACTTACAATGGCTATAATGTTTATTTCTTGTTGTTTTAATATTTCTTCAAATTGTTTTTTGTAATCACTAAACATCTCCTTCAATATTTTTTTAATGTCATCTCGAGTAACTGCCATAATTAAATTTATATGATTGATAAAATCTTGATTCAATTATCTTTTATTAATAATATTTTTTCATATAATTTATATATAAAATTCATTATAAAAAAGCGTCCGCCATTCCGGAAGCCTTTGCACTATTTTTTCAAGTTAGTTACTGGAAGCTTTTTTATAAATCTTTTATAAATTATAAATAAATTTTTTATAAATGATTGAAATTATGTCCAAAAAAAGTCCATGAAGTAATTGTAGATGAAGTAAAGGCTTTCGGTTAATTCAGCTTGTCAGTAGATTCAACACCCGATATTTCACATATAAATCAGTTAAGCGTTGTTTTTCGATATGTAGCAGATGGAGAACCCATTGAACGCTTTTTGAATTTCTTGGAGTTGCAAAATCACACTGGTGAATGTATGACTAAGCAAGTGCTGCAGTACTTACGTGAAGTTTGCAATATTGATTTTTTGAAATGCAGAGGTCAATCCTACGATAATGCATCTAATATATACGGGCGCTACAAGGGTATGCAAAAGAAAATTCTTGAGTTTGCTATATACATACCCTGTGCTGACCATTCACTATCTTGTAGGCAGAAGTGCCGTTGACTCCTGTTTAGAGGCAGTAAACTTCTTCCATACAGTGCAACTGATTTATACTTTTTTCTCAGCTTCAACCAACAGATGGAAGATTCTGAAAGGATGCCTTGTGAATAAAACGCTGGCAAAGTCTCTTTTCAATACCAGGTGGGAAGCACATGCTGTTGCAACTGAAGCCATTCTAAAGTCTCATCCTCAAATTTTAAAAGCATTAGAATGTATAGAAGAAGATCAGTCACAGAAAGGAGACACCAGAAGAGAAACAGAAAACATTGCAAAGAAGATGCAAGAATTAGAGCTTGCTTTCATGCTTGTTTTTTGGAAAGAGTTTGATTATAAGTCAACTTTGACCCGTAATCGTAAACGAAAAACAGTGTTCATTGATGGTGATGCCCCTGCAGTATCTCTGAATGCCTGAGACAAATTTCGTATATCTGCACTCTACGTCATTGAAGACAAACTTGATACAGAAATGAGTAGTCGAGTTTATAATGATGTAGCAGATCGATTTTCTTGTTTGGTCGATGGATCATCATCACAAACATCTCAGTGTTGTAAAAAAGTAATAAATGCTTATCCTAAAGATCTGAATAATAATTTATATACTGAACTACAACAGTTTCATTCATATATTCGACACAAGTTTCCTGCTGCATCAAAAGAAAAATCATCGGAAAACAACACGTTCAATCATGGAGAATTATACCAAGTAATAGTTAGAGACAATATTGAGTGTGCCTTTCCAAATGTTGAAATCGCCATCCGCATATTTTTAACATTAATGGTTACTAACTGTTCAACTGAGCGCTCTTTTTCTCAGTTGAAACATACAAATAATCCAAATAGATCAACAATGAAACAAGAAAGGCTCGATGCCTTATCTCTGTTTATGATTGAGGCAGATATGTTGCGCAAAATTAACTTTGACGATATACTCAAAGACTTTGCTAGATGTAAATCTAGAAAAAAAAACTTTAAAATGTAAATGACAACATCTTTTTGATTTTTTCATCTATAAAAAATACAGTTTGTCTACTATTATTTCAAAATTTATCAACTATTAATTTTAATACTGAAAGACTTTATTGTAGGTTTTATATGAGTGAAAGTTGTACCAACTAAAATCATATTTGTTAACAACTGTTTTCTTTTCATAATATTGAACATACCAGCGGTCACAGTCAGCAAAAAATCAGGGCCCCCGGCAGAAGGGGGCACCAATGTGGGTTTGGGCCTTGGGCACTAAAATGGCTTAATCCGGTCCTGCATTCGGATATATCCGAATACAGACTATAGTCTAATGTAATCAATTGTACAAATTTGTTCTGTATCATTCTGTATCGTAGAAAATTTTCCGTTTTAAAGTTAACTTTTATAGCGAAAACCAGCAACTGAGCTCCCATACATTGTCAGATTCTCACAAAACGTTTCTTGTTAGTGTGATACTCTCGATCCAAGGATGAGGAAATAAAAGTAGTGGGATACAAGACAGCTAATACCCGGCAGGCACACAACATTGCATTAATATTGTGTTAACGTTCTAACGTTAATACAACGATAGTACAACTTTAATACAACGCTGTGTGCCTGCTGGGTTAATACGTATATTGTAGACGGAGAGCTAAGTCATTATTTTGTACGTTTGGTAAAGTTTTCTGTTTCCGAGTCCTAAAATCTGTCATAAAACGTATAAAAAACATGCTTGCCTGTTATCAAATACGCATTTAAAGCTTGCGCTTAAGTTCAAAGTAGTTTGTTTTAAAAACATCTTAAGCTATTCTGAATAAGTATTTAATACGTACTTGTGCCGACTGGGTAAGTTCTGTTGTTCTCATAATGGCTAATAGAGGCTAATAGAGATTTTCAAAATTCTCCTGATTTGTTAGAAAAACAATTAATTTTTAAACACGTATAATTGTGACAAGGACTCCGGGACTCCAGGCTTAAAAACAAAAAGTCATTAACTTTCATTAATTTTTTTTTTATTGCAGATCGTAAGTCAAACAACATGATAAGAGCTTCTTGACACCAGAGACCGATTAGATATTAAGCCATTGTCCTTTTGGGACTCCGCACCCCTGATTTGGATATTATAGTGGCAAAAAGTAGGTACATTAGATTGTTATAGGTACCGTTTTGTGGGTATGAACAGAAAAAATTTTGAAATACCCATGGATGATCAGGACAAACGATTGACCTCTCTTGTAATATGTGTAACCTGCCAAACAATCGCTTTTACCGTTTCCAGAGAATGGAGAAAGCTGAAAAACCATCATGATGGCCGTATTTTTTTTAGATGATTGATATTAGGAAGTACAGAAATGCTGAAGCGAGACAAGCTCTTCACAATCCAGACATGCCACTATATACAGCATCTGTTCAACATGATGACAATCTACCATTAACTTAACCATCATAACTATAAGTATACTTCTCATCATTCTTTGCAAAAGCCTTGTATTTAATTTAATTAAACATGAAGTATTTACTACGCATTTTTTGAAGAATTTTTGAACTCTACTGTTATTTATGTCTAAGCTGATGTTGCTGCATGTTGTTTGTTTGTTCTTTTTAGAAGAAAGATGTAATGAATACATCATCTCAAGACTCAACAAGTAACATTAGCGAAGGAGGAAGCTTTTGTACCTATAACAATATTTTAGTCTCAATTTCCAAATCAGAGTGAGCTAGATAATTTATGCAGAGTTTTGGGTCTTCCTAAGTTAGGAGATAATCTCTTTCGTCAAGGCTGATGGAGTGAAATCTAAATTGAATTTAGAGAAGACATGTGTGTCCCAAAAAGATCTACTATGACTTGTATTATGCATACATATCTATGTTATAGTAGCAGAGTTTTCCAACAATTGAAATAAATATCCATCGTTAACTTTGTTAACTTCAATAAGTTGCTTATGATTAATTTAAAGTTATTTATAAAAACTTGGTTACAGATAATTAAATTAAAACCATATGTGAATCAAATACGGTTTAAAATAATACTGATGATGCTATTGGCATAGATATTATTACTCAATGTGGACAGGTATAATAAAAAGAGATACATCCCAATAAAAAAAACGTTTTTAAAACGTTTAAGAAACTTATTAAAACGGATATTAACGTTTTTTAATCGTTTTAAAAACAACAACAACAACAACAACAACAACAACAAGATATTTATTTTCCTTTTTCAAAATTTACATATATTCATATAATAACAATAATAATAATATTATCTATAGCAATAGAAACAATATAATTATAATAAAATATAACTAATAAGAATAAATATAAATAGTTATTTGTAAAGGAAGGTGTCACTCAAACAGAAGCCTGATCAAAGGAGTGACACCAAATAATTATAACTTTAATTGAAAAATAATAATATTATCTATAACGATACAAACAATATAATTATAATAAAATATATCTAATAAGAATAAATATAAATAATTATTTGAAAAGGAAGGTGTCACTCAAACAGAAGCCTGATCAAAGGAGTGACACCAAATAATTATAACAATAATAATTAAAAATAATAATATTATCTATAATAATACAAATAATATGATGACATGAGTGTCATTCATAATCAAAATGAGTGACACCAATTAATTATAACAATTAGTATAATAATTCGCGAAAATCGCGAAAATCGCGAAGAAAATAAAATAATAATAATAACGATAAAGCGATACGATAAACAACGATAAGATAAACAACGATAAGTTAAATAATAAGACAAAAAAATATGAAAACACTCAATAACAACAGCAAGCAAAAATAAAAATTATAACCAAAACAGAACAAATAAAAAACAAACCTTACACAAACAAAACACAAAAACAACAAGATGAAACACAAAAACAACAAAACGAAAAGGCAAACACAAACACTTCTACAAAAAAAAAAAAAAAAAAAAATTAAAAAATAAGAACAAACTTTTGCTATTTTTGCGAAATAAAGCAAAAAAAAAAAGGTGTAGAAAATTTGGTAAAATAGAAAAACAGGAATCAACAATAAAGATAATTAGCACAAATAATAACAAACTTTACGCAAACGAAAAGAGAAACACAAAAACTACAAAACGAAATGCATACACAATGATAATATTTATCAAATATAAAAATAATTGATGGTAACATTAATTATTTTTCATAATTAAAATAAAATAAAAATAAAATGATAATTACAACAAAGACTAGCAACAAAAATATCTTCTAAAACTTGATCTTTTCTTTCATCTCTTCCGCTTTTTTGTTGGTTTCTTCAGTTTTTATTTTTCTTTTCTATTTTAATTAGGGATGTACCGAAGCTAAAATTTTGCCAAAGCCGAAGCTTCGGCCGAAGCCACTTTGCCGAAGCCGAAGCTTCGACACTATATGCGCTAAAAATTTAATCAGCATTCAGATCAGCAGGGGTGTAAAACAAAAAAGGTACCAAAACTAAGGTCCTTGACTAATAATATAGAAAAATTGTATAAAAATGAGGACGCCAGTCAGGGTTGCTGTCCCAGGCAGGGCAAAAGCTCTCAGCGCCCCTGTTAGAAAGTTTCTCATTATGTCGTTTCTGATACTTGACCGCACCGAGCGTTTTTTTTTTTAAACTTAAACTTTTTTGAAACATTCTCCCAAAATTTTTCTACTTGTAGTTCTTCTTTTTCTGTGTGCAAACTAAAAATTAATGTTATATAGCATCTTTTAATGTGCTGTATATTTTATTTTTATTTTTAATGCACCTTTTGTTAATAGAAGTGGATAAAAATCTCTGAACATTACTAGAGCAAATTTATCTTTTGCACTTGATCACTCTTTCTTTAAATAAACACTCTTAGCTGATCTAGTTGTATCTACAGCATAAAAAATTTTACAAACACACTTTATCTTTTTATTGCTATTTATTTCAGTATCTTTTTTCTACTTCTCTGTATTCATTAAACGAACAGTTTCTAAACTAAAAAAAAACCCAAGTTAAAACCATTTTGTATTCCACTACAACTGTTGTGAACCTAGTGCTAAAAAAAAGTACAATTGATAGATTTCTCTCTAACTTCTTTTTTACATACTTTTAATTTTTTTTTTTTTTGATTATTTTTAAGATTACACTACATAACATTTTCTTTAGCTTCTTTTAGTCTTTTACACTCTGAAATCTTACTATTCATTCTTCTTCTGTCTCTGTAATGGATAAATCTGCATCAGTATTTGAAATCAAATATTAATTATCTGTGGTAAAAGCTTCAACTCTATAGAGTGAGCTTTAAATAAAATAATAAATAGAATACTTTATAAATTTTTTATTTATAATTATATAATTATTTACTTTATATTTATAAATAAACAGGGACTGAGCAGGCTGATATTTATTTGATTTAAATTGTTTATTTAATTTAAATAAATTTTGATGATAAATATAAGAGCTCAAAGTAATCAAAGCTTCAACCTTTAATTATTTTAAATAAAATTTAAAAGTCTTCATAATATCATAAGAAGAAGTCAGAATATAGGTTTACATGTTTAATATATAAATTCAATTTAGAAGTATTCATAATGTTAATAAAAGAGCAAGGATAATTATTATCATTGTTTTTCTTTTTCTTTTAATTTATCTAGTTTTTGTTGACTTTTTTTTTCTTTTTTTATTCTCCTCATTTATATTTCATTTGCTTTTCTTCCTTTTTGTTGTTGAGAACTTTACGTTTTTTATGTGTCACTCCATTGACTAGTTTGTATCTATTTAAGTGACACCTAATAAATTTCTGTAAATTTACGATGAAAATTTGTAAATTTTTATTAATATGGTTAAATAAAATTTTAAAAATTAAACATACACACAATTTAAAATAGTAGCCAAGTATCTTTAATCTTCTTTAAAGAGAGATTACTAAGGTTTATAGGTTAAATGTTGAAACCAAATTTTGTTCTATTTGCGGTAATCCCACACAATAATTAATATGAGTTCGTTACATAATACAAATTAAGGTTTTAAAAACTTTTAATTTGCTTTAAACTATAAGATTTTTATTCTGCATAGAAATGCTGATTCAGTTCATCTAAAGTCACACTTGGAAGCTTTCAAAGTGTATGAGGACCTTCCCTAATTTTATTATTATTTTAAAAAATATTTTTACTTATTTATTATTATCCCCTCCATAACAAAACACTTGGGAGTAAATAATACTAAGTATATGGTATAGATTCCAACTTTAACTCGGTAGTTCTGAATTTATAACTTAATTAGATACTGGCAATTAGCGTATTTTTATAACTTGTCCAACAGTAGCTTAGAACTTTTATTACTTAAAATTTTTTGCCGAAGCCAAAGATTCGGCAAAAAATTGACCTGGCTTCGGCCAAACCGAAGCTTCGGCAAAATTGCCGAAGCTTCGGCATGCCGAAGCCGAAGCCGAAGCTTCGGTACATCCCTAATTTTAATTTTTATCTTTTCTTTTAGTTAAATTTAGGTGAATAAAAGTTCGAATTTTTTTTTGTCTATTCTTTTTAAAGTTTATATGACGTAAACCTTCTCCTTTTTATTTGGTTTTTTTTTGGACGTTTTTTTTAAATTAATATGCACTTAATAATAATTATTATTTATTTTTTCGTTAATTTTAATTTTTTTCTTTTTAAAATTACTTACTTTATTTACTGATTAGATTTGTTGTTTAGTTATTAAAATTTTTGTTTAAATTTCTTTTTTCTTTCTTTCTTTTTCTTTATCTTTCTGTTATAAAAACACGCCCGCCATCGTTGAACCTAAATTTTTTTTTAAAAAACAAAAACAAAAACACAATCTGTGTTTACTGAGATAAGTATAATAAAAATGTCAAATTTGGTTGCGACGCAGAAAAAAAGAACCTGTCTCAATAACAGGCCATGATTTTGATGTACATTTTGAAGAAATACATGTACAGCTAAATATAAGTAGAAACTAAAAATGACTATAAATATAATTAAAAATGAAATATAACTACAAATGCTACCTATGAACTACGACTAAAGGATTCGCGTTGTAAATGTAAGTTTAGAATTTAATTCGACGGAAAAATTTTTAAGCAATTTTTGTCCCTTACTTTGATCAAAATTTACACGCTTTTAAAGTGTAATCAAAGAAAGACCAGACTCAGAATTTTATGTTTTAGTAATAACACTTTCAGGAACTGCAAAAGCTACAAATTTGAGTATGCTCATGTTTATGTTAAATAAGACTGTTTAAAAAAATATTGTGGCAGTGTTGCCACAATTAGCTAAGAAAGTTTACAATACCAGCCCATAAATGTAAGGATGATAAGTTGTTAAAATATTTTAATTTTCTATTTTATACTAAACTTAAATTCATTGATAAGTTTTGAAGTTCATTTAATATTCTTTTAGTGCGCAAATGTTGTGACCATGTAAAATTTACCAACTCTTTATTTTAGAGGTGGGGGAGTCTGGTGGGAAAATTCACATTCATAACATTTAAAAACTATAGTTTTATCAATTTATAAATTTTTATCATTTATCAATCTTTGATAAAAGATTGATAAATGAAATTTAAAACCTGTCGATGTTTGTTTTAGTATAAAATAACAAATTAAAATACTTTATTAACTCATTACCCTGCATTTTGCAAACTTTATGGAGTAAGTTTTATTCCCAAGCTCCAATCACCGCGATTTTTAGTAAAAATGTCTTAAAAGTGTATTTTCCTTGATGGTTGGTCAAAACAGTAACGAGGAAAACATTTTGATCAGATAACACGTAAGTTTTAATCATAGGCGTAGAGTTTTAGTTTTCCTGGATGGGGCATAAACTATTTTTTAGGAGTTGAAAATCTATAATAAGAAATAAAAAGTTTTTTCAATGGGCAAAAAACTGTAATTTATTTTCTCAAGTAAAATGAGTTCATGCGTATGGAGAGGCAGGCATTATAAACTCATCGATCAAATGATCAAGATCAAGAGTGTAGGCAATATCGCGATAGCAATTTAAAATAGCGAGATGATTCAATTGCTCCTGAGACATTGTACAACGTCAATAAGTCTTTAGCCTACGAAGACAAGAAAAAGAGCGCTCACACGTACATGAGGAGACAGGCATACATAGTAAAATCTTCACCAGCTTCATAAACTCGGGAATCAGTGGAAATCAGTGAGAAAGGACATCATGTTTACAAGCTCATTCAAAACTGATTCAAAATCATTTAATTTAATATTCTTGAATTTTGCATAATCCACAAATATATCGCGATGGAGTTGTAGCCTTCTATAATCTTCAAAGGCATATTTGTAAAAAGCCTCAAAGAATCCAACTTCCAAACACTGACCCATGATAAATTTTTCTACATTTGCTAAATGCTCAGTGGTCTCAGTCGGTTCGAAACGGATTGCAAATCCCGTTATAACACAAAGATTTCAATAAATTCATAATATTCCAGATCTCTGTTTGATTTTCAACAGAATCTTGTGCTACCAAGTTGAGATTATATGCGCGGCAGTGCACGTCAACTGCCCGCTTTTCTTTCCCCCTCATTAAAGTCTGCAATCCATAGATACTTCCAGACATGTTAGACGATCCGTCAAAACATTGGCCCCGACAATTTTGAATCAACAGGCTAAATTGACATAAAGCGTCCATCAAACAGTTTAACAAAATTGCGCTCTTAATGTTCTCGGTTTGGTAAAATCCCATAAAAAGTTACTCAATTTTAAATTTTTCATTAACACGACAAATGCAGATTGAAACTTGTTCTTTCGCGGACATATCCGTTGTTTCATCGGCCATCAAACTATAGAATTGTGATTCCCTTATACTTTCGCATAGCTTACGAAGCGTTGCATGAGCAAAGTCTTGTAAGATTTCGTTTTCAATTTCAGGCGAGAGTGACTTTTGCTTTTCAGGACAATTCAACCATTTTTTCAGTTCCACAGAATCGTCTGCCCGTAGTTTGAGTAGCATACGAAAGTTTGAATTATTTTCAACCTTTCCACGAATGGCAAGGCCTCGCGTTCCTTAATACATTAAGAAGAAACATTTAGTAAATAAACTTTAGTAAATACATTATCCAGTTATCCAGTCTATAAACTTAACGATTGATAGTTAATCTAAACTTTTCTCAAACGAAATTAAAAAAAAAAAAACGAAAAAAAAAAAGAGGAATAACCAAATAAAAATGTGTAAATATTTTTGATAAAGCCGTACGATTATCAATCATTTCTTTCTTTTGGTGATGATTAAGCTGCTGGATAACGGTTGATTCCAGTGTTGCTGAGGCGATCATACTAACGGACGCCGTATGGAGTTCAAACCGCTTGTGAGAACCAAAAATTTGTAACGCTTTCTTCCAATTAGAAAATCCGTTTAAAATAAAAGCTTTGTACGAATCTTTTTTTCTTGAAATACGAGGTAAAGGCTTTTTTATTTGGGTAGCTTTGATGAATGTAGAACAAAAAACTTTTCTTTCTCGCGGTCATGTAAAACCCATTTATATTTTTCATTCCACCTTTGTTTAAGATTTTCTTCCCTTTTTTGATAGAAAAGATGACTGTCTTAAACAACAAGGTCCAGGCTCCTCTGTAAAAGACGGCGACTCAACAACAGCGGTTGAATCAGTTGCATCATCTGACTGAACAAATGATAAACGTTCATGAGTATTATCTTGGAAGTTATTAGCATTTTGAGATTCAGAAAATAATGCAACTGTTCCTATTCGATTTTCTTTTCTTAAAAAGTATTGACTAACCTTCTTCATTGTACAAGTTGTACAACTTTTTGCTTAAAAGTCAATGTACTGTTGAACAATTAAAAAATTTCTTCAAAAACTTACGTTTTTTAATTCGAATGTTTTTTAATTCTAAACTTGTAAATAGTTAAAACAAATACTGCCATAGCAACGCCCTGAGTTATCAAAGAAAAAAATACTAAACGAACGTTTAACTCACTCAACTCTTTCGTTTATGTAGTTCCGTTAATTTGCTTCTTAATACGTTTTTACCGATCTCAAACTCCCTTGAGACTCATCAAAAGCGTGGAATTTCTGAAATTCGAAAAATAACTTAAACATTTAAAAGCTTAAACTTTTGAAAATCACCATAGGTATTTGTGGAAATATTACAATCATTTTTAAATTGTTATATTTGTAAATGTTTAAGTATATTATGGTTTTTATTTTTTAAATATTTTTGAAAGCTTGGTGAATTTTCCCGGGTGGGACAAAGCTCCAGCGACAAATTTCCTGATGGGGAAGAGCCCCCGAGCCCCATCGCGTTCTACGCCTATGGTTTTAATATATAACATTTTTAATAAACTAATATACAAAACTCTAACACATTTTATTCGAGCTGTCAGAAAATCTATACGTCAAAGTTATATTTATAAAGTTATAAAATCTATACGTCAAAGTTATATTATAAAAAAAAGTTATATTTTACGTCAAAGTTCGTCATGTATTAATCAGAATATTTACTGTTTTAAACTACTGTAACTCTAACTACTGTACTGTTTTAAATTACTATAGCTCTAAATATTTTATCTAATTAAAAAACGACTAAATTTAACATAAAAATACAAACATGCGAAAATCAATTATTATTAAAGTTATGCGTAATTTAATTATAATAACGCAGGTATGGTTGTGATTGCATGCAAAAAAATAAATATTTCCATTCGATTTGATTCGATTTAATGCAATTCTATAATAGTATAATATTGATAACCATATATGAATTAAGAAATAAATATTTTATTAGATCGTTTATTTTTTATTAGTTTTCTCAATATACCGTGAACAGGATAAATGAGCAATAAACTATTGAAATCAAGGAAAAAAAATTTAAAAAATCAATTTATTTTGTTGATATATTAGTAAACGCTGATCTATCTTGCAAAGATATTATAAACATATTTGAAGATGTTTTTTCAACATTTTGTAAACAATTTGAAAATTAACAAGCGAAAACTTCCGATTATAATGTTAATACTCGTGGCATGCACATCAATCTTTACTATTGGGCTTATTGTCGGTATTTATTATGAAAAACCTGATACCGTGGAGCATTCTGAAAATTACCAATATCTAAACTTTGGAAATCATCCAAAACAAATAAATCAATCAGTGATGAAGCTCACAAAAAATAAAGATATATCCTCCGTAGATTTAAAGATCTATCCTCTCAAAGATACATCGTCTGTTGTGATAGGAGAACATTTTTTTGATCAAAGCGAAAAACGTAATCCTATAGTCAATTCTCTTATGCATAAAGATATTGTTAACTCGAGAGATCTTTTAAACAAACCTAGCAGTACGCTTTTGCCAAAATATTTGCATATTCGAGAAGCGGACAGTTCAATACTCGGAGATTTTCTGTGCAACAACTCAGCTGTTAAAAACTGTTGTTCGTTTTATGTTCACACTTTAGAGTCAGCTAAAAATATATGTGATTCAATGCTGGACGATTGCAAAGGTTTTGTTTTAAACTCAGTATTATCTATAAAAAACTTTCAATATTTAGCGTATTTCAAAAACAATGTCTCAAAGATGAATATAAATTTTTTAACGGACTTCTACGTAAAGATCAATTATTTAAAGGAAATTTACTGGAGAACCTCATCACAAAATTAAGATTAGTTTATAAAACAACATAAATGCTGGACTTTAAACTTTATCAGGATTAAACTACTGCGTTTAAAGTTTGTATAAAAAATGTAAACTTGCGTCAAAAATTTTTTTTTTAAGACCTTGAAATTTGATTTTAAAACCTCATAATACACATGGCTCATGACGAACATGTGTTTATACAGATTTTAAAATTCCAAATTGAAACTAGATTGAATTTGTTTTTAAGAATTTATCATTAATTGCTTCTCTTGATTCCACTATTCTTATCCCACCTGATATCGCCAACAAACAGGTTGATTGACTGTATCTAAAGTGATTTCCTGCTTTTTCTACAGCTTGTGATCTGCATACCTGCCTTGTAGAAGTCTTCACCGGAGCTGTCGTCTATACTGTCGTCAAAACTATTTAACAAATGGTTATCAGGGTCTTGCTTTTGTGCCTAGTGGAAAGTGGCATGTGTCATCATTATTTTCAAAAGTTCTAAAGAAAGATCTGATTTGTATAACTACCGCCCCATACCTATCATAAGCGAGGTTTTTGAGTCTTTAATTAACAAACATTTAATCTCTCATCTTAAATTTATTAACTTTCTTTCTGATTATTAAAATATGGATTTCGATCTTCTCGCTCAACTGCTGATTTGTTTACGATGATAACTAATAGGCTTTATTGTGCATTAGATAGATGTGGAGAGAGTATGGCTATCATTTTTGACATTTCTAAAGCCTTTAATAAAGTTTAGCATGCTGGTCTTTTCCATAAGCTCTCTTCTTACGATGTATCAGGCAACATCTTTAAGATTGTTGAAATCTTCCTTTACAATCGTAGTAAAAAAATTATCACCTATAGACAGCACTCTTCTTTTCCTTTTTCTTTTTTTAACTTCAGGGGTTCCCCAAGGTTTTATCTTATTTTGCCTTATTACCGTGTTTTGGTACGTTGCCTTATTGCCGTGTTACAATTTATAATTTTTTACAAAGTTATTGAAGAATATATAGTATATAAGAAAAATTGAATGAACGTTTACAAGAATTCAAAAAATAAAATAAGATATCGTTTAATATATAATATCATAAATAGACAAAATAAAAGTAAAAATGAATATATATAAATTTATATACACATTCGCAAACTTACACATATAAGCGAAAAAATACCCATATATATATATGAACACACACAAACACACATATATAAATACATATATATATACATACATACACACACACATACGCACCATACACAATGGTTAGTGTGTATGTTCCATTTAAATGAACTATCATTGAGAAATTTAGTATAGTATTTAGACGGCACCATTTCTTGACTGATTACTACTGCATTTACCAGATCTGTTTTACAGATGTGTTAACATCTAGAAAGCACTTGCAAATTTTCATGAGATTGTTACAAGTTATATTAGCAAAGATCATCAGTATCAATATTACATGCGCAAGAAATAGAATTAGGCGAGGTGAATGAAAGCAAAAAAAGTCTTATTCATTGGTTCATTCTCGATGGCTGACAACAACTAATCAAATTCTGCATTTGTATGTAGCAATCACCCCGTCTTTTACTTTTAAAACTAATTATGTTCTTCAGTTTAAGACCATCATGGATCTACCATCTTGAAATATAATTCAAAATTGAATTTATCAGGTTAAATACCGAGCTTGTAAAAGGAGTGATTATACTCTCTTTTTACTTGTAAAACTTACTAATTATATTGTTTGTGTTTAAGAAGAATATAATTAGTATTTCTGAATTTTTTAGATAAAACATTTATTGGGGGTGGTCAATAAATTATAAATGTTTTATAAATTATAAAACATTTATAATTTATTGACCACCCCTCCCCCCGTTTATTAAAATTCCCACCCTCCTCTTTTGTCCCTCCCCCCTTGCATTAAGGATTAGAGAATAGTAATAGTAGAAAAATGCTGCAACAGGTTTCCCTGTATAACCTACAGGTTTTGACAGCCTTATCTACTTTATACTCTAATTTTATTCATATTAATTTATAAAAATTTACATATTATGCAGTATAATATGAAGTTGGTACTTTATTGTTTTTCCCTTTCTTTTTTTTTAGTCATAATCTACTTATGCGGGTTATTTGAAATTTCCGCATTTGATTTGTAAAAAGCTGGTGCCTTTACTCGCAATTTTGAACAAATTTTCTAGTCATTTTTAGATGATGTACTCTAGTTTTTATTTTATTTGATACCTCAACACGAAGGACATGGGGTTTACTCCATGAGACAATATCTATATTGTTAGTAACTTTATAGGCCTTTATCAAATCTCCCCTAATGCGACGGGTTTCTAAGGAAGTTAAGTTCAGTACTCAGACAATCTTTGACATATTACTGTACGAAGGTATTAAACGGATTTTATCGATTACATTCTTGACGATGGATTGCTGGCTTCTACCGCGAATTCTAGATGAGGTCGTACAAAGGCTGTGTATAGAATTTTAAGTAGTTGCGGAGTCATGTGACTGAAAGTACGATACAACATGCCTAATACACGGTTGGCTTTAGCGGTTACATAAGTTGAATTGTTTTGCCATTTCAAGTCTGGCGTAATCATGATGTCCAAATCACGTTCGACCAAAGTCGATACTATTTCGACACTGTTATTATTATTATTATTAGCTGGCATTGAGTAGATATAAAAATAGTTTGTTTTACCTAAGTCCATGATTTTACATTTATCGAGATTAAGTTTTATTTTCCAGGTTTTAAACCATTCAGCTATGTTGTAGATATCAGTTTGAAGTTTTTGTGAAGCTAATGGGTTGTCAAAACTGGACAGCAGTTTGTGTCATCAGCGTACATTTCACATGGATGGTTAACGATATTAGATATATTGTCCACGAAAATGATAAAAAGTATTAGAACTAAGACGGGTCCTTGAGGGACGCCACTAAATACCTCGAGCCACAAGGATACAAATTGCCCATTACGATTTGGTAAAATTGCTGGTGTGAAAGCAATTTTATCCAGTTCAGGATATTTCCAGTAAAACCATATACCTCGAGTTTGTAAATTAGTCTCTTGTGGGGAACCATATCAAACGTTTTACTGAAATCAATAAACGCTACGTTCATAGACACCTTGTCAGATAATGTTTTCCTCGTGTGTGATTTATTTGTTGGAGTCGATTGACATCACGTCAATCGACTCCAACAAATAAATCACACACGCTTTTTTATTGACAAAATATGTTGATTTTTTGAAATAAGTTTATTTTTAGCTTTTATTTTATTCTTGATGTTATCTTTTTCATTTTCATCTTTTTCATTTGCATCTTTGACGAATCCATTTTTAGTCATTTAATCAATTAGTCACTGGAACATAAGTTTTGTATGCTGCCACATAGTGGTTTAGGAAAGTGTTATAACAGCCATCAGTATTGCGTCCATTGAATTACATCTGCCAGTCGATATTGTTAAAATATTCGGATAGCTATATAAAGTTACTTTTGTGATAAATGCGTTTTTTATTGGGTTTACCTACATCTGCAACGCTTTTAACAACGTAATTTCATTGAAGGACGTGGTGAAATTTCTTCAGAGACGTTAAAGGTGCATGGTGAATAATATCGAGGACCCGATTTTCATTTTCGGAAAAAATAGTTTCAAGATCAAGAATGTTGTTCACTGTGATTTCATCAAGTTGAAAAGTGGGCTTTTTTCACATCGTCTCGTAATTGTCTATCTTTTCTTCTTTGTGGTTCTGTAAGGTCTGGATTAACATAGATGTTTTCAAATTTACGCCGGGCTGCCTTAACTATATTATTTCTGATGACAGTGTCTGTCGTTGCGACAATAATAGGCAGAGGTTTATTTGGATCTTTTGACCGTAATCGAAAACATTTTATTACATTGTCTTCTCTTTAGGTTCTGTTTTAGTCGATGCTGGAATGCCGAAGACAATAAGGTTTTTGTCGCGCTTTATTTTATCTTTGTTCTTATTAGCTACACAATTAAGCATATCTAGTTGAGCTGGCGTTTTAGTTAATTCCGACAACAACGTTCCATGTTTCCGTTGTAATTGTGGAAGCAGCGGAATTTTCCTCTAGTTGTTCGTTATGCTTTGTGAGGGCGATGATCGTCGACGTTTGTTCATCAACTGTTTTTGATAACAATACTACATGCTTTAGAAGCGTCTCACTTATTATTCAACTCAGAAATGTTGGGTTTTGAAGGCATTTAGCGTGAATATGTATAAACAACAGTGTATATAGTTTATATAAGTATTTATTTAAATTATGTATATAAATATATATATTAATATATTTATATTTTCATTAAGAATATAAATTTTTTTAAATAACTTTTATTTTACGGTACAATAAATGCAATAGTTTCTTTATACGAATACTGACTTATAGTTAAGCATAGTTACTATTTATTCATTAAATTAAAAATTAATTTTTATTCTCTTTTGATAACCATTGCACATTCATTATGTTACGGGTGTGTAAAATGTTTCAAAAGGGGCTGTTGACAAAACTAATTAAAGCTCCAGCTATTGATTTTGTTATATAGTTTTAAAAAACAAAATAAATCGAACCAGCTTTTTAAGTTTATAATTATCAAAGTTATGAAACTCTTGTTTGATTTTTAATTCGTTTAATTCTACTTTTAATATTTTAGAATACCGTTAAGTTTTTTATTTTTAATTAGACTTTTTATTTAGAATTAAATGATCTGCATTTTTCAATCTGCAGAACAACTAGGCGAACCAAAATTGAGTTGATAAAATCCAGAGACTTTTTACGTCAACATTTGATTTCTGCCCTCCTCCCTCCCCTAATAAAATTGAAATGGAAAAAAAAAACATATTTTTTAACAAATACAAAGATTGATACGTCAACATTTTTCTTCAACTTTTCTTGAACTTCCTCCTACTCCTTGTCAACTGTCAAAAATCAGACCCCCCTCTTTGGTTGACGTAATTAATAGACAACCTCTTTTCCAACACAACTTATAGAACCAAGAAAAACAAAATGACTATATAAAGAGGATCTTGGATCTATTATCTTGAAATTGATTTTATTTTGTTTTACCAACTCTGAGGAGTAAAAGTTGAAAGGAATGAAAAAAAAAAGTTGAAAGGAATGGTTAGGTTAAAAATTTATCATTTATTTCTTTACTCAGTAGGTAACTCAGTTGTTTTAGCCAAAAGACAAAAGAATGCCAAATGCTTTAGTTGTTGGTAACTGTACAGTTTATAAAGGTAATGAAGAAAAAAGTAGTCTTGTAAATTAGTTGCGCAAACCACTCTTTTAATTGTGGCACAAACCACTTTTTAAATTGTAGCTATATAATTGAATTGTAAATGCTCTTATTTGATGACAATATTGGTCCTGTTGGCATATTCCAAACAAGCAAGAAATAAATAAAAAAAATTTCTTAATATTTTTGCTCTCAATTTTTTTTTCCGAAAAGCTTAAGTTGAAGAAAATAATAATTAATTGCTACATGATTAATTTATCTTTAAAATAATTTGTCCACGAGCACCATTATTTTCAATGATCTCTTTATGAGAATCTTTAGCAAACTCTAAATCGTATGTTTTCCATAACACAGGCTTCAACCAGTTATCTTTAATTCCTTTATTTACAATACTAAAATTATCTTTTTTTTCGTCATCCGTACTTTTAAAAAGCATAACACCAGTGACAACACATTCTGAAGACATAATTGCACGAGGAACTATAGTAACCGGACCACGGCTACCAATTATCTAAAAAATGCCAAATACTGCAGTGTAAAAAATTTATATATAAATATTTATATATATATGTATATATGTATATATATATATATATATATATATATATATATATATATATATATATATATATGTATATATATATATATATATATATATATATATATATATATATATATATATATATATATATATATATATATATATATATATATATATATATGTATATATGTTTTATACAATTGAAAAGTAGAAACTGCTATTGGATTATTATCAACTAACTAAATGAAAATTTTTAAATAAATCGTTTTTGAAAAAAAACTAACCACAATAGTTCCGCCAGCACCAATGATGCTTAAATCTTTACTCAAATTTACATTAGCAAGCATTTCTAAGATGACATCAATGTGTCCTTCATGCTTTATAATATCTTCTACATAGCCTTCCTCATGATGGTTGTAAATACTGTCAACACCTTGTGATTTTAGCAAGTCAATTCCATGGGCAGAGCCTGCAGTTGCGACCACTTTAATTCCCAATGACTGGCATATTTGTACGGCTGCTGTTCCAACCTTTAATAATAAAAATATTTTTAGTGCAAGAAATAATATAAAAATCTCTAAAAAAATCCAACAATTATTAAAAAAAACAAATTATAAATTAATGCACAAATAGACTTACTCCTCCAGTTGCACCATGAACCATAACTTTCATGCCTTCTTTTACATGAGCTCTATAACAAATCAAACATTTATAAAATCATAAAAAGCATAAACAACCATACTGCTTTCCTTCATTGCATATGTACTTAAATCAACCAACACCACAACTAAACCAACAACAAAAAATCAATAGTATACACAACAGTATATAACAGTATACACAAGATATCTCTGTTTACTTTTTTTGATTTTGTATTCAACAAATGCAAGCAAATGATTTTTTGCTTGCATTTGTTGAATACAAAATCAGTTACTTGTATTTATATTTATAAAAAATGAAATATTTTTTATAAATATAAATACAAGTAATTATGATAATTAAATATAATACAAATAATTATCAGTAAACAATCTGGAACAATTAAATTCAGAAGTAACAAATTGATAACATGCGCTTTAGTATGTTTATAATATAAATTACCATGTTATATGGAAATTTTTAAAACAAATTTTCAACTCTAGAAAATTAATTGTACAATACACTATTTGAAATGTTTTCTATTTCAATTTTTATATTTTTCGAAATTTAAAGTACGTTTTAAAAACTATTTCATCTTTAGATATAAAATAGTATATAAGAAATAAACTACAAACAATTACAAAAAAATTGGCTAGTTCATTAGCCAATTTTTTAAAATTCATATTAAGGAGAATCTCTAGAGAATTTATATTAAAGTCTTAAACATTTTCTATTAGAACAAAAAAAAGTTCATATAAGGGAAAAAGTCTCTAGAACATTTTCTATTGTCAATCTAATATCCAATACCATTATTTTGGACCCATCTCTTGTGCTAGTCAATCTAATATCCTATACCATTATTTTGGACTCATCTCTTTGCAATAGAAGTCATATTAAAACTGGGGCTAAAATTAAAGATTTTAAGGAGATTTAAGGAGATATTTTCATAATATTTAAGGAGATTTGGTCGCAACAACAACTTTTTGAAGGAAAAAGTAAGGAGAAAACAATTACATTAAAAACAGAATCTTTCTTTTTTCAATAAATTTTAAATATAAACAGATAAACTATTATAAATGAATATATATATATATATATATATATATATATATATATATATATATATATATACATATATATATATATATATATATATATATATATATATATATATATATATATATATATATATACATATATATATATATATATATATATATACATATATTTATACACACACACACATATATATATATATATATATATATATATATATATATATATATATATATATATATATATATATATATATATATACATACTCTTGCATGGTAGTCACAAAGTTTTTCCCATAAACTGTAATTTTAAAGAGCGCGTTAATAAGCCTGACCAGAAAATGTAAAAAAACTTCAAAAAATTTTTTTTTTTTTTAAAATGATATTCTGCCTGCCCAAACCAAACCCTCAGTCGATGTAGCAGCACTCCCTTGCGAGTCAGGCTATTTGTCAGTCGATGTAGCAGCACTCCTTTGCGAGTCTGGCTATTTGTCAGTCGATGTAGCAGCACTCCGTTGCGAGTCAGGCTATAAGATAGTCGATGTAGAAACATTCCCTTGTAGCAGCAGGTTATAAGATAGTCGATGTAGCAACATTTACACATGTTTTAAAAATGTTTTTTAATAAAACAAAAACACCACTAATTAAAAAAAACTTTCTAGTCATTATTATTGCGGTTTTTTAAAAAAACGATAAAATTTAATGTACTTCCGGATTAATTTAATTGCTTTGACATTTCGACGACAATCAAATACAGCTTAAGAGCCGAGGTAATTAAAATTGTATTATATATATATATATATATATATATATATATATATATATATCATCATCATCATCATCATCATCATCATCATCATCATCATCATCATCATCATCATCATCATCATCATCATCATCATCATCATCATCATCATCATCATCATCATCATCATCATCATCATCATCATTCTCAACATACAAGTTCAACATGAAAATTTTTTAAAAACATATAACAATCTTTTTAAAATCAAGTTTGTTAATATCTAGCTAATGGTTTTTTCCCTTAAGTTTTTATATTTAGCTGTAATTAAGTATATATATATATATATATATATATATATATATATATATATATATATATATATATATATATATATATATATATATATATATATATATATATATATATATATATATATATATATATATATAGCTGTAAATAAAAAAGAGGGTGGACTAAATACTAAGACTCTTCCCCTATATCAAAAGTATAGGATTTTAACTCATCAAAGAAATAACTATATGCTTCTCTATTGATAAGTATAATCCATTTGCTTTAATAAAATTTCCATGATGATAAAAAAAGAAAATAAGGAGAAATTAAGGAGAGCATTCAAATTTTAACTTTTTTAAAGGTTATTTAAGGACTTTTAAGGAGTTTATTTTTTTTAAGGATATTTAAGATTTTTAAGGAGGAGTGGGAGCCCTGATATGGCTTGGATCGTTATCTTGCTGAAATATCTAAAACAATGGCATGTTATCCTCATAAGCAAGCATTTCTTGAAGTATAATAGCATAAATATCTGCTGTCATTGTGGCTGTTATTTTAAATAGGACCGATACCGGACGACGAGAAATATCCCCTCAGCATAATGCTAACTCTTTAGCTGTTGGTCTGTGGACAAATTGATTACCATCTGATCACTAAAAATAACAAAATTTAAACTCTTTTATCTACAAAACTATGCTCTATTTCTTATTTGTCTATGCAGAATATTTATGACAAAAAACAATATTTTTCAGAATTTTATATGTTTTTCTTTTCAATACAGACACACTTCTAAGTGATTTTAAAAATTAACTTGCTTTATGTAAATGCCTTCTTATCGTGAGATTAGATTTAACTTCGTATTGCTAGAGATAAACAGATCCTTTTTAGCTTCTGGAACTAATTTATCTTCTCTGTAATTTTTTTTTTGACCTCTATTTTCCACACATTTTTGTGGTTTAAGAGCGAGGTTTTGAATCATATGAAAAATGGTTACTTATGAATAAAATGGCTATTTAATAATGGCTACTTATAAAACAAAAAAAATACATATTGCTCACATGTTATTTTTGTGCTAAATAAGTAGCATATAAAGGTTATAGCAGTTGAAGGAGATTACTGAAGCAGCCAGGGTTTGAAGTTTTTAATTATGATTAAATATGGAGGGAAGCTGTCATTCTTTTTTTGTACCCATTTGGTGTAACTAGATTACTAGAGTCAACTCACATGTTCAAAAAGTAATAACAGTTGAAAATAAAAGAAAAAGATTTCTGTATTCCATTTCTGTATTTATTATTTTTACCACTGAACTTTAGCAACTTTAAAGAAAGTTGTTAGTTACATGCATGGCCTACTATAAATACACGGCCGGGTTTGTTGGTTTTTACAGAAAAAATTAGGAGGCCAGTTTTATTTGCTGTAATAAACAATATCTTTAAACAGAAGGCTTTGTTTTTCTTGTTATATATAATATTTTTTGATTATATATGAGTTTTATTATGAGTTTAGTTATGAGGAACTTATTAATTTTGATGTTTTAAATAAGATTTTAATTAAGTAACAATATAAATACAATATTTAAATTAGACACATTTATAACAGCTTGTTGCTTGATTATTTTTATTGTGCTTCAAAAATATAAGAAATACTTTTATTTTCATACCTAGAATTCTTAATATAATCCCAAACAAGCATGCAGTGATATACTGTGATATACAGTGCAGTGATATACAGTGGATACAAAAGTAAATCATCAAATACAAATGTGAATACTCTAAAATTGACTTCAGAAACAACTGTTTATAACAAAGAAAATAGTATTTTTGCTTTTCCTGATGCTCTTAAAAGACCTGAGTTAAGAAAAAAATGGATTAAGTTTGTTAATAGAAAAAATTGGTTTCCTACAGAAAATTCAGGTGTTTGTAGTGCACACTTTGATCCAAAATTTCTAAAGCACGGTGTTAGAATGACTCTTATTTATGATCTTCATCCAATACCAACTATTTATTCAAATGATGCAATAAAAAAAATTCCACCTTCTCTGTTATTATCTATTCCAGGTCCATCAAGAAAATCTCCAACTAGATGTGTCACAAGCATTCAAGATAAATCAGATATTTTTATGGAAAAAGATTCTATCGAAGACCTAGAAATGTTAGATTCGTCTTCAAGTCCTGTTGGCTTTATTTTTCAAAAATATGACTCCCATGTTTTATATTATCGTATTTTTAATGTGGCATCTATTGATAATGCTCCCTGTATTGAATCAATAAAAGTTGATTCTACTTTGCATGTAAAGTTTTTACTTTTGCATGTCATTGTTCGTTTTAAAAAAATTAGCAGCTGGAGGAATTAAACCCTTAAAAGCTATTAAGTTACTTTTGGAGGAAGGAAAAGTAGACCCAGACTGTATTTTAATGTTGGGTGAAATGTATTTACAGAAATGTAGTGAGTATAGTGGCGGTAAATATGTTGGTCAGGATAAAAATTGTAACTTTTTCAAAAGTATCCTTGTTTTTATGATTGTGAGTTTAAAAAAATCTATCCCTTATGTCATAAAGTCTTGTCCACAAACAAAAATAAATGGAGATACAGTTTTCCTTGAAATTAAAGAAAGTTTGTTTGTTTTGAAATTAGCAGGATTTAATGTACGTTCAATAGTTGCAGACAATCATTCGACAAATGTATCAGGATATGGACAGTTGATTAAATGCTTCAGAACTGGCAAATCTGAAGAAGATCATTTTATTACAGAGAAAAAAAAATTAACCTTATGTATGATAGTATGTTGATATATATGTCAATATGTCGATATGTATGTCGATATGTGTATGTCGATATGTCGATATGTCAATATGTATGATAGTATGATGTATGATAGTATGCTAGTATATGATATGTCAATATATATATCGATATATATGTCGATATGTCGATATGTATGATAGTATGTATATATATATAATAGTGTTCATCTCTTAAAAAATATTCGAAATAATCTACTTAATTCTAAGCGATTTATATTCCCTGTTTTCCATTTCGATGGACTTTATGATCCTATTTCAGTTACTGCTGGTGAAATATCTTGGCATCTTCTCCATAAAACTTACGAAAAGGATGAAAAACTTAGTCCTAATTTACGTAAGGCACATAAACTCACATTTCAAACTTTACATCCAGGAAATGATAAGCAAAGTGTTCTTCTTGCTTTGAATGTTTTTCATGAAACAACGTTTCATGAAAAACACTGCCATTAAAAGTTATTTTTCACAAGATTTATCTGCAGCTGAATTTTTACACCTTATTAATAGTTAGTAGTTAATATCAAATTCAAAGTCAAAATATTCAAATAACTATACTGGTTATGCAGTTGTGAGGGAAAATAAAAAAACCTGAATTCTTACGTTGTTTTTCAAAGTGGATTAATGAATGGCAAATAAAACAGTTAATGGAGTGTGGAAAGTTTACTCTTAGCAAGCAAACAGCAAATGCTATGATAAAAACATTAAAAAGTTCTGCTGATTCGTGTGATGATTTACTTAATGAAGGTTATACTTAAATTTTAACAAGTTGTTTCCAAAGTGACCCTCTAGAACGTCGATTTTCAAAATATAGACAAATGAGTGGAGGTCGTTTTCTTGTTGATTTACGTGAAGTTGAATCTTCTGAGAAAATACTTCAAATTAAATCTCTAATGAAAGAAGATATAAATTACTGGGATTTAAATCTTAAACCAGAGACCAGTCCAGATCATTCATGTGAAATCGATTTTTGGAAATGATTTTGAAGAGATTGATTTAGACGATGACAGCAAAGAGGTGGTAACCTACATTGCAGGATTTATTATGAAAAAAATCTCTAAAAAATTTGTTTGTTCTGAATGTGAAGCGTTATTAAATCATGAGAAAGTCACCATTTGTGTTGAGTATACAAATTTGCCCTCTAGAGGGGGACTTTAATTACCTGGGAAACATCTTGCATCATATATATCCCATTGCTTTGCTAAACTAGATTTAGCTCAAGAAAATTTATTTTTAAATGCTGATAATATCAGATATGCTGCAAGAAAGCTCTTAAATCTTGGAAGAGAAGGGATCTTCATGTGTCCTCAGCATTTTAATAATGCTATAATATTTATTAATAATATAATTATAAACATATACTTTAACAACAAGCAAATAATTATCAACGGTGGAAAAAGAAAAGACGAGATTGGTGCTTTTAAATCAAAGAGAACAAAAAGAAAGCATTATGATTAATCTATTTGTTGTTGTTAATTTCATAGTATTTTAAAATTTATTGTGATTTTATGAATGTTTATATAACTTTAAACAAAAAAGAATTTTAAACAGTTGTTTATTTGTTTTAATAATTTCTATTTTTATTATTCCAGCATTTTCTATGAAAACTCAATAATTACAAAAAAAAAAAAAAAAACTGGCCTCCTAATTTTTCCCCGTAAAAACCAACAAACCCGGCCATGTATTTATAGTAGGCCATGTTACATGATAAAAATCAATGAGGGTTTTTGAAAAATATAAGTATTAATATTAATCTTTAGAAAAACAAAAAAAAGAACATTAATCAAAAAAAGAAGGAATCATCAGCTGAAAAAAAAAAATAAAAAGGAATGAATAAAAGGAATCATCAGCTAATGTGAATAGAGTAAATTTTTCTAAATGCATTTAGATCATAAATTTATTATTTTTTCCACCACTGTATGATGTTCTACACATTGCAGATAATTTAGACCCAAAACAAATGAAAAGAAGCAGCTGAAAAATAAGTAAAAAGAACAGTTGAAACTTATTACCAATAAGAAATAAATAAGAAAATTGTCAAGTTGAAATCTGTTTAGCAAACATATTTTCTTTCTGACAACAGCTTCTAATTTTTCAAGTCATATATTATAATTTATATTCACAAAATTTTGTCAGGTCAGATGTATTGTCATCATGATCATCCAGCTACTGGTATCATGTAACCCAGCACAATCTGTTCCATGTCCAGCTGCCTGGTGGGATTGGCTTTCTAAGCAAAGGCTAAAAGGAGAGTGCTTTCTGTCATCAATACTATTTAATATCTGTCATACCTATAATAATAATAATATATAGTAAAAATTTTTGTGCGTATTTTATAAAGTTAATGGTGTCTTGGTTGCTGTGTTAGCTCATTGTAATTTACTATATATGTATGTTTATGTTCCATCTAAATTTCTGATGTGGTGTTCACTCAGCTGTAATTTTGTATCTGCATGTTTGTGTTCTGCCTGAACTTCTGGTGCAATGTTCACTCACATATAAGTTACTAAATGTATGTTTAAGTTCTGTCTGAACCTCTGACGTGAAGTTTTTTTTACCAGTAATTTACTTTATGTATGCTTGTGTTCTGTCTGAAACTCTGGCACAATGTTAGTTCACCCGTAAATTACTATATGTATGTTTGTGTTATGTTTGAAGTTCTTATGGTTTAGCTAGTAGTCAGGTTTCCCGAACTCTGTGGTAGCTCTCAGAGAGGCTGATTCCATCAATAACTGTTAAATTTCTGAGTACTAACAGTACCATGTTAAGCATGGATGGTGTCCCTGTTCGTACTTTTGGTGTGAATTGTTGAGGCCACATTTCATGCCCTTTGTTACAACTTAGAGGCAATTGTTTGCACTATTAAATAGCTTACTGGATTCTATCTATGCTTTGAGTCAAGTTCTTTAACAAATTTAAAAATGATTAAAGCACCAAAGACTATAAAACACAAAAAACCATCATCATCACCAAGTTTTCTAAATCTAACATTCACTCATATTCGTGGTCTTTGAAGTAACTTTTCTTCTGTTGAGTCTTATCTCTTGCAAAGTTCACCAGACCTACTTGCTTTTTGTGAGACTAATTTGAGTTCCGCTGTCTCATCTTAGTCTTGATGGTTATCTTCCATTACTTCGTAAAGACTGAATTAATCACGTGCTTGGCCTGGGCATTTACCTTCATAAGAACTTACCCATTTGTCTGGAAACTAGGTTTGAATCCACCAACTATTCTTTTATGTGCTTTTGTTTAGCACCACTTCACTCTATAGCCTTTCTCTTTGTTCTATAATGCACTCCATCATCTCAAGACTGCACTCTTCTCTCTTCGCTCTTTTTGATATTATTTCTGATCAATCTTACTCTTTTCCAATTGAAACCATTTCTTTAATATATATCCAAAACAATTCTTCGAAAAACAGACGTCTATTTACTATTGCTAGAAACCATTGTAAAAAGGTTTTTGTCAAATCCAATAGCCCACTATTCTCAGGTCACAAAATCTCGTATTTCCTCTCAAAAACTAAGCTCTCGTGACTTCTGGAGAATATTTAGATTCTCGTGACTTCTGGAGAATATTATTATATATTAATAAGGGCAAATCTGTTATTGCAACTTTCTTGTATGGTTCAGATTTTGTCACCTCACCTAAAAACAAGGCTAAATTGTTTGCTAATAACTTCTCATTTATATCATCTCTTGATTCCACTAGTTGCATTCTACCTGATATAGCCAACAAACTGGCTAGTCAATTGCCTGTCCTTTGTATCACTCCATCTTCTGTATTCAAAGTAATTTCCTGTTTAGACTCTTTTAAAGCTTATGGTCCAGACAATATACCTGTCATAGTCTTGCAGAAGTGTTCTCCGGAACTGTCGCCTATACATTTTTTATTTAACAAGTGCTTAAAGAGTCTTGTTTTCTACCCTGCTGGAAAGCAGCATCTGTTATCCCTATTTAAAAAAATTCTGGAGAGCGATCTGATTCATCTAACTACCGTCCCATTAGTCTTCTTCCTATCATAAGCATGGTTTTTGAATCTTTAATTAACAAACACTTAATCTCTTATCTTGAATCTAATAACTTACTTTCTGATCATCAATATGGATTTCGATCTTCTCGTTCTACGACTGATTTGCTAACAGCAATAACTGATAGGTTTTACCATGCATTGGATAAATGTGGAGAGGCTAAGGCTATGGCTCTCAACATTTCTAAAACCTTTGATAAGGTTTAGCATACTGGTCTTCTCCATAAGCTTTCTTTTTACAGTGTATCAGGTAAAATCTTTAAGATTGTTAAATCCTTCGTTACCAATTGTAGTATAAAAGTGAACACCACTCATCTTTACATCCTGTAACTTCAGGGGTTCCACAAAGTTCTATCCTTGGCCCTATACTCTTTTTAATTTACATTAAAGATCTTTCAGAAATTCTCACATCTAAGGTGGCATTGTTCGCTGATGATACTTTAATTTATTCTTGACTTGATAAGAAGTCACCACTCAGCTTAGAGGGGCATTTGAGCTTGAAAAGGATCTCACTTCTGCCACAGCATGGGGCTTTCAGTTGCAGGTGAACTTTAAAACAGATAAAACTCAATTTATTTATGAACAGTACTTTCTAAAAAACTCTTACTTTCAATCGTACTTGGAAACCATAGAAACCTGACGAGTGGCGTCATATATATCAAATCAATTGCAAAAATAGCATCTGCTAAGGTTGTATCTCTTTATCGTGTTTGCCACTTTTTTACTTAGGATTCTATTCTTTATTTTTATAAATCTTAAATCCATCCTTGTATAAAATACTGTTGTCATATCTGGGGTGGACCTTCCAATGATGACCTTTTGCTTTTAGACAAGGTGCAAAAACACATTGTAAACATAGTTGGACCTGCTCTTGCAGCCAACCTCCAACCATTATCACATTATTGTAATGTTGCTTTTCTTTCTCTTTTCTATAAATACTAATGCTCTAAAGAGCTAACGTCTCTTGTGCCATCTACTAAAATTCATTCTTGTGTTACTCACCATTCAATTAATTCTCATCACTTTACTGTGAATGTTCCTAAGTGCTCCAAAAATTCTTATTCATCTAGTTTTTTTCCTTGAACATCAGTTCTTTGGAATTTGCTTCATTTATCTTGTTTTTCTTGTCATATAATTTGCAATGTTTTAAGTCGTCTATATATATAAATATGTTTTTCTTGTAATATAATTTGCAATGTTTTAAGTCGTCTGACAAATGTTATCTTGCTATATAAACTTTATCTTTTCTCTTCCAGTAACTTCCAACTCTAATAGTGGTTGCTTGCAGCCTTGTTGGAAGTGAAGATATCAAAAAAAAAAAAAATTTTATAAACTATTACAGGACAGATCTTTTTGAATCTTGATTCATAGGGTTTTGTTTGTGCCTCCTTGACAGTGGCCACTACTCCTATTATCTCCTAATAAGGGTACAGCTCTAAAATTTAGTTTAATGGTTCTGAGGCCAACTGATAGTATGGTTTGCTCTCTGAGAGCACAGAGTTCCGGAAACAGAGGATGATTCCATCAACAGCTGAAAAATATCAGAGTATTAGCAGTGCAATGTTGTACATGGGTGGTGTTCCTCTTAATGCTTATGGTGTGCATTGTTAAGGCAACATAAAGAGTCCTACATTACAAATTTGGGTTAATTAATGGGACTGAGACAAATGCATAGTTCAAGCCTTCCCAGGAAAGGCGTGTGGTTGTTTGTCTTGTATGACCACACGAGATTATTTTATTTTAGACAACTTGATCATGACTGTTTGCAAGTTTTGTAATAATAATCATGGCGGAAAAAGTTTTAAAAACAAAAAAAGCAAAACTAACAAAATAGGAAATAAAAATAAATTTAAATAGAAAAAAATAAAAATAAATTAACAATTTAAATAATTTATGTACTGTTTTTTTTTTGTTTCTTTAGTTGTTACATTCAGCAGCAAAATTAGAAAAGTAAAAAAAAAAGTATAAGTCTACAATAAAAAGAATGATTTTCCTTTATTTAACTTTTTTTAAAGAGAAAAGCGAAAATATAAATTGCAATTTATTTGTAAAATATATTTATATAACAAGAGTTAAATTAAGCGATCACGAAATGCAAAATCTGGAAAAATATCTGGTCTTCAAAATTTTAGTTTATACAAAAACATGTTCTTTGTTTTCAAGGGGTGAATCAACTTTAATTTGTTAGCGAAAAAGTTATAAAAAATAAAAACAATAAATTAACGAATACAAATGTAATAAAACTAACTGCATTCTAAAAGTAATTATAATTTATTCTTTGTTCAAGTAAGATAAGTTCTCCCAAATTTTAATTGAAGTAGAAAAGCACCTTAAAAAATATAGTGGATATCCAAATAATATTCAAAACTTAAGTAACATAAAAACGTAAACATAACTTTATCAAAACATAATGTATAAAAAGTTTAGCATTATTAAAAATGTTACTAATAATACATAAAAACGCGCGTTAATTTTCAAATCAACCAATAAAAATTTTTATTAGTTGATTTTAAAATTAAAGGCGCCTTTATACAGACTATTAGTGACGTTTTTCATAATGCTTAACTTTTTATACATTACGTTTTGATAAAGTTACATTTACGCTTTTATAAGTTACTTAAGTTTTGAATATTATTTGGATATCCACTATATTTTTTTAGATGCTTTTCTACTTCAATTAAAATTTGGAAGAACTTATCTTACTTAAACAAAAAATGAACTTTAAAAGTAATAAGTGCTTTATAAAAGTAATAACACTATTATAGTTTTATTACTTTATATAATGCAGTTAGTGACGAAAGTATAATTACTTTTGTAGTCGTAAGTTAATTGTATGTTTTGTTTTTATATTTTTCTTGCTAACAAAATTATTATAATTTGTTCCTTGAAAACAAAATACACAGTTTTGCATAAACTAAAATTTTGAAGATCAGATATTTTTCCAGGGTTTGCAAATCGCTATCGCTAGATTCACCCCTTGATATACACTTGTTACACTAAAATTATACAAATATATTTTACAAAAAGATGACAATTTATATTTTCGCTTTACTCTTTAAAAAAACAAAATATAGGAAAATCTTTCTTTTTAATGTTTAAAACTTTTTTTTGCTTTGACTTACTGAATTTTGTTGCCGAAAATAATAAGGACTATGAAGAAACAAAAATAAAAACAGTACACAAATCATTTAAATTATTGTTTCTATTATTTTCTATTTAAGTTTATTCTAAATTCCTATTTTGTTATTTTGTTATTAAAACTTTGTCAGCAACGCATATAAAAAAATTTGCAAATGGCCATGACCAAGTTATCTAAAATAAAATCACGCATGGTCATACAAAACGAAAAACCGCATGCCTTTCCTGAGAAGGCTTGTAGTTCATTGCTTAGAATGCCGTGCTTTACCAATGAAAGAGTCAAGTTTAAATGATGTCCAAAGTAAAAAAAATATTAAACACAAAAAACCATACCCACCACCTAACTGTTTCAATATTTCTTTTAAAAATGTTTGTTGTCTGGGAAGTAAACTTCTTTCAGTTGAACCTTGCCTCTTGCAAAATTTATCAGACTTACTTGCTCTTTATGGGACTAATTTAAATATTAAAACTATAAAATAACATAAACTTAAATATAGAAAAAAAATTGAACATAATTTTGAAACCTAATTGTAACCACCCAAAAAATGTAAAGCTCTTTTCTATTTTCTTTGAAACCTCTAATAATCTTCCACATTTTATCAATCCCCCTCCCTACATACACAAAATTCACCAGAAAAAATGCAACAGATTTTCTGTAGGCTATATAAAATATCAAAAACTTTTCTAAATTTTTTCGAAATCATGAAAAACTTATTATTAAAACCTAAGAATGAATTATTTTTCAGACATCAGTTAGCTCCACATAAACAACCATCTGAAGAATCTATTAATAAGCTTTTGAAAGCTTTACGTACACTCAGTAAAGATGGCAATTTTAAACAGGTTTCTGCTTCAGAACATTATGAAGAATACATTTGTGTGTGTTTTATTTATAAGTGGTCTGAGCTCTCACCATATTTATAAATGACTATAAGAAAACTCTACTCTTAAACTTACTGAGGCCTTTAATCAAGCTCGTTCATAGGAAAACGCTCAAAGAAATAACGAAATGTATTCACACACATAGAATAGCAATGTTGTTACAATTAATAAACATTCTAAATGTACTACTGAGCTTGCTTCGGTTTCTACTAAGCCTAGAAGACTTTGCTATTTATTTGTGGAAGCAATTATCACCCTCGACAATCATGTCCTGCCAGAGATGCTGAATGTAACAATTGTTGTAATTGTGATAAAAAATTGTGATAAAAAAAGACATTTCAAGAAAGTATGCAAATCATCAAAGAACTTTGTCACGCCTGCTGCTTCTAACTTCCATGAACCAAGTTTAGCCTTGATTACTTGCTCTTCTATCAACTCACTCAATTCTATTGTTTATATCTTTATTTCTAGAGCCAAGGTAACAGCTCTACTTGACACTAGAAACTCTGAAACATTTATAAGCAAATCATTATGTGACTCTTAAAAACTTAACATACTCTTTTCTAATAAAAGAGCTTTTATGGCTTATCATGTCAAGTTGTAGGTAAAGTTTTAACTAACTTAACTTTATTTTGTATGGAATACCCTAATACATACTTTTTGGTTATACCCAATGCTTGCCAACAAGTCATACTTAGTAGAAATTTCCTACAGTTGCACAAAAGTCTTAATATCAATTATGGTGGAGAAAAAGATTCTTTGAAAATCTGTTCTCTAACAAGTGTTACAATCAAATTTACTAACACTCTTTTCCCTTTTTGAACTTCCTCCTAGACAATATAACTCAGAGGACAAAGCATTCATAGAACAAGAAACAAAAAAAAATTTTAGAACTAGATTTAACTCAACCCAGTAACTTTCTTGGTGATCACAAATAGTTGTTACCAGGAATGAGACATAAAAAATGCATGGTCATTGATTACTCTCAAATAATAAATCGCTTTACACTACTTGATGCTTATCTCTTACCTAACATCAATGAATTAGTTAACTCTCTTGCAAAATATTCATTATTTAGTACATTTGATTTAAAAAGAGATTATCACCTCACTAATGTTGTCAAACAATTTCAAAGAACCATGGATAAGTTTATTTAAGTAAATAAATTAGAAGACACCTTGTATATCTAGATAACTTGCTAGTATGTGGTACTTCTAAAAATAATCAGGATTTTAATTTAGAAAAATTTCATGCAGCTTTTAAGAAAGCAATGTTTACATTCAGTAAAGAAAAGTCTATATTGTCAACTTCGTTTTTAAACTTCCTAAGTTTTATTACAAAAAGTGGCTCTTTTTTGCCTGATCCAGATCGTATGAGTAGAAAAGTTAAAAATGACAAGATTCTGAGATGGAGGATAGAACTTTCTTTGTACAGCCATGATATAGTTCATCGCCCTGGACATAACAATTTTATTGCTGATGCCCTCTCTAGATCTCGCTGCTCTATAAATAGACTTGATGCCCTCTCTTAAGAAACTACATAAATCTCTTTGTCACCTTTAAATTACCAGAAAGTATCATTTTATAAAATCAAAAAATCTGCCTTTTTTAATTGATGATCTAAAAAAAAACATTTCTTCATATCAAATTGTTCTGAATTAAAACCTAAATACTATGTAAGCAGTTTTAACCACACCTTAATAAAACCTACTCAACCTTTTGAGAGACTAAGCATAGATTTTAAAGGACCTATTCCATTTTTTAACAGTTGTTGATGAGTTTTCAAGATTTCCCTTTGTATTTCCTTGCTGTGATATCTCTACTTCAACCATAGATGTTTACTTCAACTTTTTACTTTATTTGGTATGCTTATATACATTCAGATCGAGGTACTTGCTTTATGTCAACAGAGCTCCGCAATTTTCTTAACTCTCGAGGTGTCAACCTGAATAGAACTACTTCTTATGATCCTCAGGGTAATGGTCAACGCGAAAGATAGATTATTTGAAAAGAAATTGCGCTTGATCTCAAATCATAGAATTTACCTACCATGAGCTGGGAACATGTATTACCTGATTTCTTTCATTCAATGCATTCCTCACTTTGCGCTTTTACGAATGCTACACTTCATGATTGATTATTTGGTTTCAGTCAAAATTCTTCTAATGGACACTCTGTTCCTACATGGTTAACTAATTCGGGTCCTGTATTGCTAAAAAGGCATGTTCGACACAGCAAATATAAACCTCTAATTGAAGAGATTGAGGTTTTAGAGACTAATAGTAAATATTCTCATGTAAGATGATGACCTGATGGATGTGAGAGCATTGTTGCTACAAGACATCTTGAACCAAAGGCTTATATAACCAGTAATAATGACGGAAATAATAACTAAAAAGATATTTCCAATTAACCTGATACAATCCCTTCACCTGAGCCTCTCAATCCTAAAAGATCTCAAAACTTTTCTACTCTAACAAATCCTAATGGAGTTTTTATTGAAGAATTAGTCTTTTGTTGTTCAGGAAAATCTCGGAATCCTCCTAAATATTTAAATGACTATATTTGAACTATTAAAACTTATTTAACTATATTGCTTTATTTAGTATGCTAGAATGTGCTGATTCTTCTTCTCCTTATCCTTGTTGAGTTTCTTTATGTATAAACTTAAAATAACCTGTTTTGTATATTTTAGTTATATAAATAATAACTATTTATATAACCTATTGTTATATAAATAATAAAGCCTTCTATATTGGCATAGAATTAATTATAGACTATTAAATTCATTACACTAAACATACAAAATTTTATTTTCAAAATCTTTTCACAAGTATATGTTTTGAATTGTAACAATTGTAAAAGGCTACTTTAAAAAGCTTCTTTTGTGTGTGACTGTTTTAAAACGCTTTGATTCAAAATGATACATAAAGCATACTAAGAATTTAAAATAATTTTAAATTTGTTCCAAAAAAACCCTTAGATGTTGCAAAATATTATTTCAAAGAATACAAAGTTTTTTGTTAATTGCATTTTTCCAGAATTTTATTTTGTATATATTTATATCCCAGAGTTATATTTTACTCCCAGAGTGATTTAGTGATTTAAAAAAGAAAATGTACAAAAAAGAAAAGCAAATCTTTGGAATAAAGACTTCTTTTTTGTTTTTACAGTAGCAAATAAGTTATCAATTCACATAAATTATCTTTTTTGTTTTTAGAGTAGCAAGTAAGTTATCAATTCACATAAACTATCTTTTTTTGGATTCTTTTGGTCTGTAACATTTTAGCTACAATTCAGCTAGATTTGATTATAGTTTTTCAAAATGTCTTACTTAAAATTTGTTGTAAAAGATGTTGTTGCATCATCTTGAAGAGTTTGAAATGTAATTGTTAATAGAACATTTTGCCCAGTCCCATATAAATAAAAAAAGATACAGAATATAAATGAATTTGCTTATTAAATATCATTAGTGCAAAGCTAATTATTGTAAATCATAAATTTCATTTCATCAACTGTCGTTTATAGAAATAAAAGAAAATGAAACCCTAAGCAGATAAACTGTTATCCTAATATCGAACCATAAGCCATAAGTGGGTAATAAGTATGCACTAAACCATAAGTGGGTGAAAAGTATCCACTGAGCCATGAGTAGAAAAAACTGAGAACTGTCTTTAAAATGATAATAGCAAAAATTAAAAAAAAAACTATACTTTTGAAATAAAGCTCTTGAAGCTGTTAGATAAGGTGTACCAAGCATCGCTCCTTCATCAAATGTCATTTTTTCTGGTAAGTGTGAAGCGTCTTCTTCATTACAAAGACAGTACTCAGCATATGATCCAGTAACACTGCCACAAAACCAAATAGAATCTCCTTTCTGTATATTAAAAATAGACAACTTCAAAACATATAATCTTTTAAAACATATTCGTTTAAAACATATAATCCCCTAAAATACTCATTTCTGATCTGCAAAAGAGGTTAATGTCAGAAAAGAAAAAGGCATCAGGTTGTTAAAGTCTGTTTAAATTGTGAAAATCTTGAAACATGCAAGTGCGAAGCCATGGACATTAAACATAATAAATACATACATACATACATACATACATACATACATACATACATACATATATATATATATATATATATATATATATATATATATATATATATATATATATATATATATATATATATATATATATATATATATATATATATATTCCTAAACAGAAACTTGAAAAGTTTTATCTTTTAAACAAAATAAAACAACTTTATTTTTATTTTTTTACAAATTTTATTTAAGGATTTGAAGATAAAGTAATAAAATTAAATCTGAAAAACTTTTTTATTTAATCATCTGGAAACTAATTCATTATGTCTCTTATTATAAGCAAAAGGAAATAAAAAACTTTTTTTTTCTTATAAAAAGGAAGAAGTGCTGTTGTTTAAGTAAATTACTTTTAGTCTACACTTAGCCCAATGAAAAATGACTAGAATATGTGAGAAATCTGCTGAATGCAAAAATTTTAATAACAAATAGAGACAGGAAACCCAAATAGTCGGCGGGGAACCGAAATTAACAAACTGGTTACTTTAAGTTGCCCTTCAGACAACCAAGCAGTCAAAGCCTACACACCTTTTATATATTCTGGATCTTATTAACATTTTAATGAAAAAATTAGATTTTTTTTTTACATTCGCGTAATGCCGAATATTGCTATGTTTTTTTTCTTATAACAAAACCATGTTTTTATTAATAATTAATTGGATAAACAACAGTATAAATTATGGATACTTGACAAATTTTTATCTCTATATAAAGTTTGCAACTAGAACAAGTAAGTCTAGCCACTAGTGGAACATATTTACCATAAACGACTAAGAGAAAAGTAGTGATTGATTATATTAGATAAAGATTAGATTAAATGACTAAGAGAAAAGTAGTGATTGATTATATTAGATAAAGTTTTAGTGTATTAGTTATACTAATTTGAAAAGATGTTCAGTGTTATAGCAGGTAATTAAGAGAAGAAAGCGGGAACAGTATATTCATCTTAATACTAAATAAAAAACTTTTTTGCTTGCTTTTAATTTATTCTGTTATAAAAAACAACCAAATTCATGACACAAATATACATATTTTGTGATTTTTAGAGTATGCAGCCAGAGAAAAAATTTAAGCAGTATTATGTGGTTTCTTGTTTTATATTTAGTTGCTATATATTTTAAACATAATATGTTTTAATATAGTTGTTGGCTTTATGTTTAGTTTATATTTAGTTTAATTTTATACAGTTTATTAGGATTGTTCCTGCTAAGTTTTGTTTAAATTATTCATGTTTTGTAGAGTAGTGTCTGTTCACATTGTGACTTTTGCACACTGCAATACCCTCTAGACAATAAAATAAAATTATTTGACACAAAATAAAATTATTTTGTTCAAGTACAAAATATTTGGTTGTCCAAGATGTTAAATACACAACTTTTTTGCTTTTCAGTATTATATCTTGATATTTTAGCTGCAGTCATGTTTTAAATGTGCAGTTATTTAAATTAATTAATGTTTTATCCCCAGACAAAATTAAAATAATCAAAAAAGTTTATTTAAAGACTTTCTTTGTTAAAGTAAAACCAAGACAGAGCCAAAACAAAGCTTACAACAAAGTCAAAGCCAAAGATTTTAAAAAACAGCTATAAAAACAGCAAGAAATAAGGCTAAAGATAACTTTACAATAGTGCACACCACAAGTCTTTAGCACTGTGTACTTAAAGACAAAGTAGGTAGTATATTATGTAAGCTATATCTTTTAAGCTATATGCAAGAAAAATTGTATGCTGCTATAGGTGCTGTCTATTGAACATATGTTCTGCAGTGCTGCAGTATTGAACATATGTTCAATACTGCATATCCAAAATATAGATTCCCTCCAGGGATACAGAGTCTGAAATAAAAACTTTTTCTTATTGCAGATCAAGTCACTTTTAGATCTTCTAGAAACCATAGACCAAGCACAAATAGAGATTTAAAGCCAGAGCTTTTTGGGGACGTTTAACCACTTTTTCTTAATTAATTTTTTATGCTGATTTTAAATTACTTAATCTTTTTTTTCATTATAAATATTTGGCCTTCTATTTCAACTTCAATAAAAGTGATTATTTCAACATCCCTGATTCCCTCATTTGCTGATTTGCATTTACTAAATTGTTCTTAAAAGAATTACAAGATAAAACACATAAAAATAAAAAAGTAACATTTTCTGTGCTTTTATCATTATTTCTTAAAAATTATAAAAAAACTTGATTTCACTAAACTTTTGTAAACTAATTTACACAGAAGTGTACATGTCAGTTACACATAGCTTAAATATATCTATCTACAAAAATATTAAATTTAATAACTATTTTGATAAATAACTTTACTTACTTTGAAGTTTTTTACATCACTGCCAATCTGATGTACAACTCCTGCACCATCTTTTCCTGGTATATATGGTAAAATAGGGCTAAGAGGATGGTTACCTTGTCTAATATATGTATCAACAGGATTAACTCCAGCCGCTTTTACATTTACTAGTATCTACAAAAATTTAAATATCAATTAATGTATTTGATGTTCCCAACAAAGAAATCTGATGTGGGCTCTATATATCATTACATGATAGCCACAATCAGTTTAAGGGATGGCGTAAATGTGGGATATGTGTGGCTACAGTTCTTGTACCACCTAGATGGTTGCTACTATGGCTCATTTGTGGCTATAGTAATAATACCAGTGACGTATCCAGAAATTTTTTGGGCATACTGTCTAAAAATCCTATTTACCTTAGAGGACTTTAGAGGACATTTATAACAGAATGACAGCTTCAACTCCAACATCGATTCGTTGCTAATCGCTACTTTTTATTTACTTGCTCTATTCGATTACTAATTATAAATTATAATTAATACTAAATATTAAATTATTACATTAAATTATTAAATTAAAAATATTAAATATTAATAACTAGAAATATAGAGAAGTATGATTTTATAAACAAGCAATAACTACAACGTTTAATAAATAATATTTGTATGACTCTTTTGTATAGACATGATAAGATTTAATACATTTATATAAGCCGTTTTTCATAAGCTGGTTTTTCTAAGCGACATTAATATCGTAACAAATGCTAATATAAAATTGTTTTAAATTGAATTTGGGCTGAAACTTGGGGGCCCATACCGGTATACCTGTATTAAAATCGTCCTGAATACGTCGCTGAATACCATTTAAGTATAATAAATATCATAAATCAGGCTTGGACAAAAATGGCGTGCAATCAAGCGCTATTGTTGACCACGCAAAAGGTTTTATTTTTTGACAACTTGACCACGATTGTTTATATGTTTTGATGATTTAAACATTTCAGAAAAGCGCTGAATGTAGAAATGCTAAGCTAAACTTAAACTAGAAAAAAAGTTTAAAAAAAAAAACTATCAAAAAAAAAATTCGTGACAAAAAAAGAAAAGGAAAAAAATTTTTACAAAAAAGAAATTATATAAGCACTAAAATAAAAAAAATAATTTAACTCGAAGCAAAACTTTTTGTTATGTATTTAATTGAAATAAATGTTATTAAAACTAATTTTTTTAAACGTTTTATTAAAGTTATGCAAAACGCTTTTAAATTAAGTAATAAATTACTTCTAATGATTGTTTAATAAATGATTAAATTTTATCAAATTTATTAAAAGTGTTGTATATAATGTTGTATGTAGTTTTTAATAATTTCAAGCTTTAATTAGTAAGTTTAGTTAAAAAAAAGGTTTAAACTTTTTATAGGGGAAAAAAATAAATAACAAAATGCGCCTGCGATTTAAATATAATAAACCACCACCAAGCAATTTAACTTGAGCATTACAACTTTATTAAAAGCACTTCATGTAATGAATTTAAAAGTTATTATAAAAAATTTAAACTTATTCCTGTCATAATTAAAAAAAAAAACTTTCAAAAAATATAATTTTTGTTTAAAAGATTTTTATTAATATTTTTTATTAATATTAAGTTTTTTGTATAACATTTTTTATTAAATAACACATGCGTTTATGTAAACAATCATTATAATTAATTTTATGGTTTTATCTAAAGCCTCACTAAAAACTTTAGAAAAGATCAACGATTAAAGGTTATTAATAACGTAACACTTTCTTTTATTGCATTTAAATTGTTAAAACATTAAAATTGCCGTGGTCAAATTGTAAAGAAAAAGCAATATTAGCGTAATCAGTTACAGAGTGCGATCGCACGCCATTCCTGTCCAAGCCTGATAAATATATATGGCCCACATATACGCCACCCCATAAATCAAGTGTAGCTGTCTCATTCTAAAATGGAAAGCATCAAATTTTCTTGTGGGTCTGTGCAAAATGCTCAAAAGAGATAAAAACATATTGCAAACTGTTATCAACTATATTTAAATTTTCTTTTAAATTTTATCGAAAGTAATAAATATCTTGATAAAATTGACGATACCCTTAAATTATGTTAAAATTTAAATGACACATTAATTTTAAATAACTTTTTTATTTAAATGTTTCTATTAAAATTTATCTAAAAATCAACAGTTGTTTAAAAAAATAATTATTAGATATAAAAGAAACTTTTTATCTATAAGTCATTATATAGTATCATGTATAATTGTATCATTTATGCTTGTCTTTATTATTAGAGAATTAACTATGATATAATTTTATGTTTATAAATACAATTTAAACTTTAAGAAGTTAAAAACATGAATACCTGAACAAAATATAACTAGTATGTACCTCTATCCTTTATGGGATAGCATATGTGTAGCTTATGTGTGGTTATAACACTTATAGCATTAAAACCACACAGAATCAGAAAAAATGCCACATAATATTCGTATGTAAAAATTTTTATCTGGGCCACATGTAGAAAGTATACATAAGCCATATTATTAGCACTCCCCTTTAGGAGATGGCATTGGTGCAGTCCATTTGTAATTATAATGCTTATATAAAATAAATATATAGGTTTACCTACAGCTACTGTGTTTTCTCAGAATAATGGATAAGTTGGTAAAATACTTGCTCAGCTGTGCAACAAATTATTATATTAATTATAGTTTTCTGGTGGGATAGTTCACCATTTGCTATTAAATAAGATTTTAACTTTTTCTTATAAATAGTTGATTGTTTTCTTCATGGAAGATACTTGGAAGTTCAAAGTTTAGGAACATAGTGAGATAATGCTCGATTACAAAAATGATTACTGCATTTAGTTTCCTTTAATTTAAATTTTCTTTCTGACATTGAGTAGTGAGTTAAATTCAGGCTTGGCTATCATCATATGCCCACGCAAATACTATTTGATTTTGAATACTTGACAATGGCTGGTTTTATGTTTTAAAAATTTGCATTCATTTAAAAAATATGCTGAAAAAATTATCATAACTTAATTATGATGAAAATTAATAAAAAATATTATCATAAAAGAAGCAAATAAATCTTTGTTAAAAAAATGTTGAAAATTTTAACTAAAGTTAAAAAAAAAAAATTAAATTAAAACTTAAATAAAATAACAAAGGACCCAAAAACAAGAAAAAGCGGAGTTGATATAAATGGAGAAGAAATCAGAGTTTTGATGTTTTGTTATAAAATAAAAAATTAAACTATCAATTAAACTATAAAATGACTAACTATGAAATTAAACTATAAAATTGTTCTTCTATTTTTTTTATTTAAATATTATATATTTTAGTTTATGGTTTATAATAAATTTAAAAAAATATATATACAAGCTTCGGCGGGAACAAATGAGCACGAGAGCAGAGAAAAGCTCTCTTAAAACAAACTTGGGGAGCTGTGCAAACAGTTCCTCATATAAATTGGCGCTCTTTTTAACTATAATTTTTTTTTGCAACAACGGTGCTTTTTAAAAAGCATTGGAGTATATTATGCAATTAGTTTTTTTATAAATGACATTGTGTTTTTTATTTTAATAACAACGATAATTATACTTTCGTGAGAAAAGTTATACTTTTGCTAGAGCCGTAAATTGCTCCCGTAAACCATTTAATGGGAGTGTGGGCGAACGGGTGCCGAGGCCTGTATATATATTTCTATTTCTTAGCATTAAGTATTTTTTTAATCACAATTCTTTCTGATCAGTGAAGATCTTGATTTTTTTGACTTTTTAGCTGTTGACTGATTTTAATTCAGAGCTTCTTGAATTTCGGCAAAAAAAAAAGGATGTTGATTGTGGTGGTTCTCCTTGTTTGCCTTAAGCGCAATCATCTAATTTTGCTCGGAGACTATTTTCTTTTGTTGCAAAAATTTGACCAAATAAATTTCCAGAAGAAACTTGATATCTTATTTTGAAGCGTTAAAAAGTGTGTAGTTTTTATTTAAAAAAAAATTGGATACCAACAAAATTTTTTTACGATTTTTGTAACTGGGGAAAAACACCTCTGCAAATTTATAATTGATATCAGTTTCTACAATCTTCAATTTACTAACTAACATTTTTATAACAATGTCGCACTCCAAAACCGTTGTATTTTGTTTCTCCAAGCAAACTGCAGCAGCAGCAATGGCTTACAATAAATTAGACAGCGATTTCAAAGTCAATGACATTTAAAATGTTTAGGCAGTTAAGTTCCTCGGGTATCTTTTTTTTACAACTTCTAAGCCGTAAAACAATACATCTATATATATTTTTACCAAAAATATTTACATCATCTCAAAAACACTATTCCATTTAATGCGGTTGTCGAGCAATAGTCCTTTGTTATGCAAAGATCCGTAAATTTTGTGTATGTTTCTTTTAGAAATATCATATCAATACAATTTCAAGAACTTAATTAGTATTCAAAGTCTCTTTAGTATTTTTTTTGATATTTTCTTCATATTCAATCGTTTCTACTAAATAATTTATAAGCAACTCTCCTTCAGTCTCACCATCAGTTTCCGTTTCTGCTTCATTATCCGATTCAGTTTCTTTGCAGCACACAATTTTGTGAGGCTGCAAAGAAACTGAATCGGATAACTTTTTTTTTAGCGTATATCAAATAAATTTAAAAAAATGAAATAAATTGGAAAATCTGATGCGGAAACATAATTATGGTACCCAATTTCAGCATCCATCTACAGCCATTCCTAGTTTCAATTGCATTATCTTCGCTATCTATATAAGCCAAAGTCTTTTTAACTTCAAACATCTTAACAACATCTTGACAATATTTGAACATCTTAACAAATATTCGAATGTTTCAGCAGAGCAAATTATGTATTGCTTAAGAAAGGTGAAATTTTCATCTTTGTGATGGCAATTTCACCTTTCTTAAACAATGCGTGAAGTCATGGTGAACATTTAAATATAATTTAAATATTCACTGTGACTTCACGCATTGCCTAAGAAAGGTGAAATTCTGCCTTTTCTACGTATTGTCTACCTCTATTGCTACACCATTTGTTACATGTTAATCCTCATATATATTTTTTAAATTCATTTAAATTAAATAATTTAGCTCTGACTTTGTTATATTAATGTTTAATAACACTTAATGTTTAGATAAATTAACTTAATACTATTATTTTTTTTGTTTTTAAAATTAAATTTTAATATAAAGTTAATTTTATATTAAAATTTAATAAAAAATTAACTTTATATTAAAGTCTGCAAAAAACTTTAAGTTATAAAGTTCTTTGCCAACTGTGACGCCACATTAGGTTGTTATTGAAAAAAAATCATCTAAAGAAAACACTTTCATTTTCAAAACAACAACTTAGAATTATTGTAAAAGCAATGTATATAAAAAAAAAGAATTTTATTATTTTAACAGTAAAAAAATTATATTTTTCAAAGACTTTGTCGAAGTTCTGTCATAATTTCTTCATTTTTTTTGAACTCCCAAAAACACTGAAAAATTCGACAAGGAGTTCCGAACGAATCCTTTGAAAATAAATAATAAACTTTAACTATAGGATTATTTAAATTACATTTGGAATAAATAACTTTAAATTGTTTATCTTTAATAATGTATTTATAATATAATATTATGCGAAACCCTTTTTAAATAAAGTAACAAACTATATCTAACCATTGTTTAATAAATGCGCAAATTTAAAAGTTAAAAAAAAATTCTTAACAATTCTTCGCAGTAATGTAAATAAATGAAAAAATAATTAAATCGTTTAGTTAAAAAGTTGATAAAATATTTATTTTAACGTGGTTTTCATAAATTTAGATGCACTCATATTTGAGAATACAAATTTTTAGTTTTTAAACGATAAAACAATAACGAAAAAAGATTTCGATTTAGTTTTCTTTCTACTTATTAGATAAATAAATACAGAATACAAAATTTACAAAAAAAAATACAAATACTAAGTAATATTTAGGTACAACTACATGGTAATAAAAAATAAAGCAAAAAAAATAATTCATTAATTTAGATGCACGATACATTAGGAGGCGTAACTTATGAACCAATCAATATTTTATGTATCCGCTTTTTGCTTAATGCAACTAAGAACTCTTCTAGGCATAGAATCAACAAGATTTTTGTACATCGCTTCTGGGACCCTATACCAGGTCTCCTTAAGGACGTCCTTCTGCCGGCCAAGTGTGGAAATTTGAACCTTTGCCAATTCACGGTCAATCCAAGCCCAAATGTTTTCAATTGGGTTCAAATCAGGTGAGTATGGAGGCCACGGTATTGTCTTGATATTGTTATGGTTGAACCACTCCTTGTATATTATGTGCAGTAGCGCCATCTTGTTGAAGTTTCTATGGTTTATCATTGAGCATAAGCAGGTCAATTGATGGAATTAGGTTGTTATCCAGTACTTCTACGTATGTTCTGGAGTTGATTCTTACAGTGTATGTTTAGCACATACCATCACTATTGTAATTGAAGCATGACCAGATTCCTATCAAGCCTCCACCATTTTGTACAGTCGGTCTAATGTACTGGGTGTAATACTTTTTGTGAGCCATTCTTTTGACTGTTATGTTAGATTTGCGATTGATAAACTTAAAGTTACTTTCATCACTCCACATGTTTTTCCATTGTTCTATTGTCGAATACCTTTTTTCACTACACCATTTAAGTCTCCTTTGTTTATCATATAGATGCAGGAGCGGTTTCTTCAAAACAGAGTAGACTCTAATCTTGTATTTGATAAGTATTCGACAGACAGTGCTTTGAGAAATAGATGTATTTCGCTTTGTGTTGAATTCTGTGGTCAATTCTTTATAACTAATTCTTGAATTAGCTTTGGCAGCTCTAAAAAGGACACTATCGTCCTTTTTGGTGGTTGACAAGGATCTACCTGGCCTTGTTTTCTTGCTGGCAACACCAGTGTGAAGAAAGTTTAGCTTCATTGTCCGAATGCATTTCTCAGAAACTCCAATTAACCTGGCAATTTCTCTATTACTTTTGATTCCTTGTTTGATGTGAGCAATAATTTGCCATTTGCCAATGGCTTTCAAAAAAGTTTGTCTTTTTTTTTTCTTCTCAACAAAATCTTTCTTCTTTTCAAGTAATTTAACTCTAATATAAAGTTACTTAAGAGACCATTTATTAATTCTAGTATAAAGTTTCTTAAGAGACCATCGCTGTTTAATGTTGTTGTTTACAAAATTTAAATTTTTTTATTTATAAACTTTATTTTTTTTATTTTAATTATAAAAATTTTTTTATATAATTAAATGATATAAATAAAAATTTATACAACTTTTAAAGATAAACGTGTTGAAGTAATTTATTTTCAATGTAATTAAAAATTACTGCATTTGTTAAAAAACGTAGTCAAATCATCAAAAAAGAATATTATTTGCGTTGTTATATATAGACTTGAAATTTTCAGCCAATGCGAATTGCTAAACTCCGCTGCACATATTTGAAATTTTTTTTTTTCATTTTCGTTTTATTTCAGTTTTTACTTGACCTCCCCAAGGCCATGATGAGGAAATTTTGTTCATTATAATGTAGCAGTTTTTAACAATCTTATTTATTTGTGTTTTTCAAGATAAATCATCAAGTATCACACCTAAACTTTTTGCAGAGCCAAAAAAGCTAGAGTTTTAGAGTTTGATGATCATCTGATATTCAAAAAATTTAACATTGATTATTTTCAGATATTTGTATAGTGGTCTCGTTTGATTAAAGAGTTTTGGACCCAGTATTGTATGCAAGGTACAGCCCTGGGTCTAAAGCTCTTTAGTGACTATATGAAATCACTACACAATTATTTGTCAGAGGCATCTATATTCTTTTTAGTCACTTTCATTTTTTGTACTGTTTTTAAATTCCTGTATAGTATAACTTTTTATTTATTTCTTGTGCTACTTTAAAATAATAATCTTTTTTTTTTGTTAACTCACCTAACAAAGGCCAAGAAAAGCACAACAGACGAGAAATCTACTTAATTTTGGTTATAACCTTCTCTCAACTCTATAACTCCAAAACACAAACCTAAATGAACAAGGCTGCTACATGGAGAAGAACGGAGTGGTACTACCAGGGATGTGGTGGCAATCAAACTCAGAACCTCTTGCTCTACTACTAAACCACTACCCACAAATAAAAAATGGTCACTCTAACTCTATAACAGCACAATTACTGATATTTCATCTAGCTTATTTATAACTAAATCTACTATGTTTCTTTGTTTGTTGGTTCTTTGATTTTTTGTGTAATATCTAGTGCAACTAGTGTTTCTTTAAGGCTTTTGCTATATAATTCTGTAGTATCTAAGTGTATATTTATATCACCAGCTATAACATGTGCGTAACCTGTTGATTATATTGTTTCAAGTAAATCAATGAATTTGTCCAGAAATGTTGTGTTAAAGTTAAATATTAGTCTATAAATGTAAATTAAAATTAGTGATCGTTTGACTTTACAGTAATTTTAACACAAAAATTTTCAACGTAGTGAAACTGTTTATTTGGTAGTTGTTTGTGATTAATTGATTGTTTAAATAATTCCTAGCTGCAACCTTTCTCTTTATCTCTTTCTTTTCTTATTTTGTGATGCAAAACATATCTAAAATATTTTTTTAACTTCTTTTGTACTTGTTCTTTTTTTAACTTCTTTTGTTTTCAGAAGTCATCCATGTTTTGGTAATAAAAAATGTCTGGATTCTAGTTTATTACTGATTCAAGTATATGCTCAGGAAGGTTATTAGTAAGAGAGAGAACAGTTCATAGTGAGCATAATATATAATTTATCTAAGCTTTATCATCCTTCTCAAAACCACACTAAAAAAGAACGATCCCACACCATATTTTTACAGGAAAGTTTCATGAGGGCTAGTGTGAGGAAAAATATATAAACAGGTCTAATGACCTAATGATCACCATAACCTGATGAATTATGTAATAAAACTGTCCTCTTTACCGCTTTATCTATTAATAATGCCACCGAACAGTAGTTAAAAATAATTTCCAAATACATTGCCAGCTTCTTGAGAATCTTTTCCCTGCTCTACTTTATGATGTTTTCTTGCAGCAAACACAATGTATTATTTATTTTTTTCAATTTTAAATAAAATTTTAGTATTTACCAATCAAGGCTAAAATTTATATTGAATAACAACTCACAAAAAAATTGCAAAATCCGCCTATAAGTAATGTAATATTTGATCTTTTAAAAACATGCCCTCAAATATATTGTAGCTAATTCACAGCACTCAAGTTATACAAGTCAACTATTAGGCCACACCTTGAGTATACAGCAAGTTATGCTTTAAAAATAGTGATAAACTGGAAAATGTATAACGCAAATCAACTAGGATCGAAGCATGTGTTATTAAATCAATTAGATTATTAGGCAATAATTCGAGATGTTAATATAACAAACACTTTATCGAATAAATTTTTCTAAATTTGAATTTATAGATAAAAAAAAAATAATAATAAAGTATTTTACCTGTTTACTTAAAGGCACAGGTATTGGTAAATTGTGAACAAGTTTTAAAACATTTGGCCCACCAAATTCCGATACGTTAATACCACGCATACTGATAAGTCTGTCTCAGGAAATTATGCTGCCGAAACATAATTTCCAAGAAAAATAACGCAATATCTTTTAAGTTTGATAAACCGATCTTAGAATTGATGAATTTTTGTTAATAATTACCCAATCAAAGTTTTAAAAACGTCATCAAGTTTAGGAAAAGATTGACCACCTGCATTGAAATTAATGTCTGGAAGAGGTGATAGAGTTTGCTTTTTTAAAGTTGCGAAGTTTCTCCAAAAAGAATATACGGTCGTATTTTTAAAATTCAAACTATAAAAACATTAAAAAACAATAGTGTTTTCATAGATTGAATTATTCTGCTGTTGTTTTTATTATAATTACTATATTTGATTGAAGGATTTGTTTTGCTTTTAAAAGAGATTCAATTTCTGGAACTAATACACTGAATGAAATATGTAATTTTCTACAAACAATTACTTGTTATTACATAATAACTTACTTATTATTTCATAACTTATTGTGGTTGTGATTCATAACTTATTGTGATTCATAACTTATTGTAATTTCATAAATTATTGTGATGTAATAGTTGTTAAAATAATATTTTTTTCACGGACATTATAGAAATATTGACAAATCTATAAATTCGTGTGGCGTTACGTGTTGTAGCGTATTAATAAACAAAATTTCAGGGCTTTTTTGAATAACATCTTTGTTTGACTTAAGGAGAAAGATACAAGTCTATACAACTTCCGACATCCCTGATCTGTTTCTATTTCATCTTCAGCAGAAATACCTATGTTATTTATGTTATGATACCTATGTTATGTTATTAATGATTTGACCGTCCCATGAAATGAAACTTCCAAAATTGCTTTCATACTAAAAACTTTAAAAAAAAATTTCAAAGCTGATGAGTTTAGTTTCCAGTGCCTCCCAAATAAAAAGTGCTATTATAATTGTTTTGGGGTAAAATATTGTAAATTCAAACTAGATATAATGTTAACATTTTCTTTTATTGATATGAAATGCAATAAAATTATAATTCTTGATAATCAGAAAATTCGAACACCCCCTCCCCCCCAATAATTTAAGCATATGATACAACTTCTTTGCACTTATCAGAATGAGCTAAAAAGTGGGATAACCGAAGAGTTTTATTGTATTCGGTAAAGAAGTTTGCCTTTTCTTTTCTTGCTCAGAATAGAAAAAAAGTACTCTTGGTGGGTTGTAGCTTGGTAGAAAACTGTTTTGCCTAACCACTAGTCGAAGAGCTGAGCAACACCAACTTTGTATTTCATCTCCTAATTTCGAGATTAACTATTGCTCAAAATATTTACTTTTCAGAACAATTTTGAGATAAAAATCTCAAAATTGTTCTGAAAAGTAAATATTTTGAGCAATAATTTTTAGATTAGCTATCTTTTGGGGTTAGCAGACGATCCCATGACAAATTCTTCATTGATTTAAACTGCAGTGTATTAACCACCTGTTCACCAGATGTTGATGCTGAAATTGTTGATCAAATTTTAGATCTTAATTTTGAAAATGATGTCAATAAAGTTGAGGATAACGTTGACGAAGATATATAAAATGAAGCCCTGCCACGTCATCTAATTTTTAATATAAGATACTTTTAAAACGCTTTAAAATGCAGCACAAATTACGATAATGAAATACGATCTCTAGAACTGAAACCTCAACATCAAAATAATAAAGACAAATTGTTTAATGCAACGCCAGGTAACTTTTTTTTTTCAAAAAAGTTACCTGACATAAAAAAAGTAACCATTTATTTCAAAAAGTTGTTTTTGAAATAAACGGTTATTGAAATACGGTTGCTCAAAATTTGAGCAACCGTAGCACTTTAGTAGCGCGCTTACCTTGGAAACGCAAGATCCATGGTTCAAACCCCACATCTGGGAAAGTTTTGTAACATCAACAATTCAAGATAAAACCGGTACAATTAAAAGAACAAAACAACGGAATTGAATGATTTTTAGTTTTTAGTTTTAGTATTTAAGCTTATAATTAAAAATTACAATTTAAGCTTGTTTTTGTAAGACGCAGTTTTTTTAGCTTCTATTAAATCAGTCTTTGCAAGACAGAATTTTATTTTTTTTAAAGCAAATTCTATTTAGTACTCAGTTCCTTTTTTAACTTTTAAATATAATTTTTTATTATGAAAGCTTTCCAGGAATTGCATGTTTTGTAGCCTTTTTGTGGTTTATTTTTTAGCAAAAATATTAAGCTTAGACACTTATCTGACGGCCAATTATCTGACGCCTAATTACCTGACACCCGATTAAAATATGCTTTTAAACTACTTAAAAACTATAAATATTGTAAGTAGAAGCATTTACTCTATAGTTCTAACCAGGGATGCAAAGTTGGAGTCTGGAGTCCAGGAGTTCCTGCTTTTACCTGGAGTCCGGAGTCCCGCCCGTCCTTGTAATTTTTGGGACTCCGTGACTCTGGCTTTTTTAAAATTTATATCAGCATATATACTTTTCCTAAAAAACCGTTATTAACTTCTCAAGTTTATCATTTAAAATTTTTTAGTCAACAGTTCCGTAACTTTAAACCAATAAAAGCTCGACCGCACTGAATTGCGCTGCTTACAGCAAGCCCTGTGACATTAATTAGTATTGTTATTATTTTAATTTTGTCATTTAGAGGTCCCAAGAAGACATAGTGGTCATGTTAAATAGCACCGCGGAAGTGCATTTAACTTGGACACTAACAGTTCACACCTCTTTCCTTTGACATTAACAGTTCACACCTCTTTCCTTACCGTGACGCGAAAATATGTTCAAAGTTCGTTTCGAACCTAGATCTCCTGCTACTAAAGCAAGCGCTCTAACCACTGCGCCACAGTCACCTATTATTTCTAAGTTTGCAGCGTTTTTATGGCATACATCGTCTATAGCATGCATTGATTTTACAGAATATAAGAGTTAGGCGAATTACAGCACATGCGGTGTACCACCCTTTTGGTGTACACTGATTGCTAGAAACCGAATTATGCATAAGCAATCATTTTTACTAGACACCTGCGTCTTCTCGTATACTTTTGGAAGTTCGGCTAGTCACGGTGGAAAACGATAGTTTTCGTTTCGTGCCGATTTTACTAAACAAAAATATATCATACCGTTTTGAATCGTATTTTTACAAAACAAGTAAAGCTTGTTTCGTTTCGTACAGTATTTTTACGAAACAAGAAAACTGTGTTTCGTTTTGTATTGATTTTTACGAAACGTTTCATATTTCCCCCGCTTCAAACAAATATTTTCCAAATCCCACAATCCGAGCAATACATGAACTATAACATTCAAGCAAAACTAAAGCATTAAATTCTCTCTAACTTAATGTTTTGTAAATGAAAGTTTAACTAAAAAGTTAAACTTTATTTCGTTTGGTAACGGTTATTTCGTACTTTATTTAGTATAATCTTATTTCGTTTCGTACCGGTTTTAATAAAACAAAAATTATTGTTTCGATTTGTACCGTATTTTTTCCGAAACAAAAAAATTTTGTTTCGTTTTGTACCGTTTTTTGCGAAATTGTATAAAAATTGTTATGTATTGTACCGGTTTTATCGAAATAATATTTTTTATCGTTTCGCCTTGTTTTGTCTTGTACCGTTGAGAGATGCAGATGCTTAATTTCTACACTCTCAAACCAGCTCGTACTACACACGCGTATACGTGTTAGAGTCTTTTACGCGCACAAAGAATGACTTAATTCAAAAAAATTAAATTCTTCAAACCAGAACATTGACTAATTAAAAAGAAAAATTGAATTCAAAAAATATTTTAATATTATAACAATATTAACAAATATTAAATACAAAATAAATATTTATCTTATCTAATTTTTCTTTCATGAAAACAAAAAAAAAAAACCTACACTGTTAAAAAATTCGCCGTAGAATCTACGGAGATTGTCCGGCAACAAAGTGACAGCACTTTCTCCGTGAAAATTAACGGTTTCCGTTTTTTTTATTTTCCGTATAAATCAACGGAAAAAGTTACAGAACTTGGTCCGTAAAATTATATATATGATAACAAATAATATTTTATTATAAAAAATTATACTATATTATAAAAGTTGTTACATATATTACGTTATAATAGTTATAATAAACATAAACAAAACGTCTTTTGATCTATTGATGCTCTGTCCACTCAAGCGCTAGTTCGTTTACGAAACTCGAAACTTTAAGGTAAGGTCTGACTGCTTTTTTACCAGATTTTCTTTTCAATATTATTTTATTTTTCACGATTCATTTTTGCGATACATCTAAATAATAATAATTAGGTCAGAATAATAAATCATTATTTACAGTAAAAAAATAAAAAAAGAAAAGAAAGTAATGTTGAAAATTTGTATGTAGAGTGAGCATGTAAAGAAGAAAGTATAGGTCAGAAGTAGATAAAGTTAAAGAATACATTGCAGATAATATGAAAAGCTATGGATTTTTATAGATTTTTTATAAACAAGTATGAAAGTATATTATCACAAATGACCCTTATCATTGTACTTTCATGTTTTTCGTGGCAAAAGAGGAGCATTCTTGTAAAGTAAACCCATGATTTCAGCCGGCAGCTTTTCCAGGGAACTTTGAAAATACCTATATAATTGTCTAGCATAGCAATTGAAGATTTAGATGCAGGTACATTTAATATTCAAGGTTGGGTTAAAACTGAAACTAAGGCATGAATCTAAGAAAAAATTTCAATAGTAGTATTTCATTTTAGTTACAGTCAAATTTAATCAATGTATCTAAATTTAATAAGTAATTAAATAATAGTTTAACAATTTTTAACATCAAAATTTCGATTCTATAGACAACTTTGTCAAAAACAACAATTTTAAATAATTTAAATATAGATTTTTTTAGGCTGCACTACAAAAAAGTAAATATAAAAATACATCTAACATACTATTTTATTTAATACATACCTGCTTTCCATGCGTTTATCCTCTATGTGGTTTATCCTCCTCCAAAAAACTGCCTTATATAGAGGCTGCATACCTAGGCCCATAAAAACCAGTTCAGCTCATTAAATAGCATCATAACCCCTTTGCAGACCAAAGGTAAGTAATTTTCAGAAGTATGAAGAATGTTAGAGAGAAAGTTAGAAGAAGTCCAGTTAGAAGGTTGGTATAGAGTTAGAAGGTTGGTATATATATATATATATATATATATATATATATATATATATATATATATATATATATATATATATATATATATATATATATATATATATATATATATATATATATATATATATTTATATATATATATATATATATATATATATATATATAATCCTTTTTTTCAAAATGGAAGCCGCAGAAAATGCTTGAACTACAGACCAGTTTCTCTCACATTGATACTCTGTAAAATAATGGAAAGTTTTATACACAAAAGAATCCTGAAACATTTCCTTGAAAAAGGGCTCTTTACAAAACCTCAATATGGATTTCTTCCAAGACGCGTCTGTACAACCAACCTACTAGAGGCACAGGACGTTTTAACAAAAGCACTATTTCATAATCATGCCATAGATGTGATTTACACAGACTTTGCTAAAGCTTTTGATAAAGTACCTCACCAACTTCTTGTTTTAAAACTTGATGCATATGGCATACATGGAGCACTACTGGAGTGGATATCTCACTGGTTAAAAAATCGAAAACAGAGAGTGATCATCAGCAATAGCAAGTCTGAATGTATAAATGTTGCTTGTGGTGTTCCACAAGGTTCAGTGTTAGGTCCACTTTTGTTTCTAATTTATATAAACGACCTTCCAGACAACATGGTGCATCATATAAAGATCTACGCAGATGATTGTAAGATTTTAGGGGTAATCAAAGCAGAAGATGATGCAATAAAACTACAACAAGATATAGATCATACAGTCAAATGGTCTAAAAAGTGGCTCATGTATTTCAATCTAGACAAATGTAAAGTCATGTATGTTGGTCACTCAAATAAATCAGTACGTCTTTACTCAATGCTTGACATATATGGTAATCAAATAGAACTTGGAACAACAATTATTGAACATGATTTAGGTGTTCTAACAGCAAACAACCTTAAAGTTAAGCATCAAGTAGAAGCTGCAGCAGCTAGAGCAAACCAAATACTTGGCAAACTAAAAAAATCTGTTCGCACAAGAGAGCTGATTATTATAAAACAACTAAATAATCTCAAATATATCACTGTCAATTGCAAATTCAATATATAGGTACGTGCGTAAATTCGTAATTTGCCGTAAAAACGCAAGCTAAAATCTGTGACCCGATTTTTGTAACTTGGCCAAGACACGTATTAGGGCAAACGACACTGTACCTCTAATTACTAACCAATTTTTTTGAAATTTTGCACGTAATTAGGAAAAAGGTTTGTCTAAATTTTTTTACACTACTTTACAAAAAAAAAGTATATATATTTTTTCAACATAAGTTGGCACATTTTTTCTATGAATCACAGCTCTGTAAATTATGAGAGGTACTTTATGAAACTTTAAGGTATTGTAGATCATTTATATGCCTAATATTGGTACAATTTTTATATTAATCAGGTGTAGCGCACATTGGTTTTGGGTTTCCCCAAGCACCCTAGGTATTTCTATGAAATGCTGGATTTCTTGCCTTGTTACGCTACGTTCGCATTTTTCATTTCTTGTAGTCACATGATAGTTTTTGAAACTCCGATTGGTGCAAAATGCATTTTTATTAACTTGCTGTTTTTTTATAAACAACCTTGTGGCATTTGTGGATTCTTTAAAAGAATCCTTTTTAAATTTTTTGAAGATATATAATTTTTTAGTTATACTTTTAGTTGTATTTTTGATTATTCTTTCAAAGTATTAAACTATTTTTATCAAATATTTGCATAATTATTTACTCATTAAATAATTAATCAAAATATATTTTTTGCTAGGCTATTGCAATAGTAATTATATTCTTTTAAAATCAATTTAACTTTAATAGTTTATTAAATAAATTACATTTATTATTATATAATGTATAGAATTATAAATAGCTATATATTATATTTGCTTTGTTATTCTATAAGTTATAAACGTCTACAAAAACTATCCTTCAAGAAGGGTAACATGTTAAACATGTCAAGAAGGGTAACATGTTAAATATGCAGCGTTAATATTATTAAACATGTTACAATAAAATTTTGTGAATTCTTTACTATATTTATTTTATTTTCTATATTAAATAAATATAATTTATTTATTTACAACTTACTGCTCTAAATAATATAATTAATTTTTTATACTTGTACCTAGAGTTTTTAAAATGTCAAAGAAATGTTTAATGTTGAATCATTTGAAATCAGAGTATCTTAAACTACCTTTTTCATATCAGGTATGTTTTAAAAGACATGTTTTACTTGTATACTTTTAAAATAAATGTTCAACAACTGAAACTCCGCATCGTACAACTGTGAAGCAGATGATACGTGAGCTTGGAGTTCAGATTTGCAGACTGCTGAAATAGCTATTGCAACAAAAAATATGACCTCGAGCTTTGATGCTACTACACAACAGTGTGGCCATATAAATGCTGTGCACTTTACAACCAAAACACGATGCATGGTTGTTGCTATTGACCAACTTGCTTGGGGTACAGCTAATGATTGTCAGAGTCATATTACACAGTCTGTAGATCACCTTGCTAAGTTGTATAGTAATTTCTACGAGCAACAATATATTAAAGTACGAAGTACAATTATTGCTAATATAAGTAATATGATGAGTGACCGAATGGCAGCAAACCATGCAACTATCACTAAGTTAAATACTTAGTAGCAGAAATTGTTAAACAGTAACTAATTTGCCATCTTCACCCATTGGATACAATGACCTCTGCTTGCATAAGTTTTCACATAAAGCATTGGAAACATTAAAAGGGAAAATGTTTGGCAGGGATTGTATTGCAGCAAACATTGTTATACAGCTTAACAAACTACGCTACAAGGGCGGTTAAGATAGATTAACCATTTACTCTAAAAAATATCTAACAAAGTATCAGAAGCCTTAATTTAACATATTTTTTTTCTCTATATTTTATATATATAACTTAGTTTTCTTGCTTAAAGGTGACCCGAACTGTTTTTAATCATTTACTAAAATTCAAGAAATAAGTTATAAATTAAAACATAATTTTTATTGTTGTTTTTTATATTTAGCATTATTATTAGTTCACATAAACAATCGCATTATGTAAGTTTCTAATTTATTATACATATGTATACATTTTCTTTTCTTTTCTTTTTCTTTTTTAGCATTTAGAGCATTTAAAAGCAGCATTAAATTTAAAGTTTTAAGATTTGGAAGGAGCGTATTCTATCACTTTTTATACTGCTAATTTTTGTTTTTAAACTTTTTTTTTGTGATAGATAGGGGGGGGGGGGGTGACGCCCCACATCCTATAATTTATTTATGTCACTAATATATAATTTAATAAAATATAATTTTTATTATGTATTATTTTATATATTAGTTTTATTATTTACTATTTTCATTCATTTTAATAATGATAAAAATGTTTATTAGAATGAATCTTTCGATACTAGGGTGTGTACCATTACCACCACATCCATCTCCTTCATAAAATACATTTATAATATTTGCTTGCAAACTGGAATAAAAAAATAACAACTTATGCTGATAAATTACTAGTTTTATATATAAAAAAACAACCTTTTTTGAAAGAAATGTGATTTTTTTAATGGCAAAGATGTTTTTTGTCCCCCCTCTAGCCCCCTGAATACGCACAGGTGTCAAAAGTAAAAGAAGCTTGTAGCCCAATGTTACACCTATCTTTTGATACCAAGTTTAGATAAGATTTGACAATGTTAAACAGTTTAAATTACAAAACCATTATAAATTGGTCACATTTTTGTTAAGGAATCCTTGTAATCAAATTTCGTCACTATAATGCTCATAACTTTTCGTAGAATCATCCGATTTTGATAAAATTTTCAATTTTTGATATTTTTTTAAAATTCTTTCTAACGATATATAACAATCTAATATTTAAACAATTTAAAATTTTTACACACGTACCTACAATATAATGCCTAAATAAAATTGTAAATAAAATTTGAAGGTATTAAAGTGCCTACATCAGATGGTAGTAAAAAAACTGAGTTCTAAGAAACTCTGTGTTAAAAAAACCATTAGCGTTTTCATATTCAATATCAACATCCGAATATATAATTGTTTCTTCATTATCAAGATTGTTACTGTTTTGTTTCTTAAAAATTTCAACATCATTGTCACTGCTATCTTCTAAATCCGACATTTCAGAATTTAAACAAGGTTCCCAAATTATCGTAAGAGTTTCATCAGCTGTATTTGTTATCTTATTCATTATTATATTTATAGACTTCAAGCATATAGAATTACTAAAATAGCATTGCAAAGTCATTATAGAAATATGAAGAAAACATTAAATATTTTATCATTAAAAAAAAAATCTTAAAATTAAAAACTCAAAAAATTTTAAATATTATTTTTACATGACGGAATTTTGATCTTATTTAAAGCATCCATTTAAATACCAGAAACCTTTGACGTTAAAAAATTATTCCATTATATCCAAGTTTTATTCCCTTCAAAAGTGATAATTTTCTTGGTAAAAAAAAAATCAATTAAATAATATTAAAAAAGTTGCAAACAACTTCGTGTATAGTTAAAAATACAAATATCGCTATTTTAACTCCAAAACTACATTGTTTCTGATAAGAAAGTGACAAATCTAGAATTTTCTTTTGAACAAGGATGCTCAACGTCAGGATAGAGGTTTGAAAAGAGAGACTACCCTTCTAAACATCCGGTTTTATTTTGAAAAAAATATTAGTATTTTGCATAACTACATCAAAAACGATCAAGTGCAAAGAAGATCTATGTTTTAAGTCATGGTATCCATTTACAATAAAGCGTTAAAAAGAACTTTATAAGTTAAAGCTCCTCATGTATCTTAATGCAATTCAACATAATTTATATAAAAACTAATTCTTATGATATTTACAATTATGTCTTTACATTATACATAAATAGGATTTTATACATAAACAATTATTTACAAGTAACGCTGATAAATCGTTAGCTTTAAAACAATCATTAACTGTATTGACACTTTACACATCTTTTACTTTTTGAAAATATTTACCATGTCTCTTGGAGGCTCAAGACTTGCATTTAATATACTGTAAAGCAATTATATTTATAATAATGCTGATATATATTATATATATATATATATATATATATATATATATATATATATATATATATATATATATATATATATATATATATATATATATATATTCAAAAAGTTAATGCTTTTGTTCAAGTATTCGAAGAAAGAAGAAATAGTGGTGGCCCCTATTACAAATTTGCTTTAGTTTCATCACTAAAGTGATGAAACTAAAGCAAATTTGAACATCCGTTTTTATGAAGTTCACAATAAAAATTTCAAAAATGATTCAGCTATTGATCCAAACGCCTTTTACATGAAACTAAAAGAGTCAATTTTTGATCCTTCAAAGTACGTTGATTCGCGGTTACTTAGCGAAAGGCATTCAGCATTAGACACAAAGAGCAAGGAAAGGGGACAAGAGGATATGTACAACGAAAATTTGAAAAAACTTTGGGATTTGTTATAGAAGTTTATAGTTTTGTAAAGTCTTTATTTTATATACAGTGGCATGACCTCACTCTACCCACCCCCTACCCAAAAAAAAAAAAACAGTCATTATTTAAAAAAAAGCTTCATTTATTGGAAAACGGTTTCTTATATATTTTCCCGCCTTTATGGGTATGATATGCGGGGGAGCCTACCAAAGGTTATACATATAAAATTTGTTCACAAATTAAATTACTGATTTCTGCCTTATTTTTGAAATATAAAGGAAAATACATGTGAGTTCCGGAAATTTTTTTTTTAAAAAAAAGCGCTGTATATATATATATATATATATATATATATATATATATATATATATATATATATATATATATATATATATATATATATATATATATATATATATATATATATATATATATATATATATATATATATATATATATATATATATATATATATAAATATATATATATAAATTAAATTACTGATTTCTGCCTTATTTTTGAAGTATAAAGGAAAATACATGTGAGTTCTGGAAATTTTTTTTTTTTAAAAAAAGCACTGTATATATATATATATATATATATATATATATATATATGTATATATATATATATATATATATATATACATACATATATATATATATAGATATATACATATATATATATATATATATATATATATATATATATATATACATATATATATATATTATATATATATATATATATATATATATATATATATATATATATATATATATGTATGTATATATATATATATGTATATATATATATATATATATATATATATATATATATATATATATACATATATATATATATATATATATATATATATATATATATATATATATATATATATATACATATATATATATATATATATATATATATATATATATATATATATATATATATATATATATATATATATATATATATATAAATATATATATACATACATATATATATATATATATACATACATATATATATATATATAAATATATATATATATATATATATATATATATATATATATTATATATATATATATATATATATATATATATATATATATATATATATATATATATATATATATATACATATATACAGGCTTGGTCGGGAAGCGGGTGCGATCGCACTCGATAAACGACCACGGAAATATTATTTAGTTGCGAAAAATCGGCCAGATTTTTTAGTCGTTTTGAGAACATTTCAAAAACAAACAAAAAAGCGCATTAAAATAAACTGGACCGACAAGAGACAGTTAAAAAAGAAAAATAGCTTTTAACGCGAAAAAAACTTTAAGCAAAATAAATTTATTTGAGAAAAAATAAATTTATTTTTGAAACGTCGCTCTTTTATAACTTTTTTTATAAAATTAAGCGACATTTTTTATATAAAGTAAACAAATGTTCTTCGATTTATTAAAGAGCATATATAATTTTTATATATATACTTATGTCTTATTTCCAGTGCTATATTGAGGAGGTGAGGTGGAAGTAGTAGGGCTATAGCCCCGGGACTCACAGTGTCAGGAGAAAATAGTCAAGAGGACCATTCGGTATTTTTTATAGTCATTTTCACGCTGTGGCACATAAAACGGCCGCCAAAATAATGCAGTCCCTGGCCCTGAAAAGTTCAACAAGGTTCAACCAGATGATTTATTTATAAATAAAAACGTTTTTTCAATAGATGTTTTATGCTTCGCGTAGTCTAAAAAGTTCAACACATTTGAATAAATTCTTCTTAGTTAGATAAACAAATGAAACAATAATATCATTGAGTTACTGTATAACTTCAATTAGCTAAATAGAAATTAACAAAAAACGTTAAATTACTTTGTAAGGAGGAAGCGGAACTGCCTTAAATACCGCTGGTGATATTTAGTGAGTGGGCTTTATAATTTTAATTAGAATTTAAAACAGAAAAAGTAAGTTTAATTATAACGAGTTTGTAAGAATGGCTGAACCAAAAATAATTGAAGTTAGTAAACCAATTTCTAAGAACTTAAAAACTTTTTTTTCTTGGGAGAAAGAATCAGTTATCGGGTACACTGAGGAAAATGCATTAGTGGTCAAAATTTTCTGTATTAATTTTGACTATTATTAATAATTTCATTGAAAACGCAGTTATTATTGAAAGTATTTTTGTTTACAAAATCAATAGCACAAATTGCGTTAAATGATTACATTTGAATAAAATACACATACATAAAATTACATAAATAAAAATACATTACATACATAAAAATACATTACATACATAAAAAATACATCCCTTATATATAAAAAATAAGAATATACTAATAAAATCTATAATATATTTACAAAACGTTGACAAGTTAAAAAATATAAATTTAAAACATTTATTATTGTAACCAAATAATGTTAGTTTAAAACATTTATAGCTTTGTAGATGTGGCTCCAAGAATTAAAATAATAGTTCGTTTGATAGTATATTCTTAAAATAATTTATGCTAGAAATCTCAACAAAAACGCAACAAAATTCAAAAAATAATATTTTTAAAGATATTTCAACAGAATACTCAGGACATTCGGTTATTATTTTTTGAATACTCTAGAAATTTCGGTTAGTATTTTTTAAACCAATAGAAATAGTTGTTCGTAGATTTGGCGGGTTTTTTGTGTTTGCGAAACACTGATCTCAAAATAATAACAGAATAGCGCATTCGGGAAAATTTTTGAAGTCAATTTTGGCCTACCAAGATGGGGGCATGATTTGCCAATGACTATAGAAGTACCATTTAAAAAATCAAAAAACCTTAAGCGTAATCAATAAAGATATAATTTTAAACACAAATAAGTTTTTTTTTTAAAAAAAAAACAATTTTTAAAAATAAAAGTAGGTAAATATATATATATATATATATATATATATATATATATATATATATATATATATATATATATATATATATATATATATATATATGTATATATATATATATATATATATATGTATATATATATATAATTATATATATGTATATATATATATATATATATATATATATATATATATATATATATATATATATATAATATATAAAATATATTTATACATATTCATAAAAAATATATATACATTGCTTAATATAAATATTATTTATCCAAATATATATATAATACATATTAGGAAAAATAATATTTATATTATGCAACATATATATTTTTTGTGCATATACCATCAAGGAGTTTAATGAACAGAGCTATATTATAGAAGAAAATAAAACTATGTGTTGCATTTTTATTTCACCTGATGATTGCATCAGCATGAAACTTAATGTTTTGAATTTTGTATGAAATTCGTTTTATTTTGTACTATATATATATATACATATATATATATATATATATATATATATATATATATATATATATATATATATATATATATATATATATATATATATATATATATATATATATATATATATATATATATATATATACATATATATATATATATATATATATATATATATATATATATATATATATATATATATATATATATATATATATATATATATATATATATATATATATATAAATGTTTGTATGTAAACTATATATATGCATATATAACTCCTGATAAGTTGTAACCTTTAAGTGTCCGAGCAAATACTGGAATTTCAATTTTTTAAAGGTTTGAGTTATCAGGAGTTTACTGTGTATATATCGATGGCATAGTGCACAGATGTGGTAAGTGCAAGATTAAAAACTGTAGAAACTGTCAATTGCGTGCATAATTATAATAAGAAGAGTTTTTGTATTTACCACATATTGTCAATTATTAGATCTTTATCATTTATCGTACACATACCATATTTATGCACGATAAACTATAAATAAAAATAGGTTTTTCTGCGTACTTATCTCAATTTGACCAAAATTTGTACTTACCATATCTGTGCACTAAAATGGTATACTAAAAACAAATGTTTTCATTGATTTTTGAATAAGACAAATTTAATCAACTGCTTCCTAAACTTTTTTCCAGTCAATTTGTTAGTTACTTCTTTGCGTAGGTGATGAAAGTGTATTTTAATTTTTTGAAATAACTTTAATCAGTGAAAATAAATGCTTATCAGTTAAAGACAAATCAAGCATATGATGAGTTAGTTCTGTGAACTCTTTTGGTAAATCAACTGATCTCAAAACAAGATCATTTTTAATTCCTATATCATTAGGCAGGGTAATATTTGTCAACGAATCAACTGCTCCTGCCCAAGCCTTTGTAACAATAAAAGACCATAAACCAAATTTTCAAAACAAACTTCCTTCTAGGTTATTGATTCCCTCAAAAAGTGAGATTGGACATGTAAGCAAAATTAAATTGGACAAAATTAATAATATTCTTAGAAATCAATTAAATTTGCAACAGTGGAAAAATACCACTGATGTTATAAATTGGATCTCCATAATCGATAATAAAAATGACTGTACATTTATTCAATTTGATATTAATGATTTTTACCCCTCAATAACTACAGATATTTTAGATAAAACAATTGAATTTGCAGAAAGTCACACAGTTATTCCTGTAGAAACAATTCGCATAATAAAACATTGTAGAAAAACCTTACTTTATTTTGATAAGGAAACTTGGAAAAAGAAAAACATACATAACTGCTTTGATGTAACAATGAGCAGTTATGATGGAGCAGAAATTTGTGAATTTGCTGGATTATATATTTTAGATTAAATATATAATCCAGCAAAATCCAAAAAATATAATAAACATAAATTAAAAAATTGTGAACTTTCTTGATGTCACATTTAACCTCTCGGAAAGTACATATAAGCTTTTCAAAATACCAAACGATGAATTATTGTATATTAATATTAACTCAAATCATTCACCCCAAATTCTAAAACAAATCCCGATTTCAATCCCGATTTCTGTTTAAACAATATGGGAAAATATAACGAAGCTTTAGATATTTATTATTCTGTAGATAAAAATCGAACTGAAGTTTTAGGTATCAACCATCCAAGTACTATGACAACAAAACATAATATTGCACTCTGTTTAGACAATATAGGAAAACATAATAAAGCTTTAGAAATTTATTATTCTGTTGATAAAATACAAACTGAAATTTTAGGTATCAACCAACCAAGTACAATGACAACAAAACTTAACATTGCAAGCTGTTTGCGTAATATGGGAAAATATAACGAAGCTTTAGAAGTTTATTATTCTGTTGATAAAAGACAAACTGAAATTTTAGGTATCAACCATCCAGATACAATGAGAACAAAACATAACATTGCACTGTGTTTAAAACAATATGGGACAATATAACAAAGCTTTAGAAATTTATTATTCTGTAGATAAAATTAGAACTGAAGTTTTAGGTATTAATCATCCAAGTACAATGACAACAAAACATAATATTGCACTCTGTTTAGATAGTATAGGAAAATATAACGAAGCTTTAGAAATTTATTATTCAGTTGATAAAATACAAATTAAGATATTAGGTATCTACCATCCAAGTACAATGACAACAAAACATAACATCGCAAGCTGTTTGCATAATATGGGAAAATATAACGAAGCTTTAGAAATTTATTATTCTGTTGATAAAATACAAACTGAAATTTTAGGTATCAACCATCCAAGTACAATGACAGCAAAACATAATATCGCACTCTGTTTAGACAGTATGGGAAAATATAACGTAGCTTTGGAAATTTACAATTCTGTTAATAAAATACAAACTGAAATTTTAGGTATCAACCATCCAGATACAATGAGAACAAAACATAATATTGCATTGTGTTTAAACAATATGGGAAAATATAGCGAAGCTTTAGAAATTTATAATTCTGTAAATAAAATTCGAGCTGAAGTTTTAGGTATTAATCATCCAAGTACAATGACAACAAAACATAATATTGCACTCTGTTTAGACAGTATGGGAAAATATAACGAAGCTTTAGAAATTTATTATTCTGTTGATAAAATACAGACAGAAATTTTAGGTATCAACCATCCAAGTACAATGACAACAAAGCATAATATGGCGAGCTGTTTGCACAATGTAGGAAAATATAACGAAGCTTTAGAAATTTATTATTGTGTTGATAAAATACAAATTAAAATTTTAGGTATCAACCATCCAAGTACAATAAAAACAAAACATAATTTAGCACTCTGTTTAGACAGTATGGGGAAATATAAGGAAGCTTTAGAAATTTATTATTCTGGTAATAAAATACAAACTGAAATTTTAGGTAATAACCATCCAGATACAATGACAACAAAACATAATATTGCACTCTGTTTAAACAATATGGGAAAATATAACGAAGCTTTAGAAATTTACTATTCTGTTGATAAAATACAAACTAAAATTTTAGGTATCAACCATCCAAGTACAATGACAACAAAACTTAACATTGCGAGCTGTTTGCGTAATATGGGAAAATATAACAAAGCTTTAGAAATTTATCATTCAGTTGATAAAATACAAACTGAAGTTTTAGGTATCAACCATCCAAGTACAATGACAACAAAAAATAATATTGCACTCTGTTTAGACAGTATGGGAAAATATAACGAAGCTTTAGAAATTTATTATTCTGTTGATAAAATACAGACAGAAATTTTAGGTATCAACCATCCAAGTACAATGACAACAAAACATAATATGGCGAGCTGTTTGCACAATGTAGGAAAATATAACGAAGCTTTAGAAATTTATTATTGTGTTGATAAAATACAAATTAAAATTTTAGGTATCAACCATCCAAGTACAATAAAAACAAAACATAATATAGCACTCTGTTTAGACAGTATGGGGAAATATAAGGAAGCTTTAGAAATTTATTATTCTGGTAATAAAATACAAACTGAAATTTTAGGTAATAACCATCCAGATACAATGACAACAAAACATAATATTGCACTCTGTTTAAACAATATGGGAAAATATAACGAAGCTTTAGAAATTTATTATTCTGTTGATAAAATACAAACTAAAATTTTAGGTATCAACCATCCAAGTACAATGACAACAAAACTTAACATTGCGAGCTGTTTGCGTAATATGGGAAAATATAACAAAGCTTTAGAAATTTATCATTCAGTTGATAAAATACAAACTGAAGTTTTAGGTATCAACCATCCAAGTACAATGAAAACAAAACATAACATTGCAAGCTGTTTGCGCAATATAGGAAAATATATCAAAGCTTTAGAAATTTATTACTCTGTTGATAAAATACAAACTGATGTTTTAGGTATCAACCATCCAAATACAATGAGAACAAAATATAGTATCGCGCTCTGTTTAAATAATATGGGAAAATATAACGAAGCTTTAGAAATTTATTATTCTGTAGATAAAATACAAACTAAAGTTTTAGGTATCAACCATCCAGATACAATGAGAACAAAACATAATATCGCACTCTGTTTAAACAATATGGGAAAATATAATGAAGCTTTAGAAGTTTTTTATCCTGTCGATAAAGTTCAAACTGAAATTTTAGGTATCAACCATCCAGATACAGTGACAACAAAACATAATATCGCACTCTGTTTAAACAATATGGGAAAATATAACGAAGCTTTAGAAGTTTTTTATTCTGTTGATCAAGTTCAAACTGAAATTTTAGGTATCATCCATCCAGATACAATGACAACAAAACATAATATCGCACTCTGTTTAAACAATTTCGGAAAATATAACGAAGCTTTAGAAATTTATTATTCTGTTGATAAAATGCAAACTGAAATTTTAGGTATCAACCATCCAGATACAATTACAACAAAACATAATATTGCAGTCTGTTTAAGTAATATGGAAAAATATAAGGAAGCTTTAGAAATTTATTATTCTGTTGATGAAATACAAATTGAAATTTTAGGTGTCAACCATCCAGATGCAATGAGAACAAAACGTAATATCGCGAGCTGTTTGAATAACTTAAAAAAACAGCAAACAAGTTGATTTATTATTTGATTACTAGTTTAGTTTCAATATATATACAGTGTTGATAAAATATAATTGACGTTGCAGTGTTGATAAAATATAATACAGTGTTGAAAAAAAATATATACAGTGTTGATAAAATATAATTGGCGAACATTTTTCTTCAAAAGTAAGAGAACTCCATTTTTAATGTTTATAAATTAAATCTTATTTTTTATTAGCATTTTTAAATAAATGCGTTAATTTTATTTTTAAAGACTATAAATTTTGTATATTTTATAAATTACATGATTTGTTGATTCTAATTCAAAGTATTTAACTAATATAAACTATTAAATAATTTTAGTTTCTATATAATATATATATATATATATATATATATATATATATATATATATATATATTATATATATATATATATATATATATATATATATATATATATATATATATATATATACACACATATATATATATATATATATATATATATATATATATATATATATATATATATATATATACACACACACATGTATATATATATATATATATATATATATATATATATATATATATACACTTATTTTCAGAAGTATATAAATGGCGAACCAATCGATATATCCTATGGAATGTTTAAAAGTATAGTACAATATGTAGTTTGGTTGTTTAATATAGTTTTTAACTCTCAAGATAATAATTTACTTTATTCTAGCGATAATGTCTTTATTTTTACTTCATTAAATTATAAATGTGGTAATCAAAATGTATAATCTTAATTATAATAAAATTAATATTAATTTGTGATCTTAATGAATTAGTTACACGAATAAAATTGTCTCCACAAAGCGGTAGGAGTCTTAATTAAAGAGGTCTTATTTTAATGCTGTTTTTATTTTTAAAATAAATTTAATATTTTAATGATACAATTTTTTTAATTTTATTTTGAATTAAGTGCTGCAATAAAGTAATTGCAAATGAATAAGAATTTCGTTAACTTTATAGAAAGAACTCAGAGACTCGCGTAAGATCGTATTTATTGTTTATAAGCCGTCCATAAAGTACGTCCACTCATAGGGGGAGAAGGAGTCTTCAAGTTGCGTAAGAAACCGTACAAAGAAGGAAAAGGAGTGTGCTTTAATATAAAAGTACGTATCCACTTAGAAACGGTTCTACGAAAAGAGTGGGTACTGAGGGTGTTATACCCAACCCCTTCTCTCCCTCGCCCGAAAAAGATTTAACTTTTCCAGTCGGTTTTTTTAGGAATATAGTCGAGTACTTAATAAATTGAATTGTGAATTTTAGTTTTAAACACATTTTTAGTAATCAGTCGGGTACTTTTTAAAATTCGCTCTTCCCTACTATTTTATTCCTAGAATAGTATTTTTTTTTTCTTTTTTATTACAACTAACTGGTTAATAATTAAGTGTTTCTAAGTAAATAACAACTTTAAATAAAAAACACCATACGGTCTCATTGTTGTCCACAAATTGCTGGCTAACCTGTACCACAAATTGCTGGCTAACCTATAGAAAAAGTTATTTTCCGACTATAGATTCCTGTTTGCCATCATAAAGAGATGTATGCATAGAGAAGGAGGAGGTATAGTGTCCCTCTATGCACACTCATGCCTCCACTTATACACTGGCGTGAAAAAAGCGAATATTTTTTTCAAGCAACCCTTTTTTTGAGTCCGAAAAAAACAGTTTTTGGGTTTTGTTTTCAATATTACTCATTTTGCGTGACTCGTTTTTCTTACGTAGTTACTAAAGTAGGTTGCCTGAAAAATAAATTTGCCCTTAGTAAAGTTAATTTATCTGACTCGTCATTAAAAAATACTTCAAATGTGTGCACCTACTAAAACAAGTTTTTACTAAAAATGAAATGTAAGCTAAGACTTGATCAGGGCCGTCCCGAGAGGGCGTCTAAAGGAACGGGTCTAACCCCCAACGAAAGTTATATTTAAAAAATAGTTAGCAAATTTGAACACTATAGTCGGTAAAATTGAGTCTGTTGTTAGCAGTCGGCAAATGTTAGCTAACAAGGACCTTTTTTTCAGCAAATTTTTTTTCTAGGTCCAAGTTTTTCTACAACTATAATTATAATAATAATAACATAAATTTCTTTTAACAAAATAATAGTTTCCTTTGAGGGTGTCATATAGGAAAGTTGTTGGGGTATTTTTCTCCCCAATTTTAATTGCTGCAATTTTTTGTATACCATCCTCATTTGATTACTTCATGAAGATTTAAAAGTATTGAATTTATTCCATGCTAGGAATTTAACCATTATGAATGCAAAAAATTCAAAATCCATCTGTTAAAGTACTTAATCTGGCTCAGACAAAATAAAAAAGTTTTAAACACTCCTCAAAATATACTCATAAAGTATATATAACGCTTTTAAAGAAGTTTTTTTCGGTCCTTCAAGATGTTAAAAGTAAACTTGGCAGTGTTTGTTACATCGACTGAGTTGGAAAGTGGAGTGTACATTAATGTAAATTACTCATGTCTTATTCCTATTATGTTGGTCGATGTTAGTAACTACACTGCGACTATATTAGTAAATGATATGGCTGATATATGATTGATGAAAAAATATTTAATAACAATATAACTTTTTTATAAAAATGATATTATAATAGTTATTAAACAGCATTAATAGTTAATACAAATTAGAACTTAATATTAAGGTTTAAAATTACTGAGTTATTTAAAACTAAGTTATATTTTTATCAAAAATTGATAAATATATAACTTGTGCAAAAAAATAATGACATTATTAATTAAATTAATGACATTATTGCTTACACTTATATAATTTGATATAAAGTTGTACAAATTTACAGCGACTAAACGGACAAATAACTTCAGAAAATATTTAACTTGTGATAAATATATAACTTTAATAACTTCTTTAGCATTACTACTGTAATGCTAAAGAAGCATGTACTAAAAACTAATCAATTTAAAGTTGTTTCCATTACAAATTAAATTGGAATAGCCACAGATGAGTGTGCCTAAATCAACTGAAAGTTTATGTTTTAAGTCCTTTTTGATCCTTTTTGCAATGTTGTGCTTGTTTTATAACTCTTGATGCTTCGCCAGTCAGCTTTGGTCACATTTTTTTGATGGTCAGGCTTCTATTTTATCTTCATTTAGTTTCACCAACAAACAAATGGCCACATGTACAATAAATTAAGTTCCTTGGTAACTTATTTAGTTTCATCAAAATTTAGTTTTAAACAAAAGGCCCAATTGCCTTTTAACCGACAATTTAAATCAGTCAGATAATGAAACAAACAATTCATCTGAATCAACACAAGAATCTAGCTCTTCACTCAAAAAATTAAAATGAACCTCCTGACACTGAATTAAAAAAATTAACGAAAGTAAAGAACTGTAAAAATACATTCAACAAAGCACAGTGGGCTAAGATCGACATAAAAAAGGACAAAAAATCATAACTCCTTTTTTTTGAAAGCTGTCAAATTGAAATTTTCAACCGTGACTCAAGTCATCATAAAAGTTAGTTTAAGAAAAAACATTTATTTTATCGCAGATGCAGGTACCATAAAAACCCTAATAGAAAAGGGTGCATAGGGCGTTAGGCATTTTAGACAAAAGCTGTTTCTAAAAACAACTTTCAGTTGTTTTTAGAATCAGATTTGAATCATTAATTATTAAAAAACGCTTGTTACGTGTTAGATCCTTTTTTATAAACAAAGAAACATTTATTTATTAATATTTTTAATAACCTGTATGTAGTATGGTTAATAAAGCTCTGTAATATTTGCTTCACAACCTTAAGTGTAAAAATGTATGTTCGAATAGTGAGATAAATACAATCCACTGAAACACTCTTAGTATTTTGGAGACTTTTTTTAATAAGATAAATTAAAAATGACAATAGTATTGAGGTTAATGTACCTTAGCATCGCTAAACCTATTTTCTCTTTTAGTTTCAAAATAAGTGAGTCTTCCGTAAATAACTAATTTAAATTAAAATATCAGATGATTGTGTTTAGTATAAATATTTGCTAAAACACAATCAAATAGTGAAAAGCATCATAAGTCCATTACTTTAATTTCTAAAATAATACATGAACCCTGATATTGAGATTATAAAATTTTAATTAGATTTAAAAAAAAACTGCACATACGAGGTGAAATTTAATTTTTTGAGTAAATATATATATTATAGTTTATATATATATTATAGTATATTATATATATATTATATATATATTATAGTATATTATATATATTATAGTATATTATAGTATATTATAGTATATTATAGTATATTATATATATTATAGTATATTATATATATATTATATATATATTATATATATATTATAGTATATTATATATATATTAAATATATATATTATAGTTTATATATTTTTTATTTACATTTTAAAAAAGATCAAAAAGGACCTAAAACATGACTTTTTATTTAGAGCTAATGAAATAAACTTTTACTTATCACTGCCTAATCTGCTTCAAAAAGAATGTCTATATAAATAGAAGGGAAATTACAAAAATACATGTTTAAAGAAACACTCAGCAATAAAATTTTAGTTCTCTCATACGTTGCCAAAAAATATTTAAGAGCTCCGCCTTTTTCTGTGTTCAACGAAAGATTGTTAAGATCTTGGGGAAATATTTATGAATCGACACAATCCCCTACACAATCCCCGACACAATTCCCGACTAACTGCAAAACATGGAGAACATCAAACTTTTGGCAAGGACTATTGATCTTGGCATATCAAACTTTTCAATAAAGTTTGGCATAGGGTCATCTGCATAAACTTGCTTCATATGGTGTGTCTGGGAAACTTTTGAGGATATTATTCATTTATTTCTAACCGCAATACTAAAATCATTCTTAAATACGAATTTTTTTTGGTTTTCTTCTTTATTTTCAGTACTACTTGGGTAACTCAAAGTTCTATCCTTGGTCCTGTTTAGTTTATCTACATTAATAATCTTCCTATCAATCAAGTATCTAAAGTTCCTCCGTTTGCTGATGACTTAACTTTGTACTTTAGTATGAACAAAAAGTTTCTCTCTGTGATCGCTTAGAAAAAGCAACCTATCATGAAAAAGAATCATGAATCAACCAATTATGAATCTCTTTTGAGTTACTTTTAAATTTTAATTGTAACAAATTTTTTTTTAGCTTATTTAGGACATTTAATTTATAATTAGTTTTTATTAACTACGCTCTGATTGATATTGTATCGCAACTTATGATACTTGGAAATTTATTTTTTAGATATTGCACAACCGACATCATTGATCAACGATTGATCTATGATGATACAAATTTGGATAAAAAGGTTTTGAAATATTTACAAATTTGTTTTATAGCTGTAGTTTATATATACTTTAATTGCGTATTATTTTCATTTCATATACCATTGCAAGTCTTTTTGGGTCTTACCCAGTGAAAAATAAAACCGCGTCCCACATGGGTTCCATGTGGGTTTCGTGTGGGTGTCATGGGATTTGTATGGTACGGATTTTCCCATGTGGTATCCCTATGAAAATTTGCCACTTAAAACCCATATGGGTAAATCTCACATGGGTTACATGTGGTATTTACCCACATGGGATTTTCACATGTGGTATCCGTATGGAATTTTGCCACTTCAAAACTCATATGGGTAATCCCACATGGTTTACATGTGGGAACCATATGGTATTACCCACATGGGAAATCCTACGTGGGTTTCTTGTGGGATTTTATTTAAAGGCTGGAATATGAAATGATCTTAAAAAAATAAAACAACATTACATTACTTTCGCTGTAAAGCGAAATCTTGTTTTAGCATAATCTTGCATTACATCTTGTTTTAGCATAAAAATATATTAAATTAATCTTAAAAAATGGCAAGCAAGTATGTAAGTACTACAAACAATTTGTATCTCTCTTTATCGAATTAAGAGTTTTTGTGCAAATAAAAGTATTATTAAGATGATAATAGTTGTTTTAATATTAGTATATATAGTAAAAGAAAGAAGTTTAAAATTCACATAATTTCCCTTTTTCTTTAAAAGAAAAAAAGGAAGGGAAGGGATTCGGTAACCTTTTAGGCTTAAAAACACTTAGTTTAAGATTTCATAAGGGACATTTGAACTATATTAAAGAACCTAAACAGGAGATTAACAGGAACATTTCAATATTTAACCTGAATACTACAGTGTTATTAGGAATAAAGACTCCAAGGTTTTTAAAGTAATCTGAATTAAAGTAATATATATATATATATATATATATATATATATATATATATATATATATATATATATATATAAATATATATATATATATATATATATATATATATATATATATATATATATATATACATATATATATATGTATATATATATATATACATATATAATATATATTTTATTAATAATATATTTAATAAAAAATATATATTAATATATACATTTGCATATTACTTTATTTATATATTACATTTACATAATAGTTGATCTATTTATTACATTAGTTATATATTAAATTATATATATATATATATATATATATATATATATATATATATATATATATATATATATATATATACATATATATATATATATATATATATATATATATACATATATATATACATATACATATATATATATATATATATATATATATATATATATATATATATATATATATATATATATATATATATATATATATATATATATATATATATATATAAATATATGTATATATATTTATATATATATATACATATATATATATATTCATATATATACATATTCATATATATATATATATATATATATGTAATATATAACTAATGTAATAAATAAATTTAATAAATAGATCAATTAATATGTAAATGTAATATATCATATGTATATATATATATATATATATATATATATATATATATATATATATATATATATATATATATATATATATATATAATATATCATATATATATATCATATATATACATATATATATATATATATATATATATATATACATATATATATATATATATATATATATATATATATATATATATATATATATATATATATATATATATAAATATATGTATATATATTTATATATATATATACATATATATATATATATTCATATATATACATATTCATATATATATATATATATATATATATATATATATATATATACATATATATATATATATATATATATATATATATATATATATATATATATATATATATATATATATATATATATATATATATATATATGTAATATATAACTAATGTAATAAATAAATTTAATAAATAGATCAATTAATACGTAAATGTAATATATCATATATATATATATATATATATATATATATATATATATATATATATATATATATATATATATATACATATATATATATATATATATATATATATATATATATAAAGAAACGAGTTGAGTGCGGTACTACCAAGGACGTGGTGGGGATCGAACTCCGAACCACTCGTTTATGAAGCGAACGCTCTACCACTACACAGTGGCGGAAATACTGGACGCAGGACCCTGCGTTGCGGGGGGGACTACCAGCTATAGGGGGCCCTCATATAAAAAAAGTTATACTCTCAATAATACTTATACTATAAAACTCTTTTCCGAAAAAAAAACATTCTTTTGCGGGGGGGGGGGGGGGGGGGCAAATTTTGAAGTTCCGCCACTGCCACTACACCACTACCGCGATAAAAATGAAAAGCTAGGAACATTGGATTCAGGTATATATATTTAATAATATTCCTGTTTTTTTTTGTTTACAGTTCTCAATGCCTAGTTAACCTTAATGTAATTCTAATGGCTCTAAATAGCCAAATATATAAAGTTTTATATATATAAATAAAATTACTAATAATAAATAAAAGTACTGTATAAGCTGTATAAGTCATAAAATAGCTTAAAAATATATTTTTACATAATCTATTTATCCGCCTCAACATAGGACTGTAACAAACAGCTGCTTTATTATGACAGAAAATGTCTTTGCAAGATATTAAAGATAAAAATACTATTTTTTTTTACTTTTTTTAGAATTTTTTAATGCTTAATGTACTTTTAGTTAGTACTGTGAGTGAACAACGTCATAAAAGTTTGCTTATGCCGAGAATGACACCTGGTTTATTAATGTTACAAAGTAAATTAAATCTATTTTAAGTTGTAAATATTATGTATGCAAAGTGTTTTACCTGTTGTGTAATGCTTTTTGTGTATTCACTATGTGCTTTCAAGAAGAGGAAACTGATTATGCGCCGTTCATCAAAGTGAACACATCATTGCAATCGGAAACTAGCAACAACCAAGGCATTTAATTTATAACAGCAGTGAACATTTTTTCAGCATTTAAAAACATTGGTAATAATATTTTGTTGTCACTTAGTGTCTTACTGAATTCAGTGCTTACTGCGTAGGATAAGATTTAGTAAAGATATTTAACAACTTAAACGATTTTCTTCATTTTAAATGTAATTTTTTTCAGGTAATCTTCCAACCTTACTTCATTCAATGTTTGCTCGTCTCACAAAGATTGAACAAAAATTAGATACATGTCTTACGCAGCAGAAAATGATATTGAAGGTTGTTGGCTCATCAGAGGTTGCTGTTGCATTACCTGACAATATATCATTGCCATTGCATTCCATTGTGCATTTAGAACATCTTGAGCATGTTCTACTAGAAAAATCTTGATTGGATGCATTTGTATATTTAATTTAGATAATATTTTTATTGCAGAATTTTATCTGTTTTCTATGAGTAAATATTTTATGGGTCTATTGTAAACCACATGAAACTTTTCAAATTATGCATTTTGGTGCATAATTTGAAAAGTTTGCTGCAGAAACAGTGAGAACTGCTGCAGAAACAGTGAAAAACGTGCTCTTTGAATTGATGGCTACAGAAGTGGCTCAACAAAAAAACTTTGAAGGTCGAAGTGGGCAGAAGAAAGAAATCAAAACCATAAAATTACAATTTATGGTTTTGATTTCTTTATTTTCTAAATTTCTTTATTTTCTAAATTTTGATTTCAACCATAAATTGCAATTATCTGCAATTTATGGTTGCTGATCAATAAATCTTGTTAATTATGTTGTGTATGACCATTTAGTTATAACTAGCAAAATTTACTTATGCATGTTTCATTATATTTACCGTACATGAAATGAAACAAGTAAATTTTGTTAGGTTACGAAGATTTAAACCATAACGTAATGAACCTTACATAAGGTTTTAACTTTTAGGTAACACGAGTATGCTCTATGAATAATAGATAATAGAAAATAGAATACCATGAAGTTTACCATGAAAAAAATTCATTCCTTTTTTTCTTTTTTTTGTTGTTGAAAATGATCGCACAACCAATGACTTTTTAATTACTTTCAAACAAAATTTTTTTATCTATTTTTAATAGGGTTGCTGTGTACATTATATTAAATGTTTGAATTTTTTATGGTGCAGTACAGGATAGTCCATATACAAAAAATGCTACAAAAATGGAAGTAAACGAAAATGTATAGTCGTGGCTTCATAATTCGTGCGATTGCAAAATATTAGATGGGTCAGGATGGTGCAAACGTCGCAGTCTTGACAGTTAAATAAACAAACGTTTGAGGGTTGTTTCATCATGCCATTCACAACTTCAGGATAAAAAATGTGATGCAAATGACAACGATAATTAATGTACAACAGTTTTTAAATTGTCTAATATACATATCATTTTATTATATGTTTTTTATTCTCTACCTTTAAAAAGCATTTAAAAAGATACCTTAAAAGAAATTTACCTTAAATGAATTCACACACGCTTGATCGTAAAACCAAATGTATTTCTATTAAGTCTGTTTGCATTTGATTAAAGCAATTTAAATTGCTCGAATCAAATGTTGGTTGAAACTGAAATAAGTTTTTTAATACATTAAAGAATAACAAATAAAAGTAATTTTATTTTAACACTGTCAGAACTAACTATATACTATGTACGAATGGCGTTTGTAATTCATTGGTCCTAATAAAATATATATTCGGATATATGCTGGCTAAACAGCATCGACCCAATGTCAGTGGGCTAATGCATGCCCGGAGGTCATCACGGAATCGGTTCAACGTTAGTTGCCAAAGGTGGACGAACGTTACGAGAAGCATTGGCCAGCCAAACATTGGGCCAACAATGGTGTCTTAGCTGGGTAGTATCACAGGAGATTTTAAAATACCCTTTTAAAGCACCTGTTTGTTTAATAGGGAATACTGTTTGTTTTATTTTTTTTTTCTTTTCAAAGCACCAGATTCATACGTTCGAATCCCGTGACTAGCCATTCCACCCACGATTTAAACTTTCTCTACCGAGTTTATTTACAAGTTAACTTTAAATATTCACTTATTCTGCAAAACTCCAATAAAACGTCAACAGACCGCCATTATTGGAAATTCAGCGTAGGTTTAAAACTTTGAAATAAGTGTGACCACGCTTTGTGGCCGCACAGTTTGTACTAAACTTCGGAAACGTCGGAAACCATAAAATCGGTTTGTAATTGTGATAAAAAAAAGTTAGTATTGTAAAATAATATTTAATATCGTAAATTTAAAATTTGGTACTCAAACTATTAAATAAAGAATAGTTTTATTATCTATAATCTTACAAAAATGATGAAGCCCCTGAAAATTAGGAAAATGTGGGGCCCCGGTGCGTGACAACCTTTGCACCGCCTATGGACCCGGTCTGTATATATATATCTCTGTGTTAAGTCCGACAATGGGCCGAGTTCGGGCCGAGCTTGTTATATCGGTTGAATATCGGCTACTCTGTTATTAGCAAAACAATATCGTTTGAACGTCGGCTTTTTGTCTGTTGGCCGATGAATAGACAAACAGACATTTAGCCGACGTTCAGCCGATGTACAGCCGACGTTCAGCCAACTTGGTTCTGTTTTTTATTTTTATGATGCGTTATAATAAAAATTAACTGAAAGGCAAAATACTAATTCTGAATTATCAAAACTTTTTAATGCATAGGAAAGTTAATTCATTTACTTGTTAAATTAACATTATTTAATGATATTAATTGTTATTTATAAATAATAACTTAATTTTTTATTTATAAATAGTTATTTGAATGTTATTTGAATAGTTATAAAAATTTATAAAGGTTTTGAATGTATTTAAGTTTTATTGCATCCACATCTTCTTGGAATAAACGATTCGTTTTGTCCACTATTTTTTTTTATAAAAAATTATATTGACCGATTTTTTTTTTTTTGCTTTGTTGTCTACATGTTCTTTTATTGTATCCTCTTGTTATTGAATTTTTTATAAATATAGGAGGATTGTACCAATTAATTACATCTAAGTTATTCATAAACTTGTATAGTTGCACTATATTGGCTCTCGACCTTCTATTTTTTAATGTACGAAGATTTAATATTATTTAATCTATTTTCGTATAGTAAACCTTTTAAAATTTAAATAGATATGAGTTGCTCTTTGTTGGAATTGTTTGATCATATTGATATGTTTTTGTAAATGCGGGTTCCATAATGGTGATCCATATTCAAGACGAGGTCTGACTAATGAAGAAAATAGTAATCTTATATTTCTTTTATCTAAATTTTTAAAAGAGTGTTTTATTAGGCCTAATATTTGGTAAGCCTTATTGACTGTATAGTTAATGTATTAATTCCATTTAAGCTCATTTGATGCATATTCAGATATTTTTTATTTATTTTATTTATTTATTTATTTCGTCATTAAATGAATAATCTTTTACAATGTTTTTTTTACAACATAAAAACTATAACATTAAAGTTTCGACCGGAGCTGGCAGAAGACATGATCTTATCATCCAGCCCCGTTAATATAACTAAAAAATTCAGCCGATAAAAATAAAAAAGGAAAAAAGAAACTAAAGCAAGAACTGATTTTAAGAAGAAAAGAACTTAAAAATCAAATTATTATTTACAAAAAGAAAAAAAAAAAAAAAAAAAAAAAAATTAATTATTTCTTCTCATTATTATTATTTTTTTTAATTCTCTATTTTATTCTACTTTTATATTTATTATACACGCACGCATACGCACACGTACACACAAATATATGTCCGTTCATATATACATACAAATCAAATAAATCTGTATTACATTCCATCTACAAATTGCGATATAAAAAAGATATAATAAATATTGCATTTACAAATTACGTTATTATTGTAAAATAAAATAATATCATACATGGTCTAAGTACCATGCAATATAATTGTGATGTTGAGTCAATTTATAAGACATTAAATACCTAAGATTAATAATTAAGATACATACAGATCTTTTTCTAAAGTTGTTTTTGTTGTTTAGTGGCATACGTTTTATTTTTTGAATTGTTAAGCATAAGGTATTCGTTTTTAGGATTATTTTTTCAATATGCATAACCTTGCACTTGTCGTTATTACATTCTGTCAACCAATTTTTTGTCCATTGTACCATTTTATTTAGATCTTGTTGTAAATTTTCTGTAAATAAATAATAATGGTTCAAGTACTGATTTCTGAGGAACACCACTTATAACATTTGTCCATTCAGAAATATTTTATCCAAGTACAACTCGTTGTAACCAATTTTTTGGAAAAGCTCTGCACCAGTTCAACAGATCACCAATAATACTATATCCAGCTAATTTTATACACAATCTTTCATGTGGCACAGTATTGAAAACTTTAGAAAAATCTAGAAATATAATTTAAATGCTTTACTGACAATATCTAATTTTTCTAGTGATTTTGTACAACAACTTTTTTCATTCACAAAACCATGTTGGTACACTGAGATTAAATTACTATTGTTAAGATATTATTTTATCTCTGACAATACTTTCCATGATTTTGTATACAATCAATGTTAATGAAATTAGTCTGTAGTTAGCTGATTCAAGTCTGACACCTTTCTGATGCAATGCAAATAGTGTTATATTTGCATGTAACCATAAGTTTGGTAGATTTGCACTATCGAATTTTATTGCAATATCGATTAATTAAACATTAACTCTAATGGTTTAAATAAATTTTGTGAGCATTCCTTCAACACTCCTGCATGTACTTTATCAACACCTCTTGATTTATTTGCTTTTAATTTTTTTAATTTTGTTTTAATTATTTATTTCTCTAACTTTGGAAATGGGCATCTTAGAAAGGTTTTTTTTTCAAATAATGGAATATTGTTGTTATTTTTATTTATGATTACTGAACTAAAATAAGATTTTAAGGTATTGCATATTGTTTTATCATTTGTTGTAACATCACCATTTTTATCTCTTATGGCTCAAATAGTGTTTTTAATTTGGGTTTATATATGTGTATATACATTTTTATATGTTATATATTTATACTGTTTTTATATGTTATATAATTATACGGTTTATATATGTGTATATACATTTAGCGTTTGATTTTGATTGTTTTTTTTCATAAATGCTTTTTTAATATCTTTTTTTAATATCTTATTAAAATTGTTGTAAATTATAACATCATCTGTATTTTTTAAACCTGCAGCTTTGATTTAAGGAATGAACATTTTGCATCCTTTTTCATGAATTGTTAACCATCTTAAATAGCTTTCATCAACACTTAAGGTTTCAAATTCTTTTTTCCAGTTATATTTATTAAAGTATTTATTTAACTCTTTTTAATTACCTTTGCTGAACAGATGTTTTTTTTAATAGTCTTTGTTATTGGTAACTTTATCCATTAAACTATATTTAAAGTACAATACATGATAGCCATGTTTTAAATTACCAAAGGGTGGTGTATTTTCTAACATTTCTTTTTCTTTCTTTTCTTCTATTTTTCTAGAATAATTAATTAGTATCATTAATTAAGTAAAAGATTTGTGTCTTCTACTTTTCACACCTGAAAAAAAATCTAAAGATTTTTTTTCAGGTGTGCTAGTAGTTTAGTTTTTCTTAGTTAGGATTTGATTTAGGAATTTGGAATTGACAACCTTATTTGGAATATCTATTTGGAATGCAACCTATTTGGGAAAAACCTATTTGGAATGCAGCCTTAATTATACATGTATTTTTTAAAATAATTTTATATATGTCCTTTTTATTATATTTTCATTTCTCAAGTGTTACTATTGGATTCATTGCCAATCAATGAAGTAGTGCTTTTAACTATTAACAGATGAGCTCCATCAGGTATGTCTCCTTGTCAATAGTTTGTTGTATAATCATGTTAAATTTATGAAAAGTTCATTTCAACACTAGCTAAGGTAGAAGTATTTTTATTAACTGGTGACCTAAGTTTTAAGCAAAATAAGTTTGTATCATATATCAAAATATATCCTGTTATTTCCTTATTTATTGATAAAATGTAACCTGTTATGGTGATAGTTCTTTTTTGCATGAATCTATTTTTAACACAGTGCTCTCATTATTATGTGTGTTTTATATATGTGTATTATATATGTATATTTACGTAAACATATAATGGCTTAAGGTCCAGCGTATTTTATAAAACATATTATTTTTTATAGGAGCTGTTGAATGCTACAAAATAAACAATGCCAAAGATGTTAATGATTTTGGTGGTGCACATCCTGATTCAAAATGCCCAAGTAACTTTTTATTGAATTAGAAATATAAAAATTTTCATATTATAAATATAAATTAGTTTTTTGGTTCTCTGAAAATAAAAGTGGAAATTTGGTTATTGGCTGGAAATCAGTACACTTCCAGTCGAAATGTATACATTAGTAAGTATACTTAGTCAGTAACCTATCTATGCTGTGATTTATGTTATATTGCTATTATTGATATGGGAAAATTTAATTTGAACTTTTTTTATATGCTGCACACAGTGAATTATTGGTTAAATAAAAACGTTGGAGTTTCACCCGAATGAATTTATTTGATAATTCAAATTCAGAATAATTTGTTTAAAAGAATATATAATTTTATTTTATATTTGTGTTTTACATATACTTTAGTTGCTTGATCCTATTTTCTCTTTTTTCCAATATAAATTTGTGTGTAAAGATTTGCATCGGCTAACCAAGCAATTGTAGCTTATTTTAATCATAGGGCCTAACTCGGCTGCCGACATCGGACCGCCATTACTTTAGTCCGTACAGAATTGCATCGGGCCGAGATCAGCTAGCCGTTGATTTGATTGGTATCGCGTCCACTCAACATCGGCCAGCCGATGCATCGCGTCAGTTTAAGCAGCTAGCTGACGTCAGGCCGACCTCAGGCCGACCTCAGGCCGACCTCAGGCCGTATGGACAAAACGCCGTCGGTCCGATATTGGGAACCGAGCTCGGCCTTACATCGGCTTTAACACAGGGATATATATTTATTTGTATATATATATATATATATATATATATATATATATATATATATATATATATATATATATATATATATATATATATATATATATATATATATATATATATATATATATATATATATTCAGTATTGGACAAAACAAGTGTAACTAATTGAGTTTCTTTATATAAAAGTGATGCATTTTTTCAATTTAGAGAAATAACTATGTAACTGTTTAGAGACATTGTTCTTCAAGTTTTATTCATCACAAAGTTCATTATTTGAACACGAAAATTAACAAATTAATCAAAAGTATTAAAAAAAAGTTGATTTTCTTCTGGACAAAACAAGTGCAACTCCACAAAATGTTGACCAAGCTGTCTTTCGCTATCAATATTTCGTGTCTAATCCTTTGTTGTCAATCACAGTCTTGCATCTTCAAGGCATTGATTCGATCAGGTGATCAATGAAACTTTGTGGAATCGCTGCCCAGGCTTTTTGGATTTGTTCAAACAGTTGATTCTTATTACGAACACCTTCACGATTAATTCTGCGGTTGACGATCTCCCACAGGTTCTCAATAGGGTTGAGATCTGGAGATTAAGGCGGCCAATCCATCATCGATAGGTGGTTGTCTTGAAATCACTGCTTGAATACTTTTGCAGTGTATTTCGGATTGCTGTCTTGCTGAAAAACCCATTTTATTGGCATATTCCATTCAGCATGAGGTAACATATCATCTTTCAACATATCATCTATTTTTATATATGAAACGGCCCATTATTCCATCAATTCGATGTATTGGACCTAAACGGTTAGCAGAAAAACACCCCAAGACCATTACATTGTCTCCACCATGCTTCATGGTCTTATGGCAGTAACGTAAGTTGAGGCGTTTTCCGGCCTGTTGACGTACACGGCAAATGCCGATGCTCCGAATAATGTTAAACTTCAATTCATCACTGAACAGGACAGTTTACCATTTCTGCACATTCCAGTCAATATGAGATGTAGCAAACAGGAGTCTTTTCTTTTGGTTCTTTATTGAAATCATCAGTTTCTTTGCAGGGCGTCGAGAAAACAATCCGGCTTCAACAGCACGTCGTCTGATTGTTCGGTCCGATACAGGCAGCTCTAATTGTTTTTGTATCTCAACTAATGATATCAAGGGATCCTTCTTAACGGATCTGAAAATCATAAAGTTCTCTCTAGAAGTGATGGAACGCGGTCTTCCACCTTTGTTATCTGCTGCCAATTTCCCCGTATAACGATATTTGGAATATATTAATACGGTCCGTATAACAATATTTGGAATATATTAATACGGATATTTGGAATATATTAATACGGTCCATTTTTTCACGCCATATTTATCACAAATACTTTTTTGTGACATTCCACTTACGTAATTGTCAATAATTTTCTTTCTTAGTTCTAATCCAAGACTGTCGGGAGCCATTTTTGCACTTGAAGTCATAAAAGTAATAAAAATAAATAATCACTCTTTCTAAGGCTTACCGTGTTACATTTACTTTGTGATGATACAATAATGCACTGTGGAACACACCGTCTTGGTTGGATGTGAACTGTATTGATGTAATGTAACACTTGTTGTATTTCACTTCTTGTATTGATGTTCTTCGATATAACACATTGATAAAACTCACTTCGATAAACTATCTTGATAATACTGGTTGATTGACTTCCATATACTGACTGAATTACATGTCTCTTATATAGTAAAAGGAACCTGTGTGAACCTTTTTTGGAAGATTCTAGATGCTTCTTTTCAATGCTTCTGGAAGCTTCTGGATGCGTTTGGATGCTTCTGAATGTTTCTGGATACTTCTGGATGCTTCTGGATGCTTCCAGATGTTTCTTCTGGAATCTTCTGGAAGCTTCTGTATGCTTCTGAAAAGTTCTGGATACTTTCTTTTATTATTAAAAAACTTCCGTGACGTTGACATGGACCAGACTTAAGAAAATGAAACAAACCAAAAAAGTTGCACTTGTTTTGTCCGCTGCAAAATAGCACTTGTCAGCGAAATTCTGCCTGTGTGCTGTCCCTGTCAGCTGATTGCTCATGTCATGGCATGCTATGACTCCAGACTCCTAAACTGTTTGCTGTAGTAGTATAGTTCGTTTTGTTTTTAGACATGTAAAATTAGGAACACTTTTTAGCATTGTTCGATGTTGTTTGCAAATGTTTTGTCCAATACTGTATATATATATACATAAAACAGGCTTGGTCGGGAAGGCGACCAAGCCTGTTTTATGTATATATATATTTTTTCAACAATAGGACAAAGTCTATTAAATAAAATTCCTTATGTAGACAATAACTCCGTTGATGAATTTGTTTTATTAGCAATTCAACTCTGAACTTTTCAAATCTAACATTTAGTGAATTTAAAATAGCATATAAAGCAATAAAAAGAAATAAAGCAACTGGGCCTGATGATATAAATGGGAACATTATAATCGACTCTTTTGATGCGATTAAAGATACCCTTTTTAAAATTTTTAAAGCATCTATTACTCAAGGATCTTTTCTAGATAGCTTAAAAATAGCAAAAATAACTCCAATTTTTAAAACAGGCGACCCTACAAACGTAACAAATTAACAGATTCTACACTTATCTTATTGACAATAAACTTCTTTATAAAAATCAGTTTGGTTTTCAAAGAAAAAGTTCTTCTGAACACGCTATTCTCCAAGTAACGCGCAGTATTGCCGACTCTTTTAAGAACTCTCAATTTACTCTTGGCGTATTTATTGATTTTTTAAAAGCTTTTGACACTGTTAATCACCATATTTTATTGAAAATGCTAGAAAGCTCTGGTATAAGAGATGTAACCCTAAACTGGTTTAAAAGTTATCTTAGTAACCGTAAACAATTTGTTTGTAACAAAGAATCTTCGCCTCAATTTTTAACGAATATAACATGCGGTGTTCCCCTAGGATCCATACTTAGGCCACTCTTATTTTTAATATACATAAATGATCTTTACAAAGCTTCTAATTTAGCGACTATAATTTTTGCCGACGATACGAGTTTATTTTAGTCCAACGAAAACATTAAAATACTCTTTAACAATATGACTGAGGAACTTAAAAATATTTCATATTGGTTCAAAAAAAATAGGTTGTCTTTAAGTAACGATAAAACAAAACGGATACTTTTTCATCCAACTTCTAAAAAAAAGAAAATTCAATATATCTTGCCTGACTTATATATTGACAGTACAGTAATAAAAAGAGAAAAAAATACAAAATTCTTAGGAGTTATAATAGATGAAAACTTATCTTGGAGGCAACAAATTGATAATATTGCAATGAAAATTGCTAAAAGTATTGGAGTTCAATATAAAGTTAGACATATATTAAATAAACATCAATTAACACAACTATATTATTCATTTATTCATTGCCATTTAAATTATGCAAATATAATATGGGGAAGCGCTAACAAAACCAAACTTAAATCTCTCTATCGACATCAGAAACACGCAGCTCGCACAATTAGTTTTGCAAATCGTTTTTCAAGCTCAACACCACTTCTTAAAGAAATGAAAGTTTTGAATATTTACGAACTTAATGCTTTGAATATTTTATGTTTTATGTTTAAATGTAAAGAAAATATATCACCTAATGTATTTATAAATCTTTATAATTTGAAACCTAAAAACAAATATAATCTTCGTGCCTGTAAAAGTATCGAAAAGCCATTTTGCCAAACTAAATTTGACCAGTTTTGTATTTCTTATCGTGGTCCTTCTTTTTGGAATAAAATAATTTTACCTAATTTCGATTTTTCTTTTAAATGGTCTTATTCTTCTTTTAAACGGAAAGTAAAAGAAATTATCTTTTCAACACAAAATGTTTATATCTATTTTTAGTATTTAAGTTGTTGTTTTTTTTATTTATTTTGATTTATACTTTATTTTGTTTATTATAAAGACTGTGAAGAATATTAGAATATTGTATTCTTTTTGTTATATAGGTTGTACACCTTTTCAAGATGTAATTGAGAAAACAAAAATTGTAATTAAGAATCGTAAGATGTAATTGAGAAAACGTAAGTTGCAATTAAGAAACATAAGATGTAATTTAGAAAACGAAAATTGTAATTAAGAATCGTAACATGTAATTGAGAAAATGTAAGTTGTAATTAAGAAATAGAAAGATGTAATTGAAAACACGAAAATTTTAATTTAGATATCGCTTTAAAGGAGTAGGTGTAAAATGGCGCTTAAAAAAAAATGGCGCGTAAAAAAATGGAGCGTATAAAATGACGCACTTAAAAATGACGCAAGATTTGTAGCGTAAATTTAGTTTTTTAGGGAAAAATTTAGGGAAAAATTTATAATTTTTGGGCAAATGAATTTAACATAATAAACACTAAAAACATTTTAGGGAAAAATTTATAATTCAATTAAAAATTATATAATTAAAAATCACTTCATTGATCATTTAAGCACCAACTTGTACGTCTTCCATATTTAAAATAGTTGCATAGTGCGTGGTTGTGTGTTGTACCGCACGTGCACAATCTCCTCCCATTATAGTATTTTTCGCCTCAATTACAATTCGTTCTAAGTACTGCATGCGCTGTTCCGCAATCCCGTCACCTAATACAGGTGGAATGCGAATTGCATTTTTAACGTTACTTTTAATTTTGGACCAGATCGTTTCTACCGGGTTCAACATTGGACTGTAAGGTCCCAAACGTAACAACTGAGCTGGTGAATTATCAAACACCCTTTGCAAACGAGCGTGACAAGGAACATTATCTGTTACGACGACCAAATCCTCCAAACGATTCCCGGATGTAACCCACTGGTGAAACATAGCCAACATCCACTCGTTACAGGAATCTGCTTTAAATGATCCCCTGCGAGTTTCTATCATGACGACATTTGTAGTTGAAATAGCTGCGATCAAGTGTATGTTTAAACCTTTTGAAGCAGGTACTTTCATAATTGCTCTTTTTCCTTGTCTCGCGCGTCCTTGCGTTTTTCTACAAAAAAGGTTAAAATTTGTTTCATCCAACCAAACTATCTGACGACCATTTGTGATATGTTCGTTGATGTTTCTAACATATTCAGCTCTTTTTTGTTTGTTTTCATAACTGTTCATTGTAGAAGGCTCCTTGTGCATTTTTTTAATGAGAACAATCTGCCTTCGAGGTAATTTGCTGTTGTTGTTGTGCTAACGTTTATGTTAAATTGTCTTAGTATCTTTGTTTTGATAGCCACCAATGTTAATTGACAATCATTTTCAATCCATGTTAATGTTTCTTCGATTTGATCTTCGGTCAACTTTTTCGGTTTAAAACCTCCTTTTCCGATGAAATTTGAATTTCCGCTGCGAACCCAATTGTATGCTGTCTTATATTTGATACCTAGCGTTTGCGCGAGATTCACCCAATCTTCAAATCGCTCCGCACATTCAACAACTCTTCTCCTGTCATTTGGAGAAGATAAAACGTAACGTTTCCTTTCAACTTGTTCAGTTGTGTGTATTTTATGCCGACAAATCGGACAACTTGAATCTGGTTGTTCCAGAACTGGACGTAAACAAATTTGGTGACATAAATGTTGACACGGATTTAGCTTAATCACAGACTTTCGGTTCATAGTGTATTGGCATATAACACAACGATCTTTCAATTCCATTATTATTACTTGTGCATACAAAAGCAAAATTTAAGATTATAACTTAAATTCATGTCCAAAAAGACCTTTTGTAACAACCTACAAACTTAGACTGTGAATTTGCTATTTTAATTTATGTGTTCTCAATTACAAGTTACGATTTCTCAATTACATATTATGATTTCTCAATTATATCTTACGTTTTCTCAATTACATGTTGATTTTCTTAATTACATGTTACGACTTCTTATTTACATGTTGTGTTTCTCAATTACATATAACGTTTTCTCAATTACATGTTGTGTTTCTTAATTACATATTACGACTTCTTAATTACAACTTTCATTTTCTCATTTACATCTTGAAAAGGTGTAGATTGTAAAGGGCTTCATGATAAGATCCTGTGATCTTCTAGAAGTCCTGCCGGTAATATATTTAATGTAAATTTACCTTGTCCATATTCTGGCAAATAAAAAATATATATATATAATTAATAAATAAAATAATAAATAACATTTTTTTATAATTAATCTTATTCATTTATTATTAATTATATAAATTTTGTAAGCAACGACTATAATAAACGGCTGCCTATTAATTAAACTTAAGAATCATTAAGGTTAATACACTCGAAAAGATTTTGTTGAGAAGAAAAAAAGACAAACTTTTGAATGAAAGATAACCGTTTTGAATGAAAGATAACCGTTTGAATTAAATAACTTAGATATTTAATGCTATATTATTTAATCGCTCATATTATTTAAATGTTTTTAAATAAAGTAATAATTCACTGATGAAGTATGTATGCATTTTTTCTTTAATCTTTAAATAAAGAAATTATTAAATAAAATTAAGATACTTGAAATTTAACAATTTTTTTTTTGCAAGAAAGTAATAAAAAAATATATGTAAACATTTTTTATAATAATTTTTTTTTCTTTAGTCTTTAAATAAAAAATTATCAACTAAAGTGAACAAATTAAATTATTAACAAATTAAATTAAATTGTCAATTAAAGGAATAGTTTTTTTTCGTTATTTTTTATTTTTATTTTCATTTTTCCTCATTTGCTTTTGATATTATATTTTTAACAAGAGAAACGATTTAATTATTTTTCTTTTGTTTACATTACGAGGAATTGTTTTTTTTTTTTTTTTTTTGAGTTATCTTTTCAGTATGCGTTTTTATTAAAAAATCGTTGAAAGTTGCTACTTTATTTTACAAGGATTTTAATCTATATGATAAAAAAAAGTTTTTTTGTTCAGTCGTCATTTTCGTAAAAGGCGTCCCCTTTCCTCCCCCCTATTAGGCGTTATTAAAAAAAGTTTCCTCATTAAGTTTAATCGTTTGTTTGTTTATAAAATACCACTTATGTGCGATGTTTTTTATAAAAACAAAAGTGTTTGTTTACATTTTTTTGTTGAATAGTACTATTTATATTTTATTTTTTTACAAATAATATAATTTTATACGGTAATAAAGCAGACGGGACAATAGTTTTATATTTTAAAAAACGGTAAAGATTCAAAGTTATTTATTTCAAACGTAAATGCATAGGTAATTTGATTAATCTTATTGTTTATTATATATTTTAGTTAAGTTTTGTTTTTGTTGTTTTGATTTTAGTTATCTATTACTAAGCTATTTTTATTTTTTTTTCAATATATTTATATATTAATATTTAATTATGTAAAATAATATAATTAAGAATATAAAAAGAGTGTAACGTTTTTTAGACTTGTAGACTTCATATATGAAGTATATATAACTGAGTACAAAATGGTCAAATGTTTATGTTTCAAATCTCCATATCATTTATATAACCTATTTCACTATTTTAAATAATATACAATTTTACATTGTTATGTTAAGATTAAAACAATAATTGACTCAATTATATCAACAAAATTTTTAAATATTCTATAAATTTCGAATTGACACATACAGCCTATTGTATCTATTTGTATATAAAGCTTATCGCTTGATACAGTTCTTTGTATAAATCTTTACCAAATCTTAGTATCATTTCATTTCTTTAATATTTGATTATGTAAAATAATATAATTAAGAATATAATAAGAGTGTAACGTTTTTTAGACTTGTAAACTTCATATATGAAGTATATATATAACAAAGTACAAAATATTTTGGAAATATTAAATAGAAACTCACAACAGCCTGGGCATGCAGCAAATTTAAACTAAAAAATGCACTCCTTCAATAGTTGTTTATATATTACTTACTATTTATAACCAGGGTGGATAAAAATTACAATTTAAAAAAAAGTATCAAAAAAATCCCTCTTTAGTCCCTCTTTTGTTTTATATGTAGCAGCAGCAAAATTGTTGTTTTTAAAATATTTAACAACTTGAACTACCTGCTCCTAGATGTTTGTAATTGCCAAATCTTGGGCCAATAGATTGAGAATGAATATCCATATGTAATAACATTAACATCATTTCAAGTTATCAGTTTTTATCTCATTTTTGACATTGTCTCATTTGCTGTGTTACTAGTTACTACACTGCGAACTTTACAATCAAATTATTTTTTTCATTTGTCGATAGAATTAACAGCAAACTTAACCAAATAGTCAAAAGTATGTGAATAGCCCGTGGTATCAATTGTATTTTCAAGTTAGATATCTGAATTCGTTATTGTATTTGTTGCACAAGTTAATGGTTCATTATGAACATTGCTCCACCCATCAATACTCATGGCTCCAGACTGATCATGTAGCAAACCTAAACAGCTAGTTAAACTGTTTATGTGAACAGTATCTAGTAGTTTTCCACCAATATTAGTTCTATTAGAATGGTTAACCCTGCGCGTAAAAAATTGATCATTTTGATCAACTCTTGGTCTACTATTCTGAAAAGGCGAGTTCGTACCATAAATCATTCTTGCTATCTGCTCATCAACTGCTTCTTTTTCAGATTTTGGCAAGGTATGAAAGTTTTAATAAGGTATAAATCCAATATAGTAACCACTGTCTTGCCACTGCCTTTTTGTTTGAACACAAAAACTTGTTCATCTCCAGTAGATTGACTAGATTCAGTTTTATTAACAAAATATTGACTAGTTTGTGGTTCTTCAGTTGCCTGGTTGATATTTGTCTTGACAAATAATACTGTTTTCATCATCTTAAACATCTTTAGGAAAATTACATTTACCAGTACTTTTATATTTTCTTATTTGAGCAACCAAACCTTGCAATTGTACACCACAGCTTTTACATTTTATTACCCTTTTTACCAAACTTCGCAGGCATTTCTTCAAACCATTTTCAAAACTGTTTCTCTTTTTCTACCAGCACCAGACATTTTTATTTCTAGTTATATTATTTTTATTATCTACAAAATAACAACATTTATAAATGAATACTGTAATTTATAAAAATTTGAAAGTACTCATATAAAAGAAATATATTTATATTTATTATATAAATAGTAACAAGAGCAGAAATTAATGTAATTAATCAATAAGTTAAAACAAGAAGAAAAAAAAATTACTTATATGAATAAAAGTCTTAATAAATTAAAAAAACTTAATGATTTATATGACTACTATATATTATAAAATGCATTATCTGACTATTATAACTAAAACTATTTTATGCAGTGGTTAAATTTAGCTAGTGTAATTTACTTTAAGTTAATTAATCAACAAGTAATTAATAAAAACAACTAAAATCAAAAAAGTTAATTTAAATCATGATTTTTATTTGTCTAATGAAAGTCATGATTTAAATCGATTTATATCAAATGATTTTAATCAATTGATTTAAATCAAAACGACCCTGATAATAAAAAATTTTCAACTTGCTATATATACTATTTAAAATAACTTTTTTATTAAACAAATAATAATAAACATTTACAAAATATTACTTGGAATTGACTCTCTTAAGATTATATTACAGTTTCCCCTTTACTGTACTTTTGTTAAATAACAAAATATTCACGTAGAAAAAGTTATTTTAAATACAAGTTTCTTAGAGTAATATAGGTATAACCATCTTGTAGTATATATGTATTAAGCAGTTGATAGTCACAAACTTCATTTGATAAAATATTGAAAAATTTAGGAAAACATATTCCCCTTGAACTCTCACTAACACTTTCTCATCAAAATCACTCCATAACTCAAGCCCCAGATAACTCGAACATTCGTCTGATAAGTCAAACTATTTTATTTGTCCCAGTGGCTGATATTTTACCTTTAACTTGATTTTCAAAAGAAAAATAGCACAGCATCTGATTAAAGTGATTAGTTCTCTTTCATGAAATCAAATTTGTTTGATTTTCTTCATATCACTCAAAAGAGATACTTTGACATATAGAATTCGCTAATTCGAACTAATTTCTTGGCCTCCTGGAGGTATGAGTTATTTGGAGTTTGCTGTATATATCACTATATGTTATTGCCAAACTTATAAGTTTTATTAGTGTTCCTTGGAGCGTATGTGATACAAAACCCTTGGCAGCCATTGCAACCGTGGTATTGGCGAGAAAGAGTCTCACCTTTGCTTTATAAGAAAACGTGAGCAAACGTGAAATTTATATCGTACATACGTAAACTTCATGTTATGTATATTAAAACGTAATTAAACATATATCGAGTTTTACAGTTTGACTTTCACTTAAAAACTGCATTGCGTCAACCTCTTCTTAATTTCTGATCTTTAGCACCTATATCCGTTAAAAACAACTTTTATATAGTTTTAAAATTTCGATGAACAACGTACCAGCACGGCCGAGTGGTTGCGCGCTGAGCTTCTGAATAAGAAAGCCGTGGTTCGAGTCCAAGGCCCGTCTACTCTTTTCTAAAATCTTTTAGAACCTTTAAAAACTGTTTGTGAAATTAAACAAGTTAAATGTAACAAGTTATGCAATTTAAAACATACTTAAAATATATTAAATTTTACAGTTTGATATTCACCTCAAAACTGCATTGCGTAAACCTCTTCTTAATTTTTGATCTACAGTATCTATTTCCGTTAAAAACAAATTTTATATAGTTTTAAAATTTTAACGACCAAGGTGCCAGCATGGCCGAGTTTTTTTTTTACATTTTCAAAAAATTTTTAAATACTTGTGAAGTTATATAAAGATTGTATACCAATATATCTAACGATGTTATACACTTTAACAAACGAAGAAATTTTTAATAAGCTATAAATTCTAAAAACATTAAAAGCGGGGGGATATTGTTGCGTATGTGTCATGGTTGAGATACTTATTTTGTTTTATTTTTACATTTCAAGATTTTTACAACTAGGTTGAGTTTGTGCAAGAAAAATAAGTATACAACATTTTTATATACAGAATATAAAACCTATAGAACTATAAAGTTGTTTTGTTTTGCATTTTAAGTATCAAAAAATTAAAAATAAAACAAGCTGATGATTTGAACTTGCCACCCGGTGACCTTAACTTTTTTTTAACAGTACGGAGGTTTAAAAAGTATGTTTTTTATAAAAACATAAATAAAAATTCTAATTTTAAATTAAAACTGAGCCATTTTATTAAACTATTTATTTTTTAAAAATAATTAATAGTTAAAAATATTTAATATTAGTACAATAAGGAAATTTAGAGTAATACAGCTATTAGGCGAGTAATACAGTATTGGGCAATTCCTTAGTGTTTTATAGTCTATAGTTTATAATGCTCTAAGATCTTCTTACTTCTGCTATACTGTTATAAAATAATATTGCTAATATAAAATAATAATAAACTGCAATACTGTTATAAAATTTTTGCCATAAATATTGTTATAAATGCAGCAAAAATGAAAATATTTTAAAACGTATTTAAGTTTAATATGCTTAACTAGTTTTATTACACATGCACGTTGATTACACATGCACATTTTATACACATAACACGTTGCAAGATTAACTTGCTTTACTCTTTGTTTTAATTTTATTCTAGCTTATTTAATTAGTTTTTCTAATTAGCAGATTTTACGAGCGTCAGATTTTTTAAATTTTGAATGGGAATATTAATCCCATACATTCGCAATCACCAAAAATCTTTGACAATGTCTGCTATAAGTAGTTCAAGCTTAAAAAACAATAATTCACAGAAAGTTTGAAAGTTAAAAAGTTGCAACTTTTTTTTTGCTTTTTTTCATGGTGGTTCTTTAAATGATGATGTAGGTCTGCCGATTTGTTCATTTTTACTATCCTTCATTAATGTGATATTAAAATTATTTTCAAGCCAAGCTGAATTTCTGTAAATAAACTTTGCACCTCGAATCCATTTTTTACCATAAACAAAAATAAATAAACGAAATTTACTCTCATACATTTGGCCTTAAAACTCCAAATCTTTTTTTTAAATAAAGTCGTATACAAGTATACTGTCTTCTTTTTTATGTATTGAAAAATTGTTGAATCGAATAATTTGTGAAATTTGTTTCTTTTGATACTCATTAAGCATTAAGTAAAACAGCATTTCAACATCTAAAATAAATAACCACAACCAAACCTATTAAAATAGATTATTAAATCCACTTGGTTTGAAAATTAGTTGGCTAGGTTTTTACTCTATGAGCTATGTAGCCATAACAGCACATTTTTTTGAAAATGTTAAAGTGTAATCTCAAAGAGTATGAGTTTGGATAACTTATAAAATTTCCATTAATTTACAAAAAAAAGTTCTTTGGGCCATCCTGGGCCTAAAACAGATTTTGTTTTGGGGGATTTAAGAACTCCTTTTTGCGTAATAAATTTTGAAATTTTTTTATGTTGCTTATATATTTATAGCAAAAATATAATAATGTGGCAAAAAAGATTTCTAAAAGTTAAAATAAAATTATAAAGTTTTCTCATTTTATAGATATATTATAGATATATTATTACAACAACAAAACCTCTCACTCAAAGGACTTGTAAAGACACTGGAGTCAAGAGACAAGTTCTTGTTGGGGTATCAGCAGATTTGCCAGAAACTCACTCCAATATTGAACAAATCTGGTCACTGATTAAATTATATGGAGTTAAACTAATTTTGGCTTGTGATATGAAAGTTGCAAATATAATTTGTGGTCTTCAAACCCATTTAAGTACGTACCCTTGCACATGGTGTGATATCAAATCCGAGTGTCTTGCCAAATCTTGAAACTTACAAACACTGTGCTCAATCAATTCAAGCCTCGATTCTTTTCAGCAATCTGATGGGGTTTTTGCTAATGGAAAGTTGTTTGGCAATGTCATTTGAAAGCCAATCATCCGTCAATGTTCTGATTTTGACAATCATCTCACCGCCGGAATTGCATTTTCTCTAAGAAGTTTTAAACCATCTTTTCAAGATCCTTAAAACAACTTGGATAGAAGTTGTTAAGTGGGCCAGCCGCTCTCCGCATTTAACTGAACTCATATCATGGGGGCCAGTTTGAGGGAAATGAATGCAGGTAGCTTTTTAAATGTGGATTTCCTGCATCAACTTGCTGATACAAATATGGTTCCCAACATTTTTTGCATAATTGAAACATTTAAAAACTTCAATTTAGTTGTCAAAGCTTGCTTTGGATATATCTTTCAGCCGGATTTTGCTGAAAAGATTTAAAATTTCAAAAGGCGTTACTTAATGATAACTGGTACAAGCGTAGCACCTAATATTCACACCGTCTTCTACCATATCAAGGATTTTATCAGTCACAAAGGATCCCACTTGGGGTCTTATAATAAACAAACTGTCGAAATTTCTCATCAAGGTTTTTATCAAAATTAATCGAGGTAAAAGCAAAACAATAATCATCTATAGTACAAAGAAAGATTGTTTCGCTGCATAATTGATCTAAACAGTAAGCATTTTTAAAAAACTGCTAAAATAATTTAAACTATTAGAAATTAGACAGCTGAAATTCATAGCATACGGCTTATAATAAATATTTTCACCATCCTTTAAAATAGTATTATAGAGTATTTGTATTAAAAGAGTACATTGATCTATTTATTAATAAATATTTTGTGAAGAAAATCAAAAAACAAGTCTTAAAGTGTAGTTAGATACTATTTAATGGTAATACAATGTAAAAAAAATAAGATTTAAATAGTTATTTTTTTACTTAACTTTGAAATGTATTTAAGAAAGTTTTAAAAGTCAATACAAAAAATTTTCTGAGATCTGCTTTTTTGTTTGTTTTACCAACTGATAGTCATTGGAGCAGGTTTTTCACTTTTTTTAAGCAATTTTTTGCATTTTTGATATAGTTTATACCTTAGGAGATATTGTGATATGCACGCTTGCATAAGCCAATTCAAACCACGCTTTAAGTAACAAATCAATATTTTGGTCTATAAAATGAAAATGATACATGTACCAATAAAATAATAAAAATTGTTGGTATAATAGTAGAACATTCATGTAACCATTATTTCAAAAATAGTGACTGAATATCAAAGTAATCAGTAACGCTTTGAGATATAAATAGCAAAAAACTGACAAAATTTAAATTAAAACTACCATAAATCTTAAACCAGGTAACTAATCAGACTGAAACTTTGTCAAGGGTTTGGTGTGGCTATAGGCTGCATTTACACTAATTTTTAGCAAATTATATTGAGTTGCTCATAATCTACAAGTGTTTTATTAGCGCACTATGAAGTCAAAATTTCACTTAATTGGAACATTCAAATTTAATTTTTTTCCATGAACAAAATTAAAAGATTTTAAAATTACCATTACAGGTTACCTTGATGTTTAGGCTATCTTTCCGTATAAGTTGCGTTCTTGGGTCAGCTAGGTAAGCATTATCAGGATCCGTGCTAACCGTGTAAGTGCAATAGCTCGCAAAGACGCTCTAGGTCTGTGTTTTTTTTTTTTTTTTTAAATCGCAAACCTACTTTTAATTCATTTAAAAGATGGCTTGTGATTTTAAAAAATCTTCTTAAAATCACGATCGCTTGTTCAAATTTGAATAAGATTTTAAATAAATACGCTTTTTAGTTGAAATGAACATCGTAGTATAATAATATGATCTGTTCTGATATTTTACTAGAAATTTTTCTTAATTATAAGCGCTTTCTTAGTCAGAATTCTAATATTTTTTGTAAAAACTGATAGAATTGTTGTTTTTTGACAAGTATATTAAAATATATGTGCTAGAACCGATTAGAGCTAGGATATATAGTAGATTGAAGCACTTTTTCAAATGATGAAAAAAATGTTGTTCTTTAGATTAACAATTAGAGGTAATAAAAAAGTTTTAAAAAATATATAAAAAAAGAGAATATTTTCTTTAATTATAATAAAAACTTGATGAAATAAAATTTATAACATCTATAGTTATTGTTTGAACAGAATACGCTGACAAAATCATGCTAATTTCAAATAAAAGAATTCAAATAACTTATAAATCGTTTCATCTACACCGAGGATGCGATTGTTTTAGTCCGACTTTACCAATAGAAGATTTTTATCATATTTTTTTACATAATATTAATAACACACTTAATCTTAATATAGTAATTTTTACGTGATTATTAGCAACGTGACTTACTTTACATTTATTGAAGTATCAAGTTTCGTATTATTAGTTTTTCACTCTCTATGATAAAAATGTTCATCATTGTTTGTTAAAAAATCGAACACTTTGTAATTTCGGCAAATAAAAATATCTAAAAAAACAAAGGATCGTTTTTCAAATATTCAATACTTCATTTTTTTAAGTTGATAACGTATACTTTAATTAAGCTCAAATGTTGAAAAATTGTATGTATGTGTGTGTGTATATATATATATATATATATATATATATATATATATATATATATATATATATATATATATATATATATATATATATATATATATATATATATATATATATATATATATATATATATAGATAGATAGATAGATAGATAGATAGATAGATAAAAAGTATTTTTTTACACATAACTGTTTGTGAAGATTAAAAACGGATGATCTTTCACTTTGCGTGATTTAACGCTATGTAATTTTCAGATTTGATATAGTTTATTTTATTTTACATTATTATTATTATTATTTTTAAATTAGTTTTATAATATTTATTAATACTTAATTTTAATTTTTAGATTAACTGCTGTTTAAAAGTAAATGGAACCAAATCAAGGTGATTGCAATAGAATTAGTTCTTTTGAAGGTAATATTTTATATACACGCCCGCTTTTTAATTCTATTTTTTAATGATATTTACATTTAGTAATAGTAGTAGTAGTAATAGTAGTAGTAGTAGTAGTAGTAGTAGATTAGTAGTTAGATTTTAAAAGTTCTAAAAGGCACGCTCTAGTCTACCTACTAAGTTTTAGGGATCAAATTTTTTTTCTACACGGAACATATTAACTTGTAACATTAATAAATTTAATCGATTCTTTTCCATTTGCTTTCTCAAAAACGCAATTTACAAATATTTCTTTTGATGAAGTTAAAATAAAAAGATTTAAACGAAGACGTCAAAATAACATCAACTTAAAATCCGAATCCGATCAAAATAGGATATCAGATGGTGAACAGAAGAAAGTATGGCTCAAAATAACGTTTTGAGTTCAGACACAACGCAGACCTGATATCATTTTTTGGGAGAAATGTAAGAGAGTGCTGCTACATTGACTGATTTATACCTGCCCCAACACAAACCCTCATTCAATGTAACAGCATCTCCTTGCACGTTCTACTTAATTCAGTCAATGTAGAAACGCACTTTTACATGTCATCATTATATGAGTATAATGTCTAATCTGCGTGTTTTAAAACCTCAAAACTTCATTTTGAGCCATACTATTTTCTGCTTACATAATAACTTCTCATACAAACACTAGTCGACTATCTTACAGCCAACTTATGAGTCTTATAGGATCGTATATAATCTTATACTATCCTACAGGATATCTTACAAGATTTGTAAGATTTTATTTGTCTTTCAAATCCTATAGGACCATAAGAAATCCTGTGATTACCCATAGGGTATCTTAAAGGATTCGTAAGATTTTATTTGTCTTGCAAATCCTATAAGATTATAAGAAATCCTGTGATTATCCTGTAGGGTATCATAAAGGATTCGTAAGATTTTTAATTTTTTAAATTTATTTTGAAAAATGAAAAACTTAGCGGTGGTGGGTTTTGAAACCCGGATCACTAGACCATTAGTGCCTTACCACCTGCGCTACACAACATTATAAGTATGGAAATAAATAAAAAAAACTATTTTTATTGAATGTATATAAATAAAAGTGTTGTAAAAAAATTAAATAATAACAAATAGCTATATATATATATATATATATATATATATATATATATATATATATATATATATATATATATATATATATATATATATATATATATATATATATATATATATATATATATATATATATATATATATGTATATATATATATATATATATATATATATATATATATATATATACATATATATATATATATATATATATATATATATATATATATATATATATATATATTTATATATATATATATATATATATATATATATATATATATATATATATATATATATATATATATATATATATATACATATATATATATATATATATATATATAAAATGCCGCCAAGAACTGTTTCGCCGCCCGGGACAGCAACATGGTTGGCGTTCTTAATTATCGAAATTCTCCTATATTATCGGTAAAGGACCTTTGTTCCAAGGTACCTTCATTCTATTTGGTGCCCCTTGGAAATCTGCCGCCCGGGACAATCTGTCCCTTACGTTAAAATTAAATTATTACCAAAAAAATCTAGTTGAATTAAAAATATTTCTCGCAATCAGAGTGTACATTGAATTGCGTGACTTTCTGAGTAAATTGAGTCGTAGAGTGACGCGGTTTAAATCATTAGGCATTATGAATTGCGGGAAAATAAATAGCACTCAAGTGCTATTTATTTTCCCGCAATTCATAATGCCTTCCAATAGCGCATTTAAGTCATGTCACTAGCGCATTTAAATCACGTCACAAATCACAAAAATTAAGATATTAGTTACAAAATTAAGATATTAGATTCTCAAACAGCATGTTCATTATAATGAACATGCTGTTTGAGAATCTAATATCTTTTTAATTTTTGTTAAAGAAATATATAAATAGTTGCTATATCATGATTATTTTATATTATGGATTTTATGAAAATTTTATAAACTTGGTAACATAAATATGCATAAATTTTGTTGTATTAATAATTATTATTGTATTTAAACTATACTCTAATTAATTAATAAAAATTAATAATAAAAATTGTTATATATTTATTTTACATATATATATATATATATATATATATATATATATATATATATATATATATATATATATATATATATATATATATATATATATATATATATATATATATATATATATATATATATATATATATATTAAAGTATGAAAGTTTGTTGTATTTTTAACACGATACTATTAAATTTAAAATGTTTTAGAAAAAGCCTGAATACAACTCATGGATTTTTTAATTAGGGCATTTTTATGTAGGTAATGTTATTGGGCAGCAGCTTTAAGGCTTACTTATTTTTTATAAGTTGTTGGCACAGGGTGGGAGGGGGTTATTTAGAAAATCATACTTTCAGTGCTTGGGTTTTTATTAAATTTTCTATTTTTCTTAACCTATTTTGAAAATTTGGGATCAATTAGTTTAACTTGTTGGATCATGATCCAGATACAAAAAAGTAGGATCTTGGACTAACAACTTCTCATACTTCATTTATTGAAATAATTATAAATATGTAAGTATAAAAAAAAGCTTCTTGGAAAATATGAAACTTCAGGATTACAAAGAAAAGCCAGAATTCAAAATTTAAGTTTTTCACCAGTAATTCGTTTAACCAAATCTATCCATGGATTTGACTAATATGCTCAGATTAGGCATTTCAAATGAACTTTTTTTTACTTAAACTCGCCTAAATATTTATAGCAAGTAGGTAAAATTTCAAGTGTTTTTACTTTTTACTTAGTCGTACTCTTTAAATAATTTAAAAATTTTGTCAGGGGGTAATAATCTCCTCCTCCCTTGCGTCTGCGATGGGTTAAGGGGCGGGACGGGTTTTAAATTTTTAATTAATGATTCATTGCCTGATTTCTATGATTTTTTTTTATATATCTTTATTTCATATAATAGAACCACAGTTCCTAATGCAATAATACGAAATCTCAAAGAGCAACTTGCAACAGTTTTCGCCAATTACTCGTGGGCGTGCGTCAGACGAAGTCTTAATCAGAGCGGCCTAGATAGGAAGAAAAAACGAAAGTAATCAGCAATGCAATTATGGTTCTGTAATAATGATAATATGTGAAAAATTTCTTTTATACAGAATGATTTTTTTTTTAATAAGAAAATGTTATTTCAAACTTTAACTTACCTATTATCAGTAATTAAAAAGAAGAATAGACATACTTTGCTTCCAATCAAAATAAAAACCTAACTTCGTATGTTCTTAGTTTGGTTATTAGATTTATGATATTAATTATAAAATAATAAATGTTATGGTTCCTATCATTGGCGTATTAAGACTTTTCAGGGCCCGGAGTCCTTTTTAACGTGCCACAGCATAAAAATGACTAAAACAGTAGAAAAAGAAAAAGGTCCGCCTAATTGTTTCGGAATCCCGAAGTTTTAGGGCCCTAGCCCCCTCTTCTTTAATCTATTACTGGTTCCTATGGGAACCAGTGCTGGATTAAGGGGTAGGGCTACGGCCGTATATATACGAATCTAAAATTTTCCTTCAGCATCCTATAAGAATCCTGTTAATCCCGCAAGATCTTTTAAAATATTCTTGTAGATCTTATATTATCTTATAAGAATTCCTTCAAATCCTACAAGATCCTTCAAAAGATTCTTGTAGGTCCTGCAGGGACTTGTGCATCTCATCCTATAGGATTCTTGTAGGATTTGTAAGATCAGTCGTCTAGTGAAGTGATAAAACTTATGATAAAAATATAAAGCGTGCTTAGAACTAAAGACAATACAGAGAAACAATAATTGACAATTATTATTTCTCTGTAATGTCTTTAGTTCTAGTTAGAAAAAAAAATTGTTGTATATTTTTTGTCAGTTTGCATTACAAATTTACAAATTATATATAAGTTGTGAAAAACAACTTTAAAGCTATCCGAATTAACTGTATGCTGTTTATTATAAAGTTTGGTAATGTATTAATGGTTTAAAAGTTAAACTAAAGTTGTTTTTAAATTCATATTGAAGGATTGATTAAAAAATAAAAAAAAATTATAATGCAATAAAAAATAGAAATCCTGAGTAAACCGCTTCACAGTTAAAACAAATGTTATCCAAATGCTAAAAACTTTATGAAAAATATAAAGTTCATACTTTCATATTGGTTGATGAATAAAAAATAAAAAATTCTATGCAGATACTAGAATTGTAATAGAGTTTAAACATTACACAATTAATAAGTTAGAAATGTTTAGAATTTTTGAGAAAATATTTTATTGTCATCAGTTGCCGCAAGAGGGCTGAGTTTTTACGAAATACCACTGTTTCATGGGTTTCTGGCAAACAAGTTTTGTAGTCCATAATGTACAATTAAAGTTTTATAGAGTGGAATTTTTATAATTTAAACATTTTTAAAAATGTTTAAATTATAGCTTTAATAAAGTTCAACTATCTGATTCATTTGGATCTGTCTCAAACTGTCTTTTTGTGTTGAATAAAGATATTATTTTTTACGATGCAAGTCTTGTACAAAAAAAGCCGTCTCTACTAGCCAAACTGCAAATTTGATCTGAAGCTTCGATTACAAGTTTGATGCATCTTTCTACTCCTTGAGAATGGCATGAAAAATGCTGCACATCTGGGAGATAAACAACTGTTAACCTTTCAATTAGATTTTTATCTGAAATGTAAGTGGTTACTGGAGGTTCACATAGTTTACATTTTTTCAAAATAATTAGGTCTATATAGTCTTTAGCTTCAAAATTGATTTCTTGTGTAGAGAATTTTTGAACTTTGTTTATTTTCATCAATCTTACTTTCATTATTTTTTGTAATGCCAATTTCCTCAATTTAGGGCGATTTCCTCAATGTTTTCTGGATGCGAAAAAAAGCATTCCTTTGTATATCTGGATTGATGACTTTTTATTTGAATTTTTATTTCACTACTGGCATACCTGGATAAATTGATAGTTAACCATAAATGCCTAATACATTCCGTACATGAAGGATTACATCTTATATTGAACCACATTTAGCAGTAAACTTTAATAACAAACTCAACTATTTCTCTAAGCCTGTGTGACGGTTTGCTACATACAACATAAGACCTCAATTTTCTGTTCGTACTGTCACCCCAAAAAAACTTAACCATGTCACCCCATGACATGGTTAAGTTTTCCAGGATTTTGGTTAGCCTAAGCGTTTGGACAATAACCTGTAAATATTGCTTAGCAATTAAGTAAGTGTTTTCAGTCAAAACTAAGAGATTTTATGTCTATTTATGGCAATATGGCACTAATAGGAATGTAGTTGACTTACTGGTTAGGTATCACACAGCAGGGTTGGATCTAGCATTTTTAAAGGGTGATGCGATATTTTTTATATAGAACCCCCTCCCCTTAATATCTCTAGGATTTAAGTATAGTAAATTTCAAAAGTGGAGGGACAGAAAAAGGCGTAGCAAGTGGGGGCGGATATGCCCTGGACGGCTTTTTTTTATGAGTGACGCAGCTCTTTATGCTATTAAATAATAACTAAATTTGTTTTGTATTGCTTTTGTAGTATCTACTTATTTATAGAAATTTTCACTAATGTTGCCTTAGCAATTTCGTTCATAAATTAGACATGTATTTTTAAGTCTAATTTACTTAACAAAGTGCACCAACGAGAAGGTAAGCCATAGGACTTCGCACTTCATCTGTCTACTATTATTTTGCCAAAGGTTAGCTCTCCATTTCTGGATTCTTTCTTTTTCTTGAGAGGCACGTAATGTGAAGTTATGTTGCCTAAGGGTTGCCCTCCATTTTTGGATTCTTACATTTTCTTGATAAGCACGTAATGTAAGGTTATTTATTATATGTAAAGTAATATCAAGTTAGTAAATATTATAATTATATAGGTTAGCCCTCCATTTCTAGATTTTATGTAAAGTATTAGTTATCTTATTTAAGTTTAACCCTTCATTTACGATTTTTTTTTTTCTTGATAGGAATTTTTAAATTTATTTATTAATTTTTTTAATATTTTATTCTCAATTAAAATCAATTAATATAAAATAATTATAGGCTAACAGTCTCTCTCTCTCTCTCTCTCTCTCTCTCTCTCTCTCTCTATATATATATATATATATATATATATATATATATATATATATATATATATATATATATATATATATATATATATATGTATATATATACTAAAATTCTTCTTTCACATTGACAAGTTGTTATTGGAATTGTTCCTAATATATAAATAAACACTTTTCTTATATTTGGAAAACTTTTCATATTTGACTGATTTTTCAAAAATAATTGCCATATATCTAAGTCAGCATGTATTGAAGTAAAATGAGGCATATTCAGATAAATAGATATTTAGAAATTCATGAAAATCAGATTTCCATGGTTTTTTAACTTGTATTCTGGACAGTAAAGTTAAAGGAACTGCTGCTAGACCTTTATAGTCACATACCATTTTCTAGAAACCTATTATCTAGCTCACTAATAAGATGTTCAAATAATGGAGAAGTAATCCTATGTTTAAAATAGTCACAAACTGTATTTGTTGGATAATTATACTGGTAAACCTAAAAAGTACGCAATCTAGGTTCTTGGATTTCAAGACTAAAACCAAAAGCCAAACTAAAAGCAATATCTATAACAACTAAGTTAAGTCTACGGCTTGTACAATGAACAAAAAAAGCATAATGATTTAGAGCTTTTATTAAAGAAGCAACTCCTTTATATTCACCTCCCATAAACCCTGTACCATTATACCCTTGACCTCTACAACTTTGAATATCAAATCCAAAAAGTGTCTTGAAGTAATTTAATTAATTGTGATAAGTAATTTTAGTAAATTTAGAGATAGACTAAGACCAGATGTACCAGTCTTGCAATCAATAAATGTTAAAAAATCCTTGCAAATCTTATTATTTAAATTTACATACAAAAAAGTGACATTTGTTCAGTATTTGAACATTCAACTGCTTTATTATAAAGAGTTTAAAAAAAATTGAAATGCCTAACATTTATTACTAAATCTACCTAATTGTTTTCCCACAAAAATCAATAAGTTGGTTTCGGGTAGTTTTTATAAAGGTTTTTAATATTAAGCTTTGATAAAAAGGTTTTTGTAAAGATATTTGATAAAAAGGTTTTGATATAAAGGTCTTTGATAAAAAGATTTTTATAAAGGTCTTTGATAAAAAGGTTGCATTTTTTGGGCTTGAAAAAAGATGATAAGCTAATATTTGATAACCAGCATTTACGCAAATTTTTAAAAGCTGTAAGAAGTTACCTTTTCCAAACAAGAAATAATATTTTTTTAATTATTGGAACAAATTTTTTTACAGTTATTAGATAAAACAAGAATTAAATCAACCTCAATAACATTTGAAATTGCAACATGAACATAATGCATTGTAAAACACAACTTTTTTCATGTTTTTTAAAATCATGAACAACATTACCCCATTCTTGATGAGGCTTGAAAACTAAATTTAGTACTCCAGACTTGTTTGGAATACTAGCACATAGCAAAGTATAAAGGAAATCAGTAAGCCCGATCTTCATTACTAGAAAAAGCTAACTAAAAAGAGTGGCTGAAGTATTCAGTTTTAAATTATGTTTTTGTATTAACAGTCTATTAAATATTTATTAAACAGATATCGAAAAAACAAATATAAAATTAGGACGAAATACTTTGTTTACTATATCTAACAAAATTGCATCTTCTTTGCAAGCTGTTAAAATTTACCATGGGTTAGATATGTTGAAACACCATATAAAGTATTTGAGTTTTTATACAAAAGAATACTAACTGAATTGGAATCTAAACACTTAAATATTTTAGAATCTACAGAAAGTTTAAAAGGCAGCTCTATAAAAGCATTGTCTTTTTTGAAGTTAGTTTTAGACTGGACTTTGACATGTTTTGCAGAATTAACTTTTTTTATAAAAGAAACAGAGAATAAAAAAAAAGTATATAAAACAAGTTCAGTTTATATTATTTTCTAGCTGGAAATATATAACACCATTAACTTTAGTAATAGGGTTTACCTTAAAGCAACATAATCTTTACTATCTTCTGGCTTCCGGATAAAACAATCCATTTCAGAATTTTCAAGATTGATTATTTGGCTGCACTGGACACTTGTTATTTAAAATTTTTAACTCTTTAGTTAACTAGTTTTTACATTTGCGAATATTTTGCGAATACCTAGCCTTAATTGCATTTGGATCTAAAAAATTCTTTTTTTGTTTCAAAACTTTAACAAAAGTTACCTACGACAAAAGTTACGAGCAAAGTACGTATATCAAAATACGAAGTAAGTATATCAAAACACGAGTATCAGAATTTTGATATACTTACGATTACTTACGATATACGAACGATTTGGAGCAACTGATGCATTTTTTCTAAAGTTTCTACAAAATTGATTGGTTAATAAAAACATTATCCAATCATATTTGAAATATTTTTGGACTTTTTTGCGGAAGGTTTGTAGCAACTGATGCAACTGTTATTTTAATAAATAGTGATTGGTTTAAACTGTTTTTTAACCAATCATTTATGATTTAGAGAACACTTGCATCATTTGCTACAACGTGGTAGAAAAAACTTAAAAATGTACAAATACGATTGGTTAAAGCCTAAAATATTTATTTTTTAACCAATCACATTTGTATTTGGTGAAGAACAATTGCATCAGTTGCTCCAAAACAAAGGAAATTTTTGAATAAGTAATTATAGAGATCAAGTTAAATCGAGTTTAGATGTAATAATTTTTTTTGAGTTTAAAACAAATTCTACATTTTTTGAGAATTTCAAATTCTAATTTCTACTTATACTTTTTATTATGAAAAAAAATGAAAAAGAGATACACTTAAATTTAGCGCTGCAAAAGGACTGATGCACGCGCATCAGAGGCGACACTCTTGATTCGCCCCTGCACAGTCTAATTTCTCTTCAAATTGGTCCAGATCATCCGTAAGGTTCTGATGTAGGTCCATCTAGTTTTTAAACTGGATGTCGTAGAGGCAGTTCATTTGTATGCATTTGATAGAAAATCCAGTGGACAGGTCATTTTAGTTCTAATTCAAACAAAGCAATAACACTATTACAAAATCCGATATTACTAACTGTTCCGTCACAACCCATGGCAACTAATTTGATGTGTCAATGTTGTTTTGAGATTAAAAAAAAATTTTTACTTGTCTTAGTGCTGTATTGATGTCCTAATGCAGTCTTTACATGCTGTAGAAACTTTGACCCTGGTTCTTGTATTAAATCTAAAAAAAAATCATAATTAAAGTATTAACTAATTTTATTTTACAATTAAATTTATTGAAATTAACTCTCAACGATTGAAATATTAAAAATCTTTTTCCATATCATAGTTATATGTAATTTCTATAAAGAAAGTGTAAAAATTTAATATACCAGATGTAAAATGAAATCAAAGTTTAATAATTAAATATATTAAAGAAAGTTTAAAAATTTAATATACCAGATGTAAAATTAGTTTAATAATTTAAAAATTCTATTATTATGTTAATAAGTTATCATTAATAATACTATCACTAGTTATACTATTATTAAGATTAACAATAATATATAAAACATCATATCATAATTCAACATTAAATTGTGTGTAGGTAACAATGTATGTTAATAAAAATAATTAATTAGTAATAATGTAATACATTATTACTTTCAAATTATTAGCAATAATGTATAATAATGTATTACATAATGCATTAATATACATTATTATAATGTATATTAATAATCATTACTAGCAAAAAGCAACCCGTAATACGGGTTATGGTCGGTCTGTTACATAACTAATTTATAGTGGCTGTTTTCCACAATTTAATGTTGCAAAGCAACATTAGGGGGTAAAACAATTTACCAAATATTACTTAACATTATTTAAGTAATTTACAACTGACATAGGTCATAACAATGTAAGGCAGAACCATTTTCCTCGACATTCCTAATTTCAACACAATACGTTTTTAGTTACTGACACAAAATAATAACACTTCATCATGCTTTAAATTGACGAAAATATCAACTAAATCCTTGTAATAATTTATTTTGCATGAACTTTAATTAATTTTTAAGATTAAGATGAAGTTAAATTATGTTATACAGGACTTATCAATTTTTCGGTGTCCCCTTCCCAGCAAACATTTAATCTAAAAAAAGCGTCTTAAATGTGTCTTTTAGACGTATTAGACAATTTTTATACATCTAAAAGACGTGTGTTTTAGACTAAATGTTTGCTGGGTTGATTAATTTTTGTTTAGAAAAGAAAATTGTTATATTGAAAACGTTAGATGGACACAACTAAATAAATTTATTTAGAATATCTAAGTTTATTATAAATAACTAAGCAACTGAGTACAAATACGTTTTGATTAATTTTACAATCAAACATATGTATAACAATTTTAAAAAAATATGTAAACTTTGATCTTTTATACTGCATTAATGCGCCATATGACAAACCTAAAATAAAAATTGCAACAGATAAATAGACATAAAAAAAAGAAAAAAATAACTGGAAAACAACTTACCTGCTTTCGGTAATCTGTTGTGATAATTCAGTTGCTGTCATGATGCACCAGTTCTTGTCGGTATTGTTTAATGACGTTATTTTATGTTGACTTTTAGTAAACTTTAGTTTTATTTAAATGACATCAAAATGGATTTAAAATATTTTAACTAAATGCAAAATGTATAAAGTAGTAAACATTAAATATAAAAAATTAAATTGAGATATAAATAAATTGCGTTTATATAGCTAAATAAATTGTCTTGGCTTATTGTAAATTTTAAAAGCAGTGAGTTTAATAAATAAAACTATCAACTGATTATTTTTAACAATACAATGTAACTTCATTATATTATGATAATTGGCTAATAAATTAATATAACTACATTTAAGTTTATTGGTGAAAAACAATTAAAAATTTTATTAAAAAAGACCAAAACAAATCAAATATACAACATAATACATTATTATAAAAAAGAAATTACAAATTAAAAAAAAAAGAACAAATTAAAAAACTTTCAAATTTTGAAAAAATAAAATCACCGAAGAAAAAGTGGCATCAAAAAAGTTCACATGTTTGTGTAAAGCATCATACTGCTCGCTTCTTAGTTTGTTTTGAATATTTCTGATGAAAGCAAGACGATGGCCTTTAAATTTAACATACGCATCAACAGCATATTGCTGAAACAGTTTTTTTTTTTCCATAAAATAGTGAAGAAAAAAATTATTTAACTGAAAATTTATAATTGTAATACTGAGATGATGTAACATTTGTAATACTGAGATAATGTAACATGACTTCTAACCATTGTAGCATATACAGGGTTGTGAGCCAATTGATTATGCCAAACAGCATCACCCATTGTAAAAAATAGAGGATAAATTATAGGATATAAGTTGGAAGACATACTTGATATGGTTTTAAGAGGATGACCTCTTGTGTAAATAATAACTTCCTTGGAAGCAGGAGGAGCACCATCTTCACCAACAAATACAACTGCAACTTCATTATAGCGACGTCTTTCTTGCCCTTTAGGTAAAGACATATTTACAATTGACACTTAGCGACCTTCTATAGCTGCTCGACGAAGTTTTTCATCTTCTACTTCAGCCATGTTTTTAAATGCAAGATCAAATTTTCTTCTTTTTCACTAATAATAATTTGCAATCGAAACATTAAATAATTTAAGCAAAGATCATTACCATGTTGTTGCATTCTAAAGTTTACTGTTGCATATGGGTCATAGATGTTAGTTGACAATATGTCAGCCAAACATCTTAGTTTGGCCTAAGACTACCTATACCATGAAAAACTTGACCACATATTCTAAAATAAAGTGGCCCATGATTCACGGGTTGAACTATATTAGCTCAAATGAAGCAAAAGATAAAACAGGCATTATAATTTCAAGTATATTTTAAAAAATTACAATGACAGTTTTATCTGCATAATTTTCTTTAAATAAATCTTGTCAATCTTGTGGAAATGGTGAAGGTTGCGACAAAACTACCTTTCCATTGGTAAATGGAAAGGTAGTTTTGTCAACATAAAAATATGGCAACATAAAAAATGTGTTTCCTCAGCAAAATTCTTAGCACCACAATGCTGACAAATATTATTCATTTTTCCTAAATAAAGAAATCATTTTTAAAGTATAGTAAATTATTTATAAATCAAAAGAACATGCTTAGAAACAGTCGGGTATGGAAACGACATACCACGACCCGTGTCGTACGGGTCATTACAGCTAGTATATAATTATTTAAGATTGAAATGTCCTAAACAAATTTTAAAAAATCGCCCCAAAAATCTTCTTTGATATAAAAGGAATGGGAATGACGATATCATTTTTTAGAAATAAAAACATCAGCTTTTTACTAATTACTTTTTACTAAACACTTAAAACACTTTTTTTAAATCTTATATTTTTTAATTGGAATTAAATGAATTACAATAATGGGTTTGTGTATTATATCAAATGTATTATAATTTATACAAAAAAGCTGCTCATTTTTTATTTGTAAATGTATTAAGTTTTCTGGAACCACCTACCAAACATTTGTCCGATACAATGTGTGTTTTGATGAATTGCAAAAAAACATTTTTTTGCAACTCATCAAATTATTTTGTTTTTAAAGTTGTTTAAAGTTGAAAAAAAAGTAACGCAAAATATTTATCTTAAAAATATACTAATATTGTTTTTTAACAATAACTTTGATGTGTTATGCATCAACAAATTTAAGTTTGAACTTAAATTGTTCGTAGAAGTTGATATTTGAATTTGCTAACTTAAACATCAAATTAAGTTCATCGGTAAAACCAAATCTAATTTTAAAAACAATCAAGTTGAGATATAATCTAACTTTAGAAGGTGAAAAAGATCTAGCACATTTTAAAAGAAACTGAAAGACATGTATAAAAATATTCTAAGATGAAATAAAATAAACTTGAGGCTGAATTAAAAACATGGGGAAACAAAGTTGAGATGAAACAGCCTGGGAATCTATCTGAAGCAGCATCACCATCATCCAGGGGTGATATAGAAGAAGAGAGAGCTCAACAAGCTAAATACGGACGGAAATAAAAAATACTAAAGCGTGCGCACGAAAAAAATATGGAAGTGTAAATATATCTTTTTTTTAGAGGTTGTATTAAAATGTTAGAAATAATTGTGTTTGTATTTTGTTGGCTACATGTAACGATTTAAAAAAATGTTTTTTCATTTAGCTTAAGATAAGTTTAAAATAAATTTTTATCATTTAGTTTTTTCATTTAACTTAAAGTAAGTTTGAAAAACGGCAAAAGAAGAAGACGAATGAAAAAATATTTTGAACAAATATTATTGAAAACCGTAACAACTGAATTATAGCTTCTACTTACAAAGCTTCAATTCAGTTGCAAAAAATTGTCACTGAATTGTTTAACATTTCCTAAACAAATTCGATCCAACGCAAATCTAGTAATGGGGAAAAAAGGTTAGTCAAGATATAAACTGATTAGAAAACTGGTTAACAGCTTTATGAAAAATCCAAGCCTCTCACTATGGAAACGCGCTAAAAAATAAGGATTCTTTTATGGTTTTGTGGTAAAAGTTCAAATAAACATGTTTATTGAGCTTTAAAATCACAAAAAGTTACTGAATTGTTAAAGAATATGAAATCTATATAAAAATTTCTGAATTATTAAAGATTATGAAATCTATATAAAGTACAACTATCAGCAAAATCCTGGTGCTGTCAATCATAATGCCAGATAAAAAAAAAGAAATAAAACTTAATACGCAAAACATGATAAACTTAAAAAGCCATAATTTGGCAGGCTGTTTAACAACAACAACAACAACAACAACAACATTAACAATATATCTACCAGTAAATATTATAAAATGGTCTTAAATAATATAATACCGACTGGAAGGTTCACTCTCATACAGCCTGGCTAGAACGATTGCGATTTGAGATTTGCAGGTTTGACAAAAAATTAGCACAAATATTTCTGATTTCAAAACTTTTTGGTAAAATATATGTTAAAGAGTCTTTAGAAAAAACATCTTTTACCTATTACTAAATAACATTATAGTTAACAAGTTGTATCAATAATTGATACATCGATCCTTTATGCAAATGGAAACTTCTAGTACTAAAGGTGATAAAAGCATAAATGGTTTCTATTTACATATAACAAAAAATGTAAATATAAAAAACAAAGCAAAAATGGCCAAAATATCCATTTAAATACTTCCAATTATAAAAATATAGATAACAATAATTCTAAAGATAAAAAAATATAGATATTGTTTGAGAAACAAAAAATAAATTTTACTTGAGATAAAACAAAAATAAAAACATTTTTAAAAAAATTATATTCAACATAAAAAAGTATCAAAAATACTTATAAAAACAATTTAAATTGAAACATTCTTTCATTATTATATAGCTTTTAGTAAATGGTATGAAGATTATCAAACGATTTAGTAAATGGTATGGAGATTATACGGTGGTAGCTTTGTGAATACAAAAAGCTAAGCTTTCGATCTTATTTCTGACTAGGCAGATATTAACAGATTATTAAGATTTAACTTACAGAATAATATACTTGAAATACAATTTTCAAAGGACTTGAATTTTATTATTATTATAATGCATGAATTAAATAAATCATCTGACTTTAAAAGTTACTTAACTAATTTAAAAATAACATAAGATTCATCCTTTACTACAGAAGTTATCAAATAATAATTGTCGATCTTATTACTAATTAAGCTGATGAAACAAAGTTTTCGATCTTATTACTGAACAGGCAGATATGAACAGATTATTAAGATTTAGAGAACATCATCGCGTGGTCAAAAGTATAAAGATAATGAGCATACTAAATCTTATTTATACTAAAACTCCGTGAAATACCCCACACGAATGGGTTACGGCAACAGCAGCCGCGTTAAATTAAGTATTAATTATAAGCGATTACATTTGTGTCACACGGGTAAAAATCATCATGGTTAAACTATATGTGCTTCAATTTTAAATAACTTTTTTTAAAATGTTTTGTATATCATTAAGGTTGACAATAATTTTTTTTTTCTAGATAAATGTTTATATAATTATAACTTATATAATGTTTACTATTATTATATTAAGCATCAAATATGATGCTTAATATAATAATAGTTGAACTTTTATTTTAAGATTGAACTTTTAGTTTTATTACTAAACTTGTATAAAATAAAGTGTAAATAAATAAAAAAGAGCATAACAAAATTATCTATTTTATTGTACCTCTACTCTTAGTTGTTTTTAAATTACAAATTTTAAAATAATACAGCAATGTGTAAAGATAACATATTTCTATCAACGACTTATACTAAAGTTATAAATAAATTAATATAATCTTTATAGCTGAGTAAAGTATTATATTAGATAGTTATTAATAATTATTAAAAAAATATTATTAGTACTTAATCATAAAAAAAATTAAATAAAATTTTAAAAAATTACATTTTAATTAATTCTTATCTGTAAATATTAACTTTTACAGATAAGAACTCAAAAACAAAGCGAATTTAAAATGTTATTAGTCCTGTCTTCTCAACAAATACTGCTAGCATTGAACAATAAAATGTAATACTCTGTCATAAATCTCTTTCATAATTTTGAAACGCATTTAATGCAAGAATAAATAAATAAAAAATAAGTAAATACAAAACTAATAATAGAAAACCTCTATAAAAATCATATATTTGCTTGAAATGAAGAAACTTAGAAATATTAAAACTTCTTAAACTATTTTGAACTTTTATATTTAACAATCTAAAGAAAATAGTCAATAATACAATATGTATGTATATATGTAAAACATTTAAATGTTAATACGAAGAAAATATTCTCTACATAAAAAATCCTAAAAATTTAATGAGAGTTTCTAAAACTTATGTTATTACACTTTGTATACTTATCTTTATAAAAAACAATAAGTTTAAGTTTAAAATGTTTAGTGAAAGAAAATATAAACTTTTAAGTTTTTAAATGCGGAGGTGCTATTATTAAAAGTAAGCATGTTTTTTAACAAAATTTGCATATCAAAAAAAGCATAAATTGTTAACAAAAAAGAAAAGCGTATATAGTTTGAAATAAAGTTTACTTAAAAAGTAACTGTATATAAATATTTAATGAAGAATATATCTTTCCAATAAAATTTACTTAAAATTAAAAATATTCAAAAATTTAATGATATTAGGAAACTATATATCTATAGCTATATATATTTTAAAACTATATATCTTTTCAACATTTCTTTTAAACAATTTCTTTTGACAATATTTTTTTTTTATGAATAACTCATTTTATGAATACACTAACTACATACAGGTGTATTTTATGTGTTTCATCATGACAGTACACTACTTTAATGACATGAACAACATTCTTGGTCTCAATGAAGGTCTCAATGAACGCTTTCACTTGGCTTGCAAGATCAACACTCTTACTGTAAACTAAGCCAAGTCACAATAACTTGAAACCATACAAACAACATAATAATAACCACTTAAAAATTAAATACATAACATTATAACACATCTAAAACATAGCAACACTTCATAGATAAAAGATATTTACACACTTAATTACACACTTAACAAAAAATAAACCCATATAAAATTGACACATATAAACACATAATAAATAACGCACAAATATAAATAAAAACATAAATCAAGAAAAATATACAATTTAGAAACTTTACAAATACAACCTTATTTTTGTAACATTTTTTTTATGACATACCTCGTATTAAATTTTTAACTACTTGGAAAAACGATCAGAAGTTATCAAATAAAAATTATCAAATAAAATAAATAATTATAAGCGATTATATTTGTGTCACACGGGTAAATATCAATATGGTTCAACTATTTGTGTGTCTATTGAAACATGCTTTTTCAAACTTTTTTTTAATGTTTTTTATATTATTAAAATTCAAAACAATTTATTTTTTATTTTTTTTTCCTATTTCAATAGATAAATGTTTATACTTTTCAAGTCTTTTCACACTTTGTTTTTCTGTTATTGCATGTGTACAATATATATACAGTAAAACTCCGTTAACTCAGACCCTGGATAAGTCGGACTTTAACTGAAGTGGACAAATTTTCAATACCCCTTGAATTCGCTATACATACCAAATGCTTCGCTTAACTCGGACATTCGCAAAGTCAGACAAAATATATATACCCGTTTAGAGTCCGAGTTTACGGGATTATACTAAATATATATATATATATATATATATATATATATATATATATATATATATATATATATATATATATATATATATATATATATATATATATATATATATAGATATATAGATATATATATATATATATATATTTATACATATATATATATATATATATATATATATATATATATATATATAGAGAGAGAGAGAGAGAGAGAGAGAGAGAGAGAGAAAGAGAGAGAGAGAGAGAGAGAGAGAGAGAGAGAGAGAGATATACTGTATAAATGAACCCGTCATTTCGAAAAGGGCACAAGTCACACTTTTTTCAAATTTCACTTTTTAATGCAATTTTATTTATTTAAGTGTTTTACATATTCCCTTTGAAGGAGAAACATTTTCATATGCCACAAGTCAACTTTAAATGCAAATGAAAACTAAAGTCTGTTTGAAAATGGCACAAGTCCCAGACTTATGCCTTTTTCAAGTGAAACAAAGCGCAACTGTAGTGACGTAATTTCACTTTTTTTGTAACAAAAATGGAAAATCGCGAACTTCCTGAGAATGCATATAGATCTAGAAAAAGAGTGTCTAATATAAGAAACAGTGGAAATTATAAACACAAAAAAATAAAAAAATTCAAAGAGGGAAGATGGTTTAGATCTAAATAACCTAAGAAAGAAGAATTTTCTTTTATTTATCACATTTAGATTGAAGGTGTGATAAGAAAAGTACGCAAGAAATCTTTTTGCTGTATGCATGGAATTTCTATGAAACAAGTTAGACATAATAACATAATAACATATTAGACATAATAAGACATATTAGACATAATATTAGACATATTAGACATAATAACATAATAAACCCTGATGCATTTTATTAAAAAAAAAGAGCAGCCTATAGATTACAGAGGTAAATCTCTGTGATCACGATGCAACGCATTACCTGGAGATACATTAACAAAAGTACGTGAGCGAAGTATATACCTTTGTGCTGAATTATATTTTTAAAAATATTGGCAACAAAGCCAAAGAACTGCACCTATTTTCTGATGGTTGTGCAGGCTAAAACAGAAATCATGCGACGGTCCGAATACTTTTATCACTGGTAGCTGAACTAGATAGCAATATAAATGAGATACAATATTACATACCAAAAAGAGGTCACTCATTCTTGCCAAACGATAGAATATTTGGAACAGCAAAACGACATTCAAAAAAATGATCGGATTTACACACCAACGATGTAAAAAAATGGTGGCTAAACCATTATAAGAAACTTGTGCTATCTGTGGATTCCTATAAAAAAGGAGTACCCAAGGACAAAAAACTTACTTTTGGTATTTCTAAAATTTCACATTTCACATTCTCTAATACCACAGCAGGTTTAGTGAAAATATGTGAATCCATAGATTGCTTAGTCAGTTATAATTTCCAGCTATTACAAAGGATGGGTACCCGGTCAACCTTACCATTGAGTAGTACTCCTGCATATGTTGGAAAATTACCTATCAATGAAAAAAATATATCAGATTTGAAAAAAATATGAAAAAATATATTCCATATTCAATAGAAGAGTACCAAAACTTTCTATACAAAGGTTTTTGCAACAACTTCGGCAAAAAATGAATTCCGAGAAATAATTGATGATTACCTAACAATAAATGTTTTTGTACAATAATAAATCTTTATTATTCTGATAATCTTTGGTTTTTTATATACAAAAAAGCGTTCATTCCGAAAAAGACATAAGTCCATAAATTTAAATTAGAAATAAATGTGTTATATATTATTTTTTTATAACAAATAAAACTCTAAAAACTTATGTATAACTTTTATATATCTACTGTTATCTTTAGTTTCTCTAGCACCATAGACTTTTTTTCTAATAAAGTTATTTTTGTTGATCCTGAAAAGTTTGAATAAATAGACTTGTGCCCTTTTCGAAATGACGGGTTCAAATATATATATTTATACAGTATATATATATTATATATATATATATATATATATATATATATATATATATATATATATATATATATATATATATATATATATGTATGTATATATATATATATATATATATATATATATATATATATATATATATATATATATATATATTATTTTTTTATTTTGTATGTATTTAGGTCCTTACGGTCTTATCATAGAGCACCGCATTTAACAGGAAATTTACGCCTCCTTCCGTACCAATGTCGCTTGTTGGGCTAGGGCTGGCGTCGAACCCCGGACCTCTGGGTTTTGAGCCAGAACTCTAACCACTGCGCCACGGCTGCAGTGGTTAGAGTTCTGGCTGTATATATATGTATATATATATATATATATGTATATATATATATATATATATATATATATATATATATATATATATATATATATATATGTATATATATATATATATATATATATATATATATATATATATATATATATAATATGTAAATATAATATGTATATGTATATAAATATGTATATATATATATATATATATATATATATATATATATATATATATATATATATATATATATTTATATACATATATATATATATATATATATATATATATATATATATATATATATATATATATATATATATATATATATATATATATATATATATATATATATATATATATATATATATTATATAAAATCAGTTGTGAGGTTTAGAACTTTAAAAACTTGACAACGGAAGTTTAAAATACTTCAGATTAAAATTTACAAACTGCGTTAAAACGCGTAGTTTGTATTTTCTTCTTATCGTTAGGCCTGCGCACAGTAAACTTCAAAGATTAAGTCATTCTATGGTGTGTTTTTAGACATCAAGCTAATTTCGTTTCACGTTGGAACATATTTGTTTTATTTTGTTTATCAGGCCGACATCAGCCCGCAGAAGTCAAAAGATTCCGATCTAATACTGGCATAAAAGATGTCGGCAAGACATTAGGCCGACGTCCGTATGTTTTTTGGAATTTGCTCAAAAATATATAAAAGTAACGGAGTCTTATAAAAAACGAGATTTAAACAAAAAAACTTTAATTTAATTTTATTTCTTATTTTATCAAATCTTTTAAAATTATTCATAGTTTTCCAAAGTACAGAAAAAAGTTACAAAGCGCTACTTAACGTAAAGTTATTTTACCATTTTCAGAAGCATGCGAACCGCCTAATTATTTTTACGGATTATTTTACTTATTCTAAACCGTTATTAACGGAGAGAAAAAAAAACTTAGTACTTATGGAATAAAATTGCTTTACAGAAATTCGATACCTTTTTAATTACCTTACTTTTCGATTACCTTTTTAAATTCAATTTCAAGGTAGATTTTTGAGTTTTTTAAAAATACTACCAGAAAAAAACAATAATAATACGATAAATTTTTTGGTATGCCTGATTATATTTTTTTAATTTTTTTTATTCTCTAAGTTAATCTTATGTTACAAAAACGATAGGAACAAAATTTATAATGGGGGGGGGGGGGTCAGTACTGCCCAAAGTAATTTTAAGGACCTATTTTTCTTTATGGTAACTTTTTCAATCAATTTCTTCAAAATTATATATTTAAAAAATTATTTGGAGAGGGACAAGTTTCCCTACTGTTCCCCACTCCCTTGCTACGGGCCTGTTAAGTAACCCCGTTCTTATTTGTATTGTTCTACTATTTTGCGTAAAAATTATATTCAAAAAAATAATAATAATAAATTGACTTTAGCAATTGCTACACTTGTTATACTCTTGATACGCCCCTACACACCCTTACTCTTGATCCGTACCTACAAACAATGTCTGTCTTACAACTACACGTTGGTCTTGTGTAACAAATGCAATAAAAAATATTCAAATTATTTTAAAACAACGTCTAAGAATAATTACAAGTATAGTTACCTAATTTTAGTCTAGAGAACATGTGTACTTTTAGTCGTAAAATTAACGACAATATTTGGGTATTTATCAAGGTTCAGATGAGATTTTGATCAGGTTAGTTAAATAACGTCTGGGTTTTGATGAAAAACTTTTGAAAAAAATGGCTTGAAAAAAAAATGACCTATCTGTACTTCATATTCGAGTTTTATTTTCAGAATTCGTTATGGAAAAAAAAAGTTTTATTTCATGGGCCAAAGTTTAACTCTAAAATTCAATTAAATATTGAATTTAGTTCGCTGTTAATTTGTACTTGTATTCTCCAGAGAAACAATAATTACTTGATGTTTCTTAAAATGTTAACTTTACAAAGTACACATCATTACGTTTTGTTAACAAAAGAACACAACATTAAGTTTTGTTAACAAAACATTTTTTAAATTTATTTAATTGTTACAGCATAACAAACAAATTTTATTCAAAACTTTTGTTTAAAGCTAGTATAACTTTATAAAAACTTTAATAAAATCGACTGCAAATAATACGCTTTAAAACACCCTAAAAATAACGTTTTAAACAAAAGAAAATGTTAAGTTATAAAAATTTTAACTTTTTACTAAATAAACGATTTAAATTTTTATTAATTGAGACAGAAAGTTTTGATAGTTTAACTAACCGTGTTTTTTTTAGGTGTTCAACTACTTTCAGAAAACTTAATTTCACGGAAAACACTATTACGTGAAATTCAACATTATTTTCTACAAAATGCGAACAAATCAACTATAGTATTATATGGAATGACGGGTGTTGGAAAGACACATATTGCAAGAAATTTTTGTAAAACTTATTATAGCTTCTATAAAAACTTTGTTTGGATAAACGCAGCATTTGGAATGTTACAAACTTCAATGAGAAACCAATGTCAATTATTAGGATTAAAAGTTAACGATTCAAAAGGTGATTATTTGAATATAGAAGTGATTGTTGAAAAAATTCACAACTACTACAAAAATAAAAAAACTTTGTATATTTTTGATAATGTTGATAATGAAAGTGTTAAAAATTTATCGATGTACATTTCAAGAAAACCGAATTCATTTACTTTGATTACCTCGCAATGGAGAACGTGGTCGAATAATGTAAATAAAATGTATGTTGATGTTTTTTCGTTTGAGGAAGCATTTGCTTATGTAAAAAACAGAATTAAAGAAAACAACGATGGAAACATAAGAAGTTTAATAAAAGAACTTGGTTATCATCCGTTCGCTATAACTCAGGCATTAAAGTATATAAAAATACATAAAATTTCGATAGAAAACTACGTAGATCGATACAGATCAAAACCATTAGAAATATTAGACAATAATAACCTTCCAACCGAAGAATCAAAGTCTGCAATAAAAGCAATTAACCTAGTTTTAATAAAGTTAGAAAAAAGTAAACCTTTTCCATTTAAAATATTAAACTGTTTATCTCATTGCAACGGTCAAAACATCAGTAAACAATTTATAATCCAAATCTCAAAACAAATGGAAATAAATGAAGAATACTTAATAGATGAAGCAATTGCAGTATTAACGAATCATTCTTTACTAAACTGTTTTGATAATAAAAAGTATTCAATGCACGAACTGACTCAGTTGACGTGTAGATGTTTTCAAAATAGAAATTCAAGTGCAAATACATACTTAGATCTACTCGAAAATTATTTTAAAATTGAATTGAACGAAGTAAAAGGTCACACGGATTACGGAAACCATATTGTTTTTCATTTTATCTGTTTCTTTCGTAATAACGGAAAAAGAATTTCGAAACTTTTTTATAATAAGACGACATCTATTAAAAAATTATTAGTTTGTAAAGGTTTATTTGAAGAAGCAATCGAAATATTAAAAACTATTCAAAGTTTTATTACAGAAACTTATGGTGAAAGTAATAAATTCACGCTTTATACAAAACATAATATTGCAAGCTGTTTGCGCAATATGGGAAAATATAACGAAGCTTTAGAAAGTTATTTTTCTGCTGATAGAATAAAAACTAAAATTTTAGGTTTCAACCATCCAATTACGATGACAACAAAGCATAATATCGCAAGCTGTTTGTACAAAATGGGAAAATATAACGAAGCTTTAGAAATTTATTATTCAGTTGATAAAATGCAAACTGAATTTTTAGGTAATAACCATCCAAGTACAATGACAACAAAACGTAATATCGCGAGATGTTTGAACAATATAAAAACACAGCAAACAATTTGATTTATTTTTTGATTATTATTTTAGTTTATATATATATATATGTGTATCTGTTGATAAATTATAATAGACGAACATTTTTCTTTTAACGTTAGAGAACTCCATTTTTTATTCCTAAAAATGAAATCTTAATTTTATAAGCATTTTTAAATAAGAAAAATAGAGTTTCTTTTATATTTAAGACTATAAAATTTCTATATTCTATAAATTACATGTATTATTAATTATAAACTTGAAAATGAAACTAATTTACGGTTTAAAACAAATTTATAAAAAATCAAGTATTTTGAAAGCAATGGTTTTGTTATTGCGATTATATATATATGGGCCATTTCACGCGGTAAATAAAAAAGTAGTCAAATTTTATTCTCTTTTTTGTCAACTTTTAGCAAATGAATATTGATGTATACACAGGAAAGTTTATTTAAAATATGCATTTAATACTAGAATTAATTTATCTAAGTCATTTTTCTTCCTCCGAAAGTTTGTTCTTCAAAAGTATTTTACTTTGTATTATAGAAAAATTGACAAAGATTAAATTAAAAAAAAAAAGCCGATGGTAGGTATTGAATCTGCGTAGCGCCCTAACCACTTGCCCAGTAAGCACATGAACGTTTTTAGAACGTTTTTTTATAACGTTTTAAATGTTAAGAACGGCAACATAAATTAACTGAGAAATTTCATAAGTAAGCACAGGACGTTTTTAAAACGTTTTAATTCCGTTCAATTTACGGTCGAACGTTAAAAGAACCAATACAACCGTTTTTAAAACGTTTTTTTTTTTTGTAAACGTTTTTTTTAATGTTAATTTAAACGTTTTTTTAGCGTTTTTTAAGCGTTTTATTTTTTTATTAACTTATGAAATTTCTCAGTTAATTTATGAACGTTTTTAAAACGTTTTTTTAACGCGATAAAAAAACGTGAAAAAAACTCTTTTAGATATTACCGTGCTCAACGTTTTTTAAACGTAGAGCACGGTAATATCTAAAAGAGGAAGTATATTAATGCAAATAATGGCGTGACCTTCGATTAGGCGAATTGATTTATTTAAGTAAAAATTATATAAATTAACATATCTTTAAATCAACTTAGTGTTTGTATTGTTTTCTTGTGGAACTTAATTTGAAAATATATTGGAGTTTTTTTAGTTTAAAGTTGTATGCCTTCGTTGAAACTAGGTTGTGTTTGTATTTCTACTTGAATCAAGTAGAAATACAGAGTTTTTGTTCTTTAATTCTAAAAATAAAAAATGACAATACCAGTGGTTTTTATAGAAGAATTACTATAGCTGAAAAGGCTGAAAGGAAAAAATACGATGATTTGTTTCATTTTGAAGTAAGTCACTCACAAGAAAGTGAGTGACTTACTTCAAAATGTCATTATAAGATTTTAATTCTTAATGATATTCTGGTGTTATTACCAAATATTTGGCAGTATGAAACCTATAATATTACACTCTAAACTAAAAAGTGTTAAATTACACCAAAACGGTGTTCAGTATGAAATACACTAAAACGGTGTTAATTTACACCGTTTTAGTGTATTTCATGCTGCACACCATTTTAGTGTTAATTTACACTGTTTCGGTGTTAATTTACACCGTTTTGGTGGAAATTTGAAAAAAATTTAAATAGAAATATTTTTTGCTTTTAAAAATAATTTTATTCCCAATAAATATATACATACAATAACTTTTCAATAAATTCATAAAATTCGTTCTATATTCCCAGCAAACATGTCAGCGTTGAATCAACGTTGAAAACCGGTCGCAAAAGGTGTTGCGGAAACGTTGACAAAGTAATCGATTTTGCAAAGATTTGTCACATTGTTAAAGAAACGTTGATTAAACGTTGTAGCGTAACGTTGAAAAAACGTTACTAAAAGACGTTACAAAAATGTCTCAACTAAACGTTGAAAAAGCGTTACTTAAAAAGCGTTGCATAGGCGCCGCAACTTAACGTTGAAAAAACGTTACTTGAAAAGCGTTACTTTAACGTTGTTAAACCAGTCGATTTTGCAAGGATTTGTAACGTTGCTAGTAAAACGTCGATTTAACGTGACTCAAAGACGTCGAGTAAAGGTTAAAATATAACGTTAAATCAACGCTCAAATGCGCTGGAGAAAATATCGCCAAATATTATTAAACGTGATTAAACTTGGTTATAATGTATATTGAATTTGCAAATAAAACAAAATTGTATGTTGAACTCTGCACTTGCAATATTTCCAAAGTCAATTTTTAATACAAATAGTAATATACAATGAAAAACATAAAAAATATACAATTTATTTATATAAAATTTACAATTTATAGATAAAAATATAAACATCTTTTTTAAGATTTATGTGTGAGTGAATTTACAGGATTTACGTGTGTGAGTAAAATTTATGTGTGTGAGTGGATTTACAGGATATCGTATCGATAAGCCAGGATATCATTGAGATACAGAATCTAAATCAAAAAATAAAACTTGTATCATTATCAATCTGAAAGCAAATGTTTGAAAAATGTTATTGAATTAGTATGATTATTATTACATTTAAAAAGTAAAAATAAATATATATATATATATATATATATATATATATATATATATATATATATATATATATATAAATTATGTATATATATAAATATATATATATATATATATATATATATATATATATATATATATATATATATATATATATATATGTATATATATATATATATATGTATATATATATATGTATATATATATATATATATGTATATATATATATATATATATATATATATATATATATATATATATATATATATATATATATATATTATATATATATATATATATATATATATATTGTGATTGCATAATATATATATTGTAATAGCATAAAATAAGTAATTGTTTTTAAAAATAACACAACGTTTTTTATTCTTGAAATGTTTTGTAGTAAACAACTGGGGTTGATATTTGACTGGGGTCGGAGCCGGGTTTGATAAAATATAGCCGGGGCCAGGGCCGGGTTTGAGACCAGGTTGCATAAACATTAATACATCCTAAAGTATATTTTTTAAATTTAAAATTCATGCTATATTTTGTATTTATATGCATATATGAACATATTGTGATCAACATGATCATCATAATCATCATAACCATCATCATCACCATCATCATCATCATCATCATCATCATCATCATCATTATTATCATCAACAGCATAAAAGCGGAAAGCTTGACAATGATAATAAAAATTATGTTGATGTTGTTGATCGTCATCATGATAATCATCATCATCTTTATTATGGCACTATGAAAGGCACACTCTTCAAATTTTCTTACTTCTACCACAAACATTTTATACTGAAGCTGCTACCACTCTACACGTTAATACTTGAATTACTTTAATCTTTTCTAAAAAAAAAAAAGGTTGTTTGATACAAAGTTTTTTCTAATCTGTCTAAGATTATTCCTACTTTTTATACCTTGTTAGAGTCACACCACACATCCATCTGATCATTTTCTCTTTCGGCAAATACTACACCATATAAATACTAAAGTTTATACAACAATGAAAGGATATTGTATGCCAGCATCTAAACAAATAGCAAACAGATATGATTATATCCATAATATGTGTGCAAAAAGTGCATCTTGGAAGCTTATATTGCTGCTGGAATAAAAGTTTGGAAGCTTTTATTACTTCTCTTCAGTTTTAAATCAAGTCTCATTCTATTCTACATCTTTCAACATTAACTACGTTTTTTAGCTTTTTTATGAGAACATCTCTCTTAAGAAAAAATTGTCCTTTTTATTATTGCAATAAGCTAATGTATAAATAAAGTCTTGTCTGATGTAAATCTCTGTTATTCTCAGTTTACTAAACCTTGTATCATTACTTAGATGTTGATTCTAGAGACTTTTGGTGAGTTTTTAACAGTGTTATTAGCTAAAGTAAGTCTAACAATTAAACTCTAACTTATAGGTCTCATCTTTTAACTTTACCCCAGAGTAAAATAGAGCTATTTACAAGGAAATCTTACTCTAGTTTGACTCTGGAATATAACGGCCATACTCTTCTTGACAGTAAAATATTTTTGCTATACTTTAAATTAATCCATTGTTAAATATCGAAAATACTCTAGCTTCCAATACTTAAACTAATTCTCAAATAAACACATCTACAATGTGTGTTTCAGACAAGAAAAAAAATTTTGCTAAACTTTAAAAAAGTGCTAAATACGTGGTTCCAAATTTTCAAATCTCTAGAAAATACTTTGAACTCTCGAAGTATCCTACGATTCTTCTTCTTTTTGTTATTAGTTTCTTATAATTTTCCATGAAAAGGTTTTGAGGTAATTATATTACTTCTTTCTAACTACGGTAATGAAGTTATTCTTGAAGGCCTACCCTCTTTATTTCAAGTAACTTGAGGGTTCTATATTTGTTCCTGTAATATTTTTTATCTACAATGAAATCTAAAGTGGCTCTTTTTGCTGATAACTCCACTTTATACTCTTGTCTTGATAATAAATCCTCACTTTTTAATTGCTTAGAACAAGCAGCAACGTTTAAATCTGATCTCTCTTCTATATATATATATATATATATATATATATATATATATATATATATATATATATATATATATATATATATATATATATATATATATATATATATATATATATATATATATATATATATATATATATATATATATATATATATATATATATATATATATATATATATATATATATATATATATATATATATATATATATATATATATATATATATATATATATATATATATATATATATATATATATATATATAATATATATATATATATATATATATATATATATATATATATATATATATATATATATATATATATATACAAATGTATATATAGGTAGAGAGAAAATTTAAATAAGTGCCAGTTCGAATAACCGTAAACTTACTATATATATATATATATATATATATATATATATATATATATATATATATATATATATATATATATATATATATATATATATATATATATATATATATATATATATACATACAGTAAGTTTACGGTTATTCGAACTGGCACTTATTTAAATTTTCTCTCTACCTATATATACATTTGTATATATATATATATATATAAATATATATATATATATATATATATATATATATATATATATATATATATATAACTAAAAATAGTCATATATATTAATATATATATATATATATATATATATATATATATATATATATATATATATATATATATATATATATATATATATTATATATATATATATATATATATATATATATATATATATATATACTGTAACTAAAAATAATCATGTATCCATACATTAATTAACTAAAACTTACTTCAATAGGTGTAACTATAAATCATCAGTTTAAATCATATTACATACTTTGTTCATAAAATGCAAACCAGTTAAACCCAAATCATTCCTCGATCTTTGATCCACCAGAACTTTACTAAATAAATTTATACTGGTAATCAAACTACCACAAGTCAAAAAATTTAGACAGTGTTACTGAAATCAGCTTTGACCAATAGTTAATATTAGATTTTTATTTATTCTTTACTAAATAAAAAACAAAAAAAAGTTAAATCCGAAGAGAAACAAAATTATTTACAAACATAATTACTTATATTCTTCTTTGGAGTCCTCTTTAGTCGTGAAATTAAATTCTGCACGTACTTCTTTATGTATTAGTAATTATTTAGTAAAATAAATACAAACAAAATTATGTAAAAACAAAAATTTAGAATAAGTGTAACAGATTACAATATATATCTGGGCAGTAATAACAGATTACAATATATATCTGGGCAGTAGTAATAAAAGAGATTCAAAATATTACTTATTCCGAAACAAAAATAAAATAGTTTATTTGATATAGTACTTCACTGTTAATATAAAACTATAATTGTTTTTTTATTCATATAAAACAATTAAAATAGCAATAACTACTGTAAAATTTAATGACCCCTAGTTACTTTAACTCTTTTAAGTCTAAGCTTGTTGCAGGAATCAACAATTGGAAAATTATTATAGGTAGCTTTCATTGCATTAAAACAAATAGGCTAAAATAACCATCCATCTTTTTCTGAAACAAGATGGAAACAACTGCCTCTGCTTCAAACGTAATGTATATGTAAATAATGTATATATAAATCTTTATATTTGCATTCTTTACATATATATATATATATATATATATATATATATATATATATATATATATATATATATATATATATATATATATATATATATATATATATATATATATATATATATATATATATATATATATATATATATATATATATATATATACATATATATATATATATATATATATATATATATATATATATATATATATATATATATATACATATATATATATATATATATATATATATATATATATTTATATATATACATACATATATATATATATATATATATATATATATATATATATATATATATATATATATATATATATATATATATATATATATATATATATATATATATATATGTATAAATGAATATATAGTTTTTATGTGTATAAACATAGCTGTCATGTTTTGAAAATGTTTACAAGGGAGACTTGGAAAAAATTTTATACCACTGGATATTTGTCCACTAAAATACCTCTATCGACTAAAAAAGTTTTTTAATGATTTATTACTCTGACAACTAACTTAAAAATGTCCAAATTTGGTCACTGACTGAACTGAAATTTATTCTGTATAGATATACTTTTATATATTTATGATTGCGTTGAGCAATTTTAACCATTCTTTAACCATTTTTTTTAACTTATAAAATGAAAACAATTTAAAAAGTTAGAAGCTTGCTGTATTTTAAGTTACTAATGAGGAAAAGAAAGTTTTTAAATTATTTTTAAATGCAGGTTGGAGATAAATTTCTCTTTAAAATTCAGAAAACTCCTGCCAAATGGGAGAGACTTCATAGGTCTGTATTCAGATACTTAATAAAACTAGTATACAAACTCTTAAAATAATAAATAAATGTTAAACTATATAAAGATTAAATTCCTCACAAAATATTAAACTCTTAAATATTGATAATAATTCTTTAATAAAATTTCCAAACCATTATACCAACTTTTATATTTTTCAATAAAAATGACTAGACATGACAATATTTTGTAATTTAAAAAAAAACATGTATTTATTATACACACAATAAGCCTCTCTTATACATATATACATAAAATTATACATATATAATAAAAAATTTATTCTGTTAAGAAACTTAATTTAATCTGACTTATTATGTTTGATTAATTTTGATAACATTTTATAAATGTGAATCGTATTAAAACTAAGTACTATTTTTAACTAAGAAATAAATATTTAAAAAAGTTGAGCATTTTATTAAAATCGTCAACTTAAAACAAAATAAAACATTGACAAAAATAAGCTGAATAAATCAAATTTACCCTGAGATTTATGTACTTTATATACATTTTGATATAAAATCTAAAAGTTTTAAATTATTCGCAATAAAATAGGCTATAAAATATAACTTTACTAAAAAAATTTTTATGCCATATGCATGCATTCTATCAAGTATTCTTTGCCTTTCCATTACGGCAAATTATTTTTGTATTGGCTAGTTATTGAGGCAATAATTTTCAATGTGCTACTTCCTCAAAACAACGTTTTATTAACGTTGGCAAAGTAACACTTTTTCAACGTTTTTTAATTACCACATTTTTATAGTGATTATTTGCGTACTTATTTTCAACGTTTAATTAACGCATTTTTTTAAGAAGATAAGATACGTTTAAATTTATACACTTATTCAACGTTAAAAATGTAACGTTTAAAAAGCGGTTTGTTTTTAACGTTGATAAAGAATATACTTCGAAACGTTTTTAAAGTGGCTTTTTGCGTAAGTTGATTCCACGTTGAATAAACGTTTTATTTTGAGAGGCTAAATTACGTTACAATATCAACGCTTATTCAACGTCTCAATTTACCGCGATTTAGTATACAAAAACAGACATGGATTCAACGTTGAAAGCACGTTGTTTTTGTGACTGTAACGCTTTTTCTACGCTGCGACTGGTTTTCAACGTTGATTCAACGCTTACATGTTTGCTGGGTTAGTTCTGTACACAGCCATAATTTTTGTGAACCATGCAATGAAGACATAATATTTTTTTAACCTAAGCATTTTTACAATGTTTTTGAACAGTACCTATAGATAGTTTCATATGAAATCCGTGTATAAACACAACCAAGCAAAAAAAAAATCAATAATAGCGGTACCTTGCCTATATCGCTGGCCACTTTAAAATCTAACGTTGTTTTCTCTTAACAAACACAATGTATTAAGATGTTTAAACATTTTAAACAAAATTTGTAATTAGAGTTATACTTTGCGAAGATGAAATTTTATCTTCGTCAAGTATAACTCTGATTGCATATTTTTCTCGTTAAGCTCAAGCCTGTTTAGAATAAGCATAACTCTAATTTACAAACTTTAACTTTAATCGTTTAGTATAATTATAACTTTCAAATTTTATCGAAAGTTTATTTAGAGTAACGATTCTCAAATATATTCATTACAAAACCACTTAAACACATTTACAACAACCGTTTAAGGCTATGCTGATACCAAAAAGGTGAAATTTAACACCTTTTCATAAAACGGTGTAAACCTGAGATTATATTTTTGTAAAACGGTGTATAACAGCTTTACACCATTTTACACCATTTTACACCGTTTCATTAAAACGGTGTAAAAATAGAAAAACTCTAAATTGTTTAAATTTTATACTAAAACGATGTAGTTAATAGAAAAGGTGTTATTTTACACCGTTTTGATGAAAAATACACCTACAGAGTGTAAAATTACACTAAAACGGTGTAAATTTACACCTTTTTCCGAAACTATTTTCAATTAACACCTTTTGAGGTTATATTAACACCAAAACGGTGTCATTTAACACTTTTAAATTTAGAGTGTATATACCACACTTTTAATTAAAAGGTGTTAAATTACACTAAAAAGGTGTGCAGCATGAAAAACACCGAGACGATGTTAAGTTACACCGTTATAGTGTATTTTATGCTGCACACCTTTTTAGTGTTAATTTACACTGTTTTGGTGTTAATTTACACCGTTTTAGTGTTTTTCATGCTGCACACCTTTTTAGTGTTAATTTACACCGTTTCGGTGTTAATTTACACCGTTTTAGTGTATTTCATGCTGCACATCTTTTTAGTGTTCAATTACACCGTTTCAGAGCATTTCAGGCTAGTTTCAAACAAAAACACATCTAAAAATTAACATACACACATATTTAATTTTAAAGTACATAATAATATGTTCCTGTTTATTTTCTACTCATTAAAAAAGTTCTTTAAAAATGTCTTTATGGTTCATTTAAAGTTAATGATTTCAATAATTGACTTGCCTTTATTGATAAAAGAAGAACAATTTTTAATATAAACTGCCAACATTAACCAAAATGATTATGAACTAAGGATACTCTATTATGAACTATGGATATTCTGGTTATGAACTAACCCAGTAAGTACATGAACTTTTTTAAAACGTTTTTTTAACTTAAAAAAAAAACGTTTTTTAAACGTTCAGAATGGCAATACCTAAAAGACGTTTTTGAAAAAGCGTTTAAAAAACGTTTTAAAAAAATTGTTTAAAAAACGTTCTAAAAAAAACATTTAACAAACGTCCCTGAATAACCCAAATTAAACCATAAAAAAACGTCTTTTGAACGTTTAAAAGACGTTCTTTTTCAGAAAAGATTGCCAAATCCATAGGTACTATTATTAAATTGTTTGAAAGATTATGTTGGTTAAAAAAACAAGAAAAATAAATAGTTTATTTAAAAGTTATTTTTAAATTTATTTCCTAAAACAATTTATAAACAAAGTAATATCGTAACGATGATATCTGTTGGATTTAAGGCACTTTAACACAAGCAAAAAGTTGCCCTCTTTAACGAATCAGTATTTATTGCATCGAAAATCGACTCTGTGATGATTCGTGAGCAGTCGATGCACAAACTAAAAAAATAAACTATATATTTAAAACAGAAAATAATATGATAAATCTGAACAGTAATAATAAGACTATAGTATATAAATAATAATAATATTAATAAGTTTTTAAATTAGAAATGTTTTATATATATATATATATATATATATATATCAGTGGCGGATTTAGTATATGGCGTGGGGGAGCGAGCTGCCCCCACCACGCCCCCTAGAACGGTCTAACGGCGCCCCCTAAAACAATTAATATATATATATATATATATATATATATAAGATTAAATTACTGAAGGCAACCCCGGTCGCCCCTATTTATTGACTTGGCCCCCCCGCGACACTAAACCTCAATCCGCCACTGATATATATATATATATATATATATATATATATATATATATATATATATATATATATATATATATATATATATATATTATATATATATATATATATTTATATATATATATATATATTACAGTGCTTGTACAACGATATAAATGACCTATCCCGACGGGCATTTCTTTTTAAAAGTTACGATCTAAATGTATTTAAATGTATTTTAAACGTCTTTTAAACATTAATGTTTAAAAGACGTTTAAAAGACATTTAAAACACATTTAGAACGTAACTTTTAAAAACAAATGCCCGTCGGAATACCTGATCCTTACATGCAACCCCATACCATAAGAGAGCCTCCTTAATGTTTTACTGTGTGAGCTACACATATAGGACTAAATCATTTACCAAGTTTCTCCTCATATAAGCTTTTTTAGCTCCACAGAAGTCAGTAAAGGTACTTTCATCACTCCATAACACTTTATTCAATTGTACGACAGTCCAGGTTTTGTACATCTTTGCAAATGCTCTTCTTTTCGCGATGTTATAAGGTCGCAATAAAGGCTTCTTTGTAGCAATTCTCCCATTCAAACCAGTATGCTGTAGGCGTTTTCTAACTGTTCTTGCTGTATAAATATATATATATATATATATATATATATATATATATATATATATATATATATATATTATATATATATATATATATATATATATATATATATATATATATATATATATATATATATATATATATATATATATATATATATATATATATATATATATATATATATATATATATATATATATATATATATTAGACAATGATTTATGTTTTAGGAAAATTTATTTTTCAACTTTTTTTTTTGTTATGAAAATCACTATACCCTAATACAGCATTGTCAATGTCCGTTTGCAGTATTTCATAATCAGAGGATGATTGTTTATTATTTATAATTCCTATGATCTTGCTATCATCGGCGTACAACTTGGTATAATTGCTAATGTTATCTGGATAGTCATTGACAAAAAGCACAAATAGCAGTCGTCCTTTATTTTTTTTCATTTTTTGTCAAAAAACATAATTTTTTAAGTAACATAACCAAAAAAATAATTTTTTTTTAAATGAATATATTTTTAAAAACTGTTATATAATTTCGCTTCACTTGAGTACCAGGTTGACATATTTTTAAAAAACTTTTTTTTTGAAAATATTAGGGACCCATTAAATATTCAAGGGTCTTGAGGGACCCCTTAAAATTTTTTTTATTCAAAAAAATTTTAAACCAAGTGTTTTTGTATTAGATAGAATACATTTAGGGGGTGGGAGCAGGTTTTCTCAAAAAAGTCGTTTAAAGGGCCACCCTAATATATATATATAGAAAATCTTAAATAAATCAGCTAACCGCCAGTATCATAAAACTTAAGAAGGAATTTATTTTTATGCCTACAATTTGAAACCAACTCGTTCCTTTTGTTCAACAGGTTTCCCCCTGTATGCGTTAAATTAAAATACTTTTCATTAAGACAAAGATTGCAAATTTTGGACGAAGGATTATATGTTTGGCAGCGCTTGATAATTTTCCATTTAATAACAAACAAAACGTTTTTTTCTTTAAGTTTTCAAATTTCTTTAGATAACTCCGTATCATTGCTGTACTTAATTAAATTAAAAGATTTTAAATGGTTTGCATACCTTAGCTTGAAAGGGGTCTCGCTAATACCAATATAAACTTTATCTGTGTAATCTGGTTTATTGGATGAAACAGTAGCTTGATACACAATGTTCTTACTTAGACACTGGTTGTTCATAACGCAGGTAGATTTATTGATGCAATTGCAAGTTTTTGTTGTTGCTTTTTCATGATTGTATAAAATATTTTGATTATGCGAATTAATGACTGATTTAACGTTTGGCATACACAAGTAGCTTATTTTAATGGTGTTTCTGTTAAAAATCTTGTGTAATAAATGACGAACAGGAAAGCTTGCATCAATTATTTTTAAAAAAAGATTACCAATTTTTGTTGCAACATTTTTACTATTCGGGGGATTATACCAAATAATGTTTCGTTTGTGATTTTTGTTTTCAGTGGGAACTATATCTGACTGATATTTGAGCTTGGATGAGAAACCCGATTTTATTAATGCATCCTGATAAGGAGAAACAGCTTTTTCAAAAAATTTTTTGTTTGAAGATGCAGTAGACAATCTTAGTTCAATTGTTCGCGGAAGACTTTTTAATATGCACGGAGGGTGGTTAGAGTCGGTGTGAATATAATTAAGAGTGTTATCGGGCTTTGAGTAAGGTTGGAAGGTACTGTTGTTAAGATTTAGTGTTAAGTCGAGGTAATTCACAATTTTAACATTACAGCTGATAGATAAATGGAGACCATTGCTTTTAAAAATTTTAACAAAATGTTTCTTTATTTTTTCCATTTGTTGGCCACTACGATTTTTAAATATAGCCAGACCGTCATCCCGGTATAAACCTAACTCCTTCCCGTTGTAATATTGAGATAGTTGGTACAAGATAAAAATTCCCACTAATTCGCATACTTCTGCACCATCATAAGCAACCATAGTTACATCAAATAATTCTCCGTTTTTTTAAATCCAAGAATCGCCATTGGTAAAGATTAAAGATTTTCTCGCGTGCATAATAAATTTTCTATCTTTTTAATCTATAACTAGGTGCTGACCAGCAAACTCTATTGCGTCGCAAGTAGCTTTACATTAATCGATACGTAAAAGTCAGTTATATCGAAAATTAAAAATGTGTAGAGGTGTTTTTCATTAATACCTTGAAACCAATGCAAAACATCTTGCGAGCTTTGCCATTGGTTTAAGCAGAGCTTTTTTCTCAATGTAGCATTGATTTTTGTGATTACAGTTTTGTAAATTCGTCCTACTTCGTTTTTTGCTGGGTTTAACAGGCGAACTGTGGGATTATTTAAAAAATTTTCTTTGTGGTCTTTGAGAGTGATTAAGCAATTAGAAGTACCATTTAACTCAATTTTGTTAAACACATCGTGGTTGGTTAAAATTTCTTTACTTTCCTTATTTATTTTATGGTTTAGATTATGATCAGCTTTTTTTTACATAGATGTTATGGCGTTCATTAAAAGGTGGTTGTACTTATCTTTAGATACTCTGTACATATTAGTTGATTTGTCAGCTTGGATTAGTGCCATGGGCGATACGCGAAGAGATTTTATATCTTTTGATATTCTTTCTTGAAATGAGTTGCGGATTTTTCAAAATTTTATATTTTTTACAAGATTTAACATATCTTTTTCAAACAATGACATTTCTTTAATAGTTAATGGGCATTTTGCAGATTTTATACCATAATTTATAAACTGAGACGATTCTTTGTTATCAGAAAGTTTGTTTATTAAAAATAAAGCTTTCCACCTCATTCTTTTTATGAGAACCTCAGTTTTCTGCATTAACTGTATTAAAAACTCTTTTTCCGGTGGAATTGGAATATTTTTGATACAGTAGTTGAAGTTAATTTTCTCCATCTTGTGAACAAATTCGAGAAGAGTGCTCAACTAACAGGAGCGTATATATCGATTGATGTTAAATTTGTATTACAATAGTAATACAAAACTCTATTTCGGTTAAGAGTGCTCATAACAAAAAAAAAAGTTAAAAAATAAATTTTCCTGAGACACAAATCGATGTCTATTATTTATAAGAACAAAGTAAAAAAAATATTTTTTGAATTTGATGAGATCTTGATGTTCCTCTTTGGATTCTAAATTCTTGACTGGTTCTAATGTTTTTGATTTTTTTTCTAATTCATATCAACCTTGGACTCAAAAAAAAAAAAACAAAAAAAACTGCTCTGTTTATAATTAATTATTTTTTTCATAAAAAAACTTGGTAAAAAAATATTTTCAAAAATATACACAAAACCTCCGTTTTGTTAAAGGCGTGTTTTTATTAAAGACAGGTTCTTGTTAAAGACGGGTTAAAGACCGGTTTTTTATAAAAAAAACACTTTTATTTTTCAGTTTTGAATCAAAACAAATATCACTTTCAAACTTAACATATTAATATTAAACATACCTTTTATTAGTTGTATAGCTTGGTTAGACTAAAAAGATCCTTTTGTCTTTTTCAGCTGCCATATTAAATTTGGCCATGAATGAATTTGTCATAAAACTAAAAAGACCATAACTTAATAATATTATATTTTATAATTTATGAAATTATAATTAACTACTGTATTTAAAAATGTTTTTCTTTATCATAAAATCTAAATGTTTAATTAAATTTAACGATGCAGTTTATCTATTAATTATTATTATTTAAAAAATAGCACACTAACCATTAGTGTAGTCCAGATCATTAGTGTTCACTAACTATTAGTATAGTCATATATATGAATATTGTCTGGGTTAAAAGAATTGCCTGGACTAAAGTTTAAAGCTACAGGATAACCTATAGCTTTAAACTTGCAAACTGGCAAAAGTGTGAATTGGCATAAATGCGTAAAACAAGTTTGCAAACATTACAATTAGGCATAAGTGCAAAATTTGAATAAATACAAAACAGTAACAAAAACTAGCAGAAGTGCTAACTAACATAAGTGCCCGTAAAAAATTAGAAAACATTGGCATAAGTGCCAATTGGCATTTTGCCCTTTTGCTAGTTTGCAGTTATGCCAGTTTGCACTTATGCTAATGTTTGGCACACTTATGCCAGTTCGCATTTATGTCGTTTGCACTTTTGCCAGTTTTTGCAACTGTTTTGCACTTATACCAGTTCCCACTTATGGCAATTCTACTTATGTCAATGTTTTTAAATCTATTTAGCGCACTTATGCCAATTCACACATATGCCAGTTAGCACTTATGCCAGTTTCTGCTATGGTGCTAAAATAACTTTTTTTAAAAATATCTGTGTTTTTCATAATTAAATAATACTAGATTTAAAAAAGACTTGAATAAATTTTTTTGGGTGTGCTTTAAGACCCTTTTTTTTTTCAACAAGATTTTTTTTAATTATAATTTTTTGCTCATTTTTTTGTGTGTTTTTTTAATGATTAAATTAAAAAAAAAAAAAGAGAAAAAAATTATTAAACAATGGATTTTTGAAATTTTTATGTAATTTCATTCCATTTAAGACCCATCATGACATATTTTTGGAAAACTTATTTTTTGATAATATTATGAACCTGTTTAATGTTTAAGGGTCTTGTGGCATTCCCTAAAAATATTTTTTAATCAAAAATATTTCAAATCCATTATTATTTAATTATATAGAATACATTTAGGAGGTGTCAACAGATATTCAAAAAAAGTTCTTTTTAGTACCACGCTAATATATATATATATATATATATATATATATATATATATATATATATATATATATATATATATATATATATATATATATATATATATATATATATATATATATATATATATATATATATATATATATATATATATATATATATATAATTATATAACGAAAGTAGAGTTTAATGAAAATTTAATTCCGAATCATATTGAATACAACGTTGTGCAAATTAAAGTTCCACGTTGAATTAATGTAAATACAACGTTGGGTTAACTTAAAATACAGCGTTGGGCCCCCGTATAAAATAAAATGTTGAATTAACGTAGCAAGTATAACCATTTTCCGATTTTAAATAAACGTTTTATTATTTAAATAAACGTTGTATTATTTAAATAAACGTTTTATTATTAACATTGGTTTTTAGTAGTTAGCGACGTCGCATTTGTAACCATAATGATATAAAAACAACGTTGGCAGCCGATGTTGGGCCAACGAAACGCGCGACATTGTTCTATTGTTGTAACAACGTATGTGTGCTAGCTGGGGTGCTTACTAGGTGGCTACTCAAATTTTAAGACTATACAATATATTAATGACTTTATCAAAGCTACAAATCAAATGTTGCCACAATGCAGTTTTTAAGTGAAAGTAAAACTGAAAAAATATATGCTTTTGTATGTTTTTAACAGTGCATAACTTAAAAAAAATTAGATATTCCTGTAATTTAGATATTAACATACACTTGAGTTGACTTTTCTTATTTAAAAAAGTGTTGCTGCTCTTTCTCGTTATTACCTCGGTTGCAATGGCTGCCAAGAGTATCCTTTCAAACACTCTCCATTGAGGATTGACATGTTCTCTATTAAATTATAATATGATTACCAAATAAATCTTTTTTCTAATGTCCAAATACAAATATTTCTATAAGTCTTATTTTTATTTAGTTATGTGCATTTATGTTAAATAAAATATAAATACTCAAAACAATAAAGAAGCAATAATATAATTAATTTTAATTAACAATAAAAAAAATAAAAGATTTTTTTCTAAATTCTCCAAATATATAAAGTTTCAGTAATAACCTTGTCAACGAAATAATAATTAAATAATGGCGTAATTCATTGTGTTAACGAATACGCGCCAGAACTTTGTAATTTTAACTTACGTTACACAATTTTAAAATAAAAACATGCTCAAACTAAGCCTCGTTAATCAAAACTTTAAATGTAAAAGCGTAACATTTAATATTCCTTCGCATATATTATTAAAAAACTCAAGTTTTTTAAATAAATTTTATAAAAAAAAAAAAACTTTTTCATGTTATTGTTAACTTACGTTACATGAAAATTGCAAAGGTTTATTCGTTATTTTCTTAATATATATATATATATATATATATATATATATATATATATATATATATATATATATATATATATATATATATATATATATATATATATATATGTTTTATAAAGTATAAAATCTGACTAATAGCAATTATAACAAGTTCCATTTTCACGCTAATTTAATTCCGATTATGCAAATAAATTCACGGCGAGAATAACATTTTACAATGATTTTTTATCATGCGACAACGAGAAAAACCTTGTCTGAATGAAGCATAAAGTTTACTAACTTGCATTTCAATAGTATTATTTATTATTTTCTAAGGAATTCTAACCATCAATTGACAAGAAACTAATTTTTCAGACGTTAGTACTTCTTTAAATGCTGGAAAAGTTGCTAGTTATCTAGAACAATTACAAAATGGCACTGAAAAAGATAACGCAACTCACAGTTCGTTACAAAGCAACACTTCTATTTTGGACGCAGAGACTGTTGTTTGTAATAATCAGCTTGCATATTTAGTCAATCCAGTTGAAGAAAAAAATGTTGACAGCATTGTGAATAGTTTTACCAATCTTACTTAAAAAAAAAAAAATCTTAGAACCATCAAATTTTAATCCTACCACAGTTTCAGATTTTCCGTTTGAAAACTCTTCCTACCCTGGTAAACCAATCTTTTTACATTTTTTTCCATTTCATTTGATCAACTGATTAGTTGTTGCATAGTAACAACGTAATTTTTAATCAATTTTTAGTTTTAAAATAATTCAAATTTTTTTAAATTATTTAAATATTTGTTCTTTTATTGAATATATATGTTTTTATCAATGCTGGTGATGGAGATGATGATGTCTTGGCATATCCTATAACCACCGCACGGGAAAAGATAGCGAACAGAAAAGGTCAGCTTAAATACTTCGTTTTAACTTCACAAGAAGCATACTCAGCAAAGCTGAAATATCACCAAGACAAAATTCAACAGAAAAGAGAAAAATGCGAAAGAAAATAACTGCGATTTATTAATGCTGCTAACTTAGCGACTCAAACGACTCAAAGAAAAAGAAGAAAAAAAGTTATTGGCTAAGAAAAACAAATTAGAAAATCGTGCCAACAAGTCTATAGCAACAGCAAAAAATTAATTCATTTCATTATCATCTGAATTGCAGCCATTGGTTGATTTTGAGAACAATACTGAGTAATATGTACTAAATATTTGGCAATATTTTTTTTATATAATTAAAAATGCATATAATTTCGTTTTGTCTATATAAACTTCTTTGTTATTTTTATTTAAGAATACTCTAATGGTCTTATTTGTGATTAGACCTAATGGTCTTATCACTAAGCACCGCCACAAGGGCTTAACCATTTAATGAGTCGATTCCCCATTTCGAGCTTTACCGATAACGTATAAGTGTTTTGACCAGTATTCGAACTTGAAACCCTTATACAATGAGTACCATGCTCTAATCACTACGCCACGGCTACTCAATATAAAAACTAAACTTATAACTGGCGTAAAAAAAAGACATTATTTGTCGTATCACTACGCCTCGTATACATTGATGTGTTGAAACTATACTTTATTTACACATTTTACAATTCAGATGGTTTTATACTTTTCAAATTATAATGGTCCAAACAGGTTTAGGGTTAGGGTTCCCTTTAGTTGAAGAAAAAAATCTTGACTGTATTGTGAATAGTTTTACAAATCTTACTAAGTAAAAAAAAAAAAAGAAATCTTTTTTTTTTACTTAATAAACTTTATGTTTTATTCAGAATTTTTATCAATTTGCACGTAAAACATTAGTCACAGTTGCTAGCTAAAGTTTAAATTATAATTTATATTGTATAATAGTATTAGCAAAAAACACGAAACCCAGCTAGCACACTTACATTGGGCCAACGTATGTAAAACCATCGCAAACGTCGGCTCTTCTTTCCGATGCAATACCAACGTTGATCCAATATATCGTAAAAATATCGCAAAAAGTTGATTGTTTTTACGATCTAAACCCAATGTTGATCCAATGTATATATTGCGACGTTGATTAAATATATATAAATCAACGTTTTTCCAATGTATGAAAAAACATCGAAAAAATTTGATTGTTTTTACGATCTAAACACAACGTTGATCCAATGTATACATCTCGACATTGATTCAATGTATATAAATCAACATTTTGCCAATGTATGTAAAAACATCGCAAAAAGTTGATTGTTTTTATGATCTAAACCCAACGTTGATTCAATGTATAAATTTCGACGTTGATTCAATGTATATAAATCAACGTTGATCTAATGTTTGTAAATACATCGCAAAAGGTTGATTGCTTTTACGAACTAAACCCAACGTTGATCCAATGTATGGGACCAAGCATTGCTATTGCAAAATTATATAACTTAAATAAAATCTTCGGTGATTGTTAAAATATCAAACCACAATCAAAATAAACTCAATTTTTGTTTGAATGATCAAGCGTTGTATACCATATAAGTATATATATATATATATATTTATATATTTATATATTTATATATTTATATATTTATATATTTATATATTTATATATTTATATATTTATATATTTATATATTTATATATTTATATATTTATATATTTATATATTTATATATTTATATATATATTTATATATATATATATATATATATTAAAATGCATACATTAATTGGCTTAAGCCAATTACGTGTATAGTAACATATTGCACTCTAACATCGTGTGCAATCCTGTCCGCCTTCTGTATGCTATCTTTCTAACACGGTTTCTTCTGTCCTTAACTCTAACATTCTTCGTTCTTCCTAAACTCATATATATATATATATATATATATATATATATATATATATGTATATATATATATATATATATATATATATATATAGATAGATAGATAATCGAATTTAATGAAAATTTAATTCCGAATAGTATTGAATACAACGTTGAGCCAATGTATAGAATAAGACGTTGAATCAACGTAGAAAATATAACCATTTCCTGACTTTAATAAAAGATTTTATCAACATTGGTTTTTAGTTGTTGTCAACGTCCCATTTGTAACAATAATGATATAAAAACAACGTTGGCACCCGATGTTGGGCCAACGAAACGCGCGACATTGTTCTAATGTTTTAACAACGTATGTGTGCTAGCTTGGCGTACTAACTAAAGAAAAATTGTTTTTAATTGTATTAACTGATATATCTCCATCATGTGTAGATAGTTTGGTAAATATGCATCACTAGAAATAACTTGAGGATTAAATTGATAAATTCCACACGACTTGGACCCAGATGTAATGTTGCTAGTATTCATTGCTTTTTCCTGAATATCCCTGCAAAATTTAAACAATAAGTAATAATTCCTGGAAACTGACCGTTCAGATATTGTGCTGTGTAGCGATAATAGTTTTTCAGTGGCTTGAATATGGTGTGATCGCATGGTTGAAGCCAGTTTTAATTTTATATATCTGGTTCTGGATAGCAATATCAATTAGCTCAATAAAGATGTGAGAATCGTGCCCATCCAGAATCAATAACTAAGAACGTTGTGGACCAATGTTTTCTAAAAATGACTTGGTAAACCATAGGTAAGCCCTGTTTAGTCCAAACACTATCGGACCAGCTCCGATTTGTTACCGTAGGCGCGAACTCAGTGTTAAAACCCCCTAAAGAACTGGATGTCTTTTCCTTCACTATAACCTGGGGTGGAATGAACTTGCTTAGTGCGTTCACACATGCAATAATGGTGATTGACTCTCAATTTCCACTCATTCGACTATGAAGGTTTTTTTTGCCTTTACGTGCAACCACTTTTCTTAGTTTTAAGTCAAATTGCAGCCCAGTTTCATTCATATTCCATATGGATTCTGGTTTAACGTGAAAACCATTTTTCACCATGTCGTCATTCAAAGCACTAAAGTACTTTGCCACTTTATCTATATCCATACACTGATATTAAACTGAAGCTGTACCCTCAGGTTGTCGCAGAGTAAATTTATGCCAATGCCGGTGTTTAACCCTAGTCCACCACTGGTTGCTTGGAAGTCTATTCTTAAAGTTAAATTTATGTTTTTCGGCAAGTTTTTCAGCATAGTTCAGGAACTGTAACTTTCCAAAACCTACCCCTAACTTTTCTCTGTTGCTGGCATAATTGATAAGTTTTTCTTCCGGAGCAAAAGGTAGAGTAGGTTTTCTTCCTGGCTTTGTTCTAATAACAACTTTTCTGTCTGTCTGATTCACAGTGTTGTACGTGACACATTGAACAATAATGCTGCCTTACGCACTGAAAATGAATTGCTCTGATCTGACATGCTTAATTGCACTCATCAATTTTTTTCTTTCCATGTCAGGAATTTGTCCCGTTTCTTAGCAATGACTGATTGATCAAAACCTTGACACGAGTTAAAGAAACATCTATTGTTGGTAGCTGTTTCATTAGACAAATGTCTAGAGTATAACCACCAGATGTTAAAGGATTTATACTATCATGAAAATGAGTTGCATTATAACATATTGTAACCTCTGTTAAAGTAGCAATATTTCTAACCGACATCCAGTGAAATCTTGTTGATAATCTACATCCTCCTCCTTTTGTTTTAACCATGTTTTTTTCAAGAAAATACCTAGATTAATTAAATTGCAGAATGAATGTCATAATAATTTAATAAAGTTCTCCAAACTTACAAGAGCTACAAATATTAACACGCGGTGAAAGTCATATGTTAGTATTTGTAACCTAATCCCAACCCTAGAACTTCGTAGTACTTAATTTACAATGAAGTAAATAAGCATTTAGCTAAGCAATTATAAAATTCTATTGAAGAAAAATAAAAACATTCTTATTCTGCATAAAATGAGTTTTGGACCTTTTAAACCTAACGTTTTGGACCTAATGTTTTAATTATTTTAATAACTAAAACATTAGTTCTTAAATTGAAAATAAATAAAATAATAGTATATAAAATATGCATTATTTCTAAACACTAAAAAAGTTATTTCTAAAAAAAAAAACATAGCATAAAAAGACAAAATTCCAAACTCTTTTTTACCAATAATAATCAGGAAAAGAAAATGCAGACAAAGTTTACTTATTTGCGATACTTTTATTGTTCTTTATCTAGCTAACTTGTTTGATTTTGATGAACACGAGCTTTTTATATAACTACTTAACGCAGAGCCATAGCAATTTATTTTTTGAATAATTTTTTTAATAAAAATACACAGATGAAGAGTATTGTTTTGAAAGCAATCAAAAATAAATTAACGTGGATATATCATCAATTTTTGTCAAAGCAATTATCAAGTAAGTTTGGGGTTTATTTTTACGATAATGCCAAGGATCTTGAATTAAGGGTAATTAATTTATAAAATAATTTTTCAATAATATATAAAATAAAATTACATAAAAAATACTCCTTTGTAAGCATTAAAAAAGGTTATGGTCTTAATTTGTATCCTTACAAAATTTTATGATTTTGTTTCACAATTATTTTTTAAATATGTCATCCCAATTTGATGAAAAGTTAATGGGGGTCACGGTGAAAGGTTTAATTTGTTAAAACTGCTAGTAACGTAAGTCTTAATATATTATGCTCCATCTATTTTTGCCCACCCGGGCGAGATTAAATGCATTGAGCGACAATATATTTGTTCAGTGGGCGAGATTGAGTTAATTTGGCAGGTTGAGCAGAAAACAACTTTATGCATATTCTACTATTTCAAAAGATTTTATTTACAATCAGAGATTAAACAATGGAGAACAAAATTAAGTTATAATTTAACATGCATAATAAATAATTAATTCGGTAGATTTGCATCACTTGTTTTGAATTCGGGAAATTAAGTAGCAAAAAAATTACCAAAAATCTACAAATTTTCTCTATAAGATACTTTTTTATTTGCGATTCTTTTGAGGTCAAAGTTATTCTAATGTTGATAAGACTGGTTTGCTGCTTAAAAGAACGTCTTTTTGATGGTGCAGCGTGTGAGTTAACTGACATATAAGCAATTAAAGATGGTGGGCGAGATTCAATGGTGGGCGAAATTATGTAAAGTTACACTATGTACTTATGATTAGTTTATTGTTGTTTATGATAAACAACTTACGTTGTGTATGTGCTTAAGTTTTTGCGCGTTTAACATGCATTAAAGAGACAACTTTCTTTCTTTTTGAAAAAAAGATTTTGTTTGCCAATTTTAACCCTTTTCAAAATTAACGGGGCAACGGACCAAATAAGTTGTGGATGGTCTAAAAAAAAGTTAATAGAAACTAATTAAAGAAAAAAATAATCAAACTCTTTCCCGCTTTTTTTTTTTTTTTATTCTTAATTTTTGTAGAAGTAGGGATTTTGTCACGTGACATTTTATCGCGGAAAAAAATACGTCGTTCGTTTATGAAAAATTTCGTCCAAAAATTGCAAGAAATGATTTTACGTTGGTATCGAAAAATAAAAATCTACCCATGAAAATTTATAGTATATACGTATATACAGATGTTTTTTTTTTTTTTAGAAAAGGATGTACTACAATAAATTGCTGTAAAATTATTTTAAATTGGTCAATTTTTTTTTGATGATTAATTGACTACTTTAGATTTATAAAAACTTACATATATATTTAAAATGACGACTGGAAAATCTATATTTATTTAGATAAAATGATCAATGCAAGTATTTATAATTGGTTTTTGACATTAAAAGATACATCTTATGATGCAAGATATTGTAGATATTGCGTGGATTTTAAAAGCTGTTTTACTGCAAGAAAGCTTTAGCCAATAAAATAAATAGATTAATTAACACCACCAGAAAATTAAAAAAACAACGAAAAAATAAAAAATCATTTAATATTAGAAATTATAAAAACAAAAAAAAAAGATCAAGATACTCAGCTAGAAATAAAAAAGAATGAAAAAAATTCCTTAAAAAATAAAACAAAATATAAAATATCGCAATTAAAAAATAAAATAACAGAAATGAGAAAATAAAACTGCAAAAAAAAGTGAGTAATTTAAAAATTATTTTGCAAAATAAAACCAACTATATTAATGACTACAATATGAAAGATGTTATAAGTTTAGAGGAAGTGGTTGTTTCATTAAGAAGAGGTTGTTTCATTAAGAAGAGGTTGTTTCATTAAGAAGAGGTTGTTTCATTAAGAAGAGGTTGTTTCATTAAGAAGAGGTTGTTTCATTAAGAAGAGGTTGTTTCATTAAGAAGAGGTTGTTTCATTAACACAAACATTTTAAAAGAGTAAAATCAAGAACTTCAAAAATTGGTTTCTGTGTTGGATGACGAGGATGTAATAACATTTGAATATGGCAGATACAGTGATGACATTTGAGAAACTATTATGAAACTTCTTTCAATGAACGTGAGTATGAATAGTGTCAAAGAAGTCATAAGCTGGTGTTGCATCATGGTTTAATTCTTTTCTTTCCTCATGTCATGATAAATCTTTTTTTGTTCCATTTATTGGAAATCGTTTTAATACAATGCCGATGCCTTTTACTATCATAAGGATGCTATAACAGAATTTTAAAAACTGCTGGCCTAACCATTATAACTTATTAAAAGTAATTAAGGAAGATATCACAAATCTTTTATTCATTGCTGAAGTTAATGCACTAGGTATTATTGACAAACTACTTACTGGTCCAATTTGGCGAATTATTGAATCACTTGATAGTACTTTGTTGTTAAACCCCTACCTGCTACGCTTAAAAATTAGACTTTCATCTCTTTGTATGGATGCATCTTCTTTATTGTTTGCTAATGGAAAAATTTTTGAGGATACTAATTTTCTTCAACAAAATGCAGTTTACGCCTAACTGTTTGAATGCACTCAAAATGATGAGTTTGACTCTTTGACTGTGCAATCACTTGAAATTATTTTCCAATTCCAATTAAGTTCCAATATTGCAATTCTTGTCATTTTCATACCATCAATGTGCTGATCAGTTACAAGGTGGTAAATATTGGAATCCATCAAACTCAGTTTCTGAAGCTGCTTCTAATATCACTGTCACTAACAAACCATCAGAAAGTGACTTTGCCATTTTGTATTGAATGGTTCGCACAAAACCCAATGCAATTTTGTTCAAACTATTCAGGCTTCGACAATGTGCTCTCAGAACCAAATATTAGAAAAAATAATTACTTGAATATTCAAGACCTAAAGCAACTATAATGAAAAACAAATACGATGAAAGAAAAGAAACTCTTAAAAAAAGATAAAACTATGCACCTTCTATCAAAGCAAGAACAAAAAAATATAGAATAAATTACACCCGGTGGGAAATCGGCTAGCGAATAGCTAGAGATATTCGTTACGATTAAGACAGCGATTTGGCCACGAGGATCGTTAGCTTTATAAGCTAGCGATCCGCTAGCTAAACAAGCTAGCGAATTGCTAGCAATATTCGTTACGATTAAGACAGCGATTTGGCCACGAGGATCGTTAGCTTTATAAGCTAGCGATCCGCTAGCTAAACAAGCTAGCGAATAGCTAGCGATATTTGTTACGATAAAGACAGCGATATGGCGACGAGGATCGCCAGCTAAATAAGCTAGCGAATAGCTAGCACTAAGTCGTTACGATAAAGACAGCAATTTGGCCACGAGGATCGCTAGCTTTATAAGCTAGATCCGCTAGCTAAACAAGCTAGCGAATAGCTAGCGATATTCGTTACGATAAAGACAGCGATATGGCCACGAGGATCGCTAGCTAAATAAGCTAGCGAATAGCTAGCATTAAGTCGTTACGACAATGACATCGGTTTGGCTAGAAAATCTCGGCTAGGTTAGAAGATATGCTCAAAGAATCGCGTGCTATATTTTTCAGGGGAGTGAATTATAACCATTAAAATAAGATTGTATTTATAAAAAATTAAATACAAAATGTTAATACTTGTTTCCATAAAAAGTTATAAATGATAAAGCCATTATAAAATGTTAAAAGAAAAGTTATAGATTACTTTTGAAAAATAAAAAGCCATTAACAACTAAATGATTTTGCCTAAATTAAATTAATAATTTCAAAAGATGTTTAAAAAGATAATAGAATAAAATTTCTGTCAAATTTTAGTTTTTTTTTAAATCTTTATCAATTTTCGAAAATAATTGCTAAAAAAGTTGTAACAAATAAAATATCTAAAAAAAAAAAAAGTCAATAAAAAATAATAGAACAAATAAACAAAAAAAATAAGTTAACTGGAACCACTACATGAGTCAGTGTTTAAATTTCTTTTTTTTCTAACAGGACTGTGTATTTGTATATCACTTGTTAAAGAAGAACTTCTCTTTCTTGCAGCAAAATAACGATCTTTAGACTTTTTCAAGTTTTTCGCAATTATTCTAGTCATACTGGATTCAATGGCAGTTGGAAATAAACAGTAAGCTGCATCAAAAATCAAACTTTCGACTGGTCCTATAAACTTACGCTTTTTATCTGCATCAGTTCGATTAATGCTGCAGCACAGCTTGTCTGTTAAACAAGTTTTTAAAGCATTTTTTAAAAAGTCACTTAGATTTCTCCCACCAATTTGCTCTAACTTTCTGCAAACAATATCTTTATCATTAGAGTTAATTATTTTACTTTCTAGTGAGTCAAACTCTTCAACTGAATTAGCTGGTAAATAATCTATATTAATATTTTCTTTATTACCATGATTAGTGTCTAAAATTGAACGCATGGAACGCATTTCTGTTTCCAACCCACAAAGTTTTCTGTACATGGAGTTCACTATAAATTGAATGCCTTCAACAGTATTCGGTTCAACATTTGCTTTCCGAATAAAGTTATTTATTTGGTCTATCCCAGTTTTTTGAGATGGTAAAGAAAAGGAAGAAGATGAATGCAGTAACGGTTGAACTTGTGAAACAGACTGCATTTCTGATGGAAACACTATCTGTGTAACTGGCAAGTCATCTACTTGATCCATTGAGGCAGAGACGGACAAAAAGTTCTGAACAAAAGTTCTGAACAAAAGTTCTGAACAAGATTAACAATGATTATAAATACATTCACAATATTCTGATAATATTTTACTTTTTTTTTTTTTTATTTAAAAATGATAACTAAAAAAAGCAAATAAACCATAAAAATGAAACAAAAAAAATTATTATTTTTACGAATGGGATAAAATTTTAAAATGTATACTGAATCGGAATCAGGAAGCTTTGGTGGCTCCCACAATGGTAATGATGGTAAAGGAGGTTCTTCAAAAATACATTTTTTTTTCTCTTTTTGTTTTGCTGACTAAAAGGAGTTTTCTTGTGTTTTTTTTTTTATGTATTTAAATCAATTTCTACTTCTGATTCTGCAGTAAGAATGTGCTAAAAAAAATAACTTTTTCAATATACATACAATCATAGCTTTATACAATATACATATCATAGATCGTCCATGCAATATTTTAAAAATCCGGAAATTTGTTTGGGTAAAATACCCGGAAAATATTTTCTCTCATTTTCCTCTTATTTTTGCTTATAGCTGAGTTTTTTCTTTTTTTTTTTTTTCAAACTTTTCTTTATTTTTTTATGAGTGATGAGTGAAAAAGCTTATAAAGCAAATAGATGTCTTTAAACTTTTAAGTATAGAAAATGTTTTAGATATCCAGCAAAAAAAAAGTTATAAAAATTTCCAGAATTCTGGAAATATCCCAAAAAAAAGTTAATCCTTGACATATACAAAAATCTGTTACTAAAAAAGGACAAAAGAAATTATAATAAATACAGCTCATAATCAACTCAACTTTACCTAAGTTAAATACTCAACACATTTTATGCAATGCTTTATTACAATAATACATTGATTGTAGTTTAAAAATGCTCACATTCAAAGGTGGGCCGAAACTACAACTGTATAAAAAACTATCGACATTCCGTGCTAAAATATAGATGGCTAAAAAAAGCTGCGAAATCATTTTATAAAACATAATCAAATAGCTATAGACTTTTTGTAATCTTCTAGCTAGCTTAAACGCTACTGTATTAGGCACTTCAACATATTTAACTTTTAAACGACAAAATTAAAGCTTTTTATTGTATCTTTTTTGAGGTTTTCAGCAATTTAACGTTTTTAAGAATCGCATCAACGTTTTTGGTTTTATACAAAAGCAAAAACGTTGATGCGTTTAAACAAGACCGTTATTATTTAAAACTAAGAATATAATACCAAAAAATTTTATAGTAAATGGAATTTCAATAATTAGGAAACAACCAACATTTGACATAATAAGTCTGTGACAACTTTTTTTAAACATTTTATTTAATGGTAACGCAAAAAAGGGTTTTTAAAAATAATAAAATGATTTTAAAAAACTCATTTTATAAAACATAAATATCGTATAACAAGAAAATAATTTTAAAAGAACTTTAAATGACTGTTTAAATTAATATTAAACTGTTTAAACTAATATTATTTAAATAATATTTTGAATTTGAATTATGTGTGAGTTAACCTTAGCCCTTATATTCATTTTGTTAAATTTTAAATATTGTCAATAGTGAGGAAAAAGCAAGTAAAAATATCTAAAAAACGTTCAAACCCCGGTTTACGGTAACATAATAAAAACTAAAATAAAAGAGGAAAATGCAAGTAAAATTATTAGAGTCCTATATATAGATCAAACAAATGAAATGTAATTACCGTTGCAACTTGGCCCATCCGTTTAGAGCTTTGAAGAAAGCTGTTGCATTCCGAAGGTTCATCTGAAGATCTTTTACATGCCATTTTTGATATTGATATTGATATTTTTAAAACAATATGAATAGTAGAGTGATAGTGCGAAAAAAGCAATATCGATAAAATTGTTGGTTATGTATTGTAAATTTCAATATGACAAATTAAGTCGTTAGTAAAATATTGCCAAAAATCATTATTTGCATAATTGGTATTGCGTAATGCGGTATACTAAAGTATGTTAGTTAAAACTTCTACACCTTTTCTAGATCAATTTAAAAGAAATACAAATCAATTTAAAAGAAATACGAATCAATTTAAAAGAAATACGAATCAATTTAAAAGAAATACGAATCAATTAAAAAAAATACTAATTTAAATTGATTCGTATTCCTTTTAAATTGATTCGTATTTCTTTTAAATTGATTCGTATTTCTTTTAAATTGATTCGTATTTCTTTTAAATTGATTCGTATTTCTTTTAAATTGATTCGTATTCCTTTTAAATTGATCCAGAAAAGGTGTAGACAGCAATTTCATGACACGCGTTAATGCATTTTTAATCGAGAAAACAAAAGTATTTGGATTTTTTAAATGAAAAATAAACTTTATTATAATAAAGAAATAGCCTAACTGTATTATAAAAATTAAAATTTATATAGTTTTTTAATTTTTTTTTTAGAGATATAGCTATATATATATATATATATATATATTATATATATATATATATATATATATATATATATATATATATATATATATATATATATATACATAGTTCTATAAATTGTTAGCTTTGAGAGTACGGAAGGTAAAAAATGATTCTTTTGACAACAAATTACGTCACTTTTAATTACTCTTAACATTCATCCAACATTTCCGTGTTGACATAAAGTTAAAACTATTAAATTAATTATTTTTTTAAAAAACCGCAAAAACGCAAATTTAAAAAAGACCAGAATGTTTATAAAAACATTAAGAATGTTTTTAAAAATATAAACAATGCATTTATTTTTATTTTTTAAATAAAATGTTTTTATTTTTTTTACTGTAAATCATGCGCGAGTGTTGCTACATTGACTACCTTATAGCCTGACTGGCAAATAGCCTGACTCGCAAAGGAGTGCTGCTACATCGACTGAGGGTTTGGTTTGGACAGGCAGTCTATCAAATAATAAAATAAAAAAAATTCCGGTCTTGCATTAAAATTATATATATATATATATATATATATATATATATATATATATATATATATATATATATATATATATATATATATATATATATATATATATATATATATATATATATATATATATATATATATATATATATATATATATATATATATATATATATATGACGGGATTGTATTTGGTAAATTGAAATCACCATCAGTGTTTTTTATTTACTAAATACATCATTATTATTCATAGTTAAACTTAACTAAATAAAATATTATTATTTATAGTTAAAACTTACCACGCTCATCTACCATCTTACCAACATTTTATTTCCACACGTTCGGAACAGTGCGCATAAACTACAACTGTTTAAGGTGGCACACAACTGAAAACAAGTTTTTTTGTAAATAATCAAAATTTTGATTTTTTTTTTTTTTTAATGACAACTAATTTATATTAAAATAAAATAAAAAACAGATAACTTTTTTTTAAATTTATTTTATTATCCATAATGGCCAAAAATGTGTTGTAAAACATGTGTTTTTAGTAAACCTTCAAAACCTAATAACTTAATTTTGCCTTAACAACTGAAACTAAAATTTTGAACATAGCTTCCTAATCATATTTCACCCTGCTTGACCGTGGGAATTTTTATGATTTAAATTATTTCATGAAATATTGCATTTCTAACAAAATCACCTAATATATATATATGAAATATCAATAAATACAGCACTATAATCATTAATATTTCACTTTCTATAAATTTTTATAAAAATTCTGAGGGTTAAATGAAGTATTATATTATGATAAACAAATCCTAAAAATTTTATTTTGTAATTCTGTTTTGTTAATGAGAAAATGTGTTTCAAAGTTTAAAAAAATACATATTGAGAAAAAAGCAAAAATAAGAAAAAATATATAAGAACATAAAAATTATCAAAATCCACCAGATATGTAACTACCAGTTGTTTCTTTTATTTGCTAATCGTCTATGAAACCTTTTTTAACTGCTCTTTTTTTTTTTTTCTCTGCATTTTACTTTTATCAGTTGACTTTTGTTAGAAATATTTTTTTTTTTTTTAATGACAACTAATTTGACTTTTGTTAGAAACTTTTTTTTTTTTTAATGACAACAAAATTTTTTTTTATCAGTTGACTTTGACGTCAATTGACGTCAAAGTCAACTGATAAAAAAAAATTTTTTATTTCCAACAACACCATTCCATTTTCGTTTTATCCTTCTTGATAAATTTTGTTTAGTTTTATTTCCTTGTTTATTCATTTAAAAATAACTTTATTCCAACTAAATTGAAATCACTTTTTAAATTATTTGGTATAAAATGAGAGAAAAGTTACAGTATAAAAGACTAACATTAACAGATTAAAAACACTCTTTTTCTTAAATAAAATTTTGAATTATGACTTTTAAAACGGAAAACTAACAAGAGTCTGCGTATAACAAATTAAAACCAAGTTTGTGATGGTGTTTTACTGTTTTGAATTCAGAAAAACTCCTATAAGTGATGGTTGCTAAGGCGTTGTTAGGGAATTTATTTTCAAGTGTCATCTACTAAAATGATATTAAATCAACTTTTATATCATTTTTGAGACTAATTTTTTTTTTATATGTTCAAGGAATGGTTATAGAATCAAAATACCCAAAAATCTAAAAATTGATTTTTTTCAAAAAACTTGCTTTTTTTCAGTTGTGTGCCACCTTAAAAAACTATCAACATTTCGTGCTAAAATATAGATAGCTTAAAAGCCGCAATATGTAGCTAAAAACTTTTCGTTATCTTCTAGCTAGCTAAATCACAACTATATGCAGCTATCGATATTTCGCATTCAAATCGATAGCTAAAAAGCTGCGATATGTAGCTGTCGACATATCGTAATAAAATCCATACTTTTAAAGTTCAATTATTATTAGCATTATTTATGGCGACCTTGTAGCTAGCTAAAAAGGCTTACGAATATGAAACTAGCGATAAATCGAAACAAAATCGTTGTCAATAAAACTGCATTATATAGCTAGCATGTAGCTATTGATTTGTGGCTACCTTGTAGCTAGCTACAAAGTTACAATATGTAACTAGCGATAAATCGTAATAAAATCGTTGTCAATAAAACTGCATTATATAGCTAGCAAGTAGCTATCGATTTGTGGCTAACTTTTTACTAGCTACAAAGCTACAATATGTAACTAGTGATAAATTGTAATAAAATCGCTATCTAAAAACTGAGATATGTAGCTATCAACTAGCTATCGATTTGTGGCTATCTTGTAACTAGCTACAAAGCTACGATACGTAACTAGCGATTAATCGTAATTAAATCGATAGCTAAGAAGCTGCGATTTGTAGTTATCGAATAGCTATAGATATATCGCTATCTAGTTGCCAGCTAAACAAATGCGATATGTAGCTAGTGTCATATCGTAATAAAATCGCTGACTAAAAAACTGCGATATATAGCTAGCGATATATTGTTACAATATCGCAATGTTTAAAGTTCAATTATTTTCATAATTATAATAGATCCAACACTAAAAATCAAATTTTCAATGATGTTAAAGACTTAAGGAAAAAATTAAATAAGAAAAAAAAAATCGCTCAAAAATCGCTATAAAGCTAGCTAATCGCTAGCTCGCTTCCCACCGGGCACTACAAAAAAAAAGTTGCAGCATGTAATAATTTGATTAATTTAAATATAAGGGCATGGACATCATTAGAGGAAGCAGAGAAAACAGTTTGCAATATAGAAGAGCTGTTAAAGGCAAAAATGCTTATTTCACAACTAAATTTTTATGGCATAATCTTAGGTGTCGAATGTGACAAAAAACATTTTTATAAAACAAAGGTAGAAGGAAGCAAAAGAATAAACTTGTCTTCAGATAAATTATATCAAAATCTCCTTATTGTTATTCAAGTACAATTTAACACCAAACAAACAATCTTTAAGTAATATCAATAATAAATTAAAGCCTCGTATAATGCGTGACGCAGCTGTTGAAAGTTTCAGGATGCACGAAAAAACCAAATTAATAGAACAACAAAAAAAAAACATTCTTTATCAAAATTTATTAACAATCCATCTGATGTATGTTTTTATATACCTGATTGTAGGTTTTTCTGTACAAAATCGTGTTAGAGAAGAAGATTCACTTAAATCTTGGGGACGTGCGCAAGTGACACAAATTGATCAATTATATGCTAAACGAATTAATTATGAAAACGAACCTGATGAAGTATGGTCGTTTCCTTTATTAATTGATTTTGAAAAAGGTGATCTTATTCTTCGTAGCTAAGAAAGTGAGGTAATTTTATTTAATAAAAATTTAGAATTATGTTGTAGTATGTATTTTTCTTATTTCTTTTATTATTATGTTTCAATAGTTTGTTTTTACTGCATTTGAGTCAGTGGTTTTTAGCTTTATAATGGTATGAATCATATCTGATATGTTTATATGTACTTATTTTGTTTAATGTAAAGATATTTTTATATTATATATCAATATTTTTATCTATATGCTTAACTTAACACATTATTATAAATAGTAAAAATCAAAATATAAAAATTAAAAATTAAAAAACCAAAAAAAAAATTTTTTGCAAAACTACTATTACCTTCACATGAACTGCCTATCAAGTAAAGGAAAGAATCCAGAAATAGAGGCTAACCTTAGGCTAAGTTACTATTACTTTTACATGAACTGCCTATCAAGGAAAGGAAAGAATCCATAAATGAAGGGCTAACAAAAGGGTTTTTTTAAGGTCCACATTTTTTGCTTGATAATTTAAACAAAGTTCAAATAAAAGTCAACTTTACTTCCTTGCTAATGTTTCTTCTCGAATACTTACTAATATTTCCCCTCGAAGTTTTTTTGGCTTAATGTATTTAATTAAGAATAGTTAAAACATATTCAACTGTTAATTGACCATTTAATGGTAAGTGTGTTAACCACGAAATATATATATATATATATATATATATATATATATATATATATATATATATATATATATATATATATATATATATATATATATATATATATATATATATACTATATATATATATATATATATATATATATATATATATATATATATATATATATATATATATATATATATATATATATATATATATATATATATATATATATTGTTCAAATAATTTGGATTTACGATTTAATTTCTAATAAAATTTTATTATAAGTTTGTTAACGCGACTTTTTACGCAAGAAAAATAAAACTATAGAAAATCTTTTTTTTGGTGCCAAAGATTTAACACATACTTTTAGAAAATGTTTCATAAAAAGTCCATGAATTGAAAATAATAAAACACTTATTTTTGGAACTAAATAAGTTACAGAAGTGGTTGAAACCATTTTGAAAATGAAATGTATTAAGAAATTTAAAATAAAAAAAATTTTACATTTGCTCTAAAAGTTGCCAAAATTCCCTAGTAGAAGTTATAAAGTATTAAGCTTTTTTTTAAAACTTGTTAAAATAAAGCGAAATTTCTAAAATGTTGGAATGGAATAGACTTAAAATGACCATGGTAAGTTCGCTATTTCACATATTTAAGTCATCTTACGTTTTTTTAAATTTTTTAAATCAATGGTAATTAATTAAGAAATTTCAAACGGGTATTCTAAATATTATTTAGACAGCTACTAATATCTAATTAATGGATAAATAGCGATTCGCGCAACCTTTCCTCCGGTCACAAACACAAACTCACGATCACAAACGATCACATATACCTGAAACCCTTCTAAACTGTGATTGCAGTTTTTTGTTAAAATTTCAAAAAATTTCGTCAAATATTTCAAAAGATTTAAATCTGAATATTTTGCAGCATTAAGAATATTTTGCAAATTTAACCTAATGTAAATAGAATTAATGTAAGAAGTGCAAGTAAAAACTTCAACAAACCAAAGATTTTCTTATTTAAACGACTCAAATAAGTATTAAAAATTTGTAATGCTAAAATAATTTTTCAAAGTTGCTCTTGGTCTTGCGGAAAAAACATTTTTTCGATTTGATAACTTTTATAAATGTTATGAATAATCACTCAGCACCAGTGCCACCTGTTTTTTATTTGCTTTATTAATTACTTTTAATGAACGAGTTCAATACATTTAACAATTGTTTTATTACGTAACTCTAATTCAAAATTATATAAGTAAAAAATCAACGCAAGGTAACATAACGTAAGTTTTTTTTTTTTTTTTATAAATACAAGTTTGTTTTACAACTACAAAGTATTTACAAGTAACCAATCACGGATTGGCAATAAAGATAAACAAATATAAATATCATAAATATAAAGTTCAAAATATACAAGACATGATTAAAATAAATACCAATTACAACAATAAAATACCGTGAACGTGAAAATAATCCGAGAAATATATCTCTAAATTAAAATTTAAAATACTATAGATAAAAATAAATCTGCTGATTTTTCGGAGGAGCGTTTTGATGTTACACTATAAGTTAGTATTGTAGGATGATTATTATTTTCAATGATTATTAATAAAATGTGAGTATTACTATCTCTTTTGAAAACTCCCAATATACAGTTGGGGTTTTTATCGACTTAACTAAAGCTTTCTATACAATAGACCACAATATTCTTTTAAATAAACTAAAGATTTACGGAATAAACGGAAATGTTTTAAATTGATTAAAAAGCTATTAAAATAATCGAAAGCAATTTGTATACGTTGATGTAGTTTCACCAGTAAACTTGCTTGATATAACTTGTGGAGTTCCTCAGGGATTAATATTAGGGCCTCTTCTTTTTCTTATTTACATCAACGATCTCCATAAAGTCTCAAATTTAATGACGATTATGTTTGCAGATGACACGAACTTATTTTTATCTCATAATGATATTACATTGTTATTTCAGTATATCAATAATGAACTAGTAAAAGTTTCTGATTGGTTTAAGACAAATAAAATATCACTTAATATTGATAAAACGAAATGGATTTTTTTCCATCCAAATCACACAAAAAATCTTATACCAAATGAGATGTCACTGCTTTTTATTGATAATATACTTCTAAAAAAAGTAACAGTTATAATCTTTCTTGGTATTTATATTGATGAAAATTTGTCATAGAAAAGTCACATAAAAAATTTGAGTAGTAAAATATCAAAAAGCATAGGAATTTTGTACAAAGCAAGGGGTTTTTTAAATGAACATACATTACTTAAACTATATTATTCGCTCATTCATTGTCACATAAACTATGTGAACATTGCGTGGGGTAGTACTAATAAAAGCAAACTGGAACCTCTTTATCGTCAACAGAAACATGTTGCACGCCTTATTAATTTTAAGAATCGATTTACTCATGCCAAGCCTCTATTAATTGAAATGAAAGCTTTAAATATATATGAGCTTAATATTTTTAACGTTATATGCTTTATGTTTAAATGTAAAAACAATATTTCTCCTGTACCTTTTCATAATTTGTATAACAAAAAAGAAAAAACTAAGTACATTTTACGAAATGATAATGACATTTGTCAATCAGCTTATCAAACTAATTCTGAAAAGTACTGTAGTTCATTTCGAGGAGCATTACTTTGGAATAAAATAGTTTTAAAGAATTTTGACTTTTCTCAAGAAGTTAGCTATCACTCTTTCTAAAAAAATCATTTTTTAATTAGATGATATATCTATATTCTTTTTATTTTTTGTTTCTTTTTTAATTTTATTTTTAACACTGCATTAATAAAATTTATAATTTAACAATTTGTAAATAGTTGTTTAACATTTTTGTTAAAGGTACCTTAAAACTGTATAACAAAACCTTTAACAAAAAGTTTAACAGTTTTGTTTAAGGTATCTTAAAACTGTATAACGCATCTATGTATTTATAACGGAACCTTTTTTCTTTTTCTTTTTTTCTTTAAATTTGTTAATGTTTTCGATTCTTAATTTTTAATTATTTGTTATCTTCAAGTATGTTAAGTATATATTCCTATTAAAAGTTTATTTATTTTGAGAATATTTTATTTATAGGAAATATTAACACGTAAATTTTTTAGCGGTTTTCGACGACAAGACCTTACGGTCTTCTACGAGTTCCCGCGTTCTTTTATTTCTTAATAACGATCATGTATATATATATATATATATATATATATATATATATATATATATATATATATATATATATATATATATATATATATATATACATATATATATATATATATGTATATATATATATATATATATATATATATATATACATATATATATATATATATATGTATATATATATATATATATATATATATATATATATATATATATATATATATATATATATATATATATATATATATATAAACACACACACATACAACATGTATAAAATGCTAAATTATATAAAAGCTTTATTGAAGGATTAAATTTTTATTTTTATTTGCATTCACTCCCAACAAGGCTGCAAGCAACCACTATTAAGTTGGGAGTTACTAGGAAAAAAAAGAACAGAGTTATAGAGCAAGGAAACGGTTGACAGAAGACTTGAAAAGTTGAAGGTTGAATGAGTCAGGAAAACATGAAGATGAGAGAGAGTTCCAAAGGATTGAAGTGCGGGGAAAAAAACTAGATGAATAAAAGGTTTTAGAGCATGCAGGGACAGATACAGTAAACGAATGAGACTTAGCTGAATGACGAGTAAAACGAGAATGAATTTTAGTTGATGGAACTAGAGATGATAACTCCTTTGAGCAGTGACCATGATAGTATTTGTAGAAAAGAGAAAGAGATGCAACTTTACGACGATGGGAAAGAGGTTCAAGCTTAGCAGATAGTCCAGGTCCAACAACGTTTACAATGCGTTTTTGGACTTTGTCAAGAAGAGAAAGTGAATCGTTAGAAGAACCAGCTTAAATATGACAACAGTATTCCATACAGGGACGAATAAGAGATTTGTAGAGGTAGAGAATGGAATCAGAAGTAAGGAAATGGCGAGCACGATAAAGAGAAGCAACCTTAGCAGAAGCTAATTTAGCAATCGATTGTATATATGGTTTCCATGAAAGGTCAGTAGTAAGGGATAATCCAAGAAGACGTAAAGAGGAGGACTCAGTAAGAGGATTGCCATTCATTAATATAAGAATGTTGGCCATATTACGGTAGTTATTTGCAGTAAGCAACTGGGTTTTTTTAGAGTTGAAATTCACAAGCCACTGTGAACCCCAATCACTTTGCCACTGTGAAACCCAATTACTGAAAAGCCACTGAAAAGCCACTGTGAAACCCACTGTGAAAGCCACTGTGAACCCAATTACTGAAGTGAGATCAGATTCAAGATCAGCTGCTTGTTCTAGGCGATCGAAAAAAGAAGACTTTTTGTCAAAACAGGAGTATAAAGTTGAATCATCAGCAAAAAGAGCTACTTTAGATGAAAGGTTGTCAGGAAGATCGTTTATGTAGATAAGAAACAAAACAGGGCCCAGGATGGAACCTTGGGGAACCCCAGAAGTTACTGGAAATAAAGAAGAGTGTTGGCCTTCAAGGATGACTTTAATAAACCGGTTAGAAAGAAATGATTTGATAATCTCAAAAACTTTCCCAGAAACACCATAAGAAGCAAGCTTATGGAGAAGACCAGCATGCCAAACTTTGTCGAAAGCTTTAGATATGTCGAGAGCAATAGCCCTAGCCTCACCGCCTCCATCTAATGCACGATAAAATCTTTCAGTTACAGCAGTTTGCAAGTCGGCCGTAGAGCGAGAGGATCGAAAACCGTATTGATTATCTGACAGTAGTTTATTTGACTCAAGATGAGATGTGAGGAATTTGTTGATCAAAGACTCAAAGACCTTGCTAATAACAGAAAGAAGACTGATCGGACGATAATTAGAGGGGCAGAATTTTCTCCAGAGTTTTTGAATATTGGAACCACATATGCCATTTTCCAACAAGCAGGAAAACAAGACTCATTCAAACACTTGTTAAATAGTTTAGAGAGAATTGAAGAAAATTCTGGAGAACAATTCTGCAAGACTGTGACAGGAATGTTGTCTGGACCACAAGCTGTAGACGAGTTTAATTGAGATATGACTTTAGCAACAGAAGCCGGAGTGATTTGAATGTCTAACAATGGGTCAACCTGTTTGACTGGAATGGAAGGAAGAGAATGTCCATAAGATTCAAGAGTAGAATTAGAAGAAAAGTTCTTTGCAAATAGTTCTGCCTTATCCTTGGGAGAGGTAATAAGATCAGTCCCATGAATGAGTGATGGAATGCTAGATCTACCTTTGTTAATAATGCTGTTAAAGATTTTCCAAAAGTCTTTAGAGCCTAACTTCTGCGATAAGATGCGAGATTTAGTGAACTGAGAATAATGGAGTTTAGCATCAGAAAGCACCTTTATACATCGATTTCTTGCAATAATAAATAGCCGTTTGTTCTCAAGAGAGTTGTTCTTTTGAAAAAGATGAAAAAAATGATTACGATTGGATATAGCAGCCGCACAAGAAGGAGAAAACCATGGAGTAGAATGAGGCTTGACTTGAAACCGACGCGAAGGAATAAAAGCTTCCATTCCAGCCTGAATCCAGGAGGTTATGTAGGAGACGCATTTGTCAGCTGAGAGAGAGAAAAAACATCAGCCCAAGGACCATCACGAAGAAAATCACGAAATGAATCCCAGTCAGCTTTAGGGTAGTAGTAGGTGGTGCGATGATAAGGTGAGCCCAAAAAAGAAGTACGAGAACAAAGATTTATAGAGATCATTGCATGGTCAGAACCACCTAAGGGAGAAAAGGGAGAAACTGAACATAAGCTAGGTCAGAGACAAGACATAAGTCAAGGAGTGAAGGTAAATGATTAGGGTTGTCAGGAAAACGAGTCACAAAGTTAACTATCTGAGTAAGAGATTGAGAAACGCAGAAGTTAAAGGCTTTAGTGCCAGCAGGATCAGTGGTGTTAGAGCCAAGCCATTCAGTGTGATGGGCATTAAAATCACCAACAACAACAATATTGGCAGAGGGGTAAAGAGAGAGGGCATGGTCAATTTGATCAGAAATAACATCTAAAAGAGTGCAATCATGGGAAGAAGGAGAACAATAAAGAACAAAGAGAAAGGTGATAGAGTGAAGAGGTGCTAGGCGAAAGCACATAAAAGAATGGTCAAAGGATTCGAACCTGATTTCACGACAAATAGGGGAATTAATGCGTATGTATACCCCTAAACCTAGCATGTGACTATTGGAGTCTTTACGAATCAAAGGATAGTTGCCATCAACACTGATATCTGAAGAAGGAATTGCAGAATTTAAATTTGTTTCACTGAGTGCAAGCAAGTCTGGTGAATTTTGCAGGAGGTTAGACTCAACTGATGGAAAGTTGCTTCGTAGACCGTGAATATTTGTAAAAGATATATCAAAATATTTAGGTGGTGGGGTTGGTTTTTTAGGTTTTAAATTTTTGGTTACTTTGGTCATGATTTGGGTTTAATGAGAACTTGATTCATTCATAGATAGAGCACAGCCTCCTTATCAATGAGCTATGCAGTTGTCTCAGTCCTGTTAATTAACCCTAAGCCGTGACATAGGGCTCCTTATGTGGCCTTGACAATGCACACCAAAAGCATTAACAGGGACACCATCCATGCGCAACATGGCACTGTTAATACTCTGATATTTTGCAGCTGTTGATGGAATCAGCCTCTCTGAGAGCTACCACAGAGTTCGGGAAACCTTACTACCAGCCGGCCTCAGAACCATTAAACTGAGTTTTAGAGCTGTACCCTCATACGGAGATAACAGGAAGAGTTGCATAGCCATTATCAAGGAGGCATAAGCAAAATTCTATGAGTAGAGTCAAGGAGATCCAGCATTCATCATCCTAGGCAGGAAACAATGTAACGCAGGTTACATCTACGCCAGCCTAATAGATGAAGAAGGGGTTCGAGGCTGGTTAGCAGAATTTTTCTGCTTACCCCTAAAGTCTTTGCCTAGGAGGCCTTCTACAAGACAGTAGCAGGATGCAGTTAACATCTGCCCAAGATGAGTGTTTTTATCGAGACACCATCTCTAGCCTTTACTCAACCAAGAGCCCCAAGGCAGGGGAATTTTTAGTCGGAGTTTATTTCTCCTAGCCTTTGCATAAGAAGAGCACACTCTGCAAGGCAGCAGGGCTTGTGGCAGGTGGTACTGGGTTACGTGATACCAGTAGCAAAATTGATCTCGATTGTCCTGACCTGACCTGGAGTAGTTAAAAGGAGTTACTTCCCGCAACAGAACTTTGAGAAAACCAGGCATGACATTTTGGAAGTGCATTAGGAAAAACACTGCATCTAACAAAATACAGGAGTCTATAGGGAGTGTAGGTTTTGTAGTTGGAGTAAGTAGTTAGTTACTGAGCTCACGCTGCATTAAAGTATAAACAGAACACAAACAAACATAAACATAAATCAACTTACGGGTGAGTCAACACCGCGCCAGAGGTTCAGACAGAACACAAACATACATAAAAAACATCAAAAACATAAACAAAAACATAAATCAACTTACGGGTGAGTCAACACCGCGCCAGAGGTTCAGACAGAACACAAACATACATAAAAAACATAAAAAACATAAACAAAGACATAAAGTAACTTACGGGTGAGTCAACACCGCGCCAGACGTTCAGACAGAACACAAACATACATATAACGTAGATTACAGGTGAGCTAATACAGTAACTAAGGCACCTCCAACTATGTGAAAAAAAAAAAAAAAAAAAAAAAAAAAAAAATTACTATAGGCATGACTGATATAAAATAGTACTGATGACAGGAAGAACACTCCTTCCAGCCTTTGCTTAGAAAGCAAATCCTGCAAGGCAGCAGAACATGGAACAGGTTGCACTGGGTTACATGTTACCAGTAGCAGGATGATCATGAAGACCATACTCCTGACCTGACACTAACTTAATATTATATTATCTGCTTACGTTAATATTATATTGAATAATTGAACTTGAACCCTTAAGTCTTTGTTAACAAAAGTGTTTTAGCTATTTTGATTTATTTCCTAATTCACACTTATTTAGTTCATTTAGATAAAAGATCTTCCGTATTTTACTTTAGTAAGTAAAATACCGAAGCGCGATAAATACCTCGCAGAAAAATGAACTGGTCCATTCAGTACAATCAATGGTGGTTCATCTAGTACACTAACCAAAATGTACATGTTACCTATATAATCACAGCTATCAGTAAATGATATAACATTCATTCTAATGTTATACAAAGTATAAAATATGTATCTATAATATTATTATTAATCATAGTTAACTTTACCTTAAAAATCTTGTAAATTGAAACAAATTGAAAAGATAAAAATTTACTTTTTTCTTGAGAAAAACAAAAAATATAAATATTAATGCATTATTACGAACAAAGTTAAACCAAAAGTATTAAAGAAACTTTGAGTATACAAAAATTGTATGCAATTAAAAAAAATAAATTAGTAGCTTGTTATGTTTTTATTTTTCCAATGGTCCATTCAGTACAAGGTCATTCAGTACCACTCTCCCCTACTAAGTAGAATGTTTCGAAGAATTTATTATATATTTTGTATCTTCACTTGTTATATATACTTGTATCTTCATCAAAGTTGATATGCTCCCAATGGAGGATAGTTGATATTTAAAATCATTTATTTTTTTGTTGTTGTAAATACGTTTTTTACAGTTTATTTTGTTTAATCTTATTTGATAATGTTGTGTTAAGGGTTAGAAAAATTGGGAAGTGATCGGATATATCAGTTTTTATGATACCTTTTTGGATGGAGTTATTAAAGATGTCTGTAGTAAAAATAAAAGTTGGATGATTGATTAGGGGAATTGCGCCTGCTAAAAAAATTTCATTTTTTTTTCTTTCGTTGTTACCAGTGTATACTATATTATATTGCAAATAAAAGCTAAAACTTTCGCACGCACCGTCAGGTGGGCTATAGCAGCTGCTTATAAGTATGTTTTTTCTTTTGTTAATAATTAATTCAATTGATACTCGGTGTAGTTAAGGCGATTTACAAAATATTTGAATATTTTTTTTTGGAATTAGCATGGTTTTGCCAGCATATTATGCCCAAACAAGATCTTTAAATGTTATAATTTTTTTTACTTAAGGTTTTTATAATATTTAAAGAAACTTTTCTTTTTTTTATATAATTTTCAAAATGTTTTTACTACCTGTAATAATGTATCTAAAAAACACTATTTTGGAGTCTTTAGATCAATTCCGCTCATCGGCATTAACATGAATTTAGTTAAAATCTTTTAAAAAAGTTTCTTAATTTACTACTGATCCTAGTTCTAAAATGTTCTGACTTATATATTAATTATATATAGTTGTCAAAACACAATATTTTTATCAATTTTCACAAAAAATACTGGAATTCCGACCAAGAAAAAGCTTATATTTATGAAAAATTGCCATTAAACGATCAGAACAGATCATATTGTTAAACTATAATGTTCATTTCACCTAAAAAACGTATTAATATAAAATCTTATTTAAATTTGGACGAGCGATTGTGATTTTAAGATGATTTTTTTTTTTAAATATTTCACGGTCTGGGTTTTTTCGCTACAAACATTTTTATTTTAAGATACCGCAAAATTTATTATTTTAATTTTTTTTGTCTTTTCATAATTCACAGACCATACCATTTAACGGAAATATGTCGTAGCCAACAAAATATCATACAGACTTTATAATATTTTAAAAGTGTCTTAACTACACCGAGTACGATCTCTTTATCTTCGTCAGAAACGCTCAAATCGCTTCTAACTTTATATGCAATGTTTTATTTAACAAGTATCAGAACTCCACCACCGCGTTTATTTATTTGCCGTTCTAATGAAACTAATTCGAAATTCTTAAGATGAAAATTAAAATTACTTTTTTAGTTCGAAAGAAGAGCTCCAAGTTTCTGTAACACTTATAACATTAAAAATGTTTTCTGTTTCTTCTAGAAAATGTTAAAAATTTTCATTATTTTTGTTTAACTCTGATTCTTTCACTGTTTATATTATTTACATTTTTAAAAAGAAATTCTTTTATAGCGCTGGGGTAATGATATAAACTGTCCATGTACATATCACTAAAATAATTTACATCGGGATCTGCGTTTTTATCTGATATAAAGTATTTTTTGTTAAAATTATAAGTTAGCGATTGAAAGTCATTCGTTTTTGTAACTATTTTTCATGTGCACTGGTTTAAAGAATTTCTTTTTGTTATTGTTATTATTATTTGCGAGTTATCAATTTGTTATAGACTACTTTTGCATACTTACCTGAGGATCGTATTTCTTTAGCTTTTGCAAAGAGAATTTTTCTTTTTTCAATTGTTCTTCCGTTGTAGTCGTCGTTTAGATCCGTTCATTCCAAAGCTTTAGTCGTTTATAATGATTTAATATTTTCTCTTTGTCTTTATAATTTAGGAACTTAAGAACTATTGTTCTTCGCTTTTTTTGTCCATATTCGTTTTTTTTTCCCAGTTCTGTGGGCTATTTCTATTTGAGTATCATGTTTTATATTTAGTTTTCTTTAATAAAGTATTTTACCTTTAATTCGCTTTCTTCCCACGTTTCGTTTTCTTTTTCTTCAAAATCTTCGGACCTCAAGTTGTTTCTCTTGCTGCGATCTTCTAATTCAACAATTTTTTCTACAAAATTTGGCTTGAATTTTTTTTTTTTTCATTTTCTTTGATCTGATTTTTTAGTTTTTCATTAAGATTGTTCGTCTCCATGGTTTTTTCATAAAATTCGTTTTGAAAGTTCATTCCGTTGTTTATTGAAGCAATTTCATTTTTTAGCGAAATGTTTTCGTTTTTTAATTGCTCTATTTTCCCTTTAAGTTTGTCAATTTTCTCTCCAAAGATTTTTAACAAAGTATTTTCATGGGCTTCTAATATTTTATTGAAATTGTGTGAACATTAATACCTGCGATTATATTAATTATTATAGCTATCCCTTCTTTATTTTTATTATATTCTATTGATAAAAATGTTGAACCTTCTTTAACTGTAAAAATAGTTGGTCATCAATGGTATTGATCAAATGAATATTCTAATTTTTCGCCAAATATAGAATTTCTTCATTTCTTGGTCCACTCCTTTTCCTAATTTATATTAATGATTTAAATAAAGCCTCTAAACTAACAAGTATTATGTTTGCAGATGATACTAACTTATTTCTTTCTAACAGTGATATCTTTGAACTTTTTAAAACAATGAACAAAGAGCTTATACATATATCGAGTTGGTTTAAATGTAATAAGTTAACTCTAAATTCTAATAAAACAAAGTGGACCTTATTCCATTTGCTTTCCAAAAAACGGTATTTGCCATTAAACTTACCTAAAATTTTTATTGATCAAAATGAAATAAAAAGGGATTCCGTAACAAAATTTTTAGGTGTTTACCTTGATGAAAACATCACTTGGAATCATCATATCGACTACATAAGCACTAAAATTTCAAAAAACATAGGAGTTTTATATAAAGCACGAATCTACCTCAATAAGAAAATTTTAATCAAACTTTATTTTTCATTTATACACAGTTATTTAAATTATGCTAATATCGCCTGGGGTAGTACAGAAAAAAGTAAGTTGTAACGTCATTATCGCCGTCAGAAACATGCTATCCGTTTAATCTGCTTTGCAAATCGCTTTTCTCACGCAAAACATTATTTTATTGAAATGAGAATTTTAAATATATACGAGCTAGATATATATAACGTTTTATGCTTTGTATACATGTGGAAAAATGACTTGTCTCAATCTGTCTTCAAAGATATTTTTACTCCGAAACCCATCAACAAATACAATTTAAGAAATACTGATTTTTTAAATGAACCTTTCAGTCAAACGAACTTTAATCAATTTTGTATTATCGTGCACCACACCTATGGAATAAAATTGTTTTGCCCAATTTTGACTTCGAACTACCCATTACTTTTCGTTTTTTTAAAAGTAAATTAAAAAATCTAATTTTTTCATTAGAAGACGTATTATGTTTTTATTAATAATATAAATTAATAACTTTGCTTTTTCTTATTTATATTTGTAAAAAGTTTATTCTTACTTATTTTGTTGATTTTATATTCTTTACTTAACGTATACGTTTATATAAAATATTGGTGAGTAGATCCCCGTGATCTCTCTTTGGATTATATAATATATATTTGGATTATATATATATGAAATTTGTAAAAATTTGATTCTGTTAATGCTTGTTTGAACTTATTTAAGGTTCTGACGACAAAATCCTTTGATCTTCTTTCAGATACCTTATTTTATATTTGTGAAAGTTTATTATTATTATCATTTTTTTTTTTTTGGCAATATATAGTTGTAATACGACCAACAAATGTAAAATTGAAAAGAAAAAAAAAAAAAAAATTGATTCTTATATGATTCCTACTGCAGATTTAAATCAAGGTGAATTTAGATTACTTGAAACTGATAATGATCTTGCTTTACCAGTTAATACAAAAATCAAATTAATTGTTTCAAGTGCTGATGTTATTCATTGTTGAACCGTCTCCTCTTTAGGTGTAAAAGTAGATGCAATCTCAGGTCGCTTAAATCAATTAAATTTTATTATTTTGGTCAATGGTCAGAATTATGTTGTCTTATTCACTTTTTATGCCTATCTCTATTTATTCTGTTTCTCAAAAAAAATTTATAAACTGATCGATTAATAAAACTTAAAATGTCTCAATTAGATTTATCTTTTTAATAAAATCATTATTTTGTTTTATTGTTATTATTTTTTTTTATTAGAAATTTTAATAAGTCTGAGATTTTATAATTTTTCTTGATCTTAAATATATAAGAAATAAGTGCGGCCGTGCCGCAGTGGTTAGAGCGCCTGCTTTATAAGCAAGAGATCCAGGTTCGAAAGAGCTTTGGTCATATTTCGCGTCACGGTAAGCAAGAAGGCGTGAACTTCCTGGTTGAACGCACTTTCGCGGTACTCTGTGACCAGTGGCGTAACTAGGGGGGTTCTTTATTGCAACTAATTTATAATCGAGTAAAAATAATTTTAAACAATTTTTCATATTAAATAATATATTAAAAATATAATGTCTTTCTTATTTTAATCATTTTTTAATCACTAGAACCTTTGGGTTTTTATTTAATTCTCATCTAATATTAACACTATCTGTATTTATAGTTTTTATAATTTTAAACTTTATAATTTTAAACTTTAGTTTTATAATCCCTTCAAGAATTCAATTTTTTTTTTTTTTTTTTTTTTGAAATAATTATTAATCACTTTTTTCAAATTGTAAAAGAAAGTTTAGAAACTAATTGTCAAAAATACGTATTGTTTTTATAAACCTTATTTTTTTATCTTTAATGAATTCATTTTTTATAATTTTTTATTTTTACTTTACCATCTACTACCCATATTTCATAAACTTTTGGATTATCATTTTTTATATGATTATCAATAATATTATTTGGATTTTTTAATTTCAAAAGTTCTTATTTAAGTATGTTTATGTCAAAAGGCGCTTCTTTAGGTCTCTCTCTTTTATTAGTATTTACAGAATTAGTTAGTCATGTTTCTAGACCTATAGCCTTAGGAATGCCTTTAGCAGCTAATTTAATAACTGTTCATATTTTATTAGTCATTCTTTCTGATTTTATACTTAAAATGATATGTTTTTTTTTTTTTTCTTTTTCTTAACCTATTTCCATTAATAATTATTATATTTATGATTACATTAGAAATAGTTTTTTTAGCTATCCAAGCTTATGCTTTTACTCATGTTTAATCAATGTTTAATTTATTTAAAAGATAGTTTGATTTTACATTGATGGGAAAATATTATCATCATTGTTTAGAAACGATAGCAGAAAACAATCTCAATAAAAATATAGGTAAAATGAGTGTTTCAGGCAAATCTCCTTTGGAACCCCAATTCCCAAAAATTTTAGTGTAGTACTGGATAATGTTATAGGAGGACTTACAGTTTGTTTTAGCGCCACAAAACAGATTTCTAAAACCTTTAGCTTTTTTTGGAACTACCAAAAAATGTCAAAGGAGAAATTTTGCAAAAAAATATTTTAAAGATAATGTCAGTAAAGACTTTATGCAAGTTATAAAACACATAACAATGGTTCACAAAGCTAATTTCAGGACAAAAGATTTGGGTGCACTGGAAATATTAAATGCTTTGGCAGAGTGCAAACTATAAAGTATATTTCCAAGCCTCAGAGTCAGTTTGAGGATATTTTTAAAGCATCAGCAATAGTAACATCTGCAGAAAGGATCTTTAGCAAACTTAAAATTATTAAAAAATATCTCAGGCCTACCATGAGTTATGGTTGCCTTAACAACCTGGCTAAGTTAAGTATTGAGTCTGACATTGCAAAACATATAGACTCATACAGTAATACGTAATTTTGCAAAGAAAAAAGCACGCAAGGCAACCATGTTTTTTTATCATTTATAGATCTTCTATAGACTCTTCTGTGTAACAAAATTTGAAAATTTATTTATTTTTATTTAAATTTATATTATTATAAATTGGAGGGGAAGAGCCCAAATAAATAATTGCACCAGCACATTTTTATCCTCTCCATGGCCCTGTGTGCATGCATGTGCAAAAAATAGGTTGCCTGAAATCTGCTTTACTAGTTGAGCGTATTTCGGGCAACCTATTTTTTGAGTCAACAAAAAACAGGTTTTAGCAGTGCTATGGCTAATGGGTCGGAGACCCTCCCTTCCCAAACAAAAAAAACGTGTCTAAGGGTCTCAAAATCTTCCAAATTTTACTGCTAGGTTTCGCTAAAATAAAAAGCTCCTTAAAACAGCAAAAGGGAACAAACTTTGCTGCTCCCCCACAACACCCTGACCCCTCTAATTACGGGGTATAGGTAGCCTACACTCGGCACAGAGTTTTAGGCTTTGTTTTTAATTTTACTCTTCTCGCATAAGACTCGCGTTTTACCGATTTACTAAAGAGGGGTGCGTAAAAAAACGTCCGCCTTACGTATAGTTTATTTTTATTTGATGCGTCTCATCAAACAAAAAAGTAAAATAGGACTTATCTGGAAATCGAACTCGGGTCTTGCCGTCACAGCCCTTAACATTAACCACTCGGCTAAGCAAACTCATGAATATCGCATGATTAAACTTTATTAAAATTAAAATTTGTTTATATATATTTGATGACGTTTTTTAAAATGGGATCTTTTGCCGCAAACAAAGGATCCCAATTTAACCCCCCCCCCTTCCTTTCCCTCTTTTTATAATATAAAAGTTTATTGAAATAAAAAAGGTGGAGGAGGTACCCTAGATACTTTTAAAGTATCTAGGGTGCCTCCTTTAACTTTTTTTTTAATTCAAAACGTATATGAAAAACGTACGTAGGGGAGATGGGGGCGCATTAATCGCCGGGGCAGTATGATCTTTTAGCTTTTACTCATTTACTTTTGCCTTAATTTAACAGAGATTGCAATTTAATTAACCATTATACTACCCTTCATTGCTTAATCGTAATAATTTTTGATAAGATCAACTTAGCGTTAAGAAAATTGAAAAGACTGTTTTTCATCGAGAAAAGTGATTTTTGAAAGTTGTAAACAAATTCAAATAAATTTTTAATTAGATTTCCGTATGACTTTACAACCAATTTATTGTAAACTAATATGTGTTAAGTTTATAGTAAATTTGTTTTTTTGAGTTAGTTACTGTATTTATAGAAGTTATTGGCATCAATATATCAACTGTGCCTAATGGAGCACATTGATCGTTGACTATGCGGGGCTCATTGATCGGAGGATCAAAGTGTCCCATATAACTTATATTATAAGACTTAAATTTTTTGTTTAAATTTTATACATTTAAACTTATGACGAATAAAAAATCTTTATATAAACTTTTAAAATTTCATTTTTAAAATGTAATAGTGTTAAAAACTACGCCAACAGATATAGCACAAGAGGAACAGGAAATTTCACCCTGCCCATTAAAAAAACAAAATTTTCAAGATTTTCAATTGCATACCGTGGCCCCTACTTATACAACAAAATAATATCTCAAAATATAGAACTTACTAAAGTAGATAATCTTACTATTCTTAAAAAAAAATTAAAAGATCTCATAATTAACAAAACCAATTTTATCGATATGTATTAAATGTAAAAGAAAATGAATATAATAAATGTAACAAGAACAATTTAAATTTTAAAATAAATAAAATAATAATAATAATAATAATAAATATAGTAGCAACTATACATAGTAAAATATTACTGAACAGTGGACCTCAAAAGTTAATGTGTGTTTTGTGAAATTACTCTTTAAAATTTTTGTTCATTTTGCATTTTAAAGGTTCTCGATGAAAAGACTTCTCTTAGTCTTCTGCGAGTTTCCTTACAACAACATAGTGTTATTATGATATATTAATATATTTTTTCAACGATAACCACAAGCAAGTCCCTAGTAGCCCTGTGGTGCGACGGACTTGCGTATATGTTTTTAAACGCATGAGTTAATAGGCAGCGCTTTATATTATAAACCACAATTTTTTACTTTTTATTTTTTGTTATTGTTTTTTTGTTTTGTTTTTCTCTTAACTTTCCTAACCCACTGTAATAGGCCAAGCGTGAAACAGCATTGTTAACGCTCTTTAGATATTGCAAATATGTGTGGTGGACATTAATATAAACTGGAGTTATGTAAATATTTGTTTTTGAAATATATAATAATTGTTGTAAAAATAAAAAATAAAAATAAAAACTAATTATTATTTTATTTATTTAACACCCAATTTACAAGGTAAAAAGAAAAAAATAAGAAAGTTATTTCGGATGACTTTGCTTAAAAACGTTTTCTTCCAGAATTAGCTTGAAAACTCCTCTTTGCTCTTTTGCATTCCAGCACTCTATTGCATACTTCAAGTTTCGTTCAACTTCGGAAGGAATTTTACTTTTAGAAAGTGGTATTTTTACCTTAATAATATTAATAACATTAGTTTTTAGTTTTACAGAAGTTTTACAATTAGTTTACATAATATAATTATATAAATTTTTTTTTTTAAACAATCATTTTATTTTACTTTTTTTTTAATTTTCAGATCTTTAAATGGTTAGGAATAGAAAAAAAAAACAGACAGAGTTGCTATATCATGTGATACAATGAAATTAGCTGTTAATGAAGTTTTAGAGGGCAGACCAGTGAATGTTGTAGCTCGCAAGTTTAGCATAAATCGAATGACCTTAAAAAGATATTGTAATAAAAAGAAGCTCAACCCAAATGAATTTTTTAAGCCTAATTACAACAATAAACAAGTTTTTACTGCAGAAGATGAAAAAAGTTTGTCAAGTTATTTACTACTTGCATCAAAAATGAACTATGGACTTTCAACTAAGTCAACACGATTATTGGCATACGAGTTTGCTGTAAAAAATAATAAGATTTGCCCTTCATCATGGATCAAGAATAAAATTGCAGTGATTGATTGGTTGCAAGGTTTTATGAAAAGACAACCAGAGTTGTCTTTACGAACACCTGAAGCAACTAGCTTTGCTCAATCAACTGCTTTTAACCGACACACTGTTGGAGAATTTTTCCAAAATCTAAAAACAGTAAGAAATCGATATAAGTTTGATCCTTATTGCATATATAATGTTGATGAAACTGGTTTAACAACAGTACAAAAGCCAGTAAAAGTGTTAGCAGGTAAAGGAAGTAAACAAGTAGGAAGAATCACATCTGCAGAACGAGGAACATTAGTAACTGTATGTTGTGCTTCAAATGCAATTGGAAACTCTATTCCTTCATTATTTGTTTTTCCTAGGTCAAATTTCATGATTATATGATAAAGGAAGGTCCTCCTGGATGCGTGGGATTTGCAAATCCTTCTGGTTGGATGAATTCAGGCATTTTTATAGAATGGATAAAACATTTTGCGAGATACTCAAACTGTTCTCATGAATCTCCAGTTTTGTTACTTCTGGGCAGCCATAAAAGTCATATTTCTGTTAGAGCTTTGGATCTTGTAATTCAACATGGAATTACAATGCTAAGTTTTCCTCCCCATTTTACCCATAAATTGCAACCATTGGATAGAACTGTTTTTGGACCATTGAAAAGGTTTTACAATGCTGCGTGCGGTAATTGGATGGTCACAAATCCAAGACCTATGACCATTTATGATATTGTTTCAATAGTTCGCGAACCATACACAAAAGCTTTCTCCCCATCTAATATACAGAGAGGATTTCAAGTAGCTGGCATTGAGCCATTTAATCCAGAAATTTTTAAAGATGATGAATATTTACCATCATCAGTTACAGATCGTGCTGCTCCAAATGTAGTAAACACAATTGTGGAACCTGAAATGACTGTAGCACATGTTGATGGCATGGAGCCTGAAATGCCTGTAGTACATCATGAAACAAGTTTTTCGAACAAAGTGTCACCAAGCATTGCTTCATTACTCTCACCTGAAGTTTTGAAACCTTACCCGAAAGCTTCTGCTAGAAAAAGAAGTGTTAAAAGTAGGCAATTAAAAACAAGGACTTTGACTGATACTCCAATCAGAAATGAAATTCGTTTGTCAGAAGAAAAAAAAACCCTAAAACAAATCAACCAACAAAAGAAACTCATCGCAAAAGATAAAAAAAGGGGAAAAGTTAAAAACTACCAAAAAAACAATGTAATGTAAAAGCAGCATCACGAATTGACTTTGACAAAGGATGATAATATAAAAAATAATCTTGTAAACTTTAGTTCTAATAAAATTTTTGTATGAATCTTGTATTTTTTTGGAAACTTAAAATACTGTATTCTTATAGACTTTATAAGCTTCAAGTTTTGTAAAACTTAACACATATATATCTTAGCAGTATATAACGGGCTTATTTTCATAGATAGGATTGTGGTTATTCTTCTAATGTAAACTTTATACACTGGTGTGTATTAGGTTGTAATGAAATGGGGTGGGGACTTAAAAGTACGAATGACAATAGGGGGAGGGAGTGTCAAATTTCAGAATTTTTGCCATACGTACATTATGGACGACCCCTTAACCATGTTGTACCATTTCTAAAAAGTACCAATACTGATAATAGACTTGGAACTTACTCAGAACAAGCATGTGAATCTGTTCATCATGAGTATAAAAAAATATGGTTTAAGTATAAGAGTCGATAATACCACTCTGATTATGCTAAACGATTTAAGTCAAGTGTTGTCGAATTTTCAGCATTTAATATGTATTTATGTAATTCTAAATCTCAGTCAAGATATGTTCACATTGAATCCATTTATTATATTTTGTTATTGATTTTTACCTAAACTTATTTGCTATGTTATCTGTTGGAGAATATGTTCAAACCCTTTTTAATGCATTTATAATATAAGTATACACAAATATAAAGTAAAATTAGGATAAGGCATGTGATAAATTTTTTTTTTTCTCTAAAATTAAGTGAAATACATGAACTTCAATAATATTACCCATGTACCGCACTTCCTTCTTTAATCAAAAGTTGCAAAATTTTTATTTTAACTATTTCTATAGAGGTTCTCAATACACTTACTTAATTTAACTACTGTATTTCTTTATAATTTCCTTATACTTCAAACCTGTATCATAACAATTCTGTGCGTTTACAACACTGTGACTGGAAGCATATATATATATATATATATATATATATATATATATATATATATATATATATATATATATATATATATATATATATATATATATATATATATATCTACTATTGCATATTGATATGCGCAATTGCTCACTTTTTTTGCTAGCCTAAATTAAGTGAGCGTTTTTAAAAAACGATGAGGAAAAACGAAGAATAACGAATGAAAAGGTTGCTGACCCATACCAAACCCTCAGTCGATGTAGCAGCACTCCACTGCGAGTCAGGCTATTTGTCAGTCGATGTATGTACTGAAGCCCCCGGCAGCAGGCTATTTGACGTTAGGTGAGTATGACATCATCATGCTCATATATATATATGTATGTGTATATATATATATACATATATATATATATATATATATATATATATATATATATATATATATATATATATATATATATATATATATATATATATGTATATACATATGTGTATATATGTGTGTGTGTGTATATATATATATATATATATATATATATATATATATATATATATATATATATATATATATATTTGCAGGGGCCAAAATAAATGTTGAATACCGGCATTCCCTGGACTGTTTTTATATAATTATAGATAATCCACGAAAGATTACAGGAACAAGATAATGAGAGATAAGCGATAGCTTGTTGAAAGTATTGGAAAAAATGTAATTCTTTTAAAAATCACTGTAGACAAAGATCGTTTTCGTTTGTTATTTTTAGACCTTTTTTTTTTAAGAAAAGAAGCTATATTTTTATTAATATCACCATAAAGATATCTATTTTTTGGTCTTATAGGACAGGAAGGAGTAAGGGAAAAGGCTTAAAACAAATAAATCCAATGATTACAAGAAGACTATCCACAAATTGTTGTTATAAACAAATTTTAACAAAATAAATATTTTCTAAAACGTTGGGCTTTTTAAGCAAAAATATATATATAAAAATATATTTGAAGACTCAGGACAAGAGAATCTACTCAGTACCAATCCATCATTTATATAACGACAAGTAAAAACTTTAACCCACTAAAAAGGACTACAATTTTACTAAATTATAATCAAAAATATTATCCAGAAAGAAAAATATCAAATTGTATAACTATATATAATATAATGTACAAACGATAGAATTAAACATTTAACGTTTCGTAGAATTTGAATCTGAAAGCGAAAACTAATTTTTAAGTGTTTAAAATAAGACTAATAAATTTAGATTTTTTGTTCCATGTAAAATGAATTTACAAATTCATTAGTATATTCCATTTTTTATTGAAAAATGTAAGAGAAATATGCAACTAATGTACACTAAAAGAAATTTTTAAAAAAAATCTGCATTTATGTAGAAAAAATTCATTGCACAAAAACTGGGAGGAATTTCCCGTTTATTAAAAAAATATATGCAAATATATGCAAATTAACTTTTTTCTTGCACAACCTCTTCCTCTGGAATGTCGATAGCTAAAGCTTGAACAATCCATGGATCACATTTTGAACCTTCCCTAAATTCCTCCATCGTTAGTTGACCATCAAAATTCTAAAGCATAAAGAACATTTCGTCATTATTTCAAGCAGAAACAATTTCATTCAAATAAAAACAAATTTAAGACAGCTACACAAATGCAAAAACTTAATGTTATAGGTTTCTTTATTTTGCAGTTTTAGTGCTTTAGTAATTTAGACTTCTATAGTTTTTAAAAACCATTACATTGGGTTTTATTGATACGCTTTTTACCACTTTAATTACAATTGGATAACTTTCGTTAAAACAGCACACACTGGAGAAAAAAAGCTTTAAAACTTGACAAGAAATTTTTATCTTCAACTCAAAAAAAAAATCATTTTTTAGATATAAAAAATGATTTTTTATATCTAAAAAATATTATCTCACTTAATCTGTTTAGATACAAAATTTATTATTTTCCATTAAATAAAATTTAATTACCACCTTTTACCGTTTTATACAAAATTTAAAAGTAAAAATTAAAAACTCGGTTTGAAATAAAAGTTATTTATATTAAAATTTAAGTAAACATTGCACAAAATACTGTATATGCTATACATGTATTTAAGTTTATCTTAAACATACATTTAAAAATTTTACTAGCATGTTCAGAATATTTCACACAATGATTTGTAATTTTATATCTTTAAAAAATGTTTAGAAAAGTTTAAATTTAGTACACTAGAATAGAACATAAAAAACAAGTTTAAACAATTAGCATCCTAGACTTAACTTCACTTAGTGACAGAATTAAACATGCTGATCTTATCCATAAATCCCAATTTAAAATAAAAGAAAATGTTTTATTAAACCTCTATTTATGACTATGAAAATGCTTTCCGGGAAATTGATAACTGCTGGTTCAGAAATCAGTAACTGCTAGACGTTAAATGGACGTTGCATGTAAAGAGCTTTGAAATGTTTACATTTTTGAGTAATAAAAAACTATTTTACTCCTCAAATAGAATTGCAGCATTATTACAGTTAAATTTTTGTAACTATTGCAAAGAAATCAAGTGCAATAATGGATGCCGTTGATTATCATTTCTCAATAAAGTTTATCACATTGCATTTGATCAGTTTGATAAGCAAATTTAGCAACGCCAAGCAATTGAGGAATTTTACATACAAACCAAGTCACTTTTTTTTCAGTAACTTGCTTATTTTTTTATTTAAAAATAAATTCTGAAAATTCAGGTGTAAATCTAGTATCTTCCATTCTGATTAGCGATTTTGCTTTTCGAACTGTAGTTGCTCCACCTATAACTAAAGTGCTTTCTAAAAACATGTTGTTGTTGACTAATTAATCAACAACAATATGTTCAGCACTTCGTTTTTACATACATGTTCAGCACTTCGCTTTTACATACATGTTCAGCACTTCGCTTTTACATACATGTTCAGCACTTCGCTTTTACATACATGTTCAGCACTTCGCTTTTACATACATGTTCAGCACTTCGGTACTGAATTTTTTTTTGATATTATTGAAGGAGCAAAACTCTGTTTAAAAGAAAAAAGTATAGTATTGATGCAATTCAATAACAATAAAAGAACTCAATTTTATTTCATTTAACAGTTCCCAAAAGAGAACTGTTAAATGAAATATAATGCTGGTGGAGTATTAGTAGTTCTAGATTCTCATTTATATTCAAAAAGAGAACTGTTAAATAAAATAAAATACTGGTGGAGTAATATTACTTCTAGATTTTCATTCATATTCAAAAAGAGAAAAAATTCATTAACAAAGTTAATATTTTCTTATCAACAAAAAAAAAACTTTTAAAAATGAAACCATAAACATAATAAAATATTACCTTATCCATTTTCTTAAATATTTTATCAACACGTTTATCAGGTGTATTTTCATCCTCTGGTAAGTCAACCATTTTCCCCTAAAATATATATATATACATACATACCAAATAAATACTTACATACATACCCATAAAATAAACATACCCATAAAAAAACATTGAAAAACTGAAAATTTTGTATGATTTATAATTTCACTGTTGTTCGCGCAACGGTAACATCGCTTTAATTTTTTTCTAAAAGTCACGGTAGTGATTTCTGATTGGTTGATATTTTTTTCTTTTACTTAAAGAATGCATGCCTAAATCAAAACCCTTGATGTATGCACACTCACTGGGCCTATTCCTAAATCAGTGGATGTATTTACACTCACTGCGCCTATCCCAAAATCTGTCAATGTATGTACACTCACTGTGCCTATTCCTAAATTAGTCGATGTATGTACGCTTAATGCGCCTATCCCTAAATCAGTCGATGTATGTACACTCACTGCGCCTATCCCTAAATCAGTCGATGTATGTACACTTACTGCGCCAATTCCTATGTCAGTTGATGTTTGTAAATAATAAACATAAATGTAATTTTCAATATACAACAACAATAACTTTCAATAAAAAAAATTGTTAAAAAACATTTTAAAATATTTTTCCGAATGTAGGACTAGATCCGAGAACTCAGTGAGAGCAACTGAGATACCATCAACTGAGTGAGAGCAACTGAGATACCATCAACTGAGTGAGAGCAACTGAGATACCATCAACTGAGTGAGAGCAACTGAGATACCATCAACTGAGCTAAATGCAACTGAGATACCATCAACTGAGTGAGAGCAACTGAGATACCATCAACTGAGTGAGAGCAACTGAGATACCATCAACTGAGTGAGAGCAACTGATACCATCAACTGAGTGAGAGCAACTGAGATACCACAATGCTAAACGTACAAGTTATAATTGCAACTCTTTTTAAACTTGTAGAAATAAAACTTTCAAAATCAATCAATGGATTTCGCAGCCGCGACTTAAAATAAACCAATAAAACTTTAGTACCGTGATTTTATGATAAAAAATTAAAGCAACGGTGCCGTTGCGCTAGACACAATGTTTTAGTTAAGAAAAAAAGTAAAAGGTGGGAAAACTAAACAGCGGGGAAAACTGAACACTTATGAAAACAAGCCTTCCTAGGAGGCGTGTACACACTTTGTTTATCCATGTTTAAAGTAATATTTTTAGACTATTTTACCACATTTTTATATAGTAAGCATTTTAAGAATTTGAGGCAAAATAAACCTATAAGAAACTACAGAGAATAAAACAGCAATACTCCAAAAAAGAAAACAAATAATATGCTAAATAAAAATCTAAAACAAAATCTAAAATCTAAAAAAACTAAAAAAAAAAAAATTTTGTCAAAAAAATAATATACCAAAATATTTTACTGTTTCCTTTTTTTTTTTAAGGCGTTTGTTATTTTCCACTACCAAAATTAATATAACTTGAGAAAGAAAGCAGATAAGAATATAACAAAAATAAAAACATTTTTGATAAAAAATTTATACACAACTTTTGTCAGTCAGTATATTAAGGAAACACTTTATTATTTGCGCTAGAAATATGGACAGTTTTGAAATTCGTTTTTCAAATGTTTTCGCTAAACTTTACTGTTTTTTATCAAAGCACAGGAAAGTGAGAAAAGTAATTGCTATTTATTTGTAAAAACAAGTTTTATTTTTAACAAGTTTTTCATGTAAAAAAATATAGTCATTAATACAAATATTTAAATATAAAATAATTTGTTGTTTTCACTACCTCCATTGAAAGTCTGCACTTTTGTTGAATTCTCCTAATTGTCCATTTAAACCTTATAGTTTATTTTCTGATGAACAATTGTTATTGACAATGCTCCAAAAGCTTGTGGAATAGTGCTTTGTAATTTACTGAACTTTTTTAATCAAATTTAAATTTAGAGCCTATTTAAAACATTTTTTTAAAATAGAGCTCGTTATGTTCATTATCTCTAGAACTTCATATTAATGTTGGAAAGTAATTTAAAGCAAACTATGCAAAAAGGCATCTAATGTGGTAAATACATTTATGAAGAAACCATACAACTTTTATTACTATTTAATTATATATTATATATATATATATATATATATATATATATATATATATATATATATATATATATATATATATATATATATATATATATATATATATATATATATATATATATATATATATATATATATATATATATAATTACATCATTTATAATTTCAATTAATAAATGATGTAATTTTAATGTTTATGCCTTGAAACTTATTTCAAGGCATAAACCTTGAATCATTTCCAGGCATAAACATTAAAATTAAAAATATATGTAGTGTAAAATAAAAAAAACAACAAAATAAATAATACTAAAAGTAAAAAAAAAATTAAAGAATAAGAATATGTTAGTCTGAATTTTATATAAATAAATAAATAAAAAATTTTGTTGATGTCATAGAAATTTTACACAAATATTTTTTGAATTTTATTTAAATTTTTA
>NC_061161.1:16613527-16616727 GCF_022113875.1 Hydra vulgaris
ATATATATATATAAATATATATATAAATATATATATATAAATATATAAGTAAAAATATATACATATATATACATAGATATATATATATATATTTATATACAAATATACATATATATACATATATATACATATATATATAAATATATATATATATAAATATATATATATATATATATATAAATATATATATATATATATACATATACATATATATATATATATATATATATATAAATATATATATAAATATATATATATAAATATATAAGTAAAAATATATACATATATATACATAGATATATATATATATATATATATATATATATATATATATATATATATATATATATATATACATATATATATATATATATATATATACAACTTTTTTATATAATATAACTTTATATATATATATATATATATATATATATATATATATATATATATATATATATATATACATATATATATATATATATATATACAACTTTTTTATATAATATAACTTTATATATATATATATATATATATATATATATATATATATATATATATATATATATATATATATATATGTATATATATATATATATATATATATATACATATATATATATATATATATATATATATATATATATATATATATATATATATACAACTTTTTTATATAATATAACTTTATATATATATATATATATATATATATATATATATATATATATATATATATATATATATATATATATATATATATATATATGTTTTAGTAACATTAGCAATATTACTTGTTAAAAATGAATTAGAGCTTTAAAAAAAAATTCAGATCATTTTAATAAAAAAATAATTACTTTGTTTTTTGGAAGTTAAATTCTTTATTTACTTACAGCATTTTTATCAAAAACTTTGAATACAAATGCTGCAAACTTCGATGGGTCACCAAAGGGAAAAAATTGTTGGTAGATTCTTTCAAACTCCTAAAAAATGTTAAAATTTAAAAATAAACAAAATCCTGTAATACAAATCCTGTAATACAAAAATAAATCCGGTAATACAAATCCTGTAATACAAATTGTAATACAAATAACACAGTACTCCATAAATCAATAGTATAATGTCAAATTAATAACTTTTTTATATAATATAACTTTATATATATATATATATATATATATATATATATATATATATATATATATATATATATATATATATATATATATATATATATCTATATATATATATATATATATATATATATATATATATATATATATATATATATATATATATATATATATATATATATATATATATATATATATATATATATATATATATATATATATATATATATATATATGTATATATATATACACATATATATATGTGTGTATATATGTATATATATATATATATATATATATATATATATATATATATATATATATATATATATATATATATATATATATATATATATATATATATATATATATCAGGGCTCGAATCAAGCATATTGCGATCGTGAATCGTGATTGCTTTTTACACCTTTACAATTAGTTTTTTCATTAAAAAAATATTTTTTCAATTTTTTTTTTTCTAGTTAAGCATTTTTTTTTGGCAATTCTTAAAAGTATTGTTTTTGTCAAAGTTTTTTTATTAGGGTTCATAAAGTATGTCAAGCTAAATTTATCTTTTGAATAGAAGCATGATCATTTGCTCTTTCGTGTGGAGATTTTCATTCCATGTAAAGCACTTTTTAACTTAAATTACTATAAATTTCTGCGTGGAAGACAAAAGTATTTTTAAAAGGTCGTTAAAGCGAAAAGTTTAAAAGCGAAAAAGATGTTAAAGCAAATTTTTGCTTTATTGTTTTTTTTTTAACAAAACAGCCAGGTTTTTATCTTTGTTTTTAAAATGTTGCATCAAATTAATTTGTTAATAATTTTAATTATTATTTTATCAATTTTATTTTATTAATTTTACCACTTTAAAAATATATATATTAAATTTGTCTTTATTTTAAAAAATTTCTAATAGTTAATTAATGCTAGTGAAACCAGTAACTTTTTTGCTTCAACATTTTTTGTTTTAATGACCCTGAACCTTTTAAAGTTGTATTTAATTTATTGAATGGTTAAAGTAGATCACAGTAAATTTACTTATAAACAACCATTTGATTTAAAACAATTTAATTAATCAAAACCATTTAATTTAAAAAAAAACCATTTAATTAATCAAAACAACCAATTAATTTAATACAGTAATTTATAGTAATTAAGCCTATATTCTCACTTGATTTGTCATACTCTTAATACTTTCACTTGTCTAGTTTTTCCTCCAAACTCTAATCCTTTGGAACTCTCTCCCATCTTCTTGCTTTCTTGACTCATACAACATGGTTGCTTGCAGCCTTGTTGGAAGTGGAATCAGAATAATAATAAAACTTGCATTTACTTGCACAATTTTTTATTCTTCTATTTAGTTAACCATTTTATCAGTTTTGTCTTAAAGGTTTTTTAATTGTTTATCAAATTGTTTCAGTAATAGTTCTTTAATTAATTCATGTTAAGTTAAAAATAAAACACACGAGAAAAATATACATATATATATTCTATGAAATATTTTTTTTGTAAAGTACAGTAACAATATAAGTAACCGAAAGCCTATATTATTTAAATTGCTTTTTAAGTAGAAATATTTTTGAGATATGAACTATTTTCTACAAACTTTTCCTTAAAGGGACCACCCAGTCCTGAGACATGTTGTGTTCATATTAAAGAGAATGTTAAAAAAAATCATCTGAGCAAATTATTTTTGATTAAAACTAATTAATAAATGTATACCAATAAAAACAAAACTTGTTGTTTTATTCGAAGCTTGTCCTCATTTTCTGCGGTATTTGGAGTTTTTAAAATAAATGTGATTTTCCAGGCGCATTATACAGACTTAATTTATTCAAGTGTGTTTAATTCATAGGAATTTTAGTACATGACGTTATTGGAAACATTCTAGAAATTCTTTAAAAAATTTACTATTAAATTGTACTAAAATAGCTAACTATAGTTAGATATTTTATTTTCTAAAATCTTTACATTAAAAAATATTTTGTTTTTTTGTAGCTATCAGAGCCGTGGCTACATGGGCCATAACGATGGTGGACCTAGGGACCCCTATGGCGCCAAATCGGGTTA
>NC_061161.1:16617727-16627727 GCF_022113875.1 Hydra vulgaris
AATATTTTTTTTGTAAAGTACAGTAACAATATAAGTAACCGAAAGCCTATATTATTTAAATTGCTTTTTAAGTAGAAATATTTTTGAGATATGAACTATTTTCTACAAACTTTTCCTTAAAGGGACCACCCAGTCCTGAGACATGTTGTGTTCATATTAAAGAGAATGTTAAAAAAAATCATCTGAGCAAATTATTTTTGATTAAAACTAATTAATAAATGTATACCAATAAAAACAAAACTTGTTGTTTTATTCGAAGCTTGTCCTCATTTTCTGCGGTATTTGGAGTTTTTAAAATAAATGTGATTTTCCAGGCGCATTATACAGACTTAATTTATTCAAGTGTGTTTAATTCATAGGAATTTTAGTACATGACGTTATTGGAAACATTCTAGAAATTCTTTAAAAAATTTACTATTAAATTGTACTAAAATAGCTAACTATAGTTAGATATTTTATTTTCTAAAATCTTTACATTAAAAAATATTTTGTTTTTTTGTAGCTATCAGAGCCGTGGCTACATGGGCCATAACGATGGTGGACCTAGGGACCCCTATGGCGCCAAATCGGGTTATATAATATCTCTGATGATTCACGAGTGTGTTCTTTACATTTTGATGCAAGTTGTTTTGACAAATCTAACGAACAATTATTTAAATCAGGCACTAGGAAAATATATAATTTGTAAATAACTATCAAAATTTTGACAATTTAAAAAATATATATTATAAAACATTTATTTTTGTAAACAAATGCTAATAGTTTAAAAGATTTACGGCTTTGCAGATGTGGCTCCGAGAATGAGCCATAATATTAAAGCAATAGTTCATTTGATAATATATTCTTAAAACAATTTATGCTAGATATCTCAAAACGCAACAAATCGTGATTAATACAATTGCTAAAACATTTCAACAGAATACTCTAGAACTTTATATTGCTTAGTCAGCATATTTTTTGAACCAATAGAGTTAGTTTGTTCGTAAAGTTGGCAGGTTTTTAGTGTTTGCAAATATTCTTTCCGCAGAACATTCAAGTTAATTATGTTTCCATGTAAACTTCAACTAAAACAACAAAATTTGCTTAATACCAAAAAATATTATATCAGATGATATTTTATATGTTTTAAAAAAAAACATAAAATTATTTGATAAGTATTATGAACTTATTAAAGATAAATATTTGTGTTTTGCTCTCATTGATTATAATCCAAAGCATGTAAAAAAAATAACATCTTATATAGGACTAAAAAAAATAATAGATCACATATTGTATAAAAAAAATTATATGTTTTAAATATATAAAAGAAGAACTTTTTACGAATAAAGCAATAAATTGTATAGCAAAAAGAGATCATGAAGCATTGCTTGAATTATCGGAATATGTAAAAATCCCATATAATGCATAACCTAAATCAGTTAGCATAGGGTATAAATTAAAACACGTCCCATTAAAGCATAGAACATATATTTTATGCTTCAGGGCTGTAACTTTTGACGAAAATCAAATAAAATATACTCCACTTGAATATCAGGATCTCAGTTTATGTAAAATTGCAATAAGTGCGTCACAAGAAAATACAAAACACATCCCTAAAAAAGTACGCAAAAAAATTAAATATAATATGTAAATTATCTATTATCTTATTATTTATTGATTCTGTTAAATACTAATCTAATCATAATACTGACACATGACATATGCTTCTTTGGGTTTGTTATTACTATTTTTAGAGCGAAATCTTACTTTAAACTTTTTTCCTATTGGAGTATATAATTTATTTTTATAATCACGTGCAAGTCTTTCAGCTTCTTTATTTGTTGTTTTAATAGACGCTGAAAAAGTATCATTAGTTGAAACACCAGATAGTGAAAATACATATACAATTCTATTTGCTTTATCCTCTTCCACTCCTATTCAAATAAATTCTTCGTCCTCTACAAATTTAAATTTTCTGATATAGCGCCCTGAATTAACACTATCATATAATCCAGTTGACGTTCTTATTATTATTCCTTCTGGCGTATCTGGATAAAAAGTATTAGGATTTTTTTCATATGCTGCTTCATATCTTTTGTTGTTTGTTATTTTTAACTCTTCTATGAAGTCCAAAACATCATTGAAATGTTTAATGCTAACATTATCATTAGTAGTTATATACTTTAGCGGCGACTTAGTCATAATAAACATATTTTTTATATTAGAAAGGCGCTCTTCATATGGTTTGGTTTTATATTCATTATCTAAAACATCAAATATACAATACTTTAAATCCCAGTCATCAACAGGATTATGAGAGTTAATTATACCTGAGACTATTTCATGAGAAATATAATTTTTATGATGCGAAAATATTTCTCCATCTAATATACAATCATCTATGTAATACTCTAAAAGTATTTTAAGCTCTTCAACAAGATAATTCATCGATAGTATTTCGTCGCCGCCTTTTTTGAAAAGTTTTATTTCATTATTTTTCTTAACTGCTATGCAGCGACACCCGTCTATTTTTTCTTCTACAAAGAGTTTGTGAGCACTATCATTTGCTAGCATATCATTAACCACCTTTTCTAATTCACTATAAAAATTTTCATTTGCGCTGCTTTTAATACCTTTTGGATTCATAATATTTATTTTTTTAATAAAAAATAAAAATAAAAACATAACATTCTCTTTAATATAAACACAACATGTCTCGGGACTTGGTGGTCCCTTTAAGTCGATAAGACGTGTTTTTGTTTGAGCATAAGTTTTATAGGATTTTTATTTTTTGGTATTATTTTTATTTCATTTTCCACTTATTTTTTATTTCTTATTATTATTTCATTCTCTGTTATTGCCTCATCTTATTACTTTATTAATTATTTTTCTTTTAAAAATTATAGTATAATATTAACTATATTTGACATGCCTGAAAAACAGTTTTTGCTGTTATTGCATACCAATATTTATATATAGATATACTAATATTTTATTATATATACCTTTATTTATATATTGTTATTATAAAAATAGTTATAACCGAGAATTTATTTATGCTTCAATTTGCTTATATATTTTACAGAGTTTTAAAAGTTTTTGTTTCTTTTTATCTTTTATCTGCCTTTTTTTTTAAAGAGTTTTTTTAAACTTTACTTTAACTTTCTTCTATTAAAGTCTTTAATTTAATGCCAATAACAGCGTGCACATGACATTTTTTAACCTCTTAGTTTTATTCAAATAAATTTTGAGAACAATTTTTTCAGCTGATTTTTCTTATTTTTTGTCTTTTATTGTTTTATATTTTTTTTGTGCTTTTGAAAAAATCTAAAACTTTACTTATTAATTAATAAATATATTTACGGAAAATTTATAATCATTATTTTATTTGTAATAGATTAAACTATATCTACAAAAGAAATATAATTTCTATATATACATATACAAATATATATATATATATATTTATATATATATATATATATATATATATATATATATATATATATATATATATATATATATATATATATATATATATATATATATATATATATATATATATATATATTTATAAATATACTTTATTATTATTTTTCAGCTGTAAATTATGTCCACGAAAATAAAACTGGTTAAAGCTAGTATAACGTCCATCACTAGTCTATGTGAACCTGAAGGATTTTCAAGAACTCTGAAAAACCTAACTCATGCAGGTCACAGTTAAAGTCTCTGAATTGCATTCCTAGTCTTATCGAAAGCCAAGTATCACGATCTCATCACATCTGAGTACAAAGACATGTTTGCTAGAAAAGACGGAACAGAGACAGAACAACATGAATTCAACAAACTAAATTGCAAAAAAAGAAGAGCAAAACGACGAAAAAAAAAAAAAGGAGCAAAACGACGAACTTGCAAAATTTAAGCTGCTCGACTTACCATTTCGTTTTGTTATCTATAAACTCATCAACTTTGTTAAGCCAATTAATGCTCAGTTTATCTCTCAGCCAATTAACTAAGCCAATTAACTCACTCAATTAAATCTCTCAGCCAATCAACTCACTCATTAGCTCAGCCAATTAACAAGTCAGTTGCTCATCAAAGATCAGTCTTTGTCAACTTCAAGAACATTGCAGACGCTATTGTTAATGCCTCAAAATCAAAAATCAGAACAAACATCATTGATGAAAGTTCAACCCCAGAACAAACCCTGAATCAGCCTCAACAATCCCAACTGGTACAACCATCAAGCCTCAATGTTAAAAGAAAACACCCAACTTGACCATCACCATCAACTAGACCTTTTACTGTCATATTTCATCTGCCCGAGTTATCGAAAACTTGTTTAGTGAAGATTTTCAATAACATCAATTTCTGGGCAAATAATCCATGCTCACTGAATCAAACGTAAATTGGCGAGCTGAAAGCCAGAATACAATCAACCACCAAGCATAAACACCCACACCTTATTTTTCTTGCTGAGACGTGGTTTACTGAGGCTTCAGATACTGCTATTGCAAGATATAACATTTTTTTACAAAACAGGGTTGGAAAGATTGGAGGTGGCATAGCTATCTATGTAAAAAATGATCTTAAATGCACACTAACAAATATTCAACTTAACAAAAATACCATTGAGCAGATGTGGATAAAGCTCAAACTTGAAAAAGAATCACTCCCTTTAGGGTGTATCTACCAACTGGGTAGAATCTTTAGGTTCTACCCCGGAGGGACAAGCTCACCTAACTATTGTAGGATCAATTCCAGCAGCAATAATAAACAATGAACCACAAATAACTCTTCCATTTTTGTGGAGGAAAGAACTACACTTTTATTTCATATTATATTAGAAATTGAATGGGAGGTATTTAAAAATATATATGAGGCCGAAAAATACAAACTTTTAATTGACAAATATAATGAAGCTACTTCACTTTACATACCAAGTACCACAAAACCATACCAGTCGAATAAAAACCCATGGGTTATTAGTGAGGTCATGAAAGCTGTAAAAAAAAAAAGAGTAAACTCTGGGGTAAATATGTGTCTGCAGGACCAGGATCACACCAACATATTATAACAGAATATAACAAAGCAGCAAAAACCGTCACAAAAGTGGTGAAAAAAGCAAAACTTGACTACGAAGATTCTTTGTTTAAACATAACTTAAAGGGACTCAATTCTTATGTCAAAAGCAAAATAAAAGTTACAATAAATTCCATTTATTTGAAGGCTGCAATGGATAGGTGACTGATAAAATATTTAACACATGTAAGACACTCAATGATTATTTTTATACTGTATTTAAAGTAGAGCCGCAAGGACCACTACTTAAATTTTTAAACCGATCTCCGACCACTTGCAATAAAGTAGTTGATTTTATCACTTATGAAATAGTCAAAAACAGATTGCTAAAACTTGATCCTTCAAAAGCAACAGGTTCTAATGGAATCCAACCTAGAGTCTTAAAAAACTGCGCAAAAACTTTTTCTGTTCCTTTAACCATGTTATTTAAGTCTTCTATTTTTACATCCTTTGTTCCAGATCAATGAAGAAAAGCAGAAGAAAAACCTATATTCAAAAAAGGAAGGAAGTTAAAGGCAAGCAATTACAGGCCAGTTTCCAAAGCCTTGGTACCTTATTAGAAGGTTCTGCATAATACAATTGTATTATGCAGAATTTTGTCAAAAATGAACTTATTACTCCAGCTCAGCATGGCTTCGTCAAAGGATATTGTTGCAGATGCTATCAATCAGGGTTTTACATCAGACATAATTTGTACAGAATTTTCAAAAGCGTTTGATGAGGTACCACACAAAAGACTCTTATATAAACTGAAGGTATATGGCATTTATGGTTAACTACATAACTGGATAAAAAATTGGTTGACAAATAGAGAACAATGGGCCAAAATAGATAATACATTATCGCCATGGAGAAAAGTGTTTAGCAGAGTACGTCAGGGTTCAGTTTTAGATCCGCTCCTTTTTGTGCTCTACATTAACAATTTACTGGACTTGATATTGAGTGATATGTATGCAGACGACAGCAAGATCATAGGTATTATCAAGTCTGAAAAAGATGCACCTTGTCTTTTAAGAGATCTTGACACAAACAGCAAGATCTTGTTGAAGACTATGTCTTCAACAAGGTCTTGCTGTTAAATGGCTTATGCCATTCAACATTGAAAAATGCAAAGTTATGCACATAGGCAAAAAAAAAAAAAAAAAAAAAAGAGTCAAATACATATATATACAATGGAATCACAAAATGGTCATCGCAAACAACTTGAAACCACAGCAAAAGAATGCAATTTGGGGGTTATAGTATCTAATAATCTTAAAGTGAAGTTACAAGCTAAGCACCCAGCTACAGCTGGAAATAGAGTGCTAGGGAAATTTAAAAAAGGATTCAGAAGTCGTAGTTTAATTTTTTGGCATTTCCTATATACTACTTATGGTCTCCTCATTTCATAGGAGATATAAATACAATCGAAAAAATTCAACATCAAACCACAAAATGGATTAAGTCAATAAGTCGCCTAAAATACAAGGAACGCTTAACACAGCTTAATTTGACTACCCTTGAAAACTGCCACATGTGTATGAAAGTTATGCAGCATTTATGGAATTGGTTCAACCAATTTTGTGACGCCGCACCAGCGTATCGAAGATCTAAGTAAAGTTTAAGAATAAGGAGCTATGCCTTTGAACCAGTCGTCAAAAAAAAATTGAAACATTATGAAAGATGCAATTTTTTCACTAATTGAGTAGTTAAAAACTGGAATTCCTTATTAACCACCATAGCCAACGCATCATCACTCAACTGTTTTAAATGTAGACTTAAATAGTACAGTTTATTTATGCTTTTCAATTTGGCTGGCGCAACTATAATTGCAAATGTTGTCAGAAAAAAGGGGTCCTTATCTTATTCTCTCCGTCAATAATTAGATTATGCGTTTTAGATAAAATCCTACCACAAACTGTTTTTACTGTGCATGATTTCAATAAGTTTGTAAATAATAATTATTGATCATTGAATAAATAAATATAAATATAAGGTTTATTAAAGTTGATCACTAGTTATTATAAAAAATATCAAAAATAATTTAAAATATTTAAATTTTTTCTAAATAAAAAATTTTTGTATTAGTTATTACACAAAAAGTACACTTCATGAAAAAAACAGTTTTACCCTCACCGTGAGGTACAAATGCACCCTAACAAAATTCGTTGAAGGCACACTTTTCATGGTACATTTTTTTATTTAATTAAGAAATGCACAATTATATATCTACAATATATAATTATATATATACAATATATAATTATATAATAATCATTACATATACATAAATATAACAAGATATCAATTTATACTCTTAGTTTTACATTTTAATCAAAAACTCATTTATAAAAATTAAATAAAAAAATGCGAAATCTTATTTCCAACATCTCAAAACACAAATATTTCTATTAAGTTTTTACATGAACGCATTCAAGTGTAATGATTGTATATAATGTTATTTGTAATAATCTAACTTTGATAAATATCAAAAGTATGCGGTTGTGCCTCCTGTGCATCTCTATGGTTCTGTCTCAGAAGAGAGTTTTTAGAAAGAGTACAGTTTCATAGCTTGATTATTAGGTTATGTTGATATCAAAAATGGTTTTCACTTGATGAAATAACACTGATAACATATCTTTAACACTAAAATCAAACATAGCCTAATCCTCAAAAGAAAGGTCTGGCAAAATATGATATAAATATAATATTTTTGTCAAAATAAACATTATTATGCACAACTTTTCAGAAACGCATCAGGTACTCTTTTTGACATAAGCAAAATGAAGGAAACTGTTTTACCAACACGTGGTATGTTTTTTGCCAAATTAGATACCATTTTTTAAAGAGAAATATTAAAAAACGGTTGTGCCTCCATATGCCCCCACCTCCACTATAGATTGGAGACTTGTGATTTTAAGAAAGTGTAGGGTATAAAATATTGAGTAAAATGATAAAACCAATTTGCTTTAATTTAAACTTAGAACTACAATAAAAAAGGTATAGTAATTTTTTCAAAAGTTAACCTCTTGATGAAGTTTACCAGAAGGACAGTCTTTCATGAAATCTCTATACCTAAAAAAGAAAAAAACTGAAATATTGACAAATCATCAACCTATCACAGGCTTTGTTAAGAATTGTTACACAGCTCGCATTTTACCTGCAAAAAGGCGATTTGCCTACGCGTTCAGCAGTTTTGCGTTACGCAAAAATTTAATCTTTTAGAATATTCAAATTATCATTTGATATCGTTTATGTGACGTTTATTCAGAAGAAAATAAAGTCGTAAGTAAAAGCATTTAACCGCAATTGTAAACTAATAGATTTTTGTTAAAGAAAAATTTGTTTAATTATTTTAATTGTTGTTTGATGTTAAAAATTAGTTTTAAAAAAATAAGTGTTTTAAGTTTAAACCTTTTATCATATTTAATATTAAGCTTTATATTTCATAAGTTTAAAAACATTTAAATTTAAAAAAAGAAATATTTTTAATTTATTAAATTTAAATATTTTTTTATTAATTATAGTTTTTGTAAATAAATTTATTAAATTTAATTAAAATTCTTTCATTTAATTTTAAAACAGAGCATTTTAAAATTTTTTAATTTTAAAATGCTCCATTTTTTTATGATAAAATTTCCAAAGTAAAAAAAGATTTAATAAATTTAATTCAAGTTACTTTAAAATGTTTGTATTACATATAACTTATTTTTAATTTTCAGTTAAATTTCAGGTAAGTTCCAAATACTGGTCTGAATAATGCGCTTAACAAAAGCACATTATTTTCCAGTTTTTATTTTTCCATTATTTTACAGTTTCATTCATTATTTACAGAAGTGCATTATTCAATTTATAACTACAAGTAAATAAATGACGTCAATACAAAAAAGTTCTTCTAAACTCGAGTTATTAATGTTATGTTTGGGTTTTCTCTTTGCCGTTTGCCAAAGAATTTTTTTTATAAAACAAACCAAAATTCAAACCTATTAAAAATAACGCGATCAGTAAATAAACTCTTTAAAAGCCCAACTTATATTTATTTTATTTTAAAAACAAAACTAGTACTGGAGCTATAAATATAAGATACATAAATTTCAAAATTATAATGATATTTGTTAAAAACAAACTCTGCTTATAACATCTTAAAACCGAAAACATTTTTTTTTTTGGATTGAGTAAAAAAATAGTAAAAATACATTAGGTTTCACTGTACATAAAAATAAAATTATTTAATGGAAATAAAAAAAAAAAAACAAAGCCGAAAAAGCAGTAAATTTCGTTTCTTTACAATATTTATTTGATCAAAACCAGTTAGTGCAAATGTTTTTTTTAAAAGGGGAAAACCCAATCTATGCTTTTAGTTGTAAGTACATTTAAATCCCTCTAAGAAAATCAACCACAAACAAGTATTAAATTTAAATTATTTAAAAATATATATATTTAAAAAAAAACAACCATAAAACGAATGTTAAAAGCAAAAAAATTAAATTTAAATAAGTATAAGATTTTAATACAAGAAGACTTTTTTTTAATCACAATTAAAACTTAATTTTTTTTTATAAAACATTGTTCAATTTAAAGCTATTTCGTTTCAAAGACTAACAATAGTTTTTAATGTCATTTTAAATTTAATTACAATGAAGTAAAAATGCAACTGACGTAATTTAACTTTAACAATGTAAATATCTTTATTGAGTAAAGTTACATCAATTCACGTTTCGCTTTTCCGTTACGCAGCGAAATCTCGTAACAAGGCCTGCTATCATGATCATGACCATGATCTTGATCATTGTTGCCATCAAGTATATAAATTTATGAAAAAACTGATTATTGATCCATTCAAAAGCTAGTAATTATTTGAAAGCCTAATGAAGGTTGTTACACCTAACTCAACATACAACAACATACAACTGAATTTATTTTCAGTTTAATTAGAATTTCTAAAACACCCTTAAACTAG
>NC_061161.1:16630227-16692869 GCF_022113875.1 Hydra vulgaris
CATCCACTCGTTACAGGAATCTGCTTTAAATGATCCCCTGCGAGTTTCTATCATGACGACATTTGTAGTTGAAATAGCTGCGATCAAGTGTATGTTTAAACCCTTTGAAGCAGGTACTTTCATAATTGCTCTTTTTCCTTGTCTCGCGCGTCCTTGCGTTTTTCTACAAAAAAGGTTAAAATTTGTTTCATCCAACCAAACTATCTGACAACCATTTGTGATATGTTCGTTGATGTTTCTAACATATTCAGCTCTTTTTTGTTTGTTTTCATAACTGTTCATTGTAAAAGGCTCCTTGTGCATTTTTTTTAATGAGAACAATCTGCCTTCGAGGTAATTTGCTATTGTTGTTGTGCTAACGTTTATGTTAAATTGTCTTAATATCTTTGTTTTGATGGCCACCAATGTTAATTGACAATCATTTTTAATCCATGTTAATGTTTCTTCGATTTGATCTTCTGTCAACTTTTTCGGTTTAAAACCTCCTTTTCCGATGAAATTTGAATTTCTGCTGCAAACCCAATTGTATGCTGTCTTATATTTGATACCTAGCATTTGCGCGAGATTCACCCAATCTTCAAATCGCTCCGCACATTCAACAACTCTTCTCCTGTCATTTGGAGAAGATAAAACGTAACGTTTCCTTTCAACTTGTTCAGTTGTGTGTATTTCATGCCGACAAATCGGACAACTTGAATCTGGTTGTTCCAGAACTGGACGTAAACAAATTTGGTGACATTAATGTTGACACGGATTTAGCTTAATCACAGACTTTCGGGTCATAGTGTATTGGCATATAACACAACGATCTTTCAATTCAATTATTATTACTTGTGCATACAAAAGCAAAATTTAAGATTATAACTTAAATTCATGTCCAAAAAGACCTTTTGTAACAACCTACAAACTTAGACTGTGAATTTGCTATTTTAATTTATGTGTTCTCAATTACAAGTTACGATTTCTCAATTACATATTATGATTTCTCAATTATATCTTACGTTTTCTCAATTACATGTTGTGTTTCTTAATTACATGTTACGACTTCTTATTTACATGTTGTGTTTCTCAATTACATATAACGTTTTCTCAATTACATGTTGTGTTTCTTAATTACATATTACGACTTCTTAATTATAACTTTCATGTTCTCATTTACATCTTGAAAAGGTGTAGTCACAAGATTATGGATGGTTTCTGAAGATATTTTATTCCAAGCTTCTCTAAAACACATTTTCAGCTCCAATGTGAATTCAAATTGCATACCATTTTCATAAACCTTTCTAGAAAATATTCCCCATAGATTTTCAATCGGGTTTAGATCTGGACTACATGCAGGCTACTCCATTTCGTTGATATTTTTATCTTTAAACCAAGCTTTTGAAAACTTTGAATTATGGATGGTAGCATTGTCTTATTGAAAAAAAAAACCTTCAACCATCAATTCTTTCCCGTGTTAAATTTTCCCGCCACTTCCCTTATAAGCCCCATAATTAACACACATCTTAAAGTAATTATTAACCATTTTGGAGATATTTTAATTTTCTTTGCAATTTTCCAATTCGATAAGTCTGTATGTTTGTATGTTTTGATTACAGCTAATTCTTCACTTGTTAAATGCTTACCACATCTTGTTTTGCATTCAGGTATCAAAAACAAAACGTTAAAAACTTTATGAGGACTGATTTCACAGTCTTTGTTTAACTTACAAATAATAAAAAAGTCACAAATATGTATCATCAGATCAAAATTTACAAGTGAACTAAAACTAATAATTACTGAGGCTAATTCTATTTGTTACCACAAATATCAAGAATTATACATTTTATACTTTTATCAAATGTAACACAATTTAATTAAGCTATAATATAATCTAAAAAGCTGTGGTTTGTAACAATAACTATATATGTGAGGATACAAAATATATAATGTACAAATTTATTTACAGATTTATAAAATATTGGATTAGTACAAGGTGAGGCTAATTCTATTTTCTCCACTGTATATGCGTTATGCTTGTTTGATTTTTCTAAATATTTACTATACATTCTAAAAAAAAAACTTAAAACTTGACCTTAAAAAAATAACATAAGAGAAAATTTCTGACTAATGTTATCCATATTATGATATGTAATAGAGCTTGAAAGAATAGCAAAAAATTGCTAAATTTCATTTAACTCAGTCAGATTATTTTATTTTAGTTTTTTTAAGTCATGATGCACAACTAAATGTAAACTAAATTATTAATAGAGTGATCAATATATTCTGTAGTTTAAAAAATCTAGTAATTGTATAAAGCCTTAAGCTATGTCAGTATAACATCAGTGATGTTTATAGTATTTGTGCTTTTGAGACTATTTTAAACCGTTTTATGCTTTGTTTAAACATACATTTATTTTTTTTGTTATTTTTTTATTTCTTTTAAATTTGATTTAAAGATTTCCCATTTATCATAAAAAATACATAAATATAAATAAATAAAAACTGTATAAATTTCATTAAAATTTTATATTAAAAAAAATCATTAGTGATTTTAAAAGGCTTTCACTAATAATAAACATTAGTAAAGACTAAAGTTACTAAATTGTTTTAAAACATTTGTCTATTTTTAATAAAATTTTTCATAAAAAATATTAAATGTCATTTAAGTCATTTAAAGGCATATGATCGCCTTCATGAACAAACCTGATGCACCACTATTGCCAATGACCTCTTGCTAATGTTTAGGAAAAATGATAAAATGTGATTGTTAAAAGAACAAATGGTTTTATTTATTAGAACATATAATAACATGTTGTCACTAAGTTAGGTGAGTAGGACAATATATGCAACACTTATTAGCCTAGCTTAAATAATTTTGGCTACCTAGATTTTGTAATGTAAGAATGAATGTTGTCATCGAGAAAATAAATAAGTAAAATACACATGCCTTATACTTGAATAAAAATTAAATGTAAGCCAAAAAAGATCAATATAGCTTTTTTTTTAAATTTAAACCAAAAAACCATGCTTTTTTTCCAAAAAAATCCATAACTATTAGTTTTTTTTTCAACCCTGATCTGTTAGCATGTAAGAATAGTTTGCAGACAACAGACATACCAAATGCTTGGATAGTTCAAATGGGCAACTTTATAGCAGTTTTATTGACAGTAAAACAATAAGTTATGAAAACTGAAGTTTATCTCATAATAACAATAAAATAATTGATTCAATTTTTATTGGATAAATTTATTTATACTTATTATTTAATTATTGACAAAAAAATTTATTTAATAAATGCATAAAATTTTTAAATATTTTTAAGTTTGTTTTAAATGGTAAAGTTTTCATAAGCTATTTAATGTTAAATTTTTTTTTGTTTTAAATTGCGATTTCTAGAAGCTTTGTTATATTTATTTTCTTATATTATTTATTTCAATTTTTTAATGGTACAAACATTCTATATTTTATAATTAACTGATACCATGTGTTATTGGTACATTTTTTGCTTGTACCAATAAAAATTTTAAACAATAAACAAATGAGTCATTTACTGATACTTAATTCCACAAAACAAAAAAAATTATAAACGTAGAATAAAGCATTAAACACATGGAATAAAATAATCACAAACTTAAATTGTTGTTTTCTTTAGGGTTAGAAAAATGATAAGTTTTTAGCACTTTAAAAATTAATTTTAAAATTAGGGTGGACTTTCAAATATAAGAATAACTTTTGAAAATAACAATAATTAATTGTTTTGAAAAGAAGAACAAAAAATCCATGGCATAAATTTAAATTTGTTTTGTGGATATTGTGATATGCAATGCAAATTATTTTCATAAAGAATTCTTTTAATAATTTTGTAACTTGATTATTACATACAATAATTTTTTTATATTTTTAAATCATTGCTATTGTCTATCAATATTTATATTTTTAATTCAAGCTTTTTTGTACTTTTTCAACCCCTTTAATGTATTTTTCAGCCTTAAACAAACTAAGCTAGTAAACCTGCTCCTACTTTTATGCTTATAAATAAACACATCCATATTAAACACTTTCATTAAAGATATAACTATATTTGTAAGTATATTCCCTTATTTAATGTTCCTGTTGAAAATTTTTCAATTGATTTTAAACCAATACCTTTTAAAATGGTTTGAACAACCATTTGGTTTAAACCTACTAACACTGTTCAGTAGAAATTATTTAGTCTTATAAAGTGAAGCTTAGTTTGAATGATTTACAGTTACACTTGAAAAACTTAAAAAAGTTATACTTTCTTAAAGCAAAAAAGGTGTTTTTCTTTTAAATCAAAATTTATGAATAAATTTTTACAAATAAAATTGTAATAAATAAATAAATAAAACAAAAGTAATAAGAACCATAGATTTGAGCCATTACTAACTACAAAATAAAAAGAAGGCCTTAAATAAAAATTAAAATGGTCATTTATTGAAATCCTGTTAAAGAAAATCTTTTAAAAAATTAAGTTTTTTAAATAACAATTTCTAAAAGAATTTTACAACTCAGTAAGTTTTTTGAACTAAATTTAGACTAATAAAATGTTTATGAGTTTTTATTTGAATAAAATTGTCTATAATATAAAATCTAAACAGTATAAAAAAACTTAAGTACACATGTGCACATAGCAACAAGTTAATTCTTAATAATAATATATATATATATATATATATATATATATATATATATATATATATATATATATATATATATATATATATATATATATATATATATATATATATATATAAGTGCATAAAAAAAGTAAATATATATAAAAACAAAATGCATAAAAAAAGTAAAAACTTTAGTCTTTTAATATATTGTCTTTTGTAAATATTAGTATTTTTAAATTAAAAAGTTCTTTATTGACTTTTAATTAAAAAGTTAATAGAGTTTTTCTTTTCTTTTTTATTAAACATTAAACCTGTGATATTCAAAAAATCTTAAAAATGTCAAAATTAATTAAATTTTAAACTGCAAATAAGATTTCACAATTTTACTGAAAAAAAGGAGGCTCTACAAACATCTTATCAATAAATTAAAAAAAAAAAAACATTAAGCCTTATTAAGATTTTTTGTTTTTTACAAATAAAAAGTTTTTTACAAATAAAAAAAAAATTAAAAAGGTAATGACACCCAAAAAATGCTATTGAAATAAATTAAAGTTTTAAGAAATTACAGTATGTCGCTTTTTGAAGTTCTTTTATTTCTTCTGGAGTAAGCTTTGTTCCTTTTGCACCCATTTTTATGTTGGTTATATATATATTTTCTAAATAAAATTTAAAAACTTTAGAAGATTACTATCTCATTGTAAATAATTATGAATCTATAATTATAAAAAAAAATATTTCATTTAAATAAAATGTAAAAAAATAATTTCCAATAAAATCTTTGAAAAAAATCTTTACAATTAAAATAAAAATTAAAAAACAAATTATGTTACTATTTAAAAAAAAAAACAACCTGAGCATCTGTACAGCTGCAGATTTTAAAACTATTTAAATTTATTAAAAAAGGAAATTTAAAAAAATTTAAATAGAAATTCAAACAACTTTCAATATATAATTACCAAAAATAATTTTTAATTTAAATATAATGTAAAAAATAATTTTCAATCAAATCTTTTAGAAAGATCTTTACTATTAAAATGAAAATTAAGAATAATTTGTTTACTAGTTTTAAAAAAATAACAACCCAAAATCTGTACAGTTGCGAAGTTTAACAACAGTAAATGATAAAGTATACAGTAATTAAAAAAACTTTGGAAATAAAAAATTAAAAAAAAGTTTAATTTGCATATGTATATATATATATATATATATATATATATATATATATATATATATATATATATATATATATATATATATATATATATATATATATATATATATATATATATGTATATATATATATATATATATATATATATATATATATATATATATATATATATATATATATATATATATATATATATATAACCACACACACAAAACACAACACAACACACACTCACACACACACACACACACACACATACACAACAAATAATAAGTATCAAATTTTTCAGTAAAAAAAAAATATTTAAAAAAACAATTATTACATTGACCCAAACACAAAGTGAATGTAGTGGCATTCCCTACATGTTCTATCTAGATAGCTAGTTAATGCATGTACTGAGGTCCATGCAGGTACCTATTTCAGTATAAGGCCATCAGTGTTCAATCAACTAAATTCAAAATTGTAATCATAAAAATTGCATCACTAAAATATTAAAGTATCAAAGCAAAACTTAAACTTAAAAAATTAAACAAATAATAAAAACTTATAATAATATAAAAACATATATAATTCTAGTTACATTTTTATAATATAAAATTTTTCAACAATTTTTTCTGACACATGTTTTTTCACTTATGCAATTTTGCTTTTTAAATTTTTTAGCAACAATTGCTATTCAAAATAATTACCGTTTAATATTACGTATATAAATTATATTATTACATATAACGTATATAAATTATGTCTTAACTCAAAGCCTCAGTCAGTGTATGAACTAGAGACAGTTTATGTGCAGCTAAATATTTTTTTATACAAATACATATATATTTATATCATAAATATATACATGTTTGTGTAATTTGTATAATGGTGGTTTACATGTATTACATTTTAATCATGATTTTTAAAAGGACTGTATTGTACTTATGGACCCTGTGTACATGTTGTTTAAATTAACTACATTAATAAAATAGAAATAATTAAAAATAAAATAAATGTTATAAAAACAAAAACAAAGAATAACAAAAAAAAATCTTTTTACATTAACTTAGTCCTTCATACCTAGGTAGTAACTACCCAAACCCTCAGTTAATGTGCATACTTAACCCTATGTAAATGACTGTATTTCAGAATGGCATTATCAAAGACATCTTTTATTTGTGTATACACAAATATTATTGTGTAAATGTATGTATGTATGTATGTATATATGTATACACACACTCGCACACACATATACATGCACACACACACACACACACACACACACACACACACACACACACACATACACACACACTTAGACTCACACACACGTTTATGAGATAAAAATATCAGCAAAAAATTTTTTAATTCTATTTTCTTTTTAAACTAAAGAATTTTCTAAGTGTTTTAATATGTTGACCTTGACCAGTAATCTATTGGATATAAAAATACTATTTACATTAACTGTAAAAGATCATCTATATTTAAAAATTATGTGAAACAACATTTTCTTTATCCCTGAAAAAAAAATCAAAAACTTTTTTACCTTTTTTTTGATGCAATTTAAAAAATACAACAATATTTGAAGACTTTATCACAATTAAAACGTTTTACTAAAACACACTGACTTTATCTTTAAACGGGAATGAAAAATGTAATAAAATGTAAAAAATTAACTTCATGATTGTATCGCTTTTTCGAATTAAATAATATTAACTTATTCCCTAAACAGGTTTGAGAATATTTTTTTGAGAATTTTTAATTATACTTGAGCTACGAAACGTATAAATTTGCAATCAATTTTTAATAATATAGTTTCATAATTGTTTCGTCCAATTAGAGGGCGACACTGACATCAGCCATTTTAGCAGAAATAAGCTTTTTTTAATGTTAAGCATGTGTTTCTATATCACTGTTAAAATAAACCCGGTACCGTAATTTTTGGGGTGTTATGACAACTGTGTTGTTTAAAAAGTTGCTCTGAGAGGTAATCAGTTAATCTTCCTGGTGTAAAAGATTTCCGAATAACTTATATCGACATCTATAGTTTCATCAAAAATGCTTCTGAATAAAAATTATATGGCTTTAATGCAAATGATATCTTTAATGCTCTTATTTTAAAAATTATTTTTTTATGCGAAAATATTTTTGATTAAACAAAATTTATGTTATTTCGTAAATTCTGATATGATAAAAATTTTTTGTAATAGTAGTATTTCAATGCATTTGAAAATTCAAAAAATATATAAATTACTTTTAATGCGATGTGTTGCAAAAGTGACACAGAATATATTAGTTTTATTGCTATTATATTATATTAGCAACATCTAAATAAAATTGTTTTTTTATTATTTTAAAATGATGTATTATTACCTTTAAATAGTTCATTTTTATTTTTGAAAAATTATTTAATAAAAGCTTTCTTTATTTTTATAGTTATTTTTAACAAAAGTTATAAATAACTATAATAAAAATAACTATATCATAACTTTTTTTTCATTTTAGAAAACTTAATATGATGAAAAAAAACTTTTAATGCAGCCTGGTTTTATATCTTTTTTTTGGTGACTAAACTTATCTTGTTTAGTTATAAATGTTAACAAAAACGTTTTATTTGTTCATAGATAATATGCAATGGAAGTAACTACATCTCCAAAGAATTCAAATGAACTCACAGAGAAAAATATCAAATTAGCTCAATCTGCAATAGTGCAAAGTAATAAATTAAAATGTCTTAAAAACAGATATAACTCTTCAGCTCTACCATCTTTAAATGAAGATAGTATAGAAGTTAAAAAATATTTTAATCGTATTCAAGCTGATATTAGATCGACTAAATCTATCATCTCAAAACTCACAGATACTCTCCTTAATGTTGATGAAGAAATAAAATCACTATTAAAACTTCAAGATAATGTAGAGAAAGTTCTTGATCATATTAGAAGAGATTTGCTTTTAAATGAAAAGTCAATTAAAATAAGAAAATTGCGACCCCAAAATGAAAAGGTGTATTATTTTATTAAGTACTTGTGATATTATGTTATGTGTGTATATATATATATATATATATATATATATATATATATATATATATATATATATATATATATATATATATATATATATATATATATATATAGATATTAAATGTGGTAGTGGTGTAGTGGTAAAGCGCTTGCTTCATCAAGAGGTTCCAAGTTCGATCCCCACCATATCCCTGGTAGTACCGCGCTCAATTCGTTTCTCCACGCAGCGCCCTTGTTCGTCAAGGTTGGTGTTTCGGAGTTATAGAGTTGAGAGAGGGTTATAACCACAAATAAGTAGCCTCCTCGTCTGTAGTGGTCTTCTCAGAGATGAATTAACAAAAAAATAAATATGTGTGTGTGTGTATATATATATACATATATATATATATATATATATATATATATATATATATATATATATATATATATATATATATATATATATATATATATATATATATATATATATATATATATATTCAGAGCCAGCTCGTGAGCATTTCTAATTGTGTGCAAAAATAATTGCCACCCTTAATAATGATCAAATTTTATCAGAATGACTGATAAAATTTGATCATATTTTTTGGCAATTTTTCATTTACTGTTGTTCTTAAAATTTGCCACCTGTGTGCTTTGCACACTTCACACACGCTACCAGTTGGCACTGTATATATATATATATATATATATATATATATATATATATACATACATACATACATACATACATACATACATACATACATACATACATACATACATACATACATACATACATACATATAGTTCGAAATATATAGAGTTCAAAATTCAGAGTTCGTAAAAAAAAGAAAATATATATACATATATATTCAGAGTTCGAAAAAAAAAAAAAAAAAAGTATATATATACATTTTAGATACACAATAATACTGTCATACTGAATAGGTAGCTGCAGAGGCTTCAGTAGATACATTTACAAGCTATCTAAATAGAATATGCTAAGGTGTGTTGCTACACAGACTATTGGTTTAGGTTGTAGCAGTAATAATTTTTTTTATTATTCTTTGTTTATTCTTTTTTTTCTAATAATTTAAAGTACAAATTTTAAGAATTAAAGTACACAAATATATTAGGAAATTATGTTATCTGTTAACATACTAATTGTTTCAGTACATAAATTGAAACAGAAGTTAGGATTTAAGCAAGCCAGTAAAGCCATCTAAATATATATTATAATATATTTTATATACATGTCATTTTTTAAATTTGACTCTACACGTGTCCTTGAAATATCAGCCAATACATAATATAAATATTTATTAATCTGAACAACTTACTTGAAATATATATCATTGATGCTATTTTATTTGATGATGTAACAATATTATTTCAAATTCAACAGCAACAAGAACGAGTTAGGCACCATTATGATTTTAATTAAATCAAATTATTTTAGTTTTTTATGAAAGAAAAAAATCTTTAATAATATACTTTTTATTTTTAATACTGAGTTTTATTTAGGTTTAAGTTACTTCAAGTAAATAGAAATGATTACATGAAATTTTACATTTTCTTGAGTAAATTTTGGGTTTTTTAATAGGATAGAGATGCTGCAGATGATTTTCTTCTCAGTGAAAAAAGTATTCTTCTACAAATAAAAAAGTTGTCAGAGTTTCAGCTTAGATCTATCCAAATCCAACTTCAGGTTCTTAGCAATGCAAGAAAAATATTAAATAATGTTGTTTCAGAATGTAAACATTCTCTTAATATTATTTCTCATGGGGAAACTTTATTGGGGTTTCCAAATAAATCCACACAAAAAACAAGTTGCAATATAGGTATAATATGTTTTAAATTTAGATTAGTAATGTGTTTTAAAATTTTTCATTATATTGCTTAAAAACATAGGCTAACATTTTGGAGCGGGGCTGAAGATTTCCTTTCTTATATAATTCTAAGGGTATATTTATACATAGTTTCTTTTAGAACTACTATGAAGACAGGGGAATGGGCTACATACACTTATATATGTTTCACAAAGTGTCAGCCAATGCTTTAAAGTATAAAGTTTTCGTGAATTAATATAAATACATTTTTGCCTAATTTGGAAAGAATTAATAAGTTCTTTTGACTGTTTAATATATATGACTCAAATTTGGCATGAAGACATAATGATTTTTATTCAATATGTCTTATTTAAAGTTATAAGAATAATTTTAGTTACTTATTCTGGTATAAACAATGTTGGTGCATACATATCTGAAGCCACACAAGCTATTTCAATGAGCTATGATGCCATTAAGAGTTCACGACAATTAAAGTCTACAGTTGTAATCAAAATGAAAGAAGTTACTGCACTTCAAAATGGGATACATTCAAATGTTAATGAATTTTTAATGAAAAAAGTGGCAGAATCCGAATCAACAAAGGTAAGCATGAAAATTTTTTTTAATTTATTTGCTGATTTATTTACTTATAGTTACAAAAAATAAATAAAATATTTAGACGAGCTGTGATATGTATCACAGCTTGTTTGATTATTTTATTTTTTGTGTAGAGTATAACAACAGTAGATGTCAGACTGTAACAGCTTTTTACAATTTTGCATATAATTGCCATAAAGGTTTTTGAGTATATTTAAGTTTTTTGCATACACAACATCTTGTTGTAAATGGTTCCATTTGTCCTCTATTCTATTTATAAATAAATTATGTTGACTGTTTTTTTTTTTTTTTTTTATGCTTTGTTGTCTACATATTCTTTTATTGTTCCCTCTTGTAATTAATTTTTCTATAAATATAGGAAGGTTGTACCACTTAATTACATCTAAGTTATTCATAAAACTGTATAGTTGCACTGCAACTCTATAACTTTGAAACACAAAGCTTGACAAATAAGGCTGCTGTGCAGAGAAACAAGTTGAGCACGGTACTACCAGAAACATGTTCGGATCAAACTTGAAACCTCTTGCTCATGAGGCGAGCACTCTACCACTATCACATAACAAGTGAAATGAAAAAAATACTGATTAAAAAATGAAATGCTTTAAGCCATTAAAAAAATTTTTTAATATATTATAAAATTGTTTCATGTTATAAGTTTTATATAAAATTATAATTCAAAATAAGTAAATTTTACCCCCATAATGCTATATACTAATATGAAGTTTTGTTCCTTATTTTTATTTTTTTAAACTCAAGTTAGGGTTGCCAGGTGTCTGGTTTTTACAAAGGAGAACACATTAAAATATTTATTTTTACAAGTTTAGCGCTGTATTCTCCCTTATAAAAGAGAGACATCTGGCAACCCTAATTAAATGATACTTTATTTTTTGATTTTTTTATTTTATTGATTTTTTTTTTCTCAGGTTTGAAATTAAACTTTTATGATAATCATTTTTTTACTAATAATATTTTTATATTACAGAAACGTTTGCAATGTTGGAATGGAGAGAATCTTATTGCGTTGCATCATGACTCAAGATGTCAGTTTATTACTGATATTGCAAGAGGGCGATCCTTGGTATAAGTCTTTTTTTCAATATTTTGAAATTACTTTTTTTAGTTTCAGGTATTTATTTAAATATGAACGTTGGAATTATTTTATATTACTTATAAACCTCAGTAACTTATTATTTACCCGGTCCAGTATCTTATTATTTGTAGGGTCCAGTATCTTATTATTTGTAGGGTCCAGTATCTTATTATTTGTAGGGTCCAGTATCTTATTATTTGTAGGGTCCAGTATCTTATTACTTGTAGGGTCCAGTATCTTATTATTTGTAGGTTCCAGTATCTTATTATTTGTAGGGTCCAGTATCTTATCATTTGTAGGGTCCAGTAAATTATACAGATTTAACATTGTCTGAGCGAAGTTGCCCAATTCATAGGAATAGAACAATACCATTACTACCTGAAACTAGGCTACTTAATGAAAAAAATGCAGCACTAGAAAAGTACTTTGATGCTATTTCTAAAAACGTAGAGATGCTAAAACTCACCCAGCAAAGATTAAAAAATGACATTAGTGATAAAAGGGCTGCTATTCAAGTTGATGCTTCTGTTGTTCGTTATCGAAGACAAAAAAATAATCACTGGAATGATACATCTTTTTTATAAAAATTATATATATATATATATATATATATATATATATATATATATATATATATATATATATATATATATATATATATATATATATATATATAAATATATATATATATATATATTATATTATAAAATTATTTTTTATACATAAATAGATTAAATTTATATCAAACAGTAACTTTTTCAATATGTTGATATTATTTTTTTATAAATGATTTTTTTTTTATAAAGATTTTTATACATTAGAACATTATTTTTTATATATGATTGACTTGTGAACTTTTGTTTTAAGTACGATTCTTTTCTTGTAATAAAATCTTTATTTTTCTAATTTTGATTGTCTTAATTGAAAGCATTAATATGAGTAACGGGGAAGAGATAAGGTCAAAAGTGTACATGTTTTCAAAATACTCATAAAGTATATAATGCAACAAGGATAAGTAAAATTAAAATTTTAGCTTTGTTGTATATAGCACTTTTTTATCAAAGAGAACCCAAAGAGATTTTATAAAGTCATAATTTTTTTGAAAGAGTTATTTAATTTAGCTGTTTTTTAAAACGTAATTAAAATCGTTCATTGCTTTAAGTAAGAATGAGTGCTGTAAAAAATAAGTTGCTAGAGTTGCGTGTGCGTGTAAGTTGTGTGTGCGTGTGTGTATGTGTGCGTGCGTGTGTGTGTGTAGTTATCAAAAGTCCTTAGGGGTCGTCCATAAATTACGTCACGCAATTTTTGACCAAATCTGACCTTCCCCCCCCCCCCTCCCCTCATCACAAAATTTTAATACTTAAGAATCAAGTTTTGTATGAGTCGTCACAAAACCACCAACCCCTCCCCTCCCATCCTATAACGTGACGTAATTTATGGACGAGTCCTTACAGTCTTATATCAAAGCACCTTGGAAGAGCATTTAACTAGAAAGTTCATGCCTGATTCTTTACCAATTATTAGTTACCAATGTTGCTTATTAGTCACCAATGTTGCTTATTAGGCAAGAGCCGGCGTTGAGCCAGAACTCTAACTACTGCGCCAAGGCTGCATTTTTTAACTATGAAATTAATTTTTTATTTTTTTGAACAATCGTTTAACAATATTCAAAACGAGTATTGATATCGTCGTTATTTTATTTAAATTACATAAAATATAAAGACTTTTAAGTTTTTGTTTAAAAAATAAAATTTTTATTTAAAAAATAAGATTTTATATTTAAAGTGTTAAGCTGCTTAATTAAACTAAAATAAATCTTTATTTTGTCTCTTTATTGTTATTTTTACGAACAAAAAAAAATAATTTAAATCAGCTATTGTATTTGTCATTTATATGGAGATACAGTTTCCAGAGGAATCATTCTTTTATTCACTATTAAAATCATAATGGGCATCACCCGCAATAATTGTTTCAATGAAAAGTCGTTTACAAAAACCGCATCAGCTTAGCTTATTTTTTTGCTTAAAATATCTTTATTTTTAGACTAATTAATAGCTATTAACATTGTATCTCAACGTGTGACGCCTTTTTTTTAGAAAAGTTTATTCATTTAATTGTACTTGTGAGTCAAAGTGCATTATTATCGATTAATGCAACAATATTCGAATATATTGCGCAGACAAGATAAGTTAGAAAGATAAAAAAAAAGACGAAAACTTTTCAATACCAAAATTAGGGTAGCTTAAGCGTATATTTAAACACGTATTCTATTAAATGTTTGAACGTTCATTTTTAGGAGTTTAAAAAGATAGGTTTTATTTATTTTTAACTCTCGCTTTATTCCATTGACTACTTCAATTTGTTTTAGCCGAATTTATTTTTTAAATGACATTTGTATTTAAATAGAAAATTAGGTTAATTTAAAATTTAGTTCAACTGAACCAACAGTTTAGTTCTTTTTGTGGTTAAGCGTTGACGGTAAAAATACTAAATGCAAAAACGCTATCATTTCTGTAACTTAATTAAGATTAAATTGATAGTAGGGTTAGCTTTTATGTTAAAAACTTTGAAAAGCAAGAACACTATAAGTGTAACACAGAGTAAATATCAGCAACGCAGTGTTAGTGACGCATACATAGTATTTTTGCATTAACCGATAATAAGAATCCACTTTTATTCACTTGTATAATAAGATGAATAAATCTTTCTATAATAAATATTTTTATAATAAAGTTATGGGCTCCGAAACCGTTTCCAAAACGCTAATATATATTATTCAGCGCTCTTAATTGTTGTTGTAATATATATTACTGAGCACTGGTATTATTGCACTTCTATTATTATTAAGCTTTATTTTTTAGATTTTTATCTTTGAACTTGCGAAATTCGTGTAACCGAAAGCTAGATTTCAGATCAGCATTATATTGGTCTGACTAAAAGATAATGAGAAATTTTTCTAAAAATGTCTAAAAAGTTCTGGACGTTTTGAAAAGTTTTTCATTACTTAAGTTTATATAAAGGCGTAATTTTGTCTACAATAGGTCAATTAAAATTCTTTGCGCCATCACAAATTAAAAAATAATTAAAGCCAGGTTTAATTCTTTTTTTATCAAAAGTAATAAAACTAATAAAATGGAGATTCTCTACTTGCAGATAAACGTTTTCTTTCGTATTACTTAATTCTAATTAAACAGTATTAAAAATCATTTGCGGCGCTTCCTCTTTTATAAGTTGCAGTAAGATTCGGTGTGTGGAGCAACTTTCAAGTGTTGGCTTCAATGCTTTTTTAATGGCAAATTGTCGTTGTATGATTGACTTAACTAGCTGGAGGGAGAACAAAACCGAAAATCGTTTAAAACCGTGGTACCGGCATGCCAAAATAGTGCCTTTGTGTTGAAAAAGAAAAATTTTGAAATGGATTCTGTAAGCTTTGAAAGCTGTAATTAAAGTGAGTTATTGTCTATAAAGTTGATTGGATAAGCTTTTAACAACTATTCGAACTATCAAGAACTATCAAAAAAAAACTATAACAAAAATTATGATCTAAAGTATCTCTACTACTTGTTTAAACCATACCTTTAAAAAAATAAAACAAAATAAAAGTATCTTTTGCTTCCCCGTTTAGCTATAGATATGGTAGGTTCTTAAAGAACGTTTTTTTGACAAGGAACTTACTAAATCTCTACAGGATTTTATTTTGTATTAGCTTTTGCTGGATTTAAAAACAAAAAGCTATATTTTAAAGATATGAATATAAAATACTTTTTTGAAAATTCGGCAAAAAATACTACCCATTTTAATCAAGACATTTATTAATTCTTTTTTTATCTTGAAATCTGTTAGTAGTATAATAAATAAATCAGTAAACATTGTTTACCAATATTTCTTAACTTTTGCAATACTTCGCTTGATTATGACGTCTTAAAACAACATTTTTTAAAGTTAATAATTTTTTTAAAAGTTGAGTGTGATTGTTTAACTTTAAGTTATGATAATTTTTGCCGTATTTTATTAAAAACTACTTTACTACCTAGATTGCTCCTTGAAAAATGACGCATTTTTCTTTGTTTTTTCTCCAGGTATGTTATACCTCTTCTAAATTGCATAAAAAATTTATACCATTACGATAAGAATATGATTTATTATGAAAATTGGATTTATTTCGCTGATTTGACGTAAACAGATGTTTTAATTTAATTACAAAATAAAAAGCGTCTACCATTTTTTAATATAGCTTATTTTGTATTAATTTAAATTAAAATATCTGTTTACGATAACAAAACGTATCCTTATTAATAAATTATCTTTAATATACAATATAATATGCCATATTTGTAAGGGTTATATATACCCTAGTTATTCAAGTAATAATATCATATTACTTGAATAAAGAAGCTTAAAATAACCCCTCGAAATATTGTATATTATATTAAAAATAATTCTTTAACAAGGAAAAGATTAAATACCATAAAATAGATATATTAATTTAATAACAAAAATTTATTTATGATGCAATATTTAATGGTTTTTATTTTTTATTAAATTATTATATTACTTAGCATTGTTATACGTTTATTGACTGCCTACGCTAATAAGTCAAATTAGTTGAGAAAGTAAAATATAAAATAGATTTTAAAAATATAAAATAGATTTTGTAAGCTTATTTTTATTTTCAATTTAATTGCAATTTTGTCCTTTTTTTGTGTAAAAAAGTTTCGAATAATTTATTCCAAAGAGATATAATAGCCGGAGGGAGAACGAAGCCGAAAATGAAAAATCTTTGTTGTATAATTATTCCAGCGGCAAGTCAAAATGGCGCTTTTGCAAAAAAATAAAAAATGTTAAAATGTAATTTGTAAGCTTTAAAAGATGTAATCAAAGTGGATTAATCTCTTAAAAGTTTATTGGATAGGTTTTTAATAACTATTCGATCAATTAAGAAGTTTAATTACAACAAAAATTAAGTTAAAAAACGATTAAGGCGAAGTAATTGTTTCTTGCACAACTCAATTAAAGGTATAAATATCAATGTTTTAGACATTAATTTAACCTTATTTTTTGCATGACTGTTCAGCTCTAGGTTTGTTACATTCTTTAAGAATGTTCTTTCGCCCAGGCACTTATTAAATCTCTCCAGGCTTTTATTTTGTGTTGTAGTATTTTTGCTGAATTTAAAAGCGAATTGCTTTATTCTAAAAATAAAGATATAAAAAACCTGGCAAATATATTTCCAACTCTTATCTAGACATTTATTAATTCAACTCTAATCTAGAAATTTATAATTAGTAGTTCAAAAAGCACAACTAAAAAATAACTTCAAAAATTGTTTACGAATTTTTTAAACTTCCATCTTTTATTTTTAAAGCTTCAATTGCTTACGTTTTGAAACAATATCATTGGATAACTTTTGTTAAAAGTGAAATGCAATTGGTTAACTTTAAATTATGATAATTCCACGGTGTTTAATAGAAAATTGTTACTACAAAGACTGTTCTTTGAGAAATGACGTATTTTAACTTCGTTCTCCCTCCAGTCTATTAAAACTCTATGTTTATTCTAATAAGAAAGCTATAAAATGAAATTAAAAAAAAAAAAAAATTGGTATTGGTTCATTTTATTTAATTAAAGGCGAGTTTCCACTCATCCGTTTTTCTACGGGAAAGAAAAATAATTACGTGAGCATGCGTAATAAAAGATTTTACTTGTCCGAAAGAAAACTGCGCATGCTCACGTGATTATTTTTCTTTCCCGTAGAAAAACGGATGAGTGGAAATTCACCTTAAGTAAAGTGATGGCGGTCAAATAAAGTTGTTTTATCTTTAAAAAAGATATTATTTAACTTTGTGATATTATTTAAAATAAAAGATATTTAACAGAGTGATACCTCAGAAGCGGATCCAGCATTTTTTGGTGTTTGAGATAGCTAACTTCCAGACATGGAGCAAACTCCAAACATTTATATGTTTATACTTATATCAAATAAGGATGGTTTGCAAAAAATTGCGATGATTGGAGCCTGGGAACAAAAAAGCCCCAAAATTTGAGATGTACCTGCCCCAAATGTGAGAGCAACAAGTTGATAAAATATTTTTTGTACTATTCTCAACAAGACTTATATTTATCCATAAATTTTAAATTTTATTGTAAAATATTTCAGCGTTCAAAAATTATGACCATGTAAAGTTTGAATCCCCCTCAATTCGAAGGGGTTACAATTTTTATATGATCATAATTTTTGAGCGCTAAAATATTTTACAATGGAATTTAAAATTTATTGATAAATATAAGTCTTGTTAAGAATAGTACAAAAAATATTTTATCAACTTGTTGCTCTCACGTTTGGGGCAGGTACGTCTCAAATTTTGGGAGGCTCCAATCATCTCAATTTTTTGCAAACCATCCTTATTTGACATAAGTATAAACATATAAATGTTTGGAGTTAGCTACATGTATGGAAGTTAGCTATCTCAAAGACAAAAAATGCTGGATCCACCGCTGTACCTCATTGGAATGCTTTACCTTAAAAAGTTGTTTCTGCAATGACAGTAAATTCTTTTAAAGCTAGACTAGATAAACATTTGTTAACGGCTGTTAAAGTATAAATTTTAAACTTTATACTCCGCGACAATCGTCGTTACAGCAGTTTGTATTACTATTACTATTACTATTTTAAGATTTTATCATAAAATAATAATTTTTTCTTTAACTTTTTGATCAGTCAAATAAAGTTTAAAATAACAACTCAATCAGAAGTTCAATAAGAACAGATGAACCAGTAGCTATTTCTGACCAGACTGAAGAAAATGAAGTAGTAACGCAAACCGTTTATTTAATAAAATAAACGGTTTATTGTGATACATTTGCTTAGCTGAAGCTAAGGCAAGCAATTCTGAATCTGAACTCGATGAGTTGCGTAGAAAAACAATATCTTAATAACAATTTCAGAATAGTCAAGCTAAAATTAAAGGAGGGTTTGAATGATGATGAGTTCATTGAATTGCATAGAAAAACAGCGTTTTCATCTCAGAAAAAACTAAACCATAGTTAATAGAGGATTAGACGACTGCAAGTTAGCTGAGTTGAGAAAAAAAAAGTGAAGCTGTGAAGAAAAAGTAATTTGTTTGGAGATTACGTACAGGTTTTATTTGGAAATTTCTTAAAGATAAGGATAAGCAAATTATAGCATTTAAAGCAAAGATTCGTTTATACAATAGCAGTTTGTCTTTTAGGTGGAGTGAATCTGGCATTTAAACAATGTTTGGAGGACCTCCTGTTATAAGTGTACATGAACAGGTATATCACAGTTCAGGAAACTTCAGTTATCACAGTAAACTAAAATTTTATAGTTCTCGTCTTTAGGGGCCATCCATAAAGGACGTCATCCAAATAGGGGGGAGAGGGGGTCGAGATAAAAAGGACAAGGGGAGGGGGGAGGTTGTCAGAAAAGGACGTCACTTTATAGATTTTTTATTTTGGTTTAATTAACATGAAAAACTATGTAAATACGTGTTTTTAAGAAGATGAATGATAATATTTTAAAGGTGTAGCAGCAGATTCAAGCATCATTGCGAGATGAAATTTTTTTTGGGGGGGTTTAAAATAGGGGAAGGGTCAGGATTTTGTGACGTCCTTTTCAAGGGGAATGAAGGGAAAAAGGATAACTGGTGACAAAAGGAGGGGGTAGGGGTCAAAAATTGGCTAAAAAATGGTAACGTCCTTTATGGATGACTCCTTAAGTAAATAAAACATCTTTTTGTACTTAAGACTTTCTTGTTTTAAAAATAGTTGCTTATCGAGTACAGTTTTATTTTGTATGGAATACGCTAACCCACTATTTTGTTGTTATTTTTTTAGGGAAAACGTTTTACTATCATACTTCTTAATCTAGTGGTAATTATTACTTTTGTTATATAGAATTCGCTAAAATGAAGAAACTTAATTAAAATTGATTGATTTTCAAATGTTTTTTAATAAAAGTTACGGGGCTTAGTGATAAGACTATTTTTGTCTTCTTTTTACTCCGGCCATGTAAATATTTATTTATACATTTTGGTATTATAGCAATATTTAAACGGCGAAATAATTACATATATATATAAAAAAAAAAAAGTGAACTGATAATAAAGCAATTCTATTTACGGACGGATTTGTATTTATGTTTTGTGCAAAATGTTCTAATTTTTTAGAAGAAAAAACTATGAAAATAAAATAACAAATAGAGTAAAAAAAAGAATTTTAGAAAAATGAACTTAAAAAACAAAAAAAATAGACAGAAAAATTATTTGCTCAAAATATTTTTGCGTGTTTTAAATTATAAAATGGCATTTTATAATGCCTATTGGCAGAAAATTTTAATGACAACCTATTTTCAATCTAAATTCTGTATTTCACGATAGCACCTGCTTTAAAGTTCTCAATGAACATCAAATGCAGCTGCAGATTATATCAAAATTGTTACAATCAATGTAAAAGAAAATAATGAATGCATATTTTGACTCCGCTAATAATCTCAATCAAGGTTAGCTAATACACACCAAACTATTAATCGTTAAACAAAAATTGATGAGAGAAGTGTTTGTTCCTCGCTGTTGCAACTTTTTAGATTTTATTCCGATTTTTTTTGTTAAGTTACAATTTTAGTTAGAAAAGAGTGTTTAGTTATTTTCGATCATTTAAACTGTTAAACTAAGTTTTGTAAAAATCAAAACTTTTACATATACCGTCAATCGTCAAAACAGTTTTTTAAAAAGAAAGTGTAAGTAATTTTTCTTTATATAGGAACCGCCCACACACAAGACTGGACGCCACAAGACCACTCAACAAAACTAAACACCATAGAGTCATGATATTGTACTAACCATCACAGAGTCATGATATCGTATCTTAAACGTATCTTAAACGTACCTACGAAACGTACAAGTTATAATAATACAACAAAAACCTTCAAACTGTAGATAATTTTGTAACGATTTATTTTATGTGTATTATTAACAAAGTAAACTTTTCAAAGTAAACTTCCAAAAGTTTACTATAAAATAAATATTTAAAAAATATATAAAAATAAAAATTAAATTATATTTAAATATACAATAATGTTTATAAATGATATCAAATAAACTTATTATAATAAATTTAAATATATTATAAAGTATTTTCCGCGATCGGGTTAAAGAATAATCTAAAACATTAAATGCAAAATATAAATTTCTTAAATTCCAATTAGTTTTATAAACTGAAAATTTTTATGGTTTATATCAGAGTTTCTTCCATCTTTAAGAATGGAAAGCATAACGAATCAACTATATAAAAGTGTAAAATATAAACTTACTAAGATGGCTTTTCGCTTTAATATAAATTGACGTAGCTTTTATTTAGGGTGAGATTTTTTTATTACGCAAAACATTTTGCTCACCTTCTTATACAGAACACTTAAAAAAGATAACATGCGCGTAATAAAACGCTGTGTAAAAATGTTAAAGCAAGTAAAACAACGTTTACTACATTGTGGGTATGAACACGTATTGAAACAACTTTAGATACAGAAGAACGTTTATAATAGTTCGTTCCACAAAACGTTCGTTCCACACATAATTTGTTTAGAGTTTTATACTTTTGTAAAGTATTTTTAAAATTCAAAGTTTAACCTTTTTTTTTTGTTTTAAGCAACTGTTGTTTAACTTTTCTTTTTTTTTTTTTTATGTTCTTAATTTATTTCTCGGTTTTACATTAATTACAGGACTCAAGTATTTTCTTTATCTTATTCTTTATTTATTTTTTTTATAAAATTTGATGACATTCATCGTTAGTTCTGTTGACATTTATTAGGTTAGTTATGATGTGGAGGTATGTTAGCATAATCAGTTTGAGATTAAGTTTAAAAAATACATATCCCTCCAACATGACACCTATTTGTGTGGAAATGTTAAAAACTTTACATATAGTTACTCAAAAATTTAAGAAAGGTCTATATATATATATATATATATATATATATATATATATATATATATATATATATATATATATATATATATATATATATATATATATATATATATATATATATATATATATATATATATATATATATATATATATATATATATATATATATATATATATATATATATGGTTGTCAGACTTCGGCTTTTACGAAGGAGAACACAGTAAAAAAAATTTTTTTTTATAGGTTTGGCGCTATATTCTCCTCCGATAAAGCCGGACGTCTGGCAACCCTATATATATATACAGCTTTTCGATGCTTTAAAGACTATTTTTGTCTTCAAAATGATAAGTCAATAAAACTACTATACATGCCTCTTGTTCGTCCGCATTTAGAGTTTGCACTGTCTTTTCTAATTAAACCGGAAGAGTACAATGTCTAGCATTAGTGGCGTAACTATAAATTTGGTTCCCCCCTCCTGCCAAAAAAGTAAAGCAGCCCTCCATAAATTTTTCCTCAATTTTTTAGCCAAAAATGCCCGTAGGGATGCGTGAAAAATTATAAATTCATAAAATGTATTTGATTAAACAGAAATTAGTAACACTCATATTATTATTACCATTCATATTATTCATGTGAGTAAAATTTGTAAATCTCCGCGGGGCCCTCTAAGCTCCGTTCTCCCCCAAAGTCAAACATCATTCAGTTGTTTGGCTCAGTACATAAAAATTTTTACGTGAATAGTGATATTGGTTAATTAAATTATTTTTAATTTGTTAAACTCTACTTTAAAAAAGAAAAATAAAAATGTTTTTTATTTGAAGTCTATTAAAAACACTATTGTTAAAACATTTTACTATTAAAACGGTTTTTTTTCCAAACTAAATTGCAACGTTTTTTATTAAAATCAAATTTAAAAAAAAACGTGTTTCTTTTATAGAATAATCTATTTTATTAAAATCTTCGACACGTTTAATTACAACCATTGTATAATGCAAAATATTAACGATAAACTAACATTAAAAAGTATAATAATTTTTCAACAATTAAATAAAATGTAAATAAAATAAGTTGCAATAAAGCGTAAATAAGTTTTTGCTTATATTTTATAATAGCATATTTACACCAATGACCTATAAATATAACTAGATGTGTGACTTAAGTTAAAAAGTGAAGCCAGCCTCCGTTATCTTGCAGTACGGCGAAAATCTTAAATTCTGAAAGCATTACATAGGGATATATGCCTCATTTTAACTGGACTTGAGTTTTCAAAAATGTTTTTGTTAAATTTTTAAAAGCAACTACTTCTTTTTGAAAAATTGCAGAACTATGGTTATTTCGTGCTGTGCATATGGATGCACAAATCGCCAAAAACAAAAACAAGGCATGTCGTTTCACGTGCATGTATACCAAGTATAAGTGTTTCATCATACTTATATATAAGTTATTACAAGGTATATTATTATTAATTGTGTATTAAACTTTGACTTTTTCCTATTTTATATTTGTAAATTATATATAACGATTTTTAAAAAATAACAATAAAATCAAACTTCGATAAACATTAAGTGCCAACGTAAAAGCAATGTCTCATTTGTAAAAGCGACGTCTCATTTGTAACCAAAAATGATATAAAAACAACGTTGGTGACCGATGTTGTGCCAACGTAATTTGCAACGTTGTTCTAATGTTTTATCAACATTACATTCCCATTCATACCCAGCTAGCACACAGTATGTGTGCTAGCTGTGTATGAACTTTGAAACATCAAATGCTGACCATTCTTCGGATTTGTGGGGATGAGGCTATCATGTGTCTTCTCAACCTTGCTTAACTTTAATAAATCTTAACTTTAATAAAAGCTTAACTTTAGATAAATCGTGATAGGACCGTTGTCGATTAAAGACTCTTATTTGAACATTTTTAAACAAATTCGCTACTTCCTTGATTGCTGTTGACCAGGTCTGGAGTTGAGAATGGAAACAATCAAGACACTCCAGTATTCTCATATTTGTTCCTCTGCCATTTTCTTCTTTAACCTTAGTCGTCTCTCTAATGGAATTTTATATGGTTCTGATTTAAAAGTGTCTGTTCATTTGGATGCTCCACTAAGAGAAGTCTTTATGCTTCTTGCTCGGTAACTATTTTGTCAGGAGTTAACTCTTTAGTCTGAAGATGCTGCTAAGTAAGATAGGAGAAAATTTTAGTCCAGAACTAATAAAAATGGTCGCAATTTTGTATTAAAATTGAAATACTAAATCGCTGCTTAGCGTGTTATAAAACTTGTTGCATAAAATCATTGTTTCTAAAATGAACGCTAATTGCTCCTTAGCTGATTGAACAGGCCCGTAGCAACCGAGGGGAAAGGGGGGAGAGTCAGGAGGGGCATTTGCTCCCCCCCTTCCTTCTTAATAATTTTTCAAATAAATAATTTTGAAAAATTAACTTAAAAAATGACTAAAAAAAAAGGTCCTTAAAACTATTTTGGGGCCCTTTAATCCAGCACTGCTTCCCCCCCCCCCCTAATATAATTTTTGTTCCTACAGGCCTGTTGAAGACATAAAAGATTTTTTAACACTTTATTATTCTAGTAAAACACTAACTATATAAATTCTTTAAACTTAAACATCAAAAGTAGGTAGTTTTATGATAGACAAACCCACGGTAATAAAATAAATAATAAATCTACAAAACACTATAGTGTTGTATAGTAAGAAACCCGAAAAACAATATTTTGTAAAAGACATAGAAAATACAATCTCTAGTGAAAGGCAAACGAAATAAAATCGTATTTCGATAGAGAGATAGGAGAAAGAGATACTAAACTTGTACAAATTCAATATCTATCTTTATCTAATATTGAATAAAAGACAAAATAAAAACTCTATTTCTCCGATCTTAATAAACGACAAAAGCTTTTAGTTTCAAATGGAAAAATATTATTAAATATTATCGAAAAATCAAATGATGGAAAATATTGGTTAGGTCAAAGACAAAACATATTTAACACGAGCATGAGCAGTTCTGTCAAGTTTTTTTTATTTTGGTGTCACCTCTCTGCGTCATGTCGTGATGGTGTCACCCGGTGCAGCCCGCACCCCTACACCCTCTCAGTGACTCCACAGGTGTTTTTACAAATAACTTGCAGATACATATTTTTTGATTATTTACCCGAGCCCTGTCTACCGCTCCACATAGTCTTCCATCTAATTAATTCAAGATTTCAAATATTTGCAGTATTTAATAATTGTGTTTCTATTTCTATGTAAGCCTGGTTGGCGCAGTTGGTTAGCGCGTCAGTCTCATAATCTGAAGGTCGTGAGTTCGACCCTCACACTAGGCAATGTTTTTTCCCAATTCAAACTATATTTTTACAAAAAATGCATTATTTACTGCAGTATTAAAACTGTTGAAATTATATGCACACTCGTATTTACTCATAATTATATTATTTTATACGTAATAATTTTACAGGTAAAGGTTATACTTAACTTATTTAACACCTCATATCAGGTGTTACCTTTAGTTTGTTTTTACGTTAAAAATATTGCAACATTATGATGGTGCAATATTTTTACGTTAAAAATATTTTTACGTTAAAAATATTGCAACATTATGATGGTGCAATATTTTTATCGTAAAAACAAAGTAAAGGAATAAGAAAGTTTTTTTCAAGTGATTTTAGCAGGGATGCGGAGTCCCAAAGAGGACTCCGGATTTGAAAGTCCCAAAAAAATTACTTCTTCATAGTTTTTGGTATCCAGGAGCTCTAAAAATATAAAAAAGTTTATGGCCTACTTATAGAAAAAAAATTAAGACTTTTAGGTAAGAGGAACAACTATTTTTTAAACCCGGAGTTCTTAGATATAATCGCGGCAAGGACTCCGGGGCTCCAGGACTCCGGGCTTTAAAACAATAAGTTCCAAGTCATTAAACCACATGAATTATTTTCTTATAGCAGATTATAAGTCAACAAACATATTTAGAGCTTTTGGACACTACAGACCTGAAAAAATAGAGATGTAAATATGGAGTCCTTTTGGGACTCCCCATCCCTGGATTTTAGACTTAGATTTTTTAAGTGTTTGTTGACTTTAATTTTAGGTTTTAGATTTATCATAATGATAAAGAAATGCACAAGACCCGAGTCCACTATACCCAAGTGCGTTCCTGGTTATTAGTTTAAAAGAGTTAGCTCGTTAAGTTTATGTGGCCATATGAACTTAACGAGCTAAAACTTTTAAACTAATAACTGCAACCAGGAACGCACTTGGGCATAGTGGAATATTAGCAAAACTAAGGATCGGCAGGCTTTTGTGGTTTTCAGACGAAGTCTATACAGGCACTTCAACATTTTTTAAATACCATAAGTTAGAGCTAAATATTGACGTTTAAATAATAACAAACTCATCCCCAGTGGACACCGGACCTAAAAAAGACGTCTTTTGAACGTTCAAAAGACGTCCAAAACGTTCAAAAGACGTCTAAAACGTGTATAAGACGTTTATAAGACGTCTTTTTTACGTCCGTGTCCACTAGGTCATTATATTATTATTAGTTAAAAACTTATTCAACTTTTAAACTACAAAATTTTTGATTTTTTTTTGGAATGACTTTTGACATTTTTAGCGACTTAACGTATTTAAGAATCGCATCAACGTTTCTATCACGTCTGTTATTTTACAAAAGTAACAATAAACAACACCGTTATTATTCAAAACTAAAAATACAATAATAATTAAAACTTATATAATAATAATTAAAACTTAAGGTTGGTCTTTTTTTACTTAATTAATGCTATTTTTTTGAGGCTCATATTACCAAGGGGTCAGGGTAATACGAGCACTTTTGCTACTTTTTTAAAACCTCTGTGTTTTTAAGAAAAAATATCAAGTGCCCAAATATCTAAATAGATTATGAATAGGGATCCCTAAAAATTGTTTATTTGCAAAAATTTTGGATCCAGCATATTTATTTTTGAAAATATTCCAATTTTTGCTTAAGGTGCTCATATTACCCTAATCTACCCTACGCGCTGTTGTATATGTTGAAGTGTCTATCTATACGTTATAACCGCCAAAACCTGCCGGTGTTTATCCAGCAAACATATAGCGATTATACATACAGCAACTCTATACATATAGCGATTAAACATACAGCAATTCTATAGCGAAATTTCAGTTGACCGATATAGGTGTTTTGAGAGGTCCACTATAGTTTTGCTTTTCAGTTACTTAGTTGATTATTATTTCTGGCAGCTGCAAGAAGTGGCTAGCTGATGACTGGCCACTATTAACATGTCGGAAAAGTTATCGACTGGCCATTTATAGCGGCCGCCACTAATAGTCCACTAAGTAACCGAATGAGCAAAACCAGGTAGACAAATCCCCAAGTCTATAATAGGATTGAAAGCCACTGAGTTTGTTATAGAAACTTAGAAATTTCACTATAATTGTTAAAAGGACGCTTTTCACGAAGCACCTACTCTTTTAATAATAATTATTCTGTCGTCTTCTTCATGCCAGTTTTTTTTTTTAAATAGGGCAAGATGGCGAATGGAACAAGATCACTTTTCATATAAGAACTCATTAAAAAACTTAAAAATGGGTGAAAACGAAACTATATTTACATCTTGTAATAATGTGTGTCCTTCGGATGTAACTTTTTAAGAAATATTTTATTGCGAGGCGTGTTTGTTTTGTGTTACTTTAGTAAGAGTAGTTGATTTGATTAAATTTTTAAAGTTCTATAAAATTGAAGGCAGAAATCGCATAAGTCATCTTGCCCTGGTTAAATGACCAGATGACAAACTTATAAACTTTTTATTTTAATATTTCAAATTTTTCTACTTGCAAACTGAAAAACACACTGACAATTGCTTCATGACTGATAGTTTTGAAAAAATTTAGGGTTTTTAAAAAGTTTGCCATCTTGCCCCATCATTTCCCATACTGTTGTGTGATCTAAACATTTGAATTAGATCACCACGTAATCTTCTATCAACTAGTTTTGAAATTTTCATCTTTTCTAACCGTTATTTTTAGTTGTTACATTTTGGGAAACAAATTCGGTAGTTGCTCGTTGACGAACTAATTCTCTAAGAATAGTATCATTAGAGTAGTGTGGGCTCCACGTGGAGTATTGTGGACTCCGCGTGTGTTGTATTTAATAATTTAATTTTTTTTTCGTCGAAATAGTTGAACGTGTGTTTTGATAATCCTAATTTTTTATTAGCCTTATTAAAAACAGCCTCAATATGATGTTCTTATTTTAAATAATTAGAAACGCACTAAAGTCTTTTTCCAACGATGTCTTTTTAGCGCTTTTCTAGTGATTCCTAATGTGGTTGTGTTCCATACAATTGTGATTTTTTTTCGGGTTATCAGGGCTTTATTATGTGCATTATTATGTGTTTTTCAACTTTTAAAACTTATTAGCTACTTAGTTGACCATTTAAAGAGACAGCTGAACATATTTAGTCGACTATTCAAAAATATAGTTATATTCATATTGTCGACTATTTAAAGAGATAATCGAAGGACCAAGAACTAATTTTTGTAATCTATCTTCCACGGTCTTCCATTATGATACATATTTTGCTAGAACTACTCTTTATTTTCAGTTATTCAAAATGAATTGCACGATCTGTGCAATAATTGCACGATCTGTGCAATAATTAAAATTTCATTCTAATTTAAGAACTTTTTGCTTTTATGAAGCCATGTTAAACATCAGTTATTTAGTTATAGTCAACAAGATGCTTCATTGTTGTATCTCTGACAATATTTTCTATTGGCTGGCAAACAATTTAAGTTAGCGAGATAGGTCAGTAGTTGTCAGTCTTTAGACAATCACCTTGGGAAAAAATAAAAATAAAATAAAAGAAATTTCCTACATCAAAGAAAAAACTCGTTTAAGTACTTTCCTTTTCTCAGAGCATCAAACTGTGGTATGTAAAACTGTGGTATGTAAAACTGTGGTATGTAAAACTGTGGTATGTAAAACTGTGGTATGTAAAACTGTGGTATGTAAAACTGTGGTATGTAAAAAGGTATGCTTGAAATAATTAACTATTTTATGAAAATATTTTATTAAATTGTCTATTTTGCTATTGATACGTGTTGCTAAGTTTTCTAGATAGAACGTTAACAAAATTAGAGATTATATAAATTTATTTATAATTACTTTTTTAAATTAAATTATTTCTTTTTTTTTTTAAGATAACAAATGTCTTTTCAGATACACTTGTTTTAGAACATTAATCAGATTTCCTAAAAACTACTTTCCTGTTGGTAAATCATTTTCTAGGGCTTTACAAAAAAGCTCTATTTTTAACACAACAAGTTGAGTGCCGCTGCTTTAAACGGATAGCCAGGGGCGATTCAGCGGATAGCAATTGTATTTAGTTCAATTTTAAGTTTATAGAAGCATAAGTAAGCATAAATGCTCATAGCTAAACTGATTTTAGAAAATACTTGTCCCATACAGTTTAATTAATCAAAAGATTTTACAAGTTTTCTCGTTTAAAGATAGAAAGATGGAAGCTTATAAACAAAATTAAAAAGCTACTAGTCGCCATGCTGACTTAAAAGCTGTTTTAGAAACCAAAACAAAAAAAAACGTTCTCAGAAAATGCAGTTTGGACGTAAATATTTAAATGTTTACTGAAGTATTTAATTTAATTAGTCTTAATTGGTTAATATAACTATTACATAGTTTATCTATAATGAAACAAAGCCAGAGCAAATTTATTTGGGTAAATAAGTTTGAAATATTTCAAATATCAAAATCTGTCCCGCGCCTCCGCCTCCTTGGGTAATACGAATTATCTTTTAAAAAATACTTTTGAATACATCAAATTCAAATTTTTTAGAAAAGTAAAAAGTTTTTATTTTGATTGTTTAAGTTTTTTTTTACTTATTGACAATTTTTTTGATTATAATAAAATTTATAGCAAGATTTATTTATGTCTAAATAAAACTCTAAATTCTCATAAATTGCATTATAAGAATTTTAAAAAAGTTTAAAGTTTAAAGAAACATATTTTTTTATACTTCACCTATATTATAGAAATTCTTTTTTCACTAAATGGATAAATAAATATGTTATTTTTTATAAAATATTCAAATACACACACACACACACACACACACACACACACACACACACACACACACACACACACACACACACACACACACACACACACACACACACACACACACACACACACACACACATATATATATATATATATATATATATATATATATATATATATATATATATATATATATATATATATATATATATATATATATATATATATATATATATATTTATATATATGTATATATATATATTTATATAATTTAAATGAAAAAATACAACTTTTTATGGAATTATTAGTTTCATGCCATTCGGCAATCATTCAGCCATATTATTCAAAGTTTACAAAATAAAAAACCGTTAAAAAATACAATTTTTTTGCATTGCAACGGTATCTGACGTCAAGTTTACGCCAGACGATATCATGGGTTCCTAATCTCCAGTATCGAATTATGAAAGCAGAAATTTTTTTCTATGCCTGCAAGAAGAAACTAACTCACTTTTTTTATTAAGTAATGATCCTTGATCATAAGTCATAATTAAATACTTTTGATATAAACAAAGATTACATCTTTTAATTGATGGATTATATGATTGACACTTTTTAATAATAATAATAATAATAATAATAATGATATATATATATATATATATATATATATATATATATATATATATATATATATATATATATATATATATATATATATATATATATATATATATATATATATATATATATATAAATTAAATTTAATACTCGGTCAATCAACTTTTCCAGCGCCGTACCGAGAGGAGGAAGGAGCGTAAGGATTAACCCCCCTTGGAAACTAATTAGCCGGCAGTGGCAAATGACCTTTTTTTTTTTTTTACAGATCTTAGAAGACAAATCTTTTTTTTAGGCCTTACTCGGCAAAAAAAAACAGATACATCACCCCCTTTTAGATCCCTTCGGAACGGCTTTGATCTTTTAATCATCTAATCTAAAAAATTAACAACAATAGTTTTAAAAAAACATTTTTTTTATACTTTACATATATTATATGCTGCGTTGGGTTTCAATTTTAATCTTTATTTTAAGGAAATATTGCATATTATATTGTTTATTTGTATTAAATATTTTAAATATGTGTGCTGTGTTTTTGCTATTTATTTGTTTGAGTTGTCAGAGTTCTGTATTCGGCTTAAAAGTAATAAAATCTAATCAATGAATTATGAACATTATTTTAAAAACACGCTGATTTGATTGTATGTTACGGAGTCGAGAGACAAATCTTTTGTAAAGATTCTTTTCATTATTCTTAATCATTTATAAGCAATTTATATTTTAGGAAGAGTCATTGTATTATTAACTATTGTTTGTAAAGACAGATAATCTTTCCGGAACTTAGACTAGTGTAAAAACAAATATAAAAAAATTACAATAATAAAAACACCTGAATAATTCTAACTACAAATATTTTTGAAATAAGAAAAAAATCTTTACCAATGTATATGGAGAGTCATATCAAGCTAAAATAACTTGTAAACGCGTCTTATGGTTAATATTTTATTATTTTTTTGCTCTTAAAATTGTACAAAAGAACATTCAACACCAAATTTTTTACTAATTTACTTTTATAAATCAAACGTATAACGGACCTTTAAATCCACAAAGTTTGCAACTCACGTTGCTAATATTATGCATACATTAAGTAAAAATCCAAAAATTATTTAAAAAGTTATCCTACAAAACTATGCCTAGTGTGAGGGTCGAACTCACGACCTTCAGATTATGAGACTGACGCGCTAACCAACTGCGCCAACCAGGCTTGGATACTTTCATTGTTATGTTTATAAAAATTTTGTAACTTTTAATATCTATCAAAAGCTGATATTCTGGTTAATATAGACCAATAATTCACCTAGAGCTAAAAGTAAGTACACACTTTGGAGACATTATTTTAAATAAATTATTAAAAGTCCCCACCGATCCTACATCTGCAAAAAAAGTAATTTAAGTTCAAAGTTAAAAATTTTTTTTTTTTGGTAAACGGTAAGTTTTATCATAAAAGTAGATCAAACAAAAGTTTTAGATCATTGTATCATCTACAAAACTAGTACCATTTTAGTTTATCAGAATGAAAATTTCTTTAATAAATCTCTGGTTTATACTTTGGTTCATTAACTACTAAAATTGTAGCATATTATGCACAGACTTAGCATAAGGAAAATGATGATGCTTGAAAATAAGGAAGTATTTCTTTAATATTCTTCAAATAAGCTTGTCAATCTCTCATGTGTACAGCTTTTATAAACTCCTTTACAATAGACACCATATTAAAATATTAAATCTATAAATTCACTGTAGGTACTCGTTTTTCAAATTCTTTTAGTATTTCATTGAACTGATAAAGTAATTCAGATATATTATTATCTTCTCCACTTTCGATATCATTGTATGAAATTATATTATTTATTCTTAGTATAAGATCTTCTTGTGTAAATAAACTTTTCGGGGTAACAATGAGTTACCCCAAAAAGGTTTTGGGTTTCTGCGGATATTTTTTCAAAAATTACCCGGGTTTTTGCAAATATTTTTTGCAAAAACTTTAATAAAAATTGATAATCGTCACTATTTTAAATTTATGTAAGTATTACTTCCATTGCATCATTTGTAGATTCAGCCTGAGTGCGACCAATTTTACCTTTAGTGGTTTGTCTCAAGTAGGAAATATTATTAATACTATGGTCATATTTTGCTGTCCTTTAAATGCAACAACAATACTCTTCCGAGTGACATTTAATGGCAAAAGTTTTTAACATTTGCTCTTGAACAACTTTTTTTTGGAGAAATAGAATCTGTGAGGACTTTTAATATTTTGTTTGTTGTAATGTTCCCAACTTATGTACCAATTTACAGCTGAAAATTATTTTAAACCTACCACTATTTTTGCAACTTTTTTGACCTGACTATAATTTTATCATCTTTGCATGAAAATTTGAACTTTAAGTAAATCGCAATTTAAGTATTGTGACAATTCATTCCACCTTTCATTTATGATAGAAACTTAACATTTAAAACTGAGTCGCTATCAAAATGGATCGTGGTTTGTATGGTTTATTAGTAGGGTTATTAAGTTGGTATCACACTAGACGAAATGTTTCGGGGGAAAAAAAATCTATCTTTGCCACTCATTGTATTTAAGGCTTTTCAAGAAATTACCGTCAATCGTTTATTAGTTTAAACAACCAAGATATTTCCGTTAAATATCTTGTCTGCAAAGATAAATGATTAAATTATTTAAAAGAAAACACCAAAAATCTTACTGGGAGTTCAAGCAATCTTTTAAAATTTATTTAAAATGTAATATGCCTATCTAAATTTTATGAAATGAAAATAATATGCCTTAGATAGTTTTAATTATAATATTAAATATAGTAATATTTATATAAACTAATAAATAAGATTTTGTTAGATAATATTAATACTTTTAATATATAATTTTTAAATGAGAACTTCGCTCGGTGTTGGAATTATTTTAACTGTTGTATAGACATTTAGACAATAGAATATTCCTTATTAAGGAACATTGCCATAAGGGAAATAGAAGAAAAAGTGAATTACTTGCTCAAATTTTTTTTTGTTTACTTTTATTTATTAGATGAAGGACATTATAATTTTGAGTGAAAAAACATAAGATAGACTTAAACGTTTTGTAAAAGTTCTAGCTCATTTGATTTATGTCGAAATTAAGGATTTCTACGTTAAAGACGTTTTTTAATTTTAATTTAAACAATTTTAGCAAAACACAAAAGCAAGATTTTCATTTAATTAATTTCATTTAAAACCTAAGACTTAGGTTTTAACTTAACTTAGGGGCAAACTTAACTTAAGACTAACTTAATTATGACATAACGTTTACATTGTATTATTTATTTATCGAGAAATACAGCACTCTTTAAACATTTGTTGAAACTATTGGAAAACGTTGCCGTAAATAAATTTAATAGATTAAGAAAAATTGAAGCGCCCAACGTGGGGCTCGAACCCACGACCCTGAGATTAAGAGTCTCATGCTCTACCGACTGAGCTAGCCGGGCACGTCTGTAACATAAGTTATTACTATCTATATACTAATTATAATTGAAAATTTAACAGGAATTTTTTTTGTTATTATTGGTTTAGTTATTATTGATTCCATACTCTCTGTGCTGATTAAACATAAAATAACATAAAATTTGTCTATTTGGACCGACTAAAATTGGTTTTTAGTTAAACAATAGTTGTCCAACGAAATAGTATTATGTTTTTGCTTTTGTCAAAGGTATAGCATCATAACTAAACTTATCCGCTTCTAAATGAAAATTTCAGATGTCGACCTGATGAGGGCCGGCGCAAGTAGGTGTCACGTGGGCAGAAGAGACAAAATTCTATTTTTGGGGAGTAGGTGCCATTATATTTTTTGCCGCTATAAAAAAAAAAGGTCGTCTTTTTTTAAAATTTGCCCGCTGCCTTATCGACATTTGCTGACTGAGTGTCAAAATTTACCGACTAACTTGTCTAAAGGGTCTACATTTGCCGAGTGACTTGTCAAAAAGAGTCAAGTTTGCCGACTAAATGAAGGAAAAAATCATTGATAAGGGAGGGGGGGGGGGAAAGGAGGGGTATAAACACCCCTCCCCCCCCCCATCGATTGCCTTTGCTGGACCAGTTAAGATGTTTTTTTTAAAAAAAGTAGAGGAGGACGGGGCAAGATGGCGAACGTTTTGAAATCCCTGAGTTATTGCAAAACTATCAGCCATGAAGCAATATTAATTTGTCAGTATATTTATGTTATCATAATGAATTATTGTTAGCATGAATTTTCAGTTTGCAAGTCGAAAAATTTGACATTAAAATAAAATAAAGAGTTCATAAATGTGTCATCTAGTCACGTGAACAGGGCTTAAGATGACTCATTATGCGATTTCTGCAGCCAATTTTATACAATTTTAAAAACAACTAACTACTCTAAATAAACTAACATACAACACGTTGTTAGAGCTTTACGCAAATAAAATTTTTAACGATTTTACTCAAGTTTTTATTCTCTTGATAGCAATTGCTTTTTTTTATTCAGCCGACCTACCATCTATTATAAATAACCGAAATCGAGGTTTTTTTATAGCGCAAAAATTAAACTTATGGATATAAAATGGAGTTAATAATATTAAAAAAAAAAATGACGTTTTAAAATTAAAAAATCTATATATAGTATCGTTTGCACTCATTTTTAAGCTTTTTTTGCTGAATTGTTATACAAAAAGCCATCCTGTCCTATTCGCCATCTTGCTTCGTTTTCCACTACCAAACATGCTAAACTCAAACATGAACCATCAACTTTTCTAACTGGCTATGCAAATTGTCAATTTCTTAAGCCTTTATATGTCTTTTCTCACAAAGCTTATGTGAGACAGTCTTCTTATGTCCTTTCTCACAAAGCTTATGTGAGACAGTCTTCTTATGTCCTTTCTCACAAAGCTTATGTGAGACAGTCTTCTTATGTCCTTTCTCACAAAGCTTATGTGAGACAGTCTTTACTAATTTGTGACACTGCATATCTAATTTGATTGCAGTGGTCATAATTTTATTTCTGTTTTGACGTACAAACAAGTCACTCTATAAAACCATGTCCCTTATTAACCTTGGTTGTCCAAAAGCACCTATTCAACGATAACTATAAGTCCACTTATTTCCCGAGCAATTACTTGAAGCATCAGACTAAACACATCCAAAAGATTGTTTATTAAGAAGTTAAATAACAGTTTAATAGTAAAAGTTTCTTTTATATAAAATTTTTGATTTATCATACAGCCAGCATTTGGTTTTAAAAATACATTCTTAACGTTCAAAGAACGTATTTTTAGGTATAAATGTCAACTGAGCAGCTTGTGGAACTGCATTTTGCATAATAAAACACAAGTATATAAGTCTTTCACCTCGAGTCTTATCTTTGCTTTGCGTTTAGTCCACGTTGAACATATGTCAAATATATCTTGATAAATATTTTCTTTCCATAATTGGATATCGTCTTTTAAAAATTTTGTTTTGTGCTCTTCAAAAATTTTTGTAATATTCAAATTTCTAAATATATAATAACTTATGTTTGACAATAATAGCTTCTTTTTCTAGAAAAAAGAAATGATGTGCTAGCGTATTGATTCCTTAACATTGCTTCATGATGTGTGTATTTCTAGCTCTGTTGGTTTGACTTAGGTACACCTGTTAGTTTATTTTTTGTTAAAATGTCTGAGTCTGCTTAGAATTCGTTTAGCTGATCCAAGTTATAAGTTTCAATATGATAAGGGATCTTCCATATTTACGTCACGCTTTTGGGGGTGGGGGTTAGTGGTTTTGTGACGACTCAAACAGGACTTGTTACTAAAATGGTCAAAAGTTGCGTGACTTAATTTGTAAACAACCCCTAAGTGAATTAAGTTTTTTTTTAATTTAAAAACTTTTTAGAAATGTTATTGAAAAGCATTTTCTCTCTATGTTCAACTATTCAAAAACTACGTTTTATAATATTAAATGATAATATTTGGCATTACAATTATAAAAAATGTTATTAATTATTTTTACTATCGGGTGGACACGGGAAAATCCGGTCAACTTTAAATTGAGATTTCTCTAAAACCATAAATGCTTTTTATTTCAATTTTTTTATTATTAAACATGTTTACATAAATTAGAGTTTAAACTTAATTTTAAGGGGCTTGATGGGTTGTTTGGCAAGAGATCGAACTTTATAGCGGGTTGATGCCATCATTTTGCAGATTTTTTCTTTTTTCACCTTATTGGTGGCATTAATCTACTTTTTTTGGAATTTCTTTTTATTATTTGTTACTCCACCTGTCTTTAGAAGAACTTTTTAAACTATTACCCAAAAATCTTCAATCTTGCACTCTTCAGGAAAATTTGGAGGATTCACGTCTTTAGGAACAGTTTTTACACTATTATCTTTGCACCACTATAGAACTTTTTTAGAATAGTGAGAGGCAGGAAAATTGGGCCAAAAGAGACATTGGTATTTGTGTTTTTTCATAAAAGGAAAAAGTCTTTTTCGGAGGCATTCTTTGATGTAAAGATTGGGGAACAGGGGAACAAGGGGAAGTTAAGGGAAACAGTGGATGGGATTTCTTTATTTTTATACTGAGCAAAAGTTAAAATATTTATTTTATTTTTTCAAGGCGATAGGATTGAGATATATGTTCTTCATGAACATAAATCACTAAAACCCTAATATTTATTATCTAACGCCTCACAGAAAGGTTTAAAGTGAATTTTGTCACGTTATTCACTGTGTCCCAGTACTGGGGCACAGTTAATAACGTGCAATGCTATATTCAGAATATTTATTAACGTTTTGATGCAGTTTATATGTGTTACTTATATTTGCTACTTATTTTTATATTATAATAATTCAATATTTATTTCAAATTTGTTGTTAAGGTTCTCAGGAAAGAGATTATTGATGAATCCAGTGGCATAAGAAGGTTTTTAAATGTTTGAAACAACCAACTTTATAGCAAAAAGAATATTTCAAACTCTTTTACGTTCATATGTATGACGAAAAGATTCTTCACAAAAAAAAATTATTCTGATAGAATATTGGGAACAAGAAACCCTAAAATCTTACCCCTCCTCCCTATCTCAAACGTGAGAGTTTATGAAATATTTTTTGTACTATTTTCAACTTGAACTATATTCATCAATAAATTTCAATTATTTTCGCCTTAAAAAAGAACAATATTTTAACTTTTGCTCAATTTAAAAAATTCCATCCATTGTGCCCCATTATACTGTGCCCCAACTCCTATATTGGAGCTCTATGAAAAAATTGCAATGACGTTTTGTGATCTTCATCTTCTTTGAGCCCCTTAACTTTTAAGTTGTATATTACTTTGAAAATGGAGGTGGTATTTTTAATTTATCGTTGGTTAGATATTTTAATTTGTTAAAAAGTAGTTTTTCATCTTTTTTTGTTATCGCAGTTCCCAAAAGTTATTTTTTTTCTTTTTAATATTTATAGATTAATTCTAATAGATTAATGGAAAGGTTATTTGAAGACCGGAAAAAAGTTCACCAAAATCTACTAATTATTACACTGTTGTTAATCTTCATAAAACTTACGACAAAACACAATATTAGTGTTGTGAATAATAACATATACAGTCTGTAGATATAAATAACAATAAAATTTTCCTAGTATAAAATACATACTTGTAACTTGACTGATAATAAATTTAGACTAACAGTGAAAATTTAGACTAACTGTGAAAATTTAGACTAACTGTGAAAATTTATACTAACAGTGAAAATTTAGACTAACAGTGAAAATTTAGACTAACACTAAGAAAATTTTAACTTCAATAAAACTTGTATCTAAACACGTTTGTAATGCTGAAATATTAATATTAGTGTTATCAGTAATACTAATACAGTCTATAGATAAATATATAAAAAAATAGACCTCGTATAAATTAAAAACTTGTAACTTGATTGATACACACAATATTTTATCTTCAGATTATAATTTTTTGTCTACTGTTTGATTTTAATGTGACGTTTCTTCAGTTAAACCCATCCTTTAACAAGATTTTTGTTGTTAATTCCTTTACAAAGTTCTTTTTTGTTTTTCAGTAGCATGAGATTATCCAATCTCTAACCACTCATTGTTGTTCTCAGATGTTGTTTTAAAATCTTGAGTTGACTGAAAGAACACTCGTTTGATGCAACACCATAAGCAGCTGTGATTACAAGAATGCATAATTTATGGGTTTGTTTCAGTTTGTCTTTTAATTTCGTAGCATGATACAAAATGTCTAACAGCGTCTTAGTTGTTGTCGCACTTTAGATCAATTCATTCATAACATTTCTGTCGCTACTAATATTTTGTAGGTTCTTAGCAGTGTTTTCAATTACATTAATATTGTCAATGACATTGAAGTTTGGAATTTAAAATTTCTGTTAATATTTTTATTTTTTCAATGATATTCTTTATGAAGAAAAGAGAACAATGAAATCAAAAATTGTTATTTTTTTCAGAAGTCCCACAAGTCTCAGTTTTCAGAAGTCCCAGAAGCCTTAGTCCTTGTGTTAGTATCAAAAATCTTATTATTTGAGATGCTCTGAAGAAGATCAATAACCTTCTACAAACACTGATTTAGAGCCTTGACACACTTTACTTGCGCGGTTCATCTTGTTTAAGAAAGGTTTTCTCGCTGTATTGCATTGTCAAAGTCTTCAAGTTTTGCCTTTAAATAACTAAATGTGCTTGATGTGAAGAAAGCATGCAGCCGTTCGAGGACATTAAACAATTCTTCTATTAAAGTAATAATATTACAGGCATGTTTTAGAGCAGTGTTAGTTCTGTGGTCTTGGCAAGGTATGTAGGGAACATTTTGGGAAACAAAATGTTCCCTACATATTAGGGAACAACTTCTTATGTTATATACTTTTGTACTCTATAAAATTGTCTAAATATTGAACTGACGTAGTCATAAGTATGACAGGCCATCATTGGTACATCAATGCCTTTTTTATGTAAAAAAGATAAAATTAGCTCAGCCATCATTTTTCCAGTCTTATCAGTGCATGAAGCTTCCATGGTTTGTCATTTCCATAGCTTTTCATCTTGGACCAAGATCTTATTCAAACATTTATCCGAGTATCTTTAGTTTTTCCCTTCTTTTTAACATACTCTGGAAAAAAGCAGCCGACAAAAAAAAAATGCGGCATTCTTCTGAGTGCTGTATGTTATAAATGTTCAAATTCTTTATACCACTGGGGATTAAATCTATTTTTAGCTTTACTTAGGAAACTAGCAAGTTTTAGTCGGTGTGGCCCTAACTGGAGTAAATAAAATTTTTTATTGTCCGTAATTGTATGTGGACTTAAACCTGGATCATAGCTTATTAATGCTGATGCATCTGATTTTTCAATTAAAATATTTTGAGCTTTGATATTGAGTTTTCTAATAAAAATATTTTCAACTTCCAAAAGATTATATGAAAGTTTCACCACAGAACTTATTGCATTTACAATTTCAATTGCAGCGAATTTTAAATTTACTAATTATTCTTTACAGTATCTTTTATAAATATTACAACATAAAGATTTAAGATTATCAAAGAAAACACCCAAATTCCCCATGACCGAAAACCTATTTGTTGTTTTACTGTTTTTTTTTTTGAAAAAAAGGAGGCTACAAAAGGATTCTCTGGGGCTTCCGCTATTTGTATAGAACCTTTTAACCACCACGAACGACTGGTTTATAGTACTTACTAAAATCTGCTTCGCATACGCAACATTGTACTTTATATCTTTTGACTTTCATAGTTAGTGCTCTAAAATACAAACGCAGATACAGCAATTTAATTTAAATGAGTTAAATAAGAATAATCTCATTATATACTTTTATTCATATTAGGCTTTTTCGTACAAGTCTAATATATATATATATATATATATATATATATATATATATATATATATATATATATATATATATATATATATATATATATATATATATATATATATATATATATATATATATATATATATATATATATATATATATATATATATATATATATATATATATATATATATATATAATTACAGGGCTGTAAAGAGGGGGAAGCACAGGGAAGCACGTGTCTTCCCCCCCCGCCTCGTCCTAATGCGTCTTTCAAATGTTAAAATAGAATATTTACTTGAATAATAAAAATCAGGATTAGTTAATAAAAATTAAAAAATTGAAATAATCATTTAATAGTTATTTTAGTAAATACATTGTATACATTACATGTATACATACTTACGTATATTCAAATTTTGATTTTTTTTTTGTAGATTTTTAAACATGGATTGTAAAAGTGATTTACTATAGACATAATGCAAAAAAAAGGAAAAGACATTTTTATTCCAGGGTACATATTACCTATTAATTCAAATACTTCCATGGATAGATCAATGACTTTGTTGCATAAAAAACGCCCTATCGATGAAGAAGACGTTATAACAGATGTATCTGAAATAACAAATGAAATCAATAAAATAAGCCAAAGCTTGGAAAATCCAGAAGTAGGACTAAAAGACGCAACTCGATTACTCAAAGAAATAGATGAGCAAATGGAGGTAAGATATTTAATATATAATAATATTTAAGTAAAACTAAATGTTTACCAAAACTTTGAAAATCTTGAAGCTTAATTGTATACTTCAATACGGTTGTAGAAAGTTAAAAAAGTTTCTTGTAATTTCTTCTTAAATATATATCTAATCTTAAACAAAACTATTTATTAACTAGTAATGAATAGCTAACTGTAAATTATAGCTGTTGAGTTTCAATTCAAATATTGTTTTTCGCTTTGATGAATAGTTTGTAATCAATTTTGAAGTAATTTGAATTTTTTTCGTATAATAGGATGTTGCAATCTTCTCTGTTCATTAAGATAGTACATCACAAAAAGGGTACTACAATAGTACCCTTTTTATATAAATTAATAAAAGGGTACTATTATAGAGTTTAAATACTCAAAATGGTACATAATGGATTCATTTATTCTATTTATAAAATATTTAAATCTAGTTTGATCTGAATTCATTTTAAAAAAAAAAATTAATTCCTAATAAGGCAATTTATATTTAAATTTTTTAATAACAGCATCTCATTTCTCAGCTTACCCAGTTTGTGGAAGCTGAAACAAGAGATTATTGTACGTTTGAGACTATAGTAATATTGTTATTAATTTCGATAATATTTTATAGATTTATCAAAATGGATATATAACTTTTATGAAAGCTCAGTAGTAAAAGCTAATCCCAGAGAATATAAAGTAGAAGATTCAGTCACAGTGTTTTATTTATTTATATATCAATATATTTTATCGATAAATCGATAGTTTTATTGATATATCGACATGTTTTAGAATACAATGATGTGCTTATTGATATAGAAATGTCAAAAGTATTTTAGTAACAACTAATGAATCTACGATTGACTGAATGAACGATTGAATGAACGAACAATAGACTGAATGAATGATTGACTGAATAAATGATTGGCTTAATGAATGATTAACAATGAATAAGTTTTATTCGAGTTTAAATTCGCCAGCGCTATAATGTAGCCACACAATGGCTCGCTGTAATTATTACAATGACAAAAGATCGGGCACCTTCTACAATTGTTCTCAGAGTTTGTCCATTAAAAATGTTAGGAAAAGTCAATTGCAAAAGGCACTTGCATAGTTTTTTGTTTTTAAACGAAAATAAAAGTTTTATAGTAGCAAATCTTTTCGGTTTTTTTAAAACTAAACAAGAACTTTAAAATGTTTTGTATTTTGGTGACAATAAGTTTGCTTTTCCTATAGCTAAGTCATTTGGTGCGATGAAACAATATCCAAAACAGTCCAGTTTTAGAAAAGCGGTAACCAGAGGGAAAAAAGGGAAAGGAGGTGGTGGTGGTAGTGGCAAGGAGCTAAGCAAAAGCAAAAAAAGTGAGATAAGACAGCGAGGTCTTGTTTCACTAGTTAATTTATGTCACCGAGCACTTATAAAAAAGCATTTAATGAGGAAGTTTTCACCTTCTTTCTCACTGATTTTTTTACCGATGACTTTGTTGTCCAAAGTAAAGATAATAACAACATAAACAAGAATACTGATGAGTACTAGGCAACGTTAATAATAACAACATAAACAAGAATACTGATGAGTACTAGGCAACGTTAATAATAACAACATAAACAAGAATACTGATGAGTACTAGGCAACGTTAATAATAACAACATAAACAAGAATACTGATGAGTACTAGGCAACGTTAATAATAACAACATAAACAAGAATACTGATGAGTACTAGGCAACGTTAATAATAACAACATAAACAAGAATAGTGATGGTACTAGGCAACGTTAATAATAACAACATAAACAAGAATACTGATGAGTACTAGGCAACGTTAATAATAACAACATAAACAAGAATAGTGATGGTACTAGGCAACGTTAATAATAACAACATAAACAAGAATACTGATGAGTACTAGGCAACGTTAATAATAACAACATAAACAAGAATAGTGGTGGTACTAGGCAACGTTAATAATAACAACATAAACAAGAATACTGATGAGTACTAGGCAACGTTAATAATAACAACATAAACAAGAATAGTGATGGTACTAGGCAACGTTAATAATAACAACATAAACAAGAATACTGATGGTACTAGGCAACGTTAATAATAACAACATAAACAAGAATAGTGATGGTACTAGGCAACGTTAATAATAACAACATAAACAAGAATACTGATGAGTACTAGGCAACGTTAATAATAACAACATAAACAAGAATAGTGATGGTACTAGGCAACGTTAATAATAACAACATAAACAAGAATACTGATGGTACTAGGCAACGTTAATAACAACAACATAAACAAGAATAGTGATGGTACTAGGCAACGTTAATAATAACAACATTAAAAAGAATTCTGATTGTACTAGGCAACGTTAATAATAACAACATAAACAAGAATACTGAGGGTACTAGGCAAACGTTACAGATATAATTTAATATACTTATTTATAAACAAAAATAAATTTCAGAAGTAGAAGACATGCAACTAGTAAAATTTTGTGTCTTTTGCTTTTTTCTTAACTTTTACTATTTATTTCTTACTACTGTTTCCAAGAACAAAATTTCCTAACATTTTTAATCTTAAAGCTTCAAAAATTGTAAACAAATAAAAGTATAAATAAATATATTTGATGAAAACCTGTTAGATCTGGTATTCCTATCTGGAACACTTTTATTATTTTATTTATAAAGCTTTTTTTTTTACATTTGAAGATAACTCTCTCTTTTTATTTTTTTAATTACAATATTCAACGTATAATAAGTTGCTTTTTCAGATTTTTGTCTGACACCAAAAAACATACTTCTTTAACCCAAAAAGCTTAAATTATTGGCATTTATCATTTATAAACTGACTGTATCCAAGCCATAAAATAGATTTTGATGACGTTATTACATTTTTGACAGTGTAGATTTTACAGACTCAAATTCTGTTTTAACGATTACTTTTAAAATATAAATGAATACTGCATTTCAAAATATTTGTAATTATAATTTATACTCATAAACAGGTTTTAAATTTCACAAAATAAACTTTTTTGAAACTCTATAAGTTTTTATTTAAATATGAAAAAAATACCAAATACCCCAAAAAAGTGGTTAACACAAGTGGTGAGAAAGGTTAATGGCTAATAAATTTAAAAGCTTTGGTAAAAGAAACTATTTTTTTTTTTCTAACACAGATATGCGTAAATTTTTTCCATAGTTATAGATTTCATGTGAGTTGTTTTATTTGTTATCTCATTTTATCATTAGATTAAACTTAAAAATTTTTTTTTGGTTTCTTTTAGTTGATAACAACACTTACAGTTTTTTTAAAGATAACTAAGCATAATTATTATAGTATAATGATTATAGTGATGTCAATAACGATTTGTCAGCTAACATTTGACGTCAACGCGAAAATTTGACAATAATTAACATACCTAATTATATAGATAGTCTTAAGTTCATTTGAAAGTCTTTTCCATACTTGTGGTCTTCTAATTGAGATTGAAAATTCAGTTGACGCAAAATTACTTTTGGGCTGTATATAGGTGTTATTTAAATATCTGTTGAAATAACTGTTTTGATTTATTTTCAATAACGAATTAAAAATTTTAGGAACAATATTTTAGTGTGTGTGTGTGTGTGTGTGTGTGTGTGTGTGTGTGTGTGTGTGTGTGTGTGTGTGTGTGTGTGAGTGTGTGTATTGAATAATATTTTGGTATTAGTGCAGTGACGTCGCGACACACCCAGTGACCCATAGGAAAATTTCATCTTTTTTACAATTTTTTGCAATTTCTTTACTCCTATTATAAACTGTGCTAGTAATTATATAGTAAATATATAATTTTAGGGATGATAGAAACTTTACAAGGTTGTATTTTTCTAACATTAAAATATTATATGAGTTAAACAAGTTTAAAATTTGCTCTAAAAAAAAAATCTGTATCTGTTTAAACCTTTTTCTTTTATATTTTTTTCTGTAGATGTCATTTGAAATTATGGAAGAGCGTCAAAATATGGTGCGTTCGTATTTAATAGAGCGTGAAAAAGAAGAAAGATCGTACAAAAATAGAGCAGATAAAATAATGGCGGATTTCGCAAATAAAATGGATAAGTTAGACGTAATCACAAGTCAAATACCAATAAAAATTCCTATATGTAAAGCTTCTCAACAACCATATCACGCTTACAGTAAGCTAAACAAATTCTCACAAACTGCCAAAATTTCAGTGGTTGATGAGGAAATTCAAATTACAGCTGAATTTTTTGAAGAAAAAAGTTTAAAAGAAGTTGTCGAGGTCCTAACCGCGGAGTTACAAGAAGTATACAATCGCCAAATAAATTGCGAAAAAAAAAAGAAACATCCGAAGCAAAAGAAGAAAAATTATGATATTAAGCCACTTAGTTTCTTTGAATTCGAGTCGTTGATGTTAGAGGCACGTGATGTGACACGTGACGTTAATGCGGAAGAACAAGTTGAAATATTTGTAAATGAAGAAATTTTAAATGAAAAGAACGAGGAGTTTAAAGTTGAGATGGAGAGAGAGAAAAAAGCCATCTGTAAGTTCTTTGTTAACAATGAAGATCAAGGCTTACAAATAAAAAATGACGATTTAATATTTAAACTTAACGAATCCAAAAAAATATTTAACAAAAAAATCAAAGAAAAAATGTATATGAGCCAACATGAAGATTACAAAAAAATGAATGAATTAAGAGAGTCTTGTAGACGTTTAGACGCAGCTGAAGCAAATTTTTTTCAAAAAATAACTAAATTAGCAAGCAAATTCACCTTAGACGAAGATGTGTTAAAAAATTTTGCCCAACAACTTGCCCAAAAAAAAGATGAACAAAGAAACATTTACATAGATCAGTTTATTGGCGATTTAAAAATTAATAATGAAAAAGACGAAAACTATATGTTAGAAAATCATTTCAAAGAGCTTTGCTTTTTGTATGAAGAAATGAAACATAACGAGAAAGAGCTTAATAGCTTACTTTTTTTAAAGTTTACGGATAAAAATAGAGAAACGCTTAGAAACTGTTTAATAAATATGAAAAATTTTCTTTCAGTAGAGCAAGATTCTGAGTCAGACTCAGGAATTGAAAATCCAGTGTTAAGTACTTACGCTAATTTTAATGGTAGTACCCACAGATTGCAAGATAGCGGAGATCATAGTGAAACTTTTTGTAAAAAAGTTGGAAAAAATCTTGTTGAAGACATTTTCAAATCAAAACTTTCATCTTCCAAAGTTTGCGATATAATACATTACCAGGGCAAGTTTATAGAAGACATACTTCAAGACTACTCAGATGAAATGGAAAAAGTAGAAGAAAACCTTTATCAAGTAAGCGCAATTAACGAAGTTAATAAAGTTTTGTTGACGCATGATGTTACAAAAGAATCCGCTGACACACTAAAACGTGAACTTATAAATGCCAGCAGTGAACTGAGTTTAGTAACAGCGTTAAAAGAAAATCAAAAAACACAACTCGAAACCTTAAAAAATAAAAAAGACGAAAAACAGACACAAAACAGAAAGGTTTTTAAAAACAAAAATAAACTGCGTCTAAGTTTAAAAGCTCTTAATAAAACCATTGCTGGCAAGCTTCTTGCAGAGAAGAGGAGAACAACTTCCGAAGTCAAAGCCAATGTCAGCCAACTGCAAAAGGAAAACGACATTTTAGACAGCGCATCAAAAGACAATGTTTCTAAAATACCTGACATTAGCGAGAATAATGCCAAAATTTATGAAAATAGCGGAGATATTGTTAAAAACAATAAAAATGAAGAGGTTTATAGATTAAAAAATGATTTAAATAAGTTATCTTTTTATGTGGATCTTAAAGATTCAAAAGAATGTTATTTACAAAAGGAAGAACCTTTAAATAGCAGTTTTGCTTTCAATCAAGTTCAAAAAGTTCCTTCATCCACAGAAGTTGAAAGAATTGTCGAACAAAAGCTAAAGCTTTCAGAAATGCTGGTAAAAACCGAAGCAAAAATTAATAAACTTTTGATTCAATCAAGTAAGTTTCCTTCCATGAATGAAAGTTCTCAATTAATAGAAAACAGCTCACTCGGCTCAGCAATTAATAATAAACTACAACTCGTTAAAAAGCTAACATCTCTTGAGAATCAACTTAGCAGCATTAACTACGAAATTTCTTGCGAGAAAACTAATTTTTCCCTTAGTAAAGCAAAGAAAGAGCTTTCTTCAATTAAGAGAGAGATTGCGCGTATTAGAAAAAAACTAAGAGAAAAGCAATTTTCTCAAAATAAAACCATCAGTAAAAAACAGACACATGATACAAAATTGGTAATTTAGTTTATTGTATATATATATATATATATATATATATATATATATATATATATATATATATATATATATATATATATATATATATATATATATATATATACATATATATATATATATATATATATATATATATATATATATATATATATATATATATATATATATATATATATATATATATATATATATATATATATATATATATATATATATATATATATATATGTATATGTATATATATATATATATATATATATATATATATATATATATGTATATATATATATATATATATATATATATATATATATATATATATATATATATATATATATATATATATATATATATATATATATAAAATTGCATTAAACTTTAAATAATGAGTATCTAACAGAAAAATTTACGTAACTAGGGATTGGTCAAAAATTACAGCAATGAAATAATTCGTGATGCAATGCGAGAACTTCTTCAAGAAAAGGAGAGTACAGAAAATATAATTCTGCATCTTAATAAAGATTTAGAAAATCTTAAAGAAATTGACTCAAAGATGAGTCAGTACAAAACATGCGAAGAAAAACTTGTATCTGTAGAAAAAGATCTGTTAAAAAAAAAAGAAGATTGCGTCATTAAAATGGTTGCTATGGCAAAAGATGATCATCATTATTTTATCGAATCACTAAAAGGAGAAATTAAAACAAAAATAAATTGTATGGAAAAAGAAACTCAAAAGTTAACCATAATAGAAAAGGAGAAACTCCGAAATGAACTTCGTGATATAATAAACGACATGAAACAAACTCGCGAACAACTAAAAGAAATTCACCAGTTTCAGAAAATGGGTCATACCAAAGATAACACTTTGCTCACAATATTATCGGAGAAAAAAAAAGAATTGTCCGAAACATTGAATGAAGTTAATTTGACGTTAGATAAAGAAACCCTATCACAAGACCATGAACACTCGGTCGTTTCAAAATTAATTCAAAAAAAAGAGGGAATTATGTTTCAACTGGAAGATCTTAAAGAACGTATTAATAATCAAGAAGAGGTTTTAAAATTACGCTACAAAAAGTTGCTCGAGGTTAAAAATGAACTTGAATCAAAATTACTTGATGGGATGAGCGAAAGCGAACTCCATTTGATTATTTCTGAAATTGAAAATCCTTTAGGCAGTGATTACAAATTGACAAATTTGTTTAAAGAAAAAAAACAGGTTCAAGACGAAATCACAAAATTGTTAAATGTAAGCCCATTAAACAAAGCAGCACTGCAAGAAGCTTCAAAAACTCATGAAAATATTGATACTTTAATTTGTACACGTTTGGATGAAATGATGGTCAGTTTACATGTGGACGATTCTTTGGAAGACAATCACAACTTAAAATGTACCCTTTTATTAAATCCTGAACTTTTTTTTGGAATTGTTCAACATAAAAAAGACCTCGAAAATACACTACAGTTTGTATTGTCTGACAAAGAGTTTAAAGAAAAAATTTCTGACGAAACTTTGGTTCTTGGTGCGCAAGAAATTCGGCAACTTGAAGATATTAAACTTATTTTGGACGATTTTCATAACCGGAATATAGAACCTAACCATATGACGGATATTATTCGCTTTAAATCTTTGAACTACGAGAAAATTGAACGGTTAGATGAAAAAATCAAAAAATTAACTGCTGTTCTGGATAATCAAAAAACACAAAATAGCAGCTTTGCACCTAACATGTTTACAGTAAAAAATGAAGACATATTTAGCAAAACAGAAATTCAAAATTTAACAAACAAAAACAATAATAAAAAAAATTTATTATCGAATTTGCCACCGACTGATAATATTTCAAATCTTCTTCTCGTTCGTGATGACCTTCTAAACTTACTGTTTTGTGTTGAAAAAAAACTTGAAAGAAAATGTTTATCAACTGACGAATTAAAAGAGTTGTGTTCAGAGAAAGCAAAACTCGAAAAGGAGATAGACGAAATTGAACAAAAAGTATTGAATGGAGATTTTATTATCCCAAACAACGATCTCGAGTTTCAATTGTCAAGTCGAAGTTTTTCACCAAAAAGTACTTCGAGTCAAGCTAGTCTTTCTGATATTCATACCGAAAGAGAACAGTTTACAAAAAACTTATTTAATATAAAAATGAAGGAAAATGAATCGGTCTCTATAACGAACTGGGCATTGCAAACAAAAGAAGAACTGAAAAGTGATTGGGGTGAAATTTCAACAAACAAAGATAAAGAAACAATTCAAAAAAAATCTGACGTTGACATTGAGTTAAACGAACATTTTGTAGATAACGACGTCACCTTAGTGATCGACCACAGCAAAGATTGCTTAGAGATGTTATCTGACGATAACGATGAAGTCGAACCTGTTCAAAAAATGGATATTTTAACATTACATGAACAATCAATGGTAAAAACCAATTTGTCTGCTAAAAAAATTTCAAGCACCTCACAAAGTATTCTTATTGATGAGTTTTTCTCTTCATTAAGCAACACAGACGACGAGAACTGTATCGAGAACTGTATCGAGAATTGTATCGAGAATTGTATCGAAAACATAAAAAAAAACGAAAACGATTCTTTTGTACCAATTTGTGTTGAAAAGTTACAATTAAGAGTTTTAGAAAAAAATAAAAAAGAAATCGAAAGCCAAATTAAAGCTCTCAAAAACCAGAACGATTCTAAAAAAATTGAAATGCATAGCAAGCCAAAGCTTGTAAGCGCAGAAGTAAACTCTCAATTGATACTTGAAAAATGTCGACTAGAAAATGAAATTGAAAGCACACGGAAAAAAATTGAGGAAAATGAAATTTTTGTGCGAAAAATTGAAGCTCTGACTGACCTAGAGTTTCTAAAAATTGAACAAGAATTTACGCTTGAAGAACATAAAGAAAACAAAGTGTCTTTAGAATTACAAATTTCCATTATAAATAGTTTAATAAAAAACTATGCATGCGTTATTAAAAATGAAATACTTCATTTAGAAAACGATAGCATCGAAAAAAAACTCAATTCCAATTTTATAAACGAAAATACAAATGCATTAAAGTGTTCTGAAGATCATATCGAAGAATTTTGCCAACAGAAAAATGAGCTGAATGCAGAAATAAAAACTCCCTTAAAAGAGTTGCTAAAAGAAAGACAAACTTTAGTAAGCAAACTCGAAAATATCGAAAAAGAAGTTAAAAACATTGAAAGTAGTACGGAACTGCAAGAAATTACAAAGGATATCAGAGAATCGTTTAAAGCTTACAAAGAAACGATTAAAAAAGAAAAATTTTTGCAAGCAAAAATAACAGTTTTTGAAAAAAAAATTGCGGATATTTTAGAAGAAATTCAATGTAACGTCGACGTCGATTGTAATGAGCTTTGCAGAAAAACGGAGAATGAAAACGAAGAACATCTTTACAAAACAATAAATAATTTAAAAACAGAAAATGCAAGGTTAGAGCTTGAACTAAAAAACTTTAGAGAGCAGTTCGAAAATATGGATGAACTTAAAAAAGAAATATTAAAGTATAAAGTAGAAGCAGAAGCAGATAGAAATTCTGCGCTCCTACTTTATAAAGAAAACAATGAAGTCAAATCTCAGTTAGAAATATTCAGAAACCATCTTGAAGAAAATAAAGAATACAAAGAGAAACTTCAAAAAGAAGTAGCCGAGCAGATAGACATGAACAACTACTTATTAGAGGAGAATAAGCTTTTCAAAGTGGAACTAAACCATTTAACAAGCCTCATACAACAAGAAAAAGAGAAAAATATTTCAACGAACGATGCAGCCATTCAAACAAATGATTTTAATGATGAAAATGAAAAAATGAAAATTGAAATAGAAAACAAAGAGCTATTAAGTTTAAATGAAAGGTTAGAAATGAAAGTAAAAGAATTAGAAGAAAACCTTCGGCTTAGAGACAAAAATAGTGCCAAAAAAAATAAAAAATTAGACCCACAAAAATTAACTACATTAGAGGAATCCATAAACAATGAAAAAACAGATGATCAAAGAACAGTTGCACCAGATAGTTACATCATGGTTACAGCAGCCGACGTTTGTGTATCTTCTGCAACGAATAATGTTGTGCCAGCAGATATAGTATTAAAAATGTCGGAACAAAACAGTTTAATAAAATTCTTAAATCAAGAAAAAGAAGAGCTAAGTGAATATTTAAATCAACTGGAATGTGATTATGCTAAAAATATAAATCTTTTAGATTCAACCTCCACTCATTTGCGCGAGTTGAAGAGAATGTTAGGCTTAAACTTATTTAACTTGCTTGTAAATAACGGAGATAATGAAATAAGTAGAGCTAATGGGTATTGTGAAGATGAAGCAATAAACAACGAGAAAAATACAGAACAAATTGAAATTCTTTTGCAACAAAATTTAACAATCGAAAACCTTTTACATCGACTTTTACTAGAAGTTGAAACAAAAACCGATGAAGAAATTTGTAACTTTGAAGAAGAAATTTTATTAAAAAATGCTGATATACTGACCATGGAAAACAACTTGTTCGAAGCAAAAGATTATATAAAGAAACTTGAAATAAAAATCGATGTTATGGAAAAGCAATCAATTCAACTCCATGAAGAATCGGAGAATCGAAACGCAATTGAAAAAGACGCATATATTAAAATAATTAATGATCTAGAAAATAATTTAAACTTGGTCTCTGAAGCTAAAAAGTTCGTAGAGGAAGCCTCAGTTAAAGATTGTGAAAAAATTAGTTTGTTAAATTACGAAAACAATACGTTAAAGCAAAGAAATTTTTATTTAGAGGAGAAATTAGATTTGATACAAAAAAAAGAGAAAAAATTATGTTCTGAGATAGAGCAGCTGCACGAAGATCTTCAAAACTCAGAAAAAAAGATTGTAGAAATTACAGTTGAAATCAAAAAAGTTAATGAAGACTATTTAAAACTTCAAGATAAACTAAGTGAACAAATAACCAAACACAAACAATTGAGGAATGAAACCTCCGGAAACTCTAAAATTGAAATGGTTTTGCCGAAGAAAGAAGTTGCTCTTCAAACACAGAATAGCAATGACACAGTTCAGTTAGAAAACACATTTAATGGAATGGAACAATACAAACAAGACGATACTGCCTTAAACAAAACATTAGATCAAAACAAACTTCTTTCATTGGATGAATCAACCACTAACATGCAACAAGATAATTTTAAAGCAGAAGATCTTGTTTCAAAAATTTCTGAGCAAAAATGTTTTATAGAAAATTTATTATTAGAAAAAGAGCAGCTAATTCAAAACTTACATCAACTTGAAGATGACCAAGCAGCGATAAACACTCGGTTAGACTTTAATACCACAATTTTGCGCCAACTAAAACAAATATTAGGGTGGAATTTGTATTATGTGCTTACTAAAGATAAACAAAAAAGTAATGAAAAAGATAAATATATGGAACAAATTGAAGTTCTTTTAGAACAAAAGTCAACTATAGAAGAAGTTTTGCACCTCCTTCTAATAGAAGTTGAAACAAGATCCGCCGAAACCATTCAGATAAGCAATTTAGAAGCTGAGATTCAGTTAAAAAACGCCAAAATACATTCAACTGAATGTAGTTTGTACGAAACCAAAGAATTAATAAAAAATCTTGAAATAAAAAACGAGACTTTGGAAAAACATTTAACGCAGCTCAATGATAGAGTAGAGTATCAAAATGCAAAAGAAAAAGACGTTTATATCAAAATGATTGATGGCCTAGAAAAGCAGCTTAGAATGCTTTCCGCAACTAACGAGTCCATGGAAGAAACATCAGCTAGAGATCACGATAAAATAAATCAGCTTAACCATGAAAATAAAATGTTGACATTAAACAACCTTAGTTTAAGCGAGCAAGTAGAATCGTTGAAAAAGAAAGAAGAAAATCTATATTCCGATATACAACGGATGCGTAATGATATCCAAAGTTTGGAAAATAAAAAAAACAAAACTGCAGAAGAGCTGTTTAAACTTCAGGAGAAGTTAAAAGAAATATCAGACGAAAACAAACTTTTAAGAAGTCAAGTAAGTTCTGCTGAAAACGCCGACGAATCAGCAAAATCAATTGTAAGAAAACTATCCGTTGAAATGAAAAAAGTTAAGTTGGAACTAGCTGATTCAGCAGCTGATATTAATAGCTTGGCACAAGAAAATCAGCAGTTAAAAATCAATAATGACAATTTGTGTAAAAAAATTCAGCATTTGCATAAAAGCAAAAGTGATCTCCAAAGTCGTATTGATGAACAGAACAAAAACCTAGATGCCTTGCGCGAGGAAGTTTTAGTACTTAAAGAAAGTGGAAAAGAACTCAAGTTTGAATTAAGAGATAAAAATGATATTGTCGAAGAAAAAGAGAGGGCAATTGCTAAATTAGATAAAACAGTTCAAGATACAGAAAAAAAGATTGAAATGATGCGCCAAGAACTTGTTGAATCTAAGTTAACACATCAAAATTTATTATCAAAACATCAAGATGAGTGCGACCGACTAAAAAATGAACTAAGAGTAGAAAAATCAATGGCAGAAGAAATGAGAGCGGAAATCGGAATGTTGACAAGATTAAAAGAAGAGTCTGACACTATTGAAAAAAATCTTAAAAACCAAAACGCTGAAAACAAAAGAGAGCAGCTACAACGCGAAAGTGAACTGTTGATAAACCTTGAATTGGAAAAAAAAAGAAACCAAGAGTTAAAGGATTCATTAGAAGACTATTTAAGAAAAAACGCAAGGCAAGAAGCAAAAATATTAACCTTAAAAGAAGAAAATGATAACTTGATGGAGAAGATCAACAACTTGGACGAAAAGTACGAAGATGAGCTAACTGATCTCAGAAAAACAATGAACGAAAGCTTCAACGCAAACGTTGATAATTTAAATAAAAAACTACGAAAAATGGCATCCGATTTTATGCAGTTAGATCAAATCAATGAATCACTTAAAAATGACTCTAAAAAGTTAACAATCGACAACGAGGAACTTTTAAACCGTTTAAACACACAAAATTTAATGCATAAAGAAATTCAGGCTTTAGATAAAGCTAAAATTGCTTCTCTTACAACTGAAATAGAAGGGTTGCGTCTCGAAAACAACGACATCAAAGAAAAAATGGATGAAATAAGGGTATGCCTTAAAAATTATGAAGCCTTAAATATAAGAGAACAAGAACTGAGCGAAAGGGAATTAATACTTAAAAGTGCCTGTCAACAACTAGAAGAGGAAAAATCCCAGTTCACTGAAACTATTGAAAAACAACTAAAAAAATTTCAGCACGAAAAAATTACTCAAGAGGATATTGAAAAAAGAAACAAAGATAGCCTTTCACTTAGGATGCTTGCTTCTTGCCAAGATCAACGTGATAAACTAAGTGAAGATTTAGCGAAGATAAAATACGAATTAAATAATACAAAAATGGAGCTACGAAAAGCAAACTTAACTATTCGAGAAAAAGAGCAGTTTTATGCTTCCGAAGAAAAAATGTTGATTAAAAAATATGAAGAAGAAATTCAATCGAAAATTGAAGAAATTAAAAAAAATGCTTCAAATGATAGAGCTTTGTTAATAAAAACACAAAATGAAGAAAGATTGAGATGGGAGGAAGAAATGAAGCTATTGTCTTCTGATCTACACGAAGAAAGTTTAAGAAAACTTGCTGAACAGAAAGTTGATTTTGAAAAGGAATTACAGGATCAAATCTTCAAATTTTTACATGAAAACTCAGATGAAATTACAGAACTCATTGCAAAAAATGAACAGCTTCAAAACGAAAAGAAAAATCTTGAAAAACAAATGAATGAAGAGAAGCTAGCCATGATTCAAGAGCACGCTCGACAACACTTTGTCTGGGAAGATACGGTGAGAAGGTTATTAACAAGTTTAATACAGTTAAAAGAAAAACAATGCACGTGAGTCTCAAATTTTTGCTTATTAGATTAGCTTGTAGTTTGTAGCAATCCACTTGCAATTCACTAGCAATTCACTTGCAATAGTGATTGAAAATATGTAAAAGCTTAGAATTCCCGTCATCAATTTTATATGTTTGTCTACACAACTCTTTTAGATAGATAAAAATATATATTGAGCATTGTGTTTGCAACTATTCGCAAGGTTTTTTTTTTTTTCAAAATTGCAGTCTTTTATTTAAAACCAGGTAACAAGATTTTTAATAAGACTCTTAATTTAGTTAAAGTTATATTATGAGTGTTTTTATTTTTTTTAAGTAATGACAGCTATGCTCAAAAATATTTTCTGTTCTACAAAAAAAACTCTTTGTAATAAGTATTTTACTCTTTTGAACAGCATTTTTTATTATAAAAAGCTCAAGAGAGAGGGAAACAAGATTGAGGAAGGGTTTAAAGAGAAATTTTTCACTAGCATTTTTTGTATTTATGTGGTGTTCTAAGAAATCCTTACGGTCTTATGACAGAGGTGGAAGAACATTTAAGTAGGAAGTTTACGTTTATTTATTCACCTTTTAAGTTTAGGTTTTAACGATCATTATCAGTAATGTATTTTGCTTAGAATCGTAACTTGAGAGTTCTCTATCTTGCCCCGTCTTTCCCTATGTATATATATATATATATATATATATATATATATATATATATATATATATATATATATATATATATATATATATATAATATATATATATATATATATATATATATATATATATATTTATATAGATAGATAGATAGATAAAGAGAAAAAGACTTACCATACAAAATGTAAAATGATTTCAAATGTGTAGAGTGTATAACAGAATAGTAAATACTGTTACACACTCTACGCTAAAAGATTAAAAAACCAAAAATTTTATGTAGGATTTTATTCTACTAAATAGTATATTGGAAATTTAATGAGAGCTTTTACATAGATCAGAGGTCTGTTTAAACAGGTTTTGTTGAAAATAACTATATTACTAGATAATTCATCGAATATAAATTATTTAAAACTTAAGTCATTGTCAAACGATATTGTGTTTGGGGTTTTAGGTAGATTTTAAACAAAAACATAGCTATTATTGATTTAAAGATGACTTAGTTTTAGTAATAACTTTGATTAGAGACAACATTATAGTATGCAACATACATACATACATTTTTTACATACATGCATACATACATACATACAGTTTTTCCGTTTTATGTTTTTCACAGTATTGAGCTTTTACGGTAAAAAGCATGAACTCTACCAATGCAACACACTGTAAGTATTACATTGAAAGTGTTCTTGCTTTAATTTAAAATTAAAATCTATTTTACAGAATTAGTATTACTGATATCAATTCTATTAAGTAGTGACAATGAACTTATTTTTTTATTTCCCTTTAAGGCATTAATGACGAAAAACATGTTTTCTTACCACCAAACTTACATTATTTCATTATTTTTTGCAATTACTTTTTTTTAATTTTTTTTAATTTTTATTTTTTTTATAAAGTTTTTGTTAAAAAGCATCATTCGGGGGCACGAATTCCATCTCCTAGGATTGACATCAGGTTAATATAAAGTATATATCTTTTTGAATTTAGAGAAACTGTGCCACTGGGGTAAAGTGGGATAAGCGAGGATAAAGATAGTAAATAAAAACATGTTAACAAAAATTATTATTTAAAAATTATTAAAATGGTAAACCACGTAATTTTCATCTAAATATTTTAGAGGTTTCCATAACAACCACACAACTCCACAAAAGTTACGGGGGTGAAGAGCGATATCAGTTCATTTTGCCATTTCAGCAATCAAAACACTTTTTAGGGGTTATTTTTTAAAAATGCGGTTTTTATTACACAAATCGATGTCTGCTAATTATAGGGGAAGAAATCTTATTGTTTGCATTAGTTAACAGTGATTCGAGACTTCTTCTAAATGTAACTTTTGTGCTGTTCCACTTCTTCCGCGTCCCACTTTTTTGCCTACTCTACAAATCCGTTTATTAGAATAATTTTTTTTTTCAAATAATGACTTTAATTATGTTACTGTAACGAGACATTTAAAATATTTGAAGGCAGTATTTATTTTATTTCTATTGATTGAATTAAAAGTAAAGGTTATTTAAACGACTTTAAAAAGTTTCGGGAAATAATTTGTCTTTCGGAAGAGACTTGCCAGAGATAAACCTGTACTCATGACGTTTTTCCCCATTTATCTTGGCAGACAACATCTTTGAATTAATAAAGACGTAAACAGATTTGAGAGATGTTACATTATTTTTTTGTTACTGATATTTAAAGTACCACTAAGTGTATAAAAAGTGTTAAAACCTTTTTTTAATAGTTCTGTTGCTACGATTGCTTTGGAGTGGGTTTAGAGGGTACTTTAGAGGGCTCCTAATTGAGACTGTAAGAGACTGTAGGCTTAACTGCATAAAAGTAAGACAACCAAGTATTAATATTTGCTATACTAACTGTAATTAAAGATATCTTTGTAAAAAGTTTGGTTTATTTAACTTCAGATTTATTTTTAGGTTGCGTTACAAACACCAGAACGAAATCACTGAACTTGAAAATAAAATTACTACTGAAAAAGAACGTCTTGAATGGAGATATTCCCAGGAGGTAGACTTTCTAAAAGAAAATTTGCACAATATATATGCTAGTACAATCAATAAGGAAAAACAGTTTTTGCAATCTACGTTGGAGCAAATTGTAAACGAAATAACAGTTGTAAAATACGGACCGGTGCGAATGCAACCTGAGCGCGATAAACCTATTAAGCAAAAATACGAAAAAATTGAAAGTATTTTAAGTTCCGTTGATTTAGATTTTTCTACAGATAATTCAAGTGACATTGCCAGTACTGATAGTGATACACATATAACGAATCCCATATTAACTATGGAACAAAACTCAAAAGATTATGAATTAAAGTTACGCAAAGAAAGCAATTATCTAGTAAAGCGTCTTTTAAAACTTTCGGACGCGATTGAAAAACTCCAACAACCTAACTCTCAAAACCTCTAAAAAAGAAAAAAAAATTAATGGATTTCGTATTATATTTTTATCTTAATGACATATCTTTGTTTATATAGCATAGTGTAAATATTTTAATATATTTTTTTAATTTAATTTGTATTTACTTCTTTTTTATTAGTTATTATATTTTATTGCAATTAAATTATTATTTTGTAGTAATAAATAATAAAACAGCCGTTTTATTATTAATTAATTTATAAATAATATAATTAAATGTTCCAAAGTTCGAGTTCGATGTCTACTTTAGTCATATGAACAAGGTTTCAACAATAATTTCCTAGTTAAATTTGCTTCCTCATAAAGTTACATTAAATAAGAATTAATTAGTCGTGGTTGAAATAATTTCACTGTAAAAACTTAAAAAGTAAGCAAAGTGTAGCCAATTAACTTAATCTTTTTTTAATTGTGGCATATTACTGTCTGGAAAGCTTAAAAGACGCCCCTCAGTTTTATTGTATAGGTTAATTTGGCGCTTAATCATTCATATAATACTGCGTATTTTGCGCAAGGCTCAGGAAGTCAGATGAGAAAACTTTAAAACACTAACATATTTTCTTATTTACTTAAACAAATATGTTACTGCAGCATTTCTATAATCTTAAAAAAACATTTAAAAATGAAAACGTAAAATACCGCGTAAAAAACCATATAATACCGTGTATTTTTAGTGGGTTTGTATCAAGGGCGAATCCATTCAATATTATAAGGAGGGGGGGGGGGACGATTTTAAATATTTTTCGATTTGGAGGATGCAGGCGATTTAGTAAGGGGGCGAATTTTAGATTTGTAAGTAAGCAATCACACAACTTTGAACGACATAATTTTATTAAAATTGCAATTTTCTGTAGACAGTCTAACTATATTATTTCCGTTTTCAAATAACTTCCTGTGTTAAGTATATAAACTTAAAAAAATAAAAAAAATTTCAAAATTTTTTAAGGAGGAGGTGGAGGTGGGGGTGGGGGGGTGGCCGAATGCCACCATCGCCCCCCTTCCTTGGGATTGTTTTTTTTTTTTTTTAAAAAAAAAAAAATAAAACTAAATTTAGTTAAATTGTTAAAGTTTTTAATGCTTACAGATGCGTTATAATAACAAAGTAAATATATTTTAGAGTACGCTTTTAATGTATTTATTTATTTACCATTTACTTTTTTTATAAAAAAACTTCAGAAAACGTTCCATTAAAACTGTCTGACTGGAAATATTTTTTTCATGACTATTTAAACTTTTCTGATTTTTTTAACTTGACTCATTAACTTTAACTTGACTCATCAACTTTATGCTTTAGATAATAAGATAACTAGCAAAAATCTATTGTACTTTCATAATATACATAAAAGCATAGCTAGCAAGAAACTATCGTACTATCATGTTTTACATAAAATGATAGCTAACAAAAGATACTGTACTATCAAGTTTTACATAAAAGTAAAAACATATGATATAATACAAACATATGATATAATGGCTAGTTATTAGCTAGCCACCTTTAAACCACCTTTAGTAACCAATTGGCAAAGCTACAGTGAAGCTTTGTTCAAAATGTTTATTTAGGTCCAATAAACTTCCCCTATAGAAAATTTTCTGGAATCAAGGTATCTTTTAGGTATTTTCAAGGTATATTCTAACATTGTTAAAAACTTTTAAAATTATGAATACTTTAAAAATAATTTTTAGTTATCCATAAAAAATGAAAAAATAAAGAATTAACATTATTAACATTACTAATCAAGAACTTTTAGCAAATTACTTAATTAAATCGCATTATTAAAGTACCAAAACCTATTCAACAGATCAACATAATAAATAACCATTGTTTGTATTCTAAGTTAATCGTCTGGTAATGGTGACATTCTTTTCGTACCAAAAATCTAGAAATGGTAAAGTCGTATGTTTTCAAACTTTTCTGCTAATAATAAAATAACTATAATGTTGATCAATTAAATTTGTCGTTGAAACGTTGCGTTTATTGTTGATCGCAATCGTTAATCGTTTGCCGTTGAATCGTTGCGTTTAGCTTCATAAAACTGCCAAGCATTTTAAAAAATAAATTGAGGAGTCCATTTGCAAAACACGCTAAGCCCGAGTAAGTAGGTTTTGAAAAAACAACAAAAAACTGAACTACTCATAGTTGCACATCAACAGAAATTGATTTTTTTTTTTGTCTATTTGTACGACAAAAAAAATTTTAATTAGTCTAATATTTAAATAGATAACATACTTCAGTGTATAGAATGTGGAAACGAAAAAAGAAAAAGAAACATAACGGAAAGAAAAGAAAATAGCTCAAAATTTTTATTTTTGTGAGGATTTTGCAGATTGTCCTACTTTTTATTGTTTCTTCAACCCCATCAATGGCTCTTTTTTTTGAGGGCTGAATTTCCAGTCAAAAGTTGGAATTGTAAAATTCACTTGAAACACTTTAGGAATTTTACCGTTTAGTGGTTTTTTAATTTAAAAAGTTCGAAAAGTTACTTTGTGTATTTTGGAATCGGTTCCTTTAAATAATTAACAAAAGTGTTTGTATATATATATATATATATATATATATATATATATATATATATATATATATATATATATATATATATATATATATATATATATATATATATATATATATATATATATATATATATATATATATATATATATATATATATATCAAAGATTTCTGTTTCTTTCCCTCTTTTGAGGTCAATTTTTCTTTTTAGATTTTGTGTGGTAATTTTACCAGTTTCAAAAATGTTCTTCTTATTTACTGTCTTTTCTGGAGTTTTAGTTAATATAGTACTTTTACCCTGCTTTCTTCTTTTCTTGGGGGTGCTTTAGGGTACGGATGAATGGATTCTGGACTAACTATTTTGACTGATGATTCTGAAGAATCAACTTGTTTATTTATTTCATATGATTGTTGATTATCTGGTTGTTTAATTTCTGGTTGCTCGACAAGAAGAGGTCTGTCACTAACACTAGATGATATGAAATCACTTTCCCCAAATATTTGTCTATTGAGTGGATAGATCCCACATTTAGAAAACCCACTGCAAACATTTTTTATTGTGAAAGACATATTATATGCTTTGCATGCTAGCTGAGGTAAATTATATATGTTAATAATTCTCCCTGGATTGGAGGCCAACCATTCATTCTGAGCCAATCTAAAATAAGATTTAAAAGGACCAAACACCGAAACATCCAAAGGCTGCAATCTATGACTGCAGTGTTGTGGAAATGTTAATAAAATCAAAGAGTTTCCTTTTGCAAATGTTATTGTTTCAAATGAAATGTGGCTTTCGTGGTTGTCCATTAATAACAGCACTGGATGCTCCACAGATGGCTTAGCATGGGAAACAAAGTGCTTCATTGCAACTAAAAAGTTCTCACTTGTCATCCAACCACTTTTGTTACACAGCCCTAAGCTTCCTGTTGGGGTTCCACATATCATAAAATCCTTGTAATTTACTCTCGGAAATATAAATACAGGTGGAACTGTATTACCCATAGCATTCACAAAAGCTAACATTGTCACCAATGAACCTCTTTCTTATGAAACAGCTTGTGAAACCCTTTTAGTTCCACGAGTTGAAATAATCTTTGGAGGATCTGTTACTGTTAATAATCCTGTCTCATCTGCATTAAAAATACATTCTGGTTTAGTGATAATTTTGGATGTCGTATCAAAAAACTTTCCAACCATTGCTTTCCTGCCATTTTATTTTGGTGCCATGACTCTGGAATACTGTTAGAATTTAATGCAATTCCGTACTTGTAGGCTAATTGCCTAGT
>NC_061161.1:16696369-16748869 GCF_022113875.1 Hydra vulgaris
AGTAGAGGCATTTGGGTGTTGAAAATTGGAGTTTTATTTTCCTTAACTTTAGTAATCGCTGCAAAATCAGACACAGAAAATTGTTTTTAAAAATTACTTATTGTTCTTCAAAACACAATAACATCCAATGCCATTACGTTTAGACCATAATAGAAATAAAGATTTGGTCTGTTGAATGGTTGTGTCAAACACTTATTACCGCAGGAGTTTGGATAGCCAACCGTAGATGCTTCTATGCAAATTTGATTTTGTCCCATTCAATAATTGTCCCATTCATTAAGGTTCTCCCCTAGTTATTAGAGATAATCTTGTATGCGATTATGTCGCATACAAAGATTGTTTGAGCAATCCCTGCTGTAGAAAATTCAAACCTTATCTTTGTACTAATTTATGTAACTAATTTTAATATATTCTTTGTTTTGCTTTTAGAAAGGTGGTAACACTTGGTTGGCAATCGGCACATAAACTACAAAAGAGTAAAAAGCAGTGAGAGGGCTGGGAAAGAATCTATTTTCTTATATATTTTATGTAATAAGGTTTAAAATGAAGCTTTGAGGATAAAACATTGTATACTTAAATGATATTTCCATGAATTTGACAATAGGTTTCCATGACAAAGGTGGTTTCAAGCGGTGTCTCTAAAGTTGTGAGTTTATTAGCTAAACCAAGTGCGCAAATTTAGAATGTTTAGTTTAGTTACCAAACTCTTCTGCGTACAGAGCATAGCATTAGTAACATTTTCATAATATCAGTAACAATTAACGCTTTTGTAATTTTTCTTTATAAAATTTACTTACTTGACGGATTTAAACATCAAAATGACGCATTTAAGCATTAAAACAACAGTTATGTTACGGTCTCGGCAAAAAAAGAAATGTCATTTTATATTTTACCAGATAATAATTTTATATATATTTGATATTTTTGACATAGATGTTGCAAGTTATGTAAAAAAAAGAGGATTTTGAACAGAAAAAACAAAATTTTATTTTTTTGAAAGAGGAACCTTGAGAACTCCTCTAAACCCGAAAATATATTTTTACTTTCCTGTTATAACTAATAAAACACCATTTGTTTCTCAGGAATATTTATTTTTAAACTTTTTTTTATATCATATGGCACACAATATACAATACAATAGATACTTATTTAGAAAATGCGCAATATCCAGGAACCAAGAGTTTAATAATCAAGTTAATTAGTTTAATAATCAAGTTAACTCATTGTTTGAAGCTACCACAAAGCTCTTACCACCACTTCTAACACTCAATCAAAGTTATTTTAGTTTTAATCTAAATTAAATAAACAAATTAATTATAATGTAGTTCAGACCAGGGCCGGCGCGAGTAGGTGTCACGTGAGGGGGGGGAGTTGTGCTGAGACAACTTTTGCCGACTAAAAAAAAAGGTCCTCGTTTTTTAAAATTTACCGACTGCCTTATCAACATTTGCCGACTGACTACTCAAAAAAAGGTCAAATTCGCCGACTAAATGAACGAAAAAATCATTGATGGGGGTGTCACCCCCACACACACACCCCCCCTCCCTTTCGCTCCGGCTTTGGTTCGAACTGTTTTAATAGTAATCGTACAAAAAGACATGCATAAAACTGAGATGATCCAAAAGACTAGCACCTACAATTAAAAAATTACCTTATGAAGCTAAATTAAAAAGAGACCAATGATTGAGTTTTATGAGTTTCCGAAGTATTTTTTTTTTCAAATTATTTGTAAATATGTAAAAATTCAACAAGTTTCCTGGATTTTGAAGACACCATTAATATTAAATATTTATGTTTTGTTTGCGTATTTTTATATTTATAGTTTTTAATTAATCACTAATGTCTAATTTAATTACTGAAAAAATGTGATTAGCATGTGGTTAAAAGAACTATACAAAATAAAAGTTTTCTCACACCTACTTCTGATGGGGTGACTCAGAACAGTAGAATTGGGGTGAAATGGGACACTGTTCAGTTTCATCACTTTTTAAATTCACTATATTTTAACTTTTATAATTAATTATTTGGTAAAAAAGGAAATAAACTGAAATGTTTTCTTTATTTTATGATAAGATTTTAATGTTTACTTTATGCTACTGTCTTTTTTTTTTTTAATAGAAAAAAAAAGTTAACTATATAGGATTTCTTTGTTTTAAAATTTTACCTAATTATTAAAGATAGCTTTCATAGTAAGTTTTATTGACAAATATTTTTTAGCATATCTGTGGTTTATCCTCCTCCGGCTAATTGTCATACTGAAGCCACATTACCAAGGTCCGCAAAGGCTGGTTTAGCTCCAGAAGGAACGAGACCGAGAGTAAGGTGAGTTTTAGAAGAACAAAGATATCTTAGAGTGAAAGGCAAAAGAAGCGTGTTACAAAGATAGCCATAGAGAAAGCAGACGGGATTGCACACGGTTTTAAAAGGTGCAAAACGTACTGTTAATTAGGTCACCTAATTAATGTTCGCTGATAAAAACCTGAGTGGAGTTCACTTGATATTAACTTTTCCTCAACTTTCTTTGTCATTTTTAGGTATTGTGGTTTATCCTCCTCCGGCTAATTGCCATATAGAGGCCACATTACCAAGGCCCGCAAAGACAGGTTCGGCTACCCAAGGAGCGTCATAACCCGCTCTACGGACCAAGAGTAAAGTGAGTTTAGGAAAAACGAAGATATGTTAGAGTGAAAGACAGAAGTAGTCGTGTTAGAAAGACAGCATAGAGAAAGCGGACAGATTGCACACGATGTTAGAAGGTGCAATTTAATTAAATACTTATTATAAAATAAGTATTTAATTTTTTTTTAAATTTTAAATTCTTTGTCATTTTTATATTATTTAGAAATTTATCTTAATTCAGTTAAACGATAACCGCTTTAAAATTTAATCTCATTATAAGTTTCATTGTGGGGCTATTTTATTTTCGTTAATCTTAATATGCGTGCGGCCATGGCGCAGTGGTTAGACCGCTTGCTTTATAAGCAGGAGATCCAGGTTCGAAACGAGCCTTTGGCATATTTTCGCGTCACGGTAAGGAAAGAAGCGTGAATTTCCTGGTTAAATGCACTTCCGCGGTGCTCTGTGACAAGACCGTTAGGTCTTCTTGGGGCACCTAAATAAAATAAAAAAAATAAAAAATAAAAATATGGATTTTGGTTAGTGCAATAAAAAAAAGTCTAATTTTATATAATAATGGAAATAGTTATATGTGTAATATTTTTTCAGATGTCAAGAAAGTACAACGAGTGACAAATTGGTTAAACCTGATGCTCATACAATAAAAGCCGCTATGATGGATGTCGAATCTTATGTCGGATTTCATCGGATGTCGGAGTTTATCATTACGAGCAGCTGTACAAGAGTATAAAATTAAAATTTACAACGGAAAATAAAAGTTAACAAAAAATTTCTTACAATAACTTTGATGAACAACATCAATATAGGCGCAAGAAGATGAACTTTCTTCGTCAACCATCTAATATAAATTATGAAACAGCTGGAACTGAATGATTATATTTATTCTTAAATCGTACAAAATTATTTGTTCGTATGCCAGAAGCTACCCGCCTCAGTCGAGCAACTAGTTTTAATCGCACAAATGTAAATACATTCTTCAAAAACCTTGAGAGTGTGCAATAATATTTAAGTTTTCTGTAAGTTTTCTGTAAGCTGTAAGTTTTCTGCTGATTGCATTTACAATATTGATGTAACCGCTTATACAACTGTTCATAAGCCAGTAAAAATGATTGCTGTTAAAGAAGTCAAACAAATAGGACAGGTAACTTCTGATGAAAGTGGAATCCAAGTTAGAATGGTAAGTTGTATAAATGCCCTTGGAAATTCTATTCTACCATTTTTGAGATTTCCTCGTGTCCACTTTCGTAGTCACATGCTAAAAGGTGCACAAATATATATCAAAGGTGATATTTTTTTAAAATTGTTCTGATCATTTTGTGGAGCATATCATCCCAGCAAAGATCATCCATTACTTTTAATAATGGACCACCACCAAAGTCATTTATTGATTGAATTGATGGATGAAGCTTACGCAAGAGTTTTTACTTCCCAAAACATTCAAAATGTTTTTAAAGCAGCTGGTATTTTCCCGTATGATCCATATGTTTTCAGTAATTTAGATTTTTTATATTCTTATGTATCTGATTAACCAATTTCAGCAAATGTCTCTACCAGGGCCGTGCACAGATTTTGGAGGCCGAGTACCATTTAATTTGGGGCTTAACCTAACCCGCCTCCTCTCCTTCTAAAATTATAAATCTCTTCGAATTTTTGATTATATTTTCATATATAATTGTAATTAAATAGCCTATTTTTTTGTTATTTACGATATTTTTTTTGTCTTTTGTTTTACAAACTCTTAAATTACACCATGGAAATCAAGATTTTGTGCTAATAGACACATAAAATGGCAAGATTACTTGTTTGCTCTTGTCCCATAGAGCATTAAAATTGGAATTGAAGCAAAAATAAGCAGTACAATCACTGAATTTCTGAAGAGTTACCCTTATTTCTAAAACTTTGTGTAACAAGTCAAATGGGGAATGTGCTTTTTCTCCAAAATTTGCACAATGATATTGTTTTATGTTAACCAATTTTTCAGTCAGTTCATTTTCAGTCACGTCACATGAATATTTCGGCGGGAAATGGTTGCAGACACTCTTTATTATTGCTTCATACATTTTTTGATATTCCCACAAAAAAGGTAATGTAGCAAAGACTTATTGAATGGCTGTGAAAGAATAGCGAGTCAACCACAGAGTCAACAATGTAACAATAAACTTCTCCAAAATGTTGCTTCCTCTCGTGATTCTGTATCAGTTGATTCCGTGATATGTTCATTACCTTCAATTTGCTCCCAAGCAAAACCTTCGCGCTTCAATTTTAAGTGGATTGGAAAGTTAGAAGTGATTTATGCAGTATCTGCAGCTAATTTAGCTTTTTTCAAAACTGTTGGCCATTCCTCCAAAACAGATTTAAGGTGACTAATCAATGCTTTAAAATTTTTTACCTGAATATCGCCATATATGAGCAGCTGTCTTTTTATTTTGCCTAAATGGCCTAGTTTCAGCAATTATTCAATGTGGATTTTTGTCAAAACTCCAGATATGAGAACACATTTGAAAGAGCTCAAATATTTCAGGGCCCCTCTAATCTCAGTTTTTGTTTTAGGCGTATAAATTCAAACTCATCCAATTCTCTGAAATTTTTCCAAAGATTTAATGATTTAACTCAATTGATTAGAGAAATTTTGATTAGAGAAAGGGCGAATTTCGTCAAGTGTTTTAGTCCATCATGTTCCATTGCCTGTAAAAGATGCACTATGGAAAATCTTTCCAGTATTTCTCTGTTGTGGACAAGCAAAGAAGATTTTATACATGTTTTGAACAGTTCCAAAGAAAATTAGGCATCTGTACAGCATGAGTCAGCATTCTGTTTAAACAAATTCAATTAATAACAACCTCAGGTTGAGAATATAGACAAAGGGTTCTTGTTTGTAATATTGTTTGAACACACTTGACATGTTGGCTCCATTATCATAGTATTGGCCACGGCAGTTTTCAAAAAAAATTTGTATTGTTTCCTAAATTTCCAGAAATAATCCTGCATAAATTGAAATAATCCTGCATAACCCTTTCTTAACATAAATTTAGAAATAAAATTTAAACTATAGCTTTTCAAGACCAAGGTTATTTCTATTGACTATGATAAAACTTGCTTGCTCTATTGTTAACCGCATTGAAAATTTGTGCTACATATGTGTGTGAAAAGTTGTAACTGATTTGCTTTGAGGCGTAAGAATAAAGAGATAGAATAAAAACCCTGAAGTTTTATTGCATTTCTGCGGGTTAATTTATTTAAGTCAATCACTTGTAGGGTTCCCATGGGAGCCGGGGCCACAAGGAATTTGCTCGGGTGACTCGCCCTCTGCTCGGTCCTGCTCACTACCTTATCAGCCAGTTTGTTCAGCATTATTACTCAACCAATCAGATAGACCTTACAACTGTATACTAGTTTTATTATTTAAGTAATATATCTGAGCAGGCAAACAAACAATCTCCTACATAACCATCAATTGTATCTGAAGTTATTTATATCAAAAAATAGCAAACCAACATTTCTGCCTACCATTGGACAATAGAAGAAATAAGACTATTTCCAAAAACGGAAGAGTGGGTAACAAAGAGAAAAAGTGAAAAAAGAAAATGTTCTAGGTCTCTGGTGTTAACTGACACACCAAAAAAAAATGAACTTGTTAAAAGTTTATTAGTTTATAAAAGAAAAAGGAAAATAAAGATAAGAAAAAGCAAAACAGCTACTTCCTGAGACATCAACGTGTTTTTGACTCAATTTAAACATTAAGCAACCTTTTAAAATGATATCTTATTTTACCTAAACATAAATATATTTTCTATATTGGTATATTATAAAAGAAGTAGAATAGACAAAATAAAATAATGCTCAAAATTATTTGTTTTTAATTTATTCAATTGACATCAAACAAGTCATCCCGACATAGAGTAACATGGGAAAAATAATGTCACATAAAAAATCCTCAAACTTAATTCAATGGTTAATTAATGGGTTTTGCAATAATTTCCCACAATTCAGTGAACTATAACTTTAACCAAACTTGCATAGTTTTTGTTGAGAATATAAAGCCCAGCACACAAACATAATATATTGTCCCACTTTACCCATCTTTCCTTTAAAATGATGAAAAAATTTAATTTTCATTTAACCGAGATGAGAAATGCTTTTAACAGTCTAAAAAATAATAAAAATGCTGGATTTGATAAAACAAGCGTTAATATAGTTAATAGTTTTCGATATCATTGAACCGCCATTATTTCATATTTTTGAACTTTTACTAAAATTGGTTGTTGTGCCAGAAAAACTAAATGTTATATTAATCACTCGAAAGTCTGGTAAAGAAGTTAAGGTTTCAAATTACAAACATATTTCCATCTTACCTTCTCAAAATTACTTAATTTGTTTAAAAGTTGTTTTTTTTTAAGTTAATAAAGTTCCTTTGATTGAGCTCCTTTAATTACTCGCTTTACTTGCTTGCTTAGAATTGCTTCATCTTTATTAACTTAACAAATTCCTTCCAAATTTCAAATATATGTAAGCACAAAGTTTAGTTTTGGGAGATTTTTAATCCATAACTGAATTCATAACATTGAAGGAGCATAAACATGACTTTTGAACATTGAAGAGCATAAACAAAATATAAATATTTCTTTCACTAAATTAAATATTCTTACTGTAAATTTAAACTCTCCTTGAAAATGTTTTTTCGCCAACAAAACTCATATTTGCTTATCTTACGTAATAGTATTGAAAAAATGAGCTGTTGGTGCCTGTTTAAAATGGTCAAACCTCACCTTCATTTTCAGATAGATGAACATTTTAGAAGGACATGTAGAATGTATGAAAAGCCTACTTTAAAAGCCACTACGCTTTAATCTGTAAGTAAGGGAGAGTTGCCTTAATTGGAACACTTTAGGAATAAATATTTATAATCCAAAAATGGTTTAACGATGAAAATATTTATGATTTAATCAATACAAACAGACAACACTACTATACTTTTAACCGTAATTTGACTTAATTGATTGCATTTTTATTGGAAATAAATTTGTTTTTGCAAAGCTACCATTTTGTTCCGATCAAGCCAACTGGTTCCCTATATTGGAACACTTTTATTCCTTAATTAGAGCAGATTGTTTTTTTTTTTAAAAAAAACAACAGTAAAATCAACAAAAGATGATTTAAAATGGTCTTTACAGTAAAAATTTAAACAGTTCATTCAAAATTTATAATATTATAATATTTATAATTTATAATAGGATTAATATTACTCTAAAAAACTGAAATTCTACAAACAAAAAATTGTATTAAAGCTTTAACTGTCATGACGTTCTCTTAATTTATTGAATAAAAATCACTGAATAAAGTATTATTTTTATAATCTGGTCGTTACATGTAAAAAAAAAAAGGAAAACTAAACATTTTGAGTGGAAATCCTAACTTTTATGTAGATTTGTTTCCTTATAACTTAAAAAATTTAAAATTTTTTACGTGCCACTTGGAAACTGCTTATAACTTTAGTTTGAGACAAAAATAGATGCAACTTATTGAAAAGATTTCAAGTATAAAATATCTGCCGTCTTGTTTATAAATCGAATATCGCAAAGCGGTATTCGATTTATAAACATTGATTTAGTTTTATAAACATTGATTTAGTTTTCACAAATTATTGACAATATAAATCGTATAAATAGATGTTTAAAATATAGTTACTCATATCTATGTAATCAAAATTTCATAAACTTTAATTTAAAAATTTTATTTATAATTGTCTTTCAATATTGTATTAAAATAATAAAATAGTTGTAATTTAATAAATCTAAAATAGAAAGTTTGTTCCCATTCTTTGTTTACGTTAAAAAATGTTTACTTTTCAAAAACTGTTAATTAAAAAAACGTGTTTTATTAATTTTTATTTATTTATTATTAAAGTAAATAATGGCTAGTAGCAGCGTCTTAATCTAGTTCCTAAAAAAGAAATTAAAAATGCTTGCATACTTCATCTAGGAGAAGTTGGTCATAATAATAGCAAACTGCGTGGTTTTACTGAAAATGCGCTTGCGAAATTGAAGAATGCTTGGTAAGTCACAAACTAAATGTCCAACTCAATTTATTTCTTTATATATGCCTAAAACAATGGTACGGAAAAAACAATAAACATCATAGATTTGATAATAATATTTTTTTTACTATAGTCAAAATGACTTTAAAGTCATAAACATTCTACCTGATACGTGCCCAACAACTCTCTTGTTTCATCAAAGGTTTTACGATTCTACAACATCGGAAAAATAGAGCTGAAAAAGTTAACGAGAGTATAGGCGTGGATAATGCATTCTCATCTGAGCGCAGAATCTAGCTCGGAAAAGAGATAGATCAGGTAAACTAAAAGAACCTCGGGTGGGAAGTATATATATATACTTAAATATAAAAACATGCTAGCAATTCTAAAAGTGCTTAAAGAGTCAAATTTGGGTCAAATTAGTACTGATGACGTCACGCTAATAATTTTTTTCAAGTTTTGTGAAGAAAAAAATAATAATAAAAAACTTTCGTGAACAGATTTTTAAAAGGGAAAATATTACAAGGGTCGAAGTTCTTGATTGATGACTTCATTTACATCAAGGATAAATACATTTTTGATTTTTTGCATGTGTGTATATGCGTATATATATATATATATATATATATATATATATATATATATATATATATATATATATATATATATATATATATATATATATATATATATATATATATATATATATATATATATATATATATATATATACGCATACACACACATGCAAAAAATCGAAAATGTATTTATCCTTGATGTAAATGAAGTCATCAATCAAGAACTTCGACCCTTGTAATATTTTCCCTTTTAAAAATCTGTTCACGAAAGTTTTTTATTATTATTATTTTCTTCACGAAACTTGAAAAAAATTATTAGCGTGACGTCATCAGTACTAAATAAGGGCCCAAATTTGACTCTTTAAGCACTTTTAGAATTGCTAGCATGTTTTTCTCAAGATATTGTTATTTACTATAATGTTTTCTCAAAATGTTATCTAACGTTTGACGTATACGTCAAACGTTAGATAACCTTTTGAGAAAACCTTATAATAAATAACAATATCTTGAGAAAAGAAGATTTAACAGTCTGGACGCTACGTGTAATTTTTTCTTGGGACGTTACAAAAACTACTTGAATAGTTTAAGGTTGATATCTTCAATGAGAAAAACTTTACGTGTCTTTCTGAAGTGCTTAAAGGGTCAAATTTGGGCCCTTATTTGGTGTTGATGACATCACGCTGATATACTTTTTTATCAAACTAAAAAATACATATTTATAAATATGTATTTTTCAGTTTGATAAAAAAATATATCAGCGTGACACCATCAACATCAAATAAGGACTCAAATTTGACCCATTAAGCACTTTCAGAAAGACACGTAAAGTTTTTTCATCCAAGATATCAACCTTAAACTATTTAAGTAGTTTTTGGTAATGTCCGCTCCATTTCCAAGAAAAAGTTACACGTAGCATCCAGACTGTTAAGGCTTATAATTGTTTTTAGTATTTTTAAATTGCGCTTGAACTATTTTTACAACTGTTTGATTTTATTACTGATTAAGTAAGGAAAAAGTTATAATTACAATCAAGGAAACTTTGGACTATTTTGTTATATCACTGCAATATCATGTTTGCAGCAATTTAATTCAAATAAGATAAGTTTATATTGTTATTTTGAATTTTAAATCCCATCGAATTAAATACAAAAAACCGTATAACTTATAGCAGTATAGTTTACCCAGATTTATCAATATAGTATGAACAAAAGTTAGATCACCGAAAAAAAATGACGCAAAAAAACTTTTAATCAACCATGTTGCACATGCACTTTTTTGAAGAATAACTTTCAATATGCGTTAAAAAGTAGAAAATAAGGCGTTAAAAAAATGCAAAATATAGCCATAATTTATTTTTTTTCAAAAATAAGTGTAAGTGTTCTAATAAAGGCGTTGTTCCAATTATGGCTACTCTTCCCTACTAATTAATTACCAATTAATTCTGCCGTTTGCCAAGTTGTACTAATCGTGATATATTTGAGATTGTCCGTTTTCGCGTGGTTTTATTTTAGTATGTATCAAGTGGTCCAAAAATTACAATGTTTTGAGGTTACAATTAGTGTGTAGTATAGTTAGGTCGTAATACAATATGAGTTTTCTTTTAAGGTTTGCATTTCTCTTAGTGTAAGGAAAATTCATTTATTTTAGTGTAAGAGCAATTATTTTAATTTAATATACCTTTAAATCGATTTTAAAATGACTAAAAGACCACTGGCTTGGTGCAAGTCCAGATGGACTTGTTAACAAGTTCATCCGGAGTTGCTAGTGGTTGCATAGTTGAGCTAACAATCCAGTTTCAAAAAATTTTTATTATATATTATTTAAGTTTTTTTAAATATTTTTTTTCATTTAACGTTTGTCCATATAACTATTAATTGTGAACTTGTGTCTTGTGAACACAGGGAGAAACGCAATAGGTTTTACATATTTTGTAAATGGATTGTACATATCTTCTTTTAAAGATACACATTTTTTCAAATTTAAATTTTTTCTATTTTACTATTTCTGTTTATATATTGCAATATTAGATACTAAATTTTTTTATTTTTAAGGCAGTCGCTGTAAATCCATACAATATTTATTAGATAATTAACTTATTTAAAAATATTACTCAAGTAGTTTTTCGCTATTTGTTTACATTTTTGTTAAAATGTAAACAATGCCTTACTGGCCTCTTTTTCATGATGAGAAAATGGTTGCGCAATCGAATTAGAGAAATGTCTATTGTTCGAGATTAAAATTTTGAAGTTTGTTTGAAGTCCTTTAAGGCTTCGCAGATGGTAAAATTATTTTTCGCAAATGGTAATATTATCCATTTTCGCGTTAGACATGTTGGAGTAAAAATAACTTGCACTAAATAAAAAATCATTTCTATAAATTTACTACATCTAACCAACTCCCTCTAAAATAGTCATTTAATAGTAAGAGGTATTTCTGCAATTACATAATTGCTTCATATTAAGGCCATCTTTAATATTAATACAACATTATATCAATATTAAAGATATCCAACGAACATTCTATAGAGGAATTTCATTGGACCTATATGAGCATTTTGAGCGATCTGCTGTAGTTTTGCTTATCGGTTACTTTGCGGACCATTAGTAGCAGCCAACAAAAGTGGCTAGCCGATAACTAGCCACAATAAAAATATCGGAAAATTATCGGATTGCAATATATAGCGGCTACCGCTAATGGTCCACTAAGTAACTGATGAGCAAAACTCCAATGATCCGCTAAAAAATGCCGATATAGGTCCACTGCAAATCCACTAAACAATTTTTGCTGGGTATTTACATAGATTGTAACTTTGGAAAAAGTTTTCTGCTTAACTTTTGATTTTTTTTTTTTCGAAAATAGAGCTAGTTTTAAAGCTATATTGTGGCGGTGGCGCAGTGGTTTGAGCGCTTGCTTTATAAACAAGAGATCAACGTTCGAAATGAGCTCTGGACATATTCGCGTCACGGTAAGGAAGGAAGCGTGAACTTCCTGGTTAAATGTACTTCTGCCGTGCTCTGTGACAAGACCGTTAGGTCTTCTTGGGGTACCTAAAATAACAAAATAACAAGTATATATATATATATATATATATATGTATATATATATATATATATATATTTATATATATATATATATATATATATATATATATATATATATATATACATATATATATATACAATATATATATATATATATATATATATATATATATATATATATATATATATATATATATATATATATATATATATATATATATATATATATATATATATATATATATATATTGTATATATATATATATATATATATATATATATATATATATATATATATATATTGTATATATATATATATATATATATATATATATATATATATTGTATATATATATATATATATATATATATTATATATATATATATATATATATATATATATATATATATATATATTGTATATATATATATATATATATATATATATATATATATATATATATATATATATATATATATATGTATATATATATATATATATATTGTATATATATATATATATATATATATATATATATATATATATATATATATATATATATATATATATATATATTGTATATATATATATATATATATATATATATATTGTATATATATATATATATATATATATATATATATATATATATATATATATATATATATATATATTGTATATATATATATATATATATATATATATATATATATATATATATATATATATATATATATATATATATATATATATATATATATATATATTGTATATATATATATATATATATATATATATATATATATATATATATATATATATATGTATATATATATATATATATATATTGTATATATATATATATATATATATATATATATATATATATATATATATATATATATATATATATATATATATATATATATATATATATATATATATATATATATATATATATATATATATATTGTACAGCTTATTTTCATTTTATTTGCAAAGATTTAAAAAGTTCGGTTCTTTAAAAAAATCTTATTTGTTATTTATTTTTATATATAATAATAAAAAAACATAATTATTTATTATGTTTTTTATTATTATATATAAAAATAAGTTTTTCTTAAAATTTTAAATTCTTTTATATTATATTTTCGGATTAATGGCAATAAAACTATTTTGTCGTCTTCTTGCCTCGCCATTAGTATATTTTACAAATACGAAAGTTGTAATTATTGTAAACGGCAAACTTATAATAATTATTTAAAAAAAGTTTTCTTTTTGTCTAGTTACAATAAAGTCTTATTTCTCAATCATTTTAATTTAAGAAAGTTTTTTTCCCTTGTTGCCGAGCTTCTTTTCCTTTCCTTGTTGATTAAAATATGATACATAAATGATGATACATAAAATATGATACATAAATTACCTTGTTGATTAAAATATGATACATAAATGGCATTTTAAATATTACAGAAACAGCATTTTAAAAATGCCGTTTCTGTAATTTTTATTCAATTTTACGGAAACGGCGATTTTAAATTTAGATAAATTTAAAGTAGTATCAATACTTTAGCTTTGTTAATTATTATTCAAACAGCAAACCTTTATCACTTTTACTTAAACTTAAAGCAGCAGCCTTTAATAATAAAAAAAAAAAAAGTCAAAAAAGCATACAAAAAATGGTCATTCCTAAGCAGTGTTTGAGCATGGAATTAAGAAACCACTTTATTTTTGCGACAGAGCAAACAGTTTTTGTAGAGCATAAAAACATTTAGGCCTACAGTTAAAGTATGAAAACATATAATATATATTTTTACAATTTATCAATATATTTAATAATATGTTTTAATATATTTATATTCTAAGTTGAAACTAATTCTGATTTGCGTGAAATTAAGATTTAAGTCCTTTATTGCAATTTCCTTAAAAAACACTGTAAAAGTTGTTTTGATTAATAATAAAAAAGTTCTAAATTAATAAAGCTGCTAATCAAAGCAAACTAATATTAATACTATAATAATATTAAATCTGATTATTAATAATTGATCAAATTAATTTCCTTAAGTTAACGGAAAATTAGATAAAGTTTTTAACTTCTATAGACCATCCAGGTTATATTTTAAAAATCCGGAAAACTGCAGGAAAATATTTACTGCATAGGTAAAATCTGCGGAAAAAATTTAGAATATATTTTCCTCTTAATTTTTCTTTTAGCTGAGTTGCTTCCACACTTTTTTCAAACTTAACCTAATTTTGTATGAGCAAGAAAGCTTAAAAAACAAAGATATTACAAAAATATATGTATAAAAAACGTTTTGAATATCCGGAAAAACTAAAAATTAGGAAAAATGTCCGGAATTCCGGAAATATCCGGAAAAAGATAATCCCTGAACTTTACTTTAGCACAATTAAGGTAATTGAGGAAGTAAAACTTCCTTAAAAAAAGAATATAGCATTTTTTGCATAACTTGATGTGCGAGAAAAAATTTTCTTTTCCATAATAAGAAAGATTTGCCTCCTGTTGATAGTCTAGAAACAGTTTTTTTCTACCCAAAAATATCATAGAAAAAAACAATTATAAAACAATGACACGACTGTGACGGAGAAGGATGATATGAATAAAATAACAATAAATGAAGCAGGCATGGGTGCAGTGGGATTGTTGATGTAAAAGTATTAATTGAAAACTAAGACTTTTCTGAATAAGTAAAAGTGCATATTTCTCGTAACAAAGACAAAATTAGCCATAAGTTATTAGTTCATAAGAAATTTGTATTAAAAAATACAAACACAAAATACTTAAACAAGACTTATATGACACCTTTTTCGTCTTAGTATTCTATATATATATATATATATATATATATATATATATATATATATATATATATATATATATATATATATATATATATATATATATATATATATATATACACTATTATATAAACCTGTAAAATAGATTAAAAAATCCCCACATTGCACTTCGATTGGCAAAAGGTAGTCTAGTGACATTTTTGGAATATCGAGATACAGGAATTTCCAAAGATACACGAAAAACTTCTGTTACTTGCTTCTATTAGGATATGCAAGTACTTTTGATATGTCTTTAGCATTCTTAGCCATAATTTGGTGGCGCTTACTTATAACCAAACGAGTGAAAAATGTAAAACCTTATTTAGCGCCGCGGTCTTATTTTGATAATAATTACAATATATTGGTATCTATTCATTTATGAATTAATTTAAACCAATTGCGTTGAAAATTATATTTGAAATTATTGAACTATATTTGAATCGGTAAATGTGAAAAGGGAAGTCCAACATTGTAATTTTTGGGAAACTAAAAAAAAATCTGCATTTCCCCCCTCAGTTAATTTTTGTTAATGTTTTAAAATAATTTTTTTTTTTGAAAAGAATGTTTTTCACCTTCAAAAAAAAAAAAATTATTCAACCATTAACAGAAATTTACTACTGGAGGAAATGCAGATTTTTTTAGTTTCCGAACGTTTACATTGTTGGATTTCCACCCTTTTAACATTTACCGATCTTTTTGAGAAATTTTCGCAAATGAAAAGACACCGTTACATTGTTATCGATAACTTGATTTCTTGAAAAACACCAATTTTGAAAAGGTGACTTAGGCTACTTTCAAAATAAACTGCTCATATATATATATATATATATATATATATATATATATATATATATATATATATATATATATATATATATATATATATATATATATATATATATATATACACATACATACATATACATACATATACATACATATATACATATATATACACATACATACATACACACATAATAACAAATAAGCATGCAGATATATAATAACACTTTATTCAAAACATTTATATATAACGATGATCATGTAAATGAATCAGTAATTAAGGTATCAAATATGAAAAATGTAAATGACTCATATAAAGCTAACATTTGTAGAGTTAATAACCATAAAAAGATTGCGCATGATGATCATATTTAAAACTCAAGGATAAATTTTTGAAGATGACATACAGTAAACCAAAGGATAAAACTGCTTCGTACTATTGAATGTGGCTATTGATTACCGAGTTGTTCAAGAGGATTCCTTAGTCAGATTAGATTAAAATTTGTCGTATTTAACTTTTAGGAACTTCGCTGTCTCTTCTTCGTTTAGCAGATGGCTCAGTGTTTTCTAAAGGGTATTGACTCATATTAGGAACAAGTCTGCGAACAATTGCATTGAAATGTTGCTCAAGCTTACGACCCATCTTCCAAATTTCAGTTTCACGCTATTAAGATAAAAATATGTTAAAAATAAAATAAAACCTGCCGAAATAAAGAAAAAAATCTTTACTTACCAAATTATAAATGTAGCAGTTAGCAAAAATCAATCGAATATCAGAAATAAATTCTTCTAAACTTTTGTAATGTTGAAAATGTTGAGGATTTAATTTTGTAAGTACAGTGTGCAAATCCATCGGTTTATTAATAACTTTGTAATAGTCAGGAGCTTGCTAAAATACATAAAAACTTGGTACATTTATATCAATGATAAAAAAAGAAAGTTTTAATATATATATATATATATATATATATATATATATATATATATAATATATATATATATATATATATATATATATATATATATATATATATATATATATATATATATATATATATATATTATGTTGATAACAATATATAATATAAACAATGATAATAATAATTAAAAAAAAATATGATAGAAATTTTAGACTTTAAAATACAACGGTTTGTAAAATTACAAAACCTTAAAAATACCATAAGGCCTTAATTTCATGAAGTATAAAAGTTGACAACTTTAAATTATTTTTTTTTTTTTGAAACTGAACATAAAAAACTTAAATTTGATGGAAACTTTGACAGAAAGCTGGAACTAATTACTATTTTGGTAGTTATGAAGAATTAGTTACATTAGTTGATCTCTTTGCTAAAACCAGCTGCTATAACATTAACAATTTAACATTATTCCTATTGTCAAAGGAACTTGTTCATGTCATTACTTATCACCTCAATAATACTTTTTAAAAGCTTATGTAACATCTTTGTCCAATTTAATTGACACTTTTCACATGCTAAAAGATAATTGTGTTAATACACTATTGATATCACTATTGATTGGGTACTGGTGAATTATTCATTGTTAATACACTATTGATATCACTATTGATTGGGTATTGGTGATATCACTTTCGATGATTGGTGAATTATTTTAAATGAAAGTAAAAAGTTAACTTTTAGAGTAAGATGTTTACAAAAAGCTGGAAATTATTTTGAGTATTTAATATAACCGAATACGCATTAATATCCAGTTTGTAATTATTACCACATTACCTGATTCTGAGATCAAATGAGATTAAATGAGCACTAAAGATTCTTATTAAACATATTATTAAAGAAGTATACAAGAATTTTTAAACATTAAATATATTTCATTATGAAATATATTTAATCATTCAAGAAGTTTAAAAAAAAATGATATTTTTGACATAAAATCAAAGAGAAACTTATGTTATCAAATTACATTAAATATATATCACCATTTTTTTAAATTTACAATACTATGACCAAAGTATAAATGTTTTCCTTAGAAAAACAGCAATATTAATAAAAACTTTGGTTTAAAATCCTTAAAAAAATTTTTAAATTTATTTAAAAAATTATCTTAAAGTAAAAATCAAACTTATTAACTAAAGTTAACTAGTTTGTTACATTTGGTGCAGAAAATCTGCGTTAATTAAATTTGATTAAACAATCAAAGCCTGCAGAAAATATGAAATAGTTATGAACAAAATGTCTATTTTATTTATTAAAAACTCAGTATATTTTACTTATTGTCTAATAAGTAATACAAAGAAATGAAAAATGAGCAGATGTTCAGAAAGAATAAATATGAAATACTTATGGAAAAAAAAACTGTCAAGGAGTATATGTAATATGAACAATGAAAAATGAACAGATGTTCAGAGAGAATAAATATAAAATATTAATAGAAAAAAACTCTGTCAAAAAGAATAAATAATACAAAAAAAAAAATGAACAGATGTTCAGAGGAAATAAAAATTAAAAAAGAGTAGAAAAAAGATTAAAAGAAGTCAGCAATAACTTATTAATGATTTTTTAATAATAATTTGATTGTCAAGACAAAAAAGGACTTTTTGCTATACTTTGATAAAAAACAATTAAAGTTTAACAAATCAATATAACAACACCAGATAAAACAACAACTGAGAAAAAAAAAAGAATTCAAAAATTATAAATAGAAATCAAAAGCTAAAAATAAACATTATTGTTATAGACAAATTAATGCAGTATAATTTCAGAGCATATGCGTGACAACATCAGTATTACAACCTTGTGAATTGTAAAGTACTAATACTGTACTGTGTAATAATGAAAAAGTATAAAGATATAAAAACAAACAAAAATTCATATAAGAAAAAACTGGCAGAATTAATTAAAAACTTGCCTGTATCGTTAAATCTATAAAACATTACATTCAAAATACATGCAAAAACAGATTGGCATACATAGCATAACATAACTATACAAATTAAGCCAAACAAAAACATGTAAAAAGTAAAACTAAACTTTAATTAAAAAAAAAAAAAAATTTAATATTTTAAATAAACTTTTATTTCTTTTTAATATTTTTGCCAGGACAAACATTGATAGCAGATAAATTTATTTTATCTTAAGTTTTACTATTCACAATAAAAATAAAATAATAAAAAAAAACAACAATAAAAATATATCATAAATCAGGTCTTTCTTTGAAGCATAAAGTTTGAAGTTGATATGTAATAGTTATTTTAGTTACAATAAAAAAATTTTATTAAAGAATATTTGCATCAGTGTCTGCAAGCATTTAGTTATCAACATATTATTGTTAAGCAAGTTTTTTTAAAAACTAATTCACCTATAACAAGGCTGCAAACGACCACTATTTAAATTGGGAATTACCGGAAAACAAAGAATGAGTGAGGAAATCTTTGACAGAATAAAAAATTGTAAGTTGTATGAGTCAGAAAAACATGAAGATTGGAGAAATCTGAAGCATAGATGTGAAAAGGAAAAAAACTAGATGAAAGTTTTTAGAGCATGAAGGGACGGATGCAGTAAAAGGATGAGAAAAAAAATGTTTGTGTAAACATTATTTTATATTAAATCAGTTTTATTTACAGCAATCATTTATTATAAATTTATTTACAGCAATCATTTTTATTAAAATCAATCAAATCAATAAAAAACAAACAACATAGAAACAAAGTTTATTATTATTCTTTATCTCAAATTACTGCTATTTTACTTTGCAAAATAATAATACAAACTATTAAATAGAATATATTATAATTAAGTTCAAGCATTTTATTATTATTAATCATCGATATTATATTATATTTATTATTAAGCATAAATAGGTTTTACTTTTTAATTTGTACGATTGCAATGCATTTGCATAACAACAATATTAAAGTAGACCCATAATCCACCATTTTCAATAAATCTACAAAGAAAACCTAATTTGTTTAACTGCCTATTAGATTAAATGAACAATAGACTCCTCAGATTGTACTTTGATTATTAAAAGATCCTCAAACATAAGATTGAGATATGAATTGTAGTAAAGTTTTTTACAGCACAACTATGCTAAGCCGCTCTAAAATCAGAGAGAGGGTGAGCGAGAGGAAGAGACAACAGTAATGTAGTCTCTATAAGATTTATTCTTGGCTAATGTCCTGATGTGTAAACTTTATCAAGATATTCTTAAACTACTCAGAAAACAGTTTTAAAAAATCTTGTTAAGACGAGTTTCCACTCATTCGTTTTTCTGCGGGAACGGGATAGAAAAGGAAAAAATAATCACGTGAGTATGCGTAATAAAAGTTTTTATTTGTCCGAAAGAAAACTACGCATGCTCACGTGATTGTTTTTTCGTTCTCTTTCCTTTTCCCGTAGAAAAACGGATGAGTGGAAACTCACCTTTAAAGTTAGACAAAAGTTATCTATTTTACTATTCAAGAAATCAAGGGATATCACCTAATGGTATTTATAATCATTATTGTATTTTTATTACAACTCCATATTCTGTTGGAAGTCTGAAACTCAAAAAATAACTTATTTACATTATGCAAATAATGATATACAAAAATCAGATGCAAAAAATTGAAAATCAAAAATAATAAATGCAAAAATCAGGAAAATAATAGACCACAAGTAACTGATTAAAATATAATGAACTGACTCAACAATAACTTTAAACAAGGTTAAACTCAAAGAGTTCTGGGATTTAAAAACTTGATCTAATGTTACAAATAAACAAAAACAAAAACAACCAAACATGCCAATGAAAAGTGTAAAAATGGGACAAAAACATCATTATAATAAATAATAAAAAACACAAATAAAACATGTCTCTCATAAATTACTATTTTCAATTAGTATTTGTGAATGAAAATGATGATATTAACCTTTAATAAAAATGTTCACCACAATTTATTACTTACATTAAAAACTCTAAAAGGACTAAAAACTTGTTTAAACATGGTTTTAGAAATAAAATTTTAAATTACAAGCTAGTCTCCATTAATTCTTATTTGAATACCGCACTATTTAAAAACAAACATTCATGGCAAGGGTCGAATATGAAAATTCTTTTCTACAAAGCAAAAAACTCCAAGTTCAACGCCCACTAAATTTCTGTTAGCATTGTGCTTAACTTGTTTTCTGCTTACCAGCCTTGTTTGTCAATGTTCAAATTTCTGAGTCAAAGGGTTGAGGAGAGGGTCTGTGACAAAGCATAGAAAACAAGTTGAGTATGGAAGCTTCAGGGAAGTGGTAAATTTTAACTCGCATACAAAGCAAGCACTACATTACTACTGCATTATAATTGGGTAAAGATAGAAAATTAAGTGAACATACAACTAAAAGTTTAGCTAACATAGCAACTAGTTTTTGTTGTTAGGGAATGATTAAGGAAATTTTATTTCACAATAAAAACTTTAAAAATTTAAAAGAATTAAGTAGTAATTGCATATAGTAATTGTATATACTAACTGAATTTGTAATCAATTGTTAAACCTAAAAGTTTTTTTTTATAAAATCTTCAAACAAAAGCACTATTATTTTTAACAATAATATTATTTAAAAACAACATATGAATCATAAACACAAAGAATATCTTACATAAAAAACTTACAGCTTTGCTGACTTTATGATGAAAAGGTAGGCTGTCTGCATGAATGAACAACTTTAAAAGAATTTTCTGGCAAATCTGAATGAAAAAAGTTTATTTTAAAATAAAGTATAATATAAAAATTAAAGTTTTATATATTATATTTTAAATTTTAATTATTTAAATTAAATTATCAAATTAAATTTTGAAAAACTATTAAATTTTTTTGAAAATAAAAACAATAACCTTCACATCCCTTTCAGTAAGCTCTAATGACTTTCTTCGGGTTCCAATAGAAGCTAGAACATTAAAAAAAGTTATTTTATTGTAATCATAATCATCATTATCAAAAGGTTTTATCATCCAAAAAGTCTACCTGTGGGGGCTGGTTCAAGCTCAACACATAGACCACAGCTCCATGAGTCCCTGTAAAAATAGACAAATTATTTGAATACACTATAAAATAATTTATAATTTAAAAATTCTGATGACAAAACTTCCTATCTTTTATTAAAACATACCTTGGAAGATCATTCAAAACAGGAATGTGGCATTGCAAATGATAAACCTTTGGGCATGTATCACAACATAGCAATTGACCACCATTTCTACATACACCACAATAGTCTTCATTGTTTTGACTTTCATCAAATCCACTTTCACATTGATATTCTTCTTGGTTAATCCCATTCTAAATGTTTAATATAAACTTTTTTTAATTAATAAAAAACATTTTAAAATCTTTTTAGCAATTGTATAAAGCATCAAATCGAGACCAAGAAGATTATATATCAAAATTGTTTTATAGGTGAAAGTTTACTTAATGGAAGTTTACACAACTAGACTTTAGATAATTATTAATGCTTAACTAGCAAACCCTTTATACAATTCAAACCCAAAATACAAACTAATCTTATTGTCATTATTATTTTTTTATGGCTGTCACCAATTACCTTTTCCACGTTACATTTAAAAAATTTTCAGTCTACAGCTTATGAGTTTTCTTATGATTTGCTATTATTATATTTTTAAAACATATTACTAATATGAAAATTGCTGAAAAGTTGAATTAATCTCAAAAGAGCTCATTTGATGCTTTATAGTATTAACTATAATTTTACAAAACTGTTTTAAGAAATAGATCATTTGAAATAAATAATGAAAAAATCTATGAATTATATAATAGTAATATCTAATATATATATATATATATATATATATATATATATATATATATATATATATATATATATATATATATATATATATATATATATATATATTATATATTATATATATATATATATATATATATATATATTATATATTATATATATATATATATATTATATATATATATATATATATATATATATATAATATATATATATATATATATATATATATATATATATATATATATATATATTATATATTATATATATATATTATATATATATATATATATATAATTTTTCAGGCCTTAGTCAGCAAAAAACAGATACGTTACCCCCTCCCCCTTAAAAGATTTATTCAGAACGGCCCTGTATATATGTATATATATATATATATATATATATATATATATATATATATATATATATATATATATATATATATATATATATATATATATATATATATATATATATATATATATATATATATATATATATTCATATATTACTTTACTATGAATATAAATAAAAAATTAACATTATATAAATACAAGTTTCTATCATTATACAAATTTAATACTTCAGAGAAACTTGCCGCTGTTAAATTATTTTCAGGTGATTTCCGCTCCTCTTTAACATTGACAATAGGAGTGTGATGATTTGTTACTGATTTATCACTGACACTTGGTTCAATATTTTTTGTTGTTTCATTGGATGTACCCTGTTGCGATTGTGTATTTACTGATGTTTGTTGACATGATTTTTGAGATGAATGGTCTCCAACAGATAACCTACCAGACAAGTTTATATGATCACCAGATAGATTTCTCATAATATCTTGCTGAATAGACTTTGGAGATGAGTGAGTTATTGACGAGTCTACCATTTTTTGAATGTATTCGATATTGTTACCTTTTTCACTTGCTCCAGGAAAATAAATATTGGCATCTCCTCTGGGAGAAATGGTAGGATTTGATTTAGAATAATTGTTAATTAAAAGATGATTTGAGCGACTATTATAATTGTTTAAACAATTGATATCATAAGTGGGAGTTAAATGAGAAAGTGGTACATTTCGATTATATCTGTTAGTATCATTCACATTCTTGTAATTAATGTTATTTTGATTGGAATGCATTCCTTGGTTTTGTTGTGAAGAAGATAATATTAGCATATCTTGATTATGTGAAGGTAAGCGGTATGCATTTATATTAAAAGAACTCGGAGAGGTATTATTTCGCAAAGCAAGGTGTCCAGGTAAATTAAGAGAACCTTGTTTTGATAAGTTTATATAAGAAGTCGTATTATTACAAGTAGTGTCTGAAATGCGTTTATTAATGGCTGCTATTGATTCAATAGGATTATTCTTATTGTAGGAGCGAGAAGATGAAGAAATACTAAGTGGCGAGGAAAAATTTGTAGCTTTTGTATTAAAGTGATCAAACTTGCGTTGCATATCATCTTGTGAATAAACATTACCAATTTTGTTAAAATATGAGCACAATTTTTCAACATCCATGCTAAACTTTAAATCTGTAAAAGCTAATGGCCTTTGACGATATTTTAAACTATTTAAGTTATGCAATCGCGTACCTAAAACCTTTCTACTATATAACAGTGCCACATTACTTCCCCCTTTGACAGCAAACTCAGCAAAGTCATGATTATGCTCTAGAATTATTCTCATCTGTGTCAAATCTTTCTTCTGTTTAGTAAGTAGCGCTTGCTTACTTGAAACTATAACTTTAAGCTCTTTTATGAGACTCTCCTGTCTAGATCTTATTGCACTTACCATAGCATCAAATGATTTATTTACTTGAGCTTCAACTGTTGCTTCTTGTTCTGCTAGACCGGTACTTACTTTTTCAACTTCTTGTATTGTTTCTTTTAAAAATCCTAGATTAATTTGTAAATATTGTAATAATTTCCTTAAAATTTCTCTATGTTTAGATGCTGCTTCTTCAATGAACTGATACCTGTGGTCTTTATGTTCAACTAACTGACAATCTCGACATGTAAGTTTATCACAATTTGCACAAAATAAACGCAATTGTTCATGAGGGTGTACTTTACAAAACAAAGGTTTTTCTTTAGTTTGTGGATTTGATGTTCCAACTGGAGAATGTTCAGAACTAGATTGAGATTGAATAATATGATCTTTTGTAACTTTTACTCGTTGATGAGCAGTCACACAAACTTTACATAACCATTCATTACAATTCATACAATAAGAACCAGCAGGACTTCTATCATCACACGAGGTACATTGATGATTTTCAGCTTCAGAATTGCCTTGACTTTGAGTTGACTCAATAACAAACTGATTATTCAGAAAACCTGATGTTGGCTTGTCTGTACCTGTAACAAGGAATTCCTGCCCACAAGATGGGCATTTCATTCTCGGCACAACATTATTACATCCAGCAAGTCGCTTTTGTTTATCATAACGATCTTGCAAACACTTTTCACAAAAAGAATGAAGACATGGCAACAACTTAGGGACAGAACCTATAAGTATAGGATTATTTTTGCATGAACCGCATATAAAAAATCTTATATCAGAAGTTGTTTGAAGCTCTTTTAATGAAGAATCAATCAAACTAGCATTAAGTTCATTTTCTTCGGCAGAAAACTCCCCACCTTGTGAAAGTAAAGTACCACTATCATTTTGTTTAAGAGTAGTATCTTCTTCTACATCACAAGATTTTTTCTTACTGATATTAGCCTCTAATTCTATATTAATTTTAGATTTGAGAACTGTATCTGCAAGGTTTATATTTTCTGCTGGTGAAGCTTTGAAAGGATTATCTTTATCGGTAATTGGTTCACTAAAAACATCCTTTAAAACGTTATTTTCATGAATTATTTCTTTAACATTATTTTTTTCTATTATTTCGACATCAGATTTATCTGTAATATCCTCTTGCTCATGAATTATTGGAGAAAAAGATGCAAAATCGGAATCAACTGCTGATTTTTTCTGATCACTAAGTTCGTTCATATTTTTTTTAAGACTTTTTATTGAAACAGTTTTAAAATTATAATTTAATTTAACTTTGTTTTAACACTCTTCAAGGTTTTGGTAAAGCCTAATCATTATTGTAATCCCATTTACAAACTTCGGTGTGAACCGAAGTTAACGAATGAGTGAATTTGAGCGGTTTGATTGACAGGCCTGATGAATAATTACACATCTCGGGCATAACTTATTAGTTCCGGTCGAGAAATAAAACCCGATGCTTTATTTAATATCGAAGAAAAAATTTTATTCATTGTTTACTAATAATGATTAACTAATGCAATAAATATTAAAAAAAAAACATTTTATATATGTGTATATCTTACATTATTATTATTATTTTTTTATATTATAAAAAAACAAAATAATGTTGTTTTTTTTACGCAAAACATATTGCATAACCGGATGTACCCCCAGCAATGGCAGATTACGTGGAAGTTATCGCAATTTTAGAAGGCTAATTTTAATCATAAATATATTTATTACTATTACTTTTGCGTTTATAATCATAATGAAATAATAATAAAAGTATATATTTATATATACTTTATTATTATATCATTATGATTAAAGTATATATAAATAATTACATTTCACGCAAAAATATACTTTTATTTTTTGTTGAAATCTTAAAGAGAAATTTATAAATGCCGCACAAATGGATTATTGCCATTACCCTGCTCTATCCTCGGAGGGTTGTCAACTTCATAACTTATACTATCTACCCAAATCTTTGTAAGGTTACTCAAAAAAATCACTTAGACAACTTACCCTGGATTATTGGATAATGACTTAAAAAAATGCGCAACAAACATGAACAAAGTTGAATGGCATTGTTTTCTGAAAAATTACGATAGAAAAATAGTTTGTACGCCACTTTCTTGTTTTAAACTAATTACTTACTAGGTGCAACAAAAAATTTTCAATCAATTTCTTATTGTTAATATTTTTTTGATAAATCTAATAAGTTTACCCTTCAATCTTTATCATTTACATATGTATAATATTGCTTTAATTACTTTTGATATTTCGTACCTATAGATACATAAATAAGTTTTTAAATTTTCTTGCTGCAGAAAAAAAAAATTGTATACAGAATTTGTAAAGCAAAATAATAGTCCTGTTGTTGTTGATTGTTATTTTGGGATTGTAACATTGGGATTAAACGGATTACTTGACAAGTGATCAATACATATCACTTGTCATGTATTAAACAAATGGTACTCATTTTTATACGTTTACAATTTAATTTTTATGACAATTTTTATCGTTAATTTGTGCTCAAAATGTGCCACTGTGCCTCATATATGTTTTACATAGCCTTACTAATAAAATATTATATATCATATACAATACTTTATAATAAAAAATATATAATACTATATAATATATATATATATTATATATATATATATATATATTATATAGTACTGAAAATCCATAATTTTGATTCTCAGATCTGCACCTATTAATAACTGTTATAATAAAAACACTATTAATATTTTGTTGTTTTACAGTAAATGAAGGTTTTGGTTAATGTTAGGTGTTACAAGTGCAGTTTAGGGACGCGCATGCAATTTATAAAATCTTTAGTTTCTATATGAAAATAGTTGTCTAAAACGGAGGCACATAGCGCCCGTTTTTAACAACCATTTACAAATATAAACTTTATTTTGAGAAGTGAAATGAAGCCGAGTAGGCCAAAGAATTTAAAAAGAAAATGATAACCAGTAGTTTAAGAAAATTATTAGCAACTTAATCTAACTAAAAAATTTCTAATGAAACAAATAAAGCATAATAAAAAATAACACTTTTTATACAAAAATATATAAAAACGATTTAAAAAAATTTGGAGGCTTTTTTATTTCCAGGCTCCAAACATTGCAATTTTTTGCAAAGCATCCTATTTGACATAAGTATAAACATATAAATGTTTGGAGTTTGCTCCATGTATGGAAGTTAGTTATTTTAAATCCTAAAAAATGCTGGACCCGCCTTTCTGTAACGTTAACTCATATTAAATAAGTTTTTATTATAAACAGAAAATTATATGGCATTTTATTGTTGGTGTAAAACCAACTTATTCTTTCACAATAGCGAAACTGTTATCAATTGCAAAAGTATGAGTTGGGTTTTACACCGACTTTAAAAATCCTGTTATAGATATTTGAAAGACAATAACTTATTTAATGTCAAATAACGTTGAATATTTAATATAATTAAATGTCAGAGTTATGTATATGTATAACATTAAATATTATACATATTCATTACTCAGACATTTAATTATATTAAATATATAGCTTTATGTAACATTAAATATATAACATTATGCTATATATTTAATGTTACATGAGGGTCAGGGCAATAACATCCGTTTTGCCATGTATAATAACATCCGTGAAACAACATCCCAAATTTCATTGATGTATAATAACATCCGTGCAATAACATCCCAAATTTCATTGATGTATAATAACATCCGTGCTACATTTGTAGATGTTTTGGATGTAACTACATCCGAATTTTTTTTTTTAATGCAAAATTTTAACCAGATGTAGTTACGCATCTGATTTTTTTTTTGGATGTAACTACATCCGCCAAAAAAAATTATTGTAATGCATTATTTTAAGCATAATAATTTTTTTTTAATTATTTGATAGACTGCCTGCCCAAACCTAACCCTCAGTCGATGAAGCAGCACTCCGTTGCGAGTCAGGTTATTTGTCAGTCGATGTAGCAGCACTTATATAATTTTATAATTATATATGTAAGTTATAAATGTAACTACATCCGGAATTTTTTTTTTAACAATGCATTATTTTAACCAGATGTAGTTACACATCTGATTTTTTCCGGATGTAACTACATCCGAAAATTTATTTTATTTAATAATGCATTATTTTAGGCGGATGTAGTTACATATCGAGAAAAACTTTCGGATGTAGTTACATCTTTTTAAAGATGTTATTAGACATCAATGAAATTTCGGACGTTGTTGCACAGATGTTAATTCAGTAAAGAAAAAAAGCGGATGATCTTACACAAAAATGTGCGGATGTAAATTTCACTACTCAACGGATGTTGTTGGACAGATGTAGCAATCTTTTCCCTTATGTGACATTAAATATATAACGTTATGTGATATTAAATATACAACGTCATGTGACATTAAATGAGTTTATGACATAATGAAACATTATGTGACGTTAAATGAGTAATTATCCTTCAAATATTTATAATAAATAAAAAGTGTAAATTTTATAACTAAATATCATATTTTTTATGGTTTTTGTATATTTTTGAATAAAGTTTTACTTTTTATAATACTTTGTTTATTATTTCATTAGAAACTTCTAAATTAAACTGTTTATTGCTATTTTCCTAGTTTTTGCGTAGGAGCTTAACTAACTAAAACTAAAATTTTCAATGCTCTTCTCAGGAAAAACCGGGACAATGGCAGCCGTAAACTTTATTGGTAATAATTGTCTTAAACAGCTGATTATCATATAACTGTTTGATGAATTTTTTTTTATTTCTTAGTTTTTCTTTTACACTAATGCATTCAAAGATAACATAAAAAAAAATCCATCAAGTTCATGGCTTGTCAAATTTATGCAGAGGTATCAAAATATACGTTTTTGCACCGCGGAAGCAGTAAATCAAACTACGTCAAAAGTTTTAGGTCAAGATATTCATGTCTTTTTTGATTGTTTATCTTTGTATTTTGAGCGTAATAGATTGGTCACCATAATAAAACGCGATGATGCCTATTAAAAAAATCTTTAAAAAAAAACCACGGCAGCTTTACAGAAGGTGGAAAAAAATTGAAAAAAAAAAAATTAACTTTGTAATCTCTAAAACTTATTTAATGTTCTTCTTATATATTACTTCTAATATATTACGCAAAATTTAATGATATTTTATTTATAATAATCTATTATGTTATGAGAACTCTGACCATTTGAATATTAAAATTAAAAAAAAAAAAATTACAATAACATATTAGTAATTTCAGTGAGATAAACGTTATGTGATATTTCAATTACATCTGTCTTGTCAAAACACCAAATTGGTACATGTTAATTCACACTATCCCAACGGGCGTTTGTTGGTTTAAAATTGGTTTAAATCACGTTTAGATGGCATTTACGTCGATCTAAACATTTAGGAATCTATTCTAAACGTGCTATTTGCGTTGAAAAGCTAAATCAAATAATTTCCGTATGTAACTAACTTAATTCAGGGTAGGTACAATCGGCATAGCAGAGCAGATTGGCAGAGCAGATCATTGTAGTGTTGATAGCGGCAGAGCAGATTATCCAATCAGCCGTTTTTTAATGTGTGATCTGCTAATTATTATTTGGCAGATCACACATTATTCAAATATTATTTGGCAGATCACGCATTATTAAAATGTAATTTTTCAGATCACAAAATTAATTCACACATAATGTGTCGAACATTTTGAATCTTTCATTATGATTAAAAGTTAGAATTTCTTATGAATCTTAAATTATGTAATAAATAGTTTAGAAGAGATAAAAGAAATTTGTTTTTAGTATTATAATGTGGTTAATGAAGCAGCTAAAAAGTCCTGTAAGTTTTTCGATAATACTGTATAAGCGATTAAAAGTAATTTTAAGTACAGTAACAATGTATTTTGATAATTCTTTATTTAGTTATTGCTACTAAAATAGCAGTTTCAAAAAATTATCAGTAATTTCAAAAAAGTATCAGTTTCAGCATTTTTTTTTAAATATTTCTTAAATTGTTTTTTCTGATTGGTTTTTAACAACGCTATAGAACTAATTTTTAAATTTTTAAATCCTAATTTTTCTAATTTTACTAAAAGTAGAAAAATTATGAAAAATAGTTACCACCACTTGCAATGCATAAATTTTCTCTAAAAGTTTTAGAGAAAAATTATGCATTTTAAGTGGGAACTACTTTTTAAATAACTAAATAAAATTATTATTGTTTGTTTATATTAAAACCTAACATCTATTTGTTTATGATTGATGTTATATTGATCGAATAGCAATGTTATAATATTTATACTTTTAGTGCAGTCAGTGCCAATCAAAAATTATGAGGTTCAAACATTTATATAATGGATCTTCAGTTTTAGTGTAGGCTTTTAGTGTAAACTAAAAAATATTTTTAAAAGTTTAAGCATTATTCATACTCCTATATGATAACCTCTAAAGAGAAAATAAATTTACTTACCTCTGATATGATAGATTATTATATTGTATCATCTATTTTCTCTTTAGTAGAAAAGTTAACATGGTTCGAACAATAATATAGTTATATTACATAGTTATATTATACTTCTAAAATCTGCGCAAATATTTTTTTTATTGTTTATTAAGTTTTGCGTGTTTATTTAATTTAATATTTTATATACAGTCCAGCCAGTTGCAACAACAATTAAAGCAGCAAAAACAATTAAAGCAGGAAACAATTAAAAAAACAATTAAAGCAGGAAACAGCCAAGTACACATGCAAGTGGTAAATTGATTTTTTATGACATTTTTACTCCTTTAAAATTTAAATTTTCCTAAAACAATAACTAAGTTAATGGCTATTTCTGTAAAGATCATAATGTAAGATTAAAGGTAATTCCTGTTATATTTGAAAGGTACATAGATGATTGGTTCGAGTCTTTAAAGTTTAAATTAGGTAAAAGAGAGTTCAAATTGTTCTGTTTTTATCTTATGCTGTTTATCTAAAAGCTATTGAAATATTTATTGCATTATTTTTCAATTATTTTATTATGTTATAAAAGACCTACCAAGTTTGAAATTTTACGGGTCGAATTATATAGTATGTATATGTATATCATCCCTCGGAATTAGGAAAACTAAAGTCAGCAAAAAAAGCTAAAAAACTAGACAACTAAACTTATTTAAAACACTTTTAACAAGTTTAGTCACAAGTTAATGTTATGTGTTGATGTACCTTCAACCAAATTAGTGTTAACATTTTAACAAAATGTCATATCATCAGGCTGTTTGATTGGAAGAACCAAAAGCTTGATATTTTATTGAATTGTTATTTTAGTTTGTGATATAATAATTTTTTATTCAAAAAATGTTAAATAATTTACTTTTTAAATTTATTTGTCATTGCCTTGGATAAGATGTTTTGTTATTCCTTTTACAGATTGTTATGAGGACTGCAAAAATTTTTAAATATCACAAACTGAAGAAGGTATTGATAATCAGCGGATAATAAAAAAAGCAAAAGTACTGATTATACAAATCTTTTAAAGGTTTCATTTTAATTTGTTAATGTTTATATAGAAACTAATAATATATAAACTGAAAATAAAAACATATAATTAATCCATAATTGTGCGTTACTCTAATCTAAATTAGTTTTTATTTTAATTTCTTTGGAGTTAATATTACTAGTTTAAAACAATTACAGTAGTAATTGTTAATTATGGAAAAATTGCACTAAAAATTGAATAAATGGTTTGTTAAAGCAAATAATATTATATATATATATATATATATATATATATATATATATATATATATATATATATATATATATATATATATATATATATATATATAAATATATATATATATATATATATATATATATATATATATATATATATATATATATATATATATATATATATATATATATATATATATATATAATAAATTTAAAAATAATAGTTTTATTTAGTTTGTTCTAATTTTTATGTAAAAAAAAAAAAAAAGAAGCAAGTTTTAATTAGTAAATGATTAATCATTTTTACAGTAAAGTAAAATAGTTCTTATTTTTTAGTTGAGGAAGAATTTTAGGTTAATGCTAATGCAAAAGGTACGAATATTGATAGTTAGTTACTTTTATCTTTAAAGACTAATAATAATTGTAATGAACATATCTCAAACAATATACACTCGGATTTACATTTTAGTTAAACGATCACTACTTCTACAGGCACCTTGTCTCAAGCATTCAATTGAATTCTAAGATATCTTTATTCAAATCAAGTGTGACTACTATACCAAAAGACTGAAAATGGATCAATCAAGTAAGATGTCTAAATTTATATCTTTTATATAAAACTCTTTCCCTTTTAGATAAACCTGTTTATTTTATGACTGATAAACATATTTAGCAATGTAATCCTTTTAAGATAGACTTTTTAAAATCAAATTTACAATGCTTTAGTAAATTTTTATTTAAAATAACTTTTTATACATAATATATCTATATAGTTATTTACATTGTAGCTAACCCATCCGTACTTGCAAAGTCTCCTTTTTTGTTAGCTCGAAAATTGAGTTCTAAAATGCATTATTCACCTAACTACTATATCAAAGCACAAACTAATGGATTGATCAAGTAATACTTAATTTTTAGCTTAAGTTGCGTGTTAGTACATATATATAAATTTTATAAATATATATATATATATATATATATATATATATATATATATATATATATATATATATATATATATATATATATATATATATATATATATATATATATATATATATATATATATATATATATATATGCTGTACAGATATTGTTATAAAGTAATAGAATACTATATAATATTGTATTACTATGTTTAGGAAGGGCACTGCAGTTGTCCTGCAGTTATGCAACTTATCAACCCATAACTACGATAGCTACAAGTTTTTTTAATAAGGTTTTTATAAAATAAATGTTATATATTATACAGAGTTTTAATGAAATGTTCTTTATGAATTGTTACTGTAGTTACTCAATGTACACTGTACTAATGTACAATCTTCTATAATCTATAAAACTATGGATTTATAAATGTTAAATGGATTGTTAAATGAATGATTTATATGAATAGAATGAAGATGTTTATTGAGTTATTTTTATTATTTTTAGGAAAAAGATTGTATGACTTCGGTATCTGCAATATGGTACCGTGCATTGGTTCTTATCTTAGAATGGCTCCCTTCCGTATAGGTGGAAATAGGAAAGGTTATGTCCTTTTTTCTAATTCTTAAGACAAAGAGGCTTAATCAGTTCAAGCAAAGATGACAATGATCATTATAGAGCCTATCTTGATGACGAATACGATAATGCATATAATAATAAATAAAATGATTTTACTTGTATTTTAGATTTATATAAAAAAAAATTATCTGTTTAATGTTTGATTTGTTTTTGAGTATTTAGATAATGCGTTCAGCGTTTAACTTTTCTTTACGGTACTTATTTAAAGCAGCTTAAATAAAAGAAAAGTTTGATTCGTTTATCAGTATTTTTTTATTTATTTATGCTTCTTTAAATAAGCCCCGTAAAATAAAGTTAAACGTCGCGATGTTTAAAACGAAAGATTTAGATGGAGTTTAAATAGTGTTTAAAACGAGCCATTTAGATATGGTTTAAATGGAACATTCGATTGACCTACGTTTTAAATCGAAACTAAATTAAATCTAAACATTTAGAACGAACATTAACTAAACGTTGATTAAATCTTCAAATGCCCGTTTTCAGAGAAAAAGCATGGGTATTCTGGGTATTCAGAGAAAAAGCATTTTGCTGATTAAATTTGTCATTGCATATTATCTCAGCACTTAGAAGATAAAACCATTGCATACTTATTTCTTCATTATCTTAGCAATACTTTGAAGATTAAAGATTAAAAAAAATCTTTAAGAAAATATTTTTTTGCAGCACTTCAACTAAAGATTGACACAGTTTGTCAATAGCTATCTTATAAGCTTTAATTGAGTTTCCACACGTCTCCTTAAGTCCCCGTCTGATTTTATGTTTCAATTTGGTTGCTATGGTATCTATTTTTGCATAACTACAACTTATTATTACACTAACATTATTTTAACAGTTTTTTACTTGCGCTATGTTCCCTATATTAATCGTGTGTATTAAAATGAGATTCACACTTCTTATGACAGTAATCTTTTTATTTGTGTTTTGAAAAAAGCTTCCTATCAATGACGTCAAGGGCGCAAAGTTGAAATGTTATCCTCCAAATATAACAGTGGAGGACTATTTAGCTCAGCTCCTTTGAAAAATTTAATGATTCATACTTAGGTCACTTTGAATGATTCATAATCAGGAGCCTGTGCTAAGACACTTGGTGTTGAAAGACAAATTAATAAAAATAATGACTCTCACGTGCAAGTCTGATCTTTGATGGTGCTACTAGCCAAAGCATTTACAAGCAAGTTATGTCAAAGTCTGACCTTATTTATTACTTCTCAAGTCTTGATAATATATTAACTAATAACTTTCATAACAACCGTCTTAACACAGGTATAATCAAAACTGACTTATCAGATCATTTCCCAGTTACTAATAACATAACAAGTAACAGCATTCCTTTTAAAACTACCGTATTTAGGCAAATCAATCAAAACTCCGACAAATCAATCAAAACTCCGTAAAACAGTTTCAAAACCCTTTAAGAAACAACGTTGATTTAAAAGCAGCCGTGGCGCAGTGGTAGCGCACTTGCTTCAGAAACGTAAGAAACCCTCCTCTGGGCAAGTTTTGCGATATCGGTTGGAAAGGAGGCGTGAACTTCCTATTAAATGCTCTTCCGCGGTGCTCTGTGATAAGACCGTAAGGACTTCTTACGGTCTTATCACAGAGCACTGGTATTGCAATCAAACGGTGCTAACAACTCATATGATCTATTTCTAAGTCAATTCTGAAAAAGCGTTTCCTGAAAGAAAAAAAAAAGATTGTGAACACAAAAACAATTTTTTTCAATTTTTTTGACTTCATGGATGTCCAATGAGTTACCAAAATCCTCAAAAATTATATGATAAATACTTAAAAAAAACAAACAATTTATAAAAACGAAATGACATATAAACACTATAGAAATATATTCGAAAAAACAGTAGCAGGAAAAAATCCCCCTGAAAAAAATCCCCCCCCCCCGAGAAAAAATCCCCCCGGAAAATATCCCCCCCGAAAAAATTTTTTTTTTTAACATAAAAATTATCAATAAAATAGTTATATTTATTTATTTTAAATAGTTTTATAAAATACTTCATTTTTCATCAAAATTTAAAGTTATGCGCTATTCTGCTACATCGACTGACAAATAGCCTGACTTGCAACAGAGTGCTGCTGCAACAGAGTGCTGCTACTTGCAACAGAGTGCTGCTACATCGACTGACAAATAGCCTGACTTGCAACAGAATGCCGCTACATCGACCGAAGGTTTGGGTTAGGCTGGCAGTCTATCAAATAATTAAAAAGTATATATATTTTCATATTGTTTTCGTCTAGTTTTACTTAATTTCCTTTTATTTTTTCTTAAGTAATTTTTTCACTTAGGTTTAGGGTTAGGGTTAGGGTTAGTGACCCTTTTTGAATCCAAATTGTTTATTATAAAGAATGTTATTAATATCTTAGAAATAGTACAGTCTTTTATACATAATATGTTCTAAAATTTTTGAAAAGCAAGGTAGTATTGAAATAGGTCTATAATTTTCAATACATGTTGCATCTACAGATTTTAGAACCGGCATCACCTTTGCAAATATAAATTTTTAAAATAAATAAAGAAATAAACATAACTGAGTATTGTTAATTTTTATGTAAAAAAAAAATTATTTGGGGGAGGGGGGGGGATATTTCCCGGGGGGATTTTTTCTCGGGGGATTTTTTTCGGGGGGATTTTTTCCCGGGGGATTTTTTCCTAGAACCCGAAAAAACAAAAAGAAGCTCTAAAAAGCTTTATTATGCAAAGCTATTAACTTAACTAAAGGAAAAGCATATTAGCATTGCAAACGGAAACGGAAACTTGGAATGTAATTAAAAAAGTAATTGGTGAAAATAACTATGCAAGAAACACTCTGCCAAAAAAAAATAACAATTGATGAAAAAAAAATTTACGATAAATCAATTATTCCTTAAAAACTTTTTTTTTAGGAAAAAACAGTTTTCCTAAAAAAAAAATTTTTAAGGAATAATTTAATTTGTTTTTTTAGGAAAAAAACATAATACTGAAATGAATTTGAATTCAGAGAAGTTTTTGATGCAGAATTTGTTTTTTTAGGAAAAAACAAATTCAGCATCAAAAACTTCTCTGAATTCAAATTCATTTCAGTATTATTTAAAAAACTACGATAAAGTTATGGATGAAACAGTTACTTCTACAACCCAGTGTTTTTATTTATATACTTTTACATTGTAAAAGGTATTAAACTGCAAAATAAACAAACAAAGGTCCGATTTGATTTGACTGGATTTAACAACAGCAATAAAAAGGTGCTTACTTGGAGAAATCAAAAGTTATTATCCAAGACATACTGTGGACCCTTAAGATTCATACAAAAAAGAATCTGTGCTTAAAGAAGATTAAAAATGTGATAGAAAGATTATGATTTATTTGACGATTGATAAAGTGTAAAGTTATTAAACGTTTGGGGATCTCTTATTAAATAAAATTGTTTTATTGAATTTATAATGATTAATGGAAAGGGTTAAAACGATATTATTTGAAACCACTAAATCATTCCTATGTTCCTCAGTATGTGGTATTTCTCTATCCTCATAGAGATATTTTCAGATATCCGTAATAATGATATCCAAAGATATCTTCAATACTGATTATACTTACAGATTATCCAGTCTTGCATCCATGGATTCAATTTTTTGAGACGATTTTGCCCATTACATATAAAAAAGAAACAAGAAAATGGTAAGCATGATCTACATGGTAGATCATGCTTGATGTGTAAACCAACATCACACCGAACAAATCATAAAACATTTTTATGAGATATTTTAAATTTACTTAAACAACCTTTAAATGATATTATTATTTTATAAATTTTTGATGTAATTTTAAATTGACAATGTTTTCTTGCACTCTTTTTTGTTTTTATTATTGCTAAAACATTAATTACCTAAATCTTAAATTGTTATTAAAATAGGTGGGTTGAAAATGAGATAAAATTAATTCAAAAATCAATTTACCCCTATGTAACTAAAGAAAGAATCTGGTTAGTAAGCAGTATTGGTATCTATAGCAACTAAATAAAAAAACTATCAATTTTATAAGAAAAGTGATTTCATATTGGTACGCAAAATTTAGTAAATATAGCATTCGGATCTACAGCAAATTGGTAATAATCAAAATTAGGTATCCATATCAACAAAATTAAAAAAAATACCTTCAAAGAAGAAGTGCATACATTATTTTATTACATACATTATTTTACTACTGTAATTTAAACAATACACATATAAATATGTCAATATAAAAGAATCTTTTATATTGACATGTTCATATGTGTTTTGTTTAAATTGTCATGCTTTTTTTTTGTGTGTGGTGTTGTTGCTAATTATTGTTATTATTGTTTATCTTTTAAAGATGCATAAAATTACACGTCAGTTTAAACAAAAATAAAAATTCACAACAATATAAACAATACACAAAAATACACCACAATTTAAACAATTCAAAAAACATAAATAATTAAAACTTAAAAGTTGTTTTTATTTTTTTTTTGTTTTCTTTTTAAAGTTTTGAATATTCAAAAATCTCAAAAACATTTTTTCGGGAAAAGATAACTACATCTGTCCAACACTGTCCGTGAAAACTACAACTGTCCAACAACGTCCGTGAAGAAGTGAAATAATCTTAGAGCATTAAAACTGATTTTTAATAGAAATCTGATGAAACAACATTTGCACAATTTTGTCTAAAATTATCCGCTTTTTTTCTTTACTGAATTAACATCTGTTCAACAACATCGAAATTTAATTGATGTCTAATAACCTCTTTAGAAAGATGTAACTACCTCCGGGAGTAATTTCCGGACGTAGTTACATCCGAAAAAAATCAGATGTGTAGTTACATGCGGTTCAAATAATACATTTTTAAATTATTTTTTTCCCGGATGTAGTTACATTCGAAAAATATCAGATGTGTAACTACATCTGGTTAAAATAATGCATTGTTAAAAAAAAAAAAATTCCCGATGTATATAAGTTACATATATAATTACTATATTATTTTTATTATGCTTAAAATAATACATTATAATAATTCTTTTTTGGTGGATGTAGTTACATCCAAAAAAAACTAGATGAGTAACTACATCTGGTTAAAATAATGCATTATCAAAAAAAAAATTTTTTCCGGATATAGTTACATTCGAAAAATCTACAGATGTAGTTGCACGGATGTTATTATACATCAATGAAATTTGGGATGTTGTTGGACAGATGTTATTACACATAGCAAAAACGGATGTTGTTACCCTGACTCAATTTTTTCTTTTAACTTTGCTTTTAATTGTTCTGTTTATTTAATATTTTTCTTCAATTTATATACTTTAATACTTTCATTGTTTGCACTTCATTAGTTTTTTGTAAATCTTCTATTCTAAACAATTTTTATATTAAAAAAAAAAACTTCCTATATATATATATATATATATATATATATATATATATATAATATATATATATATATATATATATATATATATATATATATATATATATATATATATATATATATATATATATATATATATATATATATATATATATATATATATATAGAAAAAAGTCCGAAGTTAAAGTTACGGAACTTCTCCTTATCATAAATACGGATAAAATCAAATAAAATGATGTGTTTATTTAAAGTATAGGTAAAAGACCGCAATTTATTGAAAACGGATTTTTTCCGTAACATAACAACGGAAAAAGTCTCATAAATACTACGGAGTTTTTTTACATTGTGCGTATTCTAAAACTGTAGCTCCACATTCGGAAACCTATCATTTATTTTCAACAAGTAATGATCAGTGAACTTTCTCATTATGGAACTGAGTGGATCATATAATATTGACTGCAATTCATCTTTCTAATCAAAAGGTTTTGGAATGACACCGACTATTCTCTGATCTTGCAAGGTCAAAGAACTCTTCAAATTTTTTCGATTTTTCAATCATTGTCCTCAAATTCTATCAATTGTTCAATCATTTTTTAACTTCCTCTTTATCTGGTATTTTGTTGAGTTTTATGAAACAGAAAGTTTTTCTGCTACAATCTTGATGGCAGCTTATTGGTTGGTTGTAATTGATGGAGCTCACTGTTCCATCTGGTTCAGCAACTTTGGACTAGTTTTTTAATTATAATATCTGAAATTTTCGATCGACAGTAAGTAAACCCTTTGACTTCTGAGAGTGATTTATAATATCTGGAATTTTCGATCGACAGTAAGTAAATCCTTTGACTTCTGAGAGTGATTTTAATAATAAAAATAATAATACAACAAAAAATAAAATAATAAAACAAAAAATGTAACTTTTCAAAGAAATTAACAAAAATAATACTAAAAGGAGTTAGTAACATTAATAATTTTTAGGCATATATGTATCACATACATATTTGCCACGTATGCAACTGATTTTTATGTGTATTACACGTCTAAAACGTACTCGATGACAAGACTGATCCCAGTCTTCTGCGAGCTTCCTATAACTACAAACAATTAATTATTTTCTTAATTCTTATACAAATCTTGTTTTTATCATACTTTTATATATATGTACATATATATATATATATATATATATATATATATATATATATATATATATATATATATATATATATATATATATATATATATATATATATATATATATATATATATATATATATATTTTATTCTGATTGAAAGAATATAGAAAGGTTTATTTCTTGGATAATTTTTACGTTCACGTTATTCTATTGTGTACTTTGTATTTATTTTTATCAAGTCTCAAAGTTGAATGTAACAATATTTTAGATTTATCTCTTATTTATTTTGGACTTTATGTTTACGATATTTATATTTGTATATCTTTATTCGCCAATCGATGATTGGTCAATTGTAAATACTTCGTAGTTGTGAAATAAACATGTTTAAAAAAAAAAAAAAAAAAAAAAAATTTAAGAAGCCAACTAGTCCTTGTTAAAGAATGTCTTGCTAATGTATCTTTTTAATATGGCATTTAAGATCCTAAAGATGTTCAAAAAAAGACACATTAAAGTCTTAAATTCTTTTTTAAGCAAACAAATAAATAATGTTTTGGCTAAAATAATGAAAAGTCTTTTGAGATTTAGCTCTAAAATGCAAAACTAGCAAACAAATGGTCCGGACTATCAAGAAACCGGTCCGGACTATCAAGAAACCGGTCCGGACTATCAAGAAAAAGCATAAAATCTAGTCCTTCAAGATATATAAAGCCCCAGATCGCAAAGCTGATTAAAATATAGTGACCAGAAGTCGTGTAGGACAATTATACAAAATCAAGTATTTACAAGAAGAAGTAGGATAACTACCGCAGTGTATGAATCTAACCTGGTGCAAAATCTTATGACTCCCAAGAGAAAAAATTTTATAGTAATGAAGAAATTTAATTTGAAACTTTTCTTTATTTATTTTTGTTCCAGACTTAATAAGTGTTCAATAAAAAAAAATCAACTTTGTAGCCTACTTCAATCTTTTTTAATTCAAGATATAAAAAGTATCAGTTTTACTTAACCTAACCTTTAATGCATACGATATTCGAGCATAAAGTGACCTATATCAGCAAAAAACTAAATTAAAAAATTTAGCAAGAAAATGAATTTGAAGACAAGTTATTTTGTCAGGGCGATTTCCATCGAAATTATAAAGCTATATGTTTCTGTACTCTGTGTATGAAATGGTTACTGAATGCCAGCAAAGTGAAAAAAAACAAACGAGAAAATACATTATATAATAAAATCCTCTACAACATGTAAAATCCGTAGACTTATAAATTCAAAGTCTAGATTTAGTCTAAAAAAATATGTGTATATAAAATTAAAATACAAACAAAGGTATTTGATAAAGATCTAATGACCTTATCGCCAGAATCTTACAATGCGTATTACAATACAAGAAAGAAAAAAAGAAACATAGTATAAATATACACATTGTATCATAAAATTTCATTGTATATTGTAATAGCTACGTTATTAAAAATATTTTCAATTGAGATAATGAAATTTTTTAATTTATTTTTGAAGACTGGAAAAGTAATCGACAAATCAAAATTTGGTAAAACAATCCCATTCCAGAGATGTGGTGCATGACATAATATACAAAATTGATTAAAACTTGTTTTACAAAGCGGTTCATTTACAAAATTATTATTTCTTAAGACATATTTGTTTATGGGTTTCAAAGAAAATAAATTTTTAAAAACTAAAGGGCATATTCCACATATAAATGAAACATAAAACATTAAATACATTTAATTCGTATACATTGAGTATTCTCGTTTCCATAAAAAATATTTTAATATGTGATCAGCGAAATTGATTAAACGGCGAATCGATCAGCGAAATTGATTAAACGTATAGTTTCTGACGGTGGTACACACAAAAAAAAAAGGTAGAAATTTCTACTTCAGGTAGGATATGTGATATACCCTTGGTTGGGAGTAATTTTTTATCTTTTAAGGTAGAAAATTATAATTTTAAGGTAGAAAATTGTATGAAAATCATTGTTTTTAATATAATTTAACCTGTGATTTCGAAAATATAATTGATTATATTTTCCTGTCATTTATTAAAACTTTTCAAAATCAACAAAAACATGATTTTTATTAAAATAATGTCTACGCTGGTAAAGAAACTAAACATAGAAGTAGATAAATAAAGAATGTATATAACTTATGTAACTTTTATTTTTTATAAAAAAAATATAAATCATGCAGAGATTTTTGATTTAAATTTATAAACAAACTGTTAAAAGTTTTGGGCTTGTGTCCTTTTTGAAATGACAGGTTCAACTTTCTACCTTAAAAGGGACCTTACTAAAGGTATATCACATATCCTACCTTAAGGTAGAAATTTCTACATTTTTTTTTTAGTGTGTAAAGATGTACTACCCCAGGCAATAATTACATAATTTAAATAACTATGAACAAATGAGTAATAAAGTTGTGTTAAACTTTTTTTACTTAGATATATTCTGGCTTTGTATAAGATTCCAATAGTTTTAGTCACTTTAGCGCAAATATAATTAATATTTTGCTTCTATGTGATTTTCTCGTCAAAAAAAAAACACAAATATCGTGATCTACAGTATCAAACGGTTTAGATAGATCAATCAAAATGCCCAATGTAAAACGAGAATTTTCAAAAGAATTGGAGATTTTGCGTACTAACTGAATTGTTGCATGTTCAGTTGAGTTATTTTTTTTTAAACCGAATTGATTTTTGGATAATAGATTATTGTTATTGAAATAATTGAACATTATATTGTACATAATTTTTGCAAAAATTTTTGAGAAGGTAGAAAGGACGGGGATAGAGCGGTAATTACAAATATTAGTTCTATCACTTTCTTAAAAAATAGGAATAATTTTGGCAATTTTTAATTGATCAGCAAAAATCCTTGATCAATAGATGCTTAAAAAACTTTAAATAGAACAACTTTTAACTGTTCATAACAATCTGTAATTATGTTTCCATTAATTTCATCAGCTCCTACTGCTTTGTTTTCAAACTCTTCAAAGGATAAATCTGAAAATAACTCATTAGAATAAATGCAATTATCCGTAGGTACTAAGAAATTATTAAATAAGGCTTGGGTGTTAGGAATATTTTTAGCAAGTTTCAAACCAACTTTAATAAAGAATTTATCAAATCCTTGAGCTAGATACTAGGCTTATAAATGCTTTTGTTATCAACTTAAATCATCTGAGATAAGGAGTTTAAGCATGATTTTTTTTTCAACAATTTCTTTTATTATTTCCCAAGTGTGTAGGGAGTTATTTTTAGCTTTATCAAGAAGTTTTGAGTAGTAATTTTTTTTAACTTTTTTCGAACTTTTCCAAAAAAGTATTTGTAGTCTTTGTACGTTTTTTCACTAGCGGTTGATTTTGTTTTTAAATATTTAATGTATAGTTTTTGTTTTACTTTGTATGATTTTTTAAAACCTTTGGTTATTTAACGTGAATTTATATTTTTTGGGTCTAAAGTCTTTTCACAAAATAAAAAGTTAGCATCATAAATGTAATAAAATGTTTTTAAAAAAATTTCGTAAATAATGTTTGCATTGCTGCTAAATTCTATTTGCTTCCAATCCCATAACAACAATTGTTCTTTTAACTCTTCTAACTAGCGTGGTCAAATTCACGTTTTTTAATTTTTTTTTTGTGCTAAATTTTTATTTTAGAGCTTGATCGAATAGCTAAAAAAATTGGAAAATGGTTAGATATATTTGTTTTTAGAACTCCTTTTTGAATATCTTTGTTAAAGATATCTGTTGTGATGATGTTATCTAGTAGAGTCGCTGATTTTACTGTAACTCTAGTAGGGGATTATAAAGGGTACAGCTCCTGTTTCAGAAATTAGAGTCATAAAAGTTCTTAATTTTGAAGTCGTTGATATAGGGAAAACAGTTCATATTAAAATCTCTGATAAGAAAATTCTTTTTTTTTTAAAGCGTGTATACGAAATAAATGTGAAAGTAGAAAAACTTCTAAAAAAAGGTACTTATTAGTTTTTATCTAGAACTAAGTAACTATTTTAAAACATTAATATAAGAAGGTAAAATATTTCCAAAAAAATATTTGTTTCTGTAGACTTTTAATTTCCAACTTTTGCTTTAGTGGTACCCATAAGCTTCCGCACAGAGTGACAATCAAAACTATTTGATGCTATACAATGAGATTTTCAAATCTTTTAAATGAAATTTTCAAATTTTAGGCGTTTCTAAATAGTTTTTTTGATTTTTTTTTCAATAATTGCCCAGGACTTTTCAATAACTTTCATTTTTAACCAGTTTGGAGAACTTGCTGTTTTAAGAACAACTTTTACATCATTTTGTTTACAACATTTCATCACCAATTTACTATAACGACTTTAAGCTAAATAAGGTCAGAACACATGTCTAGTATCATGTGAGTTTAAGAATGATTGAGTACTTTTTGTGATTTGAAAAAATGTTGACCATGTTTATTTCAAACTTTTGCAACAAAACTATGAGAAAATTTGCATCTTTTCGCGTGTTCCCTAAATGAGAGGCGTGGGTTAATTTTAAAACTGTTAACAAGTTATCTAACCAGTTTTATATCTTGAAAACCTTTCTTTCTTCCACCACCAAATTTGCGTTTGATCAGCTTTGTTTGGGAAAAACGTTGAATAAAACAACTAATGGTGTAGGGATGTACTTTCAATTTTTTTTCTATTGAATTGTAGCTTATATTCATATTTTCTAAATATTTGTGCATAATTTTTTCTCTAATGTCTTCTTTTGTCATTTCTAAAACTTATTTAAGTTTAATGGGAAAAATATATATATTTTTTTTGAAACAACAACATATTGCAAACAAAATAAAATTTAAATATATTATTACAGCCAATGAAAAAAATGTTGCACTTGTTCTTTCACATTTATTTCGTGTACACGCTTTAATTCCTTTCTTAAAAAGAATTTCACATAGAAATTGCACTGACGCCACATTAATCTACTCGACGCAAGACTTCAGCAAATATTGCCAAATCGTTTTTAGAAAAACGGGAATTTCCAGCTTAGTTAAGTATTTGAACTGGCTAAAAATTAGTAAATGAAAAATCATTCAAAGCAAACATTGATATTTCGTTATTAAGATGCTGCAAAACGACGAGATTTTCTTTGAGCACTGCGAAAAGAAAACTACATTTGAATAAGGTTTTATTGTTATTCTTATCGATGTCACTTTTATAATCACCATATACAACCAACCTGTTTGCCAAGAGACGTACAAAGAAAAAAATTTTATGAACAACAAAGTAAAACTATTTATTACACGATTTTTATAAAATGACTGTGGCAGGAAAAAACTTCCAATAAACGATCACAACGGATATAAAAAGCAGAGTTATGAAAAAACAGATTGCAATATTAAAAATTTTTTACAGCCCGTTAAGCACAAATTGTTAGACAACTCGACAAACGAATATCAATATTGTATATATAAAGCTATGCACAATGTTTATAAGAACCAACCTTTTAAAAAGCTTAACTATTTGCTTACTCTTAGAATCCAGCCAGTTAAAATAACCCGACTAAAGAAAAGTTCATTTTTAGTTCATTTGTTTTTTTTCAAATTGAAGCATAATGGTTTTAAACATATTTTTTTTGGGAGGTATTGGAATGAATTTAATTTGAAGCACCATGTTTATGTAGCCAACATTTCACTTTTAAAATTTTAAATCCAATTTAAATCCTACATAAATTTATTTACTAAAAACTAAAATTTAGTGCGTCTTCTTCGAGCTTTATTACTTTATTTTTATCCTTTAAATTTTTTTTTAAAGTTTAAAAAAAGATTTCTCAATGAATTGTTAAAAATTAGAAAAAAATTGTACTTTACTTAACAAATCTAATAAAGAGAGTAACACTGTTACCCTCTTTCTGTATCTGACAGTTTACTACAGTGGACGCCACCTCGGGTTATAATACAATTAATAACTTATTAATATAAATATGAATAAAAAAAAGGAAGTGGAAAAAAATTAAATTCAAATAAATTTTTAACATTTTTTTCAAAAAAACAACAACAAAAACATAAATATTACTTTATTTAAAGGAAATCATCAAAAAAATAAGAAGTTTAGTTTCAAATTTTTGAAAAGGAGGTATTTTCACAAAAAGTTAAAAAAAAAAACACAATTGCATATCATATATGTTTAAACTGTAAATCGCTGGATTTGTATCAAATGCTGATTTCTAATTTTTTTTTGTATAGACTAACACTTGTTTTAACAACTAACAAAAGTTTGAGTATAGTGTTATTTTAAGTATGACATGCGGACTTGCGTGTAAACAAAGCAAATAAAAACTAGAGTTTATACTTTAAAAACTTGGATTCTACTCCAACCACTAATACCATCTCCATCTAAAACAAGCACACTACCATTAACACTAAAAAACACATCATAGGGATTTAAAAAACTGCTTCCACCAAGTTCGGACAAAAATTTACCATTCTTATCAAATACTTTAACTGCATTATTACCCAAATCACAAATTAAAATATTGCCATCCTTATCCACCGCAACACCGCTTGGATTATTCAACTGTCCGGAATCACTGTCATCTTCACTAATACTAAATATGTGTTCCAGATTAGAAGAAAAAACGTGAACAAAGCCATCATCTGAATCAGATGCAATAACTCTATTATTAACATTGTCGTGGACAAGGTAATTAATTCCAGTAAGAGATCTATCACCTGCTACTGCAGCTGAACAGACTTCAACCAATTCTGTATTAAAACAGCGAATTTTTTTATTCTCATCTCCTACTTCACCAATGTATACATTATTGCTTTTAGAAACAGAAACACATGCTGGAAAATAAAAATCAGCATCAAACTTTTTCACATAGTCCCCAGTAATTTTATTATGATACTGAACTTTATTTCCATTAAGATCCGCAACCATAATCAAATTATCACCAAAAAATGCCATTCCTGCAGCCATGTTAATACTTTCATCAGAAAATCCAATTTCTCCTATATCACGTTTGAATTGACCACTCTTGGCATCAATAGCCCGTATATTTCGGTTAATCACTGTTGAGACATATATTGTGTCGTCATCAGCAATTAAATGCTGACATTGTGAAAGTAGAAAATCTCCCTCATTAATCTCTTCTTCGCCAATCTTTTGAACAAGCTTTGCTGTACTGTATTCCATTATTTATGAAACTAGAAAAGAATGTAAAAAATTTTATACATACATACATACATACTCACACCCAGATTTATATATATATAAGTTGATTTCAATAAAAAAACGCAGCGTATAACTATTTTTAAATATATTTTAATATAACAATGTATTAACGATACTTTTATTAAGCAAATGCTATTTTTTAAACGTAGATAAAATCCGAACTTTACCTAATTCAGGTCTAATTGGTTTATCGTTGATGGTAGTCAAAGCTGAGGCATTTTTGTAAAGTATAGAAAAAAGAGCCCTTAATATAGCCTTTGATAATTCATTCCAACCAATAACTTACAAAAGATATGTGGATGATGGCCATGCTCGCTTCGATTCGAAAGAAAAGCAAGATTTGTTTTTTAAAACTTTAAATGAGCAAAACCCCTCCATAAAATATACTGTTGAACTTAAAGAAAACAACTTAATTTTTTAGATATTTGTATTACAAATACAATAAATGGATTTTTTGACTTTCAAGTACACCATACGAATCCAATAACAACTGTTCAAATAAAACCAAACTCCAACATCAACCCAAGCACAAACGTGCTTTGGTCAAACCACTGATGTCTTTAAAGGATTTTTATGTAGAGCAAAACAAATCTGCTCTCAAAAATATCTCTCACAAGAAATTGATTTCCTCATAAATACATTTTTCGAAAACGGCTATAACCAAAGTAATCTTATTAAAATAACCAAAAACTATTTAGACCGAATTTCAAAAAATACTACATCTAAACAATTAAATAAACAGTTTGTTAAACTACCTTGGATACCTATTATTAAAAATCCGAAGAGAATTTAGAAAACAAAACATCAGAGTTATATTTATTTCAGTTCTCAATTTAAATAACATATTATGCAACAACAAAACAAAACTACTTCCGTACTCAAATCGGGAGTTTACCAACTTAAATGCTCATGCGGAAAAATATATATTAGTGAGACCAAAAATAAAATCATTTCAAGAAAGGTAGAACACCAAAGAGCCTGCTCAGGTTAAGGAGCCACGGAACATTCTAGAACATGCCGAGTTTGATTGGCTGAAACCTTAGACCGTGGCAGCCATTCCAGAAAACAAGTATAAGAAAAATCGAGATAACGGAGATAATATTAAAACAAAATTTATAGTTTTTGATTGGTTTTATATTTTACGCTTTTTAATGTCCTTTTTTTTTTAACGATTTGTTTTATGTTATTTTGTAACGTTTTTTCATTACCTGATAACGTTGACCACAACGGGTAAGCGAAATATCGTGTCTTTAATACAGGGTTCCCACTATTATAACTGAGGCTAAAAGTAAGGATTTTAAGGAGATTTAAGGATATAATTTCCTAATATATAAAGAGATTTGGTCGCGAAAGACACTTTTTTGAAAGAAAAAATAAGGAGAATTACGGAGAAAATGATTATATTAAAAAGAGAACCTTAGTTTTTTCAATAATTTTTAAATATAAATAAAAAAATTATTATAAATTAATATATTACTTTATATTTATATAAATATATATTTAATAAAAAAATAGGTTTATAAACTATCAAAGAACTATATATTTTCTTCTTTATTAATAAGTATAATCAATTCACTTAAATAAAATTTCCTAGATGATTAGAAAAAATAAAATAAAATAAGGAGAAAGTAAAGAGTGCAGTCAAATTATAAACATATAAATATAAACATATCATATAACAAGAATATGACTTTTAAAGACTATATATATATATATATATATATATATATATATATATATATATATATATATATATATATATATATATATATATATATATATATATATATATATATATATATATATATATATATATATATATATAAACCTCTCAAGATTCACTACTATATTGGAAAAACCTCAAATAGTTATCAACATCAGTTAAATCCAATATTTTACAAAAAACAGTCAAATTAGTCATGACACCTTACAGAATTTTCTCATTGAAAGACCCCTCACCTAATATTCTGAAATTTTTAATTGTATATTTTTTTATGTCAAAGGTTGGTGAAACCACCAGACTATGGTACAATATGCAATATACGCCAATTTATAATATACAATATATGTCAATATTAATATAAAACATTCCATTTTGTATGTGACAGGTATATTACCAGACTATGGTATATATAAACTAGGCTGGGTATATTGATGAAGTCACCAGACACTATACAATAAGGATTTTTGAATATCTCAATTCTGATAAAACCTCACATACTAACAAACCCCACATCACCTCTTTAATATAAAAATTCTATAAGTGCTAACTCATTCTCCATTCTTGACATAGCACCTTCTAAATACAAAATAATAATATCAGAAGAATATATATATATATATATATATATATATATATATATATATATATATATATATATATATATATATATATTATATATATATATATATATATATATATATATATATATATATATATATATATATATATATATATATATATATATATATATATATATATATATATATATACATACATACATATTTCTTTTTCAACCCTTTATATACTTAATATATATTAACCTCTTTAAATTTATGTTTTTATAAGCCTGTAATTATATATTCTTTCCTATGTAACTGTAGTAACATTTTAATATTAATTAAATTGTAATGTAACCAAATATAATTTTTGATGAAAACAATTTAAAACTGTTATTATATCATCTGGGAAACAAATCAAAATTGAACAAATCTACAGTTTATTTCGAAAACGACAAGTACTTAGTTGTATCTACAAACCATATGACTTAGTAAAATTATGGAAAATATGCAATTATGTCAACCACTAAACCACTAATGCAATGCATTAGTGGTTTAGTGGTAGAGCGCTCGCTTCATAAGTGAGAAGTTCCGAGCTTGATCCCCACCATGTCCCTGGTAGTACTACACTTAACTTGTTTCTCTGCACAGTGGCCTTGTTTGTCAAGGTTCGTGTTTTAATTGTAACCACAACTAAAAACGTTGCCTCCTTTACTGTTCTACTAACCACTAAACATAGCCTCCTTGGCTGTACAACTAACTTGACTGTACTACTAATTGTAACACAACTAAAAACGTAGCCTGTACATTGGGGAGGCCAACAGTGCCACTGACTGGCTATGAGGGTCTTGGAAAGGTGAATTAAAATTAAAAAAAAAATTAGAGCTAAAATGGAGGAACTATTCCCTATATAAAAATAACAGATTCATTAGAAATAAATCATGTACCACTAATCTGTTAGAAAACCCTTGACTAAATTTCATCAAGATGATGTTATTTTGGTTGATGTTACATTGTTAAAGCTTTTGACACTGCTCCACACAAAAGACTATTAGCAAAACTGAAAACATACAGTTTTGATGGTCTGATACTAAATATTAAAATATTAAATGGAACAAAGCTTTCCTGGAAAGAAGAAGTCAAAGTGTTGTTCAAAGCAAAATCATTTCTGACTGGGTTAGGACTTTCAGTGATGTACCACAGGACCTTCAGTGGTGTACCGCAAGACATTTTATTGATGTACCGCAAGACTTTTCAGTGGTGCACAGCAAGTTTTTGTAATTGCATTACTTTAATTTGTTTTATAGATCAATGACCCTCCTAGAAAATTTTTACCAAACTATTAGTCGATGATACAAAAATGCTTTTGCAATCATCCTCAAAATTATCAATACTAAACATTAAAATGATTTAAATAATGCTTACAAATTTAAATAATGCTTACAAAAAACTTCTGCTATTTAATATAAAAATGATTAGTCATGCATAATGGTCATAACAGAACATATCTTTTTATATAGAGTAAAATTTGATTGAAAAATTTAAATAAAATTGTTAGAAATTAAAGAATGTATCAAATTAGTTGAAAGAAAATCATCTTCTCTATAGAATAAAAAAAATCTCCTCTATAAAGAGAATTATCTTCTCTATAAAATAGAAAAATCTCCTTTAAAATGAGAATATCTCCTCTATAAAATAGAATTATCTCCTCTTTATAATAGAAAAATCTCCTCTATAAAGAAAATAATCTCCCCTATAAATATGTCAAAATAATATTTAAGTCTAACTTAAGAAAAATCAAGTTTTTATAAAAGTTTAAAAGAGTCTTAAATATTTGCCCTTTTTTTAATTTATTTTTCATCATATCAACTCAGAAACCAAAATAATTTTATGACTATCTTCCAGAAAATTTAATTTTAATACTAAATACACATATTTTTTTGTTTTTGTATAGTTAAAAATTAAAAAAAAAAACTATAAAAAAATTAATATTCTCTCTTTTGGTAAAATTGATCATTCGCATAACTATTCAGTTTATAATCTTTTATTAGATATTAGATATTTTATTAAACGCCTATGTGATTTTTTAAATTAGGTACTGAATTAAAGGTGTAAGTTCGATTTCCTTCCATATAAAGTTATTCTATATCTATTTATATATTCTACATGTAGACATATACCTCGCATCAGTTTGGCAGCTGTATTACTAAGTCATGAAAAAGATATAATGATACATGATGTCTACCAGCTCATTCTACAGTCACTAGACAGAGATTGCTATGTTGAACAAGTGTGGAAAGCAGTTTGCACCAATTATTAGTAGGACACAAAATGCAAGAATTTAGATAAAGAAATATTTTCTTCATTGCTCAAACAGATGTATATTTTACATGTTTGTATACTACTGCTGATTTTCAATACGCTGGAATATTTCTGTTTATATGTTATAAAAAAAAAAAAAAATAATAATAATAAAAAAAAACAATCAACATGCATTAGCTATCTAAAAAAGATTTAATTAACCAACACCTTTAAAATAAAAAAAAGAAAAATGACATTTTTTTTTCAAGAGAAAAATCAATCTGAAAAAATTTAGACAATCTAGAATTATAAAAGTTGCCAAAATACTGCAAAACATCATATTAAAAATCACCTCAAAAGAAAAGAAGCAAATAAAATTAGCTGTAAATGAAACTAAAATTATGGAACCACCTTAACCTTATGGAACCACCTTAACCT
>NC_061161.1:16751369-16776369 GCF_022113875.1 Hydra vulgaris
ATGATGATTGATGATGATTTTTTTAATTTTTATTTTGTATCACCAGGTTTTTTTTTAAGATTTACTAGTTTATATGTTATGTGGATAATGTCAATTTTTTTTTATAAAAAATATGTAAATAACTTTTTGATTGAAAGTAAAAGTATTTTAATTAAAGAAAAAAAAAAAAAAATGTATTCAATTTTGAATTTTTATTACTATTTATAAATGCCTATGAATTGCAACAACTCTTTTCAGAAATAATTATTGATATTTTTTAAGAAATATATAATATATATATATAATATATATATATATTATATATATAATATATATATATATATATATATATATATATATATATATATATATATATATATATATATATATATATATATATATATATATATATATATATATATATATATATATATATATATATATATATATATATATATATATATATATATATATATTAATATTGTTATTGCATTTTGTAGTAATCTTGGATAAGAAAGTATACAACAAACATGAAATTGTTACTTGGCACCATTCCTGGAGATGATGGCAAGAGAATAAAAGGGTTCTAAACTGCCAACACAATGACATGTCTTGTTATATCTTTTATCAAACCAGAAAGATTTGCGCTGGGATCAACTTTAGACAATTTACTCTTACGCTATCAGAAAGCTAATATCCCAACTCTGGTAGGCAGAAACAATATTAGTAGAGTAATCAAAGATTACTATAAAAAAAAAAGACAAGAAGTGACAATGGTTGCTAAGAAAAAAAGGAATAACTAAAGTTGAACAAGATGCCATTGATGTTGATGTTAAATTTATGAAAAGAATGATGTGTGACAAAGTAGCTATGTATTCTGGGTTGGACAAGGTAGTCACAGAAAAGACAAAAAGCAATTAGAAATACAAAAAAAAAATCTCAAATAAAAAGAATTAAACCCATGTAAATGTACTTTTGAAATAATAAATCTTGAAAGAGGCAGTAGCACTTGTGAGAATGAGAATATTGAAGAATTTAGCATCAGAGCAAAGAATAGGAAACACAAAAGAATAGTTAAATGTGGCATAGATAACTTTGTACCTCATGACATATTGAACAACTGTAATCTACTTTTTCATGCACAACATCTTATCAACCAAATTTAGTGCCATTGTACACTTCCTTGTATGCAGCATGCGTGGGTAACTTTTAACTCTTACAAGCTATGTTTAAATGCAAAGATAGTCCATCAGTATAGAATGGCTATTGTAACCAAAATAAGTTGGAAGATCAAAGAAAATTGGATGCCACTGCTAAAAATGTTATCGCATTGGGATGGAAAACTTATGGACACTTTTGATTCTAAAGGAAGGGATGACTGATTTCATATTCTTGTATCTAGAGCTGATGGTACAAAGCTGCTTGAGTACAAAACTCTATGAAGCTCTGTTTCATAGAACTCAAAGAAATTGAAAATTCCTTTGAGTTCTATGAAACAAAGTCAAAGGAATCAAAATTGGAGATCAAATCTTTTGCAATGACGTGTCTCAAATAATATGTGTTAAAAAGGAAAAAAAAAAGAAAAAGAAAAATGGAGGAAATTAAAAAAAAAAAAAAAGATTAGTTAAGAATAATTTAAAATAAGAAAATATTTAAAGATATAAATGAACAAAAAGATTAAAGAAAAAATATAAGAAGAAAATTAATAAAAGAAAAAAAACCATTTAATAAAACAAATAAATCAATTAAAAGCAAAGTATCAATTTAAAAGAAAAAAGTACAAAAAAAGTTCAAAAAAATAATAAAAAGAACTAGAAAACATAAAAGTAAATTGCTACCAATTTTCCTATTCCTTTTTTTGCCTAAAATAACAAAAGATTATTATTTTTTATTTTGTAGAAATCACCTTTTTATTTTGAAGTTTTTGTTTTCATTTTGTAGTTTTTGAGTAATTTTTTCAATATTTGGTTAAATAAGTGAAAAAAAAAAAAAAAAAACTCTAGTTGAAAATGCTTGCATAGAATTCAATCTGCGCACTTTATATTTATCTGAAGAGTTGACTCCAACCTTTTTGAACTATATTTTGTATTTCCAATTTGTTGGTGCTCATTCATTTGTGAATGAATCATCAAAAAAACTGTGTATATGTTATTTTTACGCCTAAATACAATACCATAATTATGACAGCATCATTTGACAGTTAGGGCAACTGCCACACTCTAATCGAACCTTGACAAGCAAGGCCGCTGCTCAGAAAAATTAAGTTAAGCGCGGTACTTCCAGGGACATGGTGGGAGTCAAACTCCAAACCTCTCGCTTACAAAGCGAGCACTCTTACCACTACACCACTACCGCATATACATACATATATGTGTATATATACATATATGTATGTATATACATATATACATATATATATATATATATATATATATATATATATATATATATATATATATATATATATATATATATATATATATATATATATATATGTATATACATACATATATGCATATACATATATGTCTATACATACATACATGTGTATATATACATATATGTCTATACATACATACATATATATATATATATATATATATATATATATATATATATATATATATATATATATATATATGTATGTATATATACACACACACACACACACACACATATATATGTATATATATATATATATATATATATATATATATATATATATATATATATATATATATATATATATAAAATATATATATATATAGATACATAAGTACATATTTAACATAGAAACATGACCAGTTAAACCATTTTTATACATATATACACAATTTAAGCCCCTATTATCTCTCGCCATATGTTGTAATTCTGGAAGTAATACAAACCTGCAAAGCATTCTTATTTATCAATTCATGTTTTTCTATTTGTCAAAAAAAAAAAAAAATTTCAATGTTAAAATATTTATCATTTTAATCTTAATTATTATTAATAATTAAATTAAGAAAAACAAACAAAAAAATAATTAATTTTTTAAAGAATTAATAAAAAACTTATTTATGCAAATAAATATGTAAAAGATGTAGCTTATACTGAGTCGGTAATAAAAAAGATGTTATCACATTTAGATTTTTTTCTTTGTAACATTTTTCCATTTCTGTTGGTGCTCATGCCACTCTGGCACCATTTGTTGTTTTATAATTTCTTTTGAAGATGGTTTCCGTGGTAATGCTAAACCATTTGATATATAGTAGTATACTATTGTTGAACCACTATCAAAAAAAGCTACCAACAATCTGCGTTAAAAAAAACACAGTTAAACATTTTTCCATAATCAGATAAAAAGTAAATAAACTTTAAAGGTTCATTTACCTTTTACAGCAACATCCATGGGCAACTGCAAGATCAATCAAATTATGTAAACTAGTAATAAATATATATATATATATATATATTATTATTATTATTATTATTATTATTATTATTATTATTATTATTATTATCATTGAGTTGTGTTGTATTCTGTTGGATTTAAAACAGCTCTTTGTTAGTTTAAGAATGATCGATATTTATAAAATAGATCAAAATATATTAAATATTAACTTGAAGTCCCACAAAAAAGTCAAATTTTTTTCATTTAAATATTTTATATATATATATATATATATATATATATATATATATATATATATATATATATATATATATATATATATATATATATATATATATATATATATATATATAACCCTCGGAATTAAAATGTATATCGTTATTTAGTAAAGTTTAACTTAGTCACAGGAACTTTCAAGTGACAAAATCTGATCATTGTTATCATAAAAAATTTAAACTGTTGAAAATAAATCAAGAAGCCCAATAAAAAAGATAAAAAACCTTGTTAATTTAATTTGAGAATTAGATGACCAAGGTAACACATAATCAATTACAGAAGCCTATAAAAGAAACATCATTGTGTTATAAAAGAAAATATCTTGTAAATGTGAAGACTATGAACAATCATTCATAATTACAAACACAAATTCCTTTATTAACAAAAATGCGCAGAAAAAAAAAGTGCAGCTAAAAAAATAAATAAAAACATTTACGTTATAGTTCTTCTTTCCCCTTAAAAAAACAATATCTTGTTCTATGATAGGTAACATCTCTACATCAAACCAATTTTGAACTAAAATAAACAACATAAACAAAGTTACAGCTAGTTATAAAATTTAAAGCTATAAACCATAGAATAGTCATAGATATGATCTAGAAACAATAATTGTAACCATAGTAACAAATATATTTACTTAACACATGCATAAATATAGTAATCTTAATCACCTATGATAACAACCATTGATAACAACCAATAATAACAATGATAACAACCAATGATAACATACAATGATAACAACCAATGATAACATACAATGATAACAATTAATGATAACAACCAATGATAACATACAATGATAACAACCAATGATAACATACAATGATAACATACAATGATAACAACCAATGATAACAACCAATAATAACATACAATGATAACAACCAATGATAACATACAATGATAACAAACAATTATAACAACATCATTTCATGAAATATAATTATAAAATAAACAATATTCAATTATTTGCATAGAGTCAATATGCAATAGGTGAATTTTCCAGTCAATTGATTGAATATTATTTTTAAATATTTTTATTTATTTTTAAATACTGAATATTATTTTTAAATACAAATATAGTTTATTTCTAAACCGATAAAACAAATAATATTGATTTATTTATATTTAATCAAAAAAAGTTAAATTTCTCAAATACAAATATCAGCCTACACCATTTGAAATTTACTGCCAATACGAGAGAATATACTGGCTTAAAGGTCATTATTAGGCTGACAAGCATGATTAATTTTTTTTTTAATCTATTTGATTGTTTAAATTGAAATGAAAACAACAAAAAGAATATTTTAGATTAATTAATGAAATAATTAAAGCAAAAACAGCAAGCTGAACATTTTATTTATATTCTAACTAATATCAATGATATTTTATGCAAGACTAAGTATGCAAAGATATTTGTGTGTATGTATGTATGTATGTATGTATGTATGTATGTATGTATGTATGTATGTATGTATGTATGTATGTATGTATGTATGTATGTATGTATGAATGTATGTATGTATGTATGTACAGGCTTCGGCAAGAGTAAATAAATGCACAAGCCATAAATAGCCCGTCTAAACCTGTCTTCACGGACTACGCAAGCCGCCCGCCTAGATAGCCTTGCACGGGCTTTTTTTAAAAATTAAAATTATTATGTTTTGATAAAACTTTTTTTTATTCTAAAATTTTATTATGTTGATTCTTTATGTTTGGTATAGTAAAAATTTTAATTTTAATAATAAATGTTTTTTTAGCGATAAAAAGACAGAAAAAACACTTTCAAAAAAAAAAAAAAAACCTAACGTTTTTTTTTAAATAATTTTTTATATTTAATTTTTATTTCTATTAATTCATAACTTGGTAATGAATTAAATAATAAATAAAAAATAATATTCAAATGTTAAAATATAATCAATTGTTCTAATAAAACAACAATATATAAAAAAACTGTTATACATCATATAGTTGTTTTATAATAAAGAATTATTTTGGGAAATCAGGGCAAACAAACAACAAAATTAGTTTGATTAAGTGAAAGGTGAAGAGTTTCTCTGTTCTGCACTTAGGCTTAACTCTTATTATTCAATTATTAGAAAATATTCTATGTTTTATAAATTGGTTTTTTGATCAATAAAGATAATAAACATAAATTTAAACTGCCAAACAACTGTACTGTATAATGCTAAACTGCTACCTATTGCTCTGTTGTTGGTTGTAATAATGACTTCATTAAAGTCTTCAAGTGTCCAGATAATTTATTTAAAATTGCTTTCTTATGTGCAGAGGAATGAAAATATAATGCACTACTGGAAAGGTAAAAGTACAGCTAAAGACTAATTTCACTACAGGATTTAAAAACAATAAAAATAAAATCTCTAATATGACAACAGATATTTTTGTTAGTGATAATACATTTATGTTTAGCACTTTGAACTGAAGATTCTGCTCATCATTTTATGTTGTCTATTTTTGTGGTGATTTTTATTTATTTATGACATGGATAAAACTTCTTTTGTTTAAGTTAAAATGTATTATTTATAATGAATGAATTTAGAAATGAAATTAAAATTTACCAGCGACAATTGTAAAATTTTACCTAAATGCTCTATAATTGTTGATTGTTCTGAGATTTTTATTGAAAAGCCATCTAGCTTGGATATAGATGTAACTTCTTGGTCAAATTACTGTAAAATATTTGGTCTAATTAACATTTAATCTAGTTTAATTTCTTATTTGTTTCATTGTTATGGCAGAATCTCTAGTTATATTTGCATTTTTAAAGGTTATGAACTATTAAAATGCTTAAAACCTGAAGATAAAAATTTACAATTTTTTTTCTCTATATAACTTGCCCATTAAAGTGCACAAATCCTGCTTTTTGTCCTGCTAATTGTTTAGGTAATGTTTGTTGTTATTTGTATTCATTTCGTTTTTACTTTTATTTTCTTGCATTTTCAATTTTACTCTTTTTCTTTAAACCGATTTATTTATTCTTAATTTTATTTATTCTTTTTATTTGTTCATTTTTTGTTATATTTGTTTATTTTATGAACGTGTCACTCCATTGACTAGTTTGTAACTATACAAGTGAGACGGCGGGAATGGTATTTTTAATTTACTGAATACCATCCCGTAACCTTTTTTCTCCACTTCGAGCACTATATATATATATATATATATATATATATATATATATATATATATATATATATATATATATATATATACACACACACACACACATATATATATATATATATAGCAAATTGATTGAATTTGATACAAGCCATAGGGTATACAGGGCTTGTTTTAAAGCGTTACGCCTAGAGCGATTTACATACGCCTTAAGCGATTTTTACGTACGCGTAGAGCTGTTTTGGTTAAGCTACTTTTTATCATTTTTTAACTTTTAAATTAGCGGTAACATAAAAGAAGTAATTAATTTTTAAAAAAACCACATTAACTTTTGAATAACGATATGTAAAAATATTTATTAGAAAAAAAAAATTACGTTAAAAATAATTGAAGTAACTTTTTATCGTGACATATCATACGTTTTTATAACATTTAATTTTACGCTTAACTTTTTATTCAAATATTTAGTAACATGAAAAATTGTTCGCCAATCCTTAACTACAAATTTTTTGCAAATGTTTTTAATAAAAAGTAGTAACTTTTTAAAGTTTTCAGTAAAAAACTTTTAAAAAATCTATATTCCAAACTTATTAATACAGAATATAAATGTTTTTTGTAATATAAATTTTTTAAGTGTTTTTTACTAAATTCATATTAAAAAACATTAGCAAAAAATTTGTAATTAAGGGTTGACATTTTTTTAATATATCAAAAAACGTCTTAATATTTTTGTTATCATGATAACAAAAATATTAAGACATTTTTTCAAGATATTAAAAAAAATGTGCCAATGAATGAACAATCTATTTGTATTTTTCTAAAAAATTACTTAATCAATTATTACTCTTTGCTTTTCTTATTAGTTAAAGGTATATAGATACCTTTGCTTTTAAGTTATGCGGGGGGAGGGGGCCAGCACAGAAAAAATAAGTTACCTGTTACTCGCAAGTTTTGAATGAAGACAATTTGTTAAATTCCTTCTGCGTGCGATTCAATAAATTTTTTTCATAGATCAAGTTATATTATAAGGTAAAGAAATCACGAGTAGACTATAACATCCGCTGATGACACTAATATTACGTTGAATATATTTATATAATGGAGGTTTCATTATGCACGCACACATTACAGATTCCGTTAAATAAATACTAAGGCACGTTTTAGTTTAATGACAGTCTCTATTTTTTATTAATGAATATGTATTTTTTTTTATAAAACAAGACAAACTAGTATATAAAAACCTTTTATATTTCTATTCTCTCTAATTGTTTAAAGTTCGAATATGGATTGTATTTTGAAGGACAAAAGATTTCCTTTAAAAACTTTTAAATCTTGGGACTTTGCCGATGCGATGATCACAGAAAAAGAGAAGACTTACGTTATTAAAATCAAATGTAAGTTATGTGATCTTCATCAAAATAAAATATAATCCTAAAACAATTGTGCCGTAAGGGCAGCTGCCCTACTGTTTATAAATAATACAAGTCATGTTAAAATATTTTAACATGTTACTATATTTAATTTAAGTTGATATATAAATAAAAATAAAACTATAGTTTAATAAATAAATTAAATTTGTTCTTAACAAAGATTACCTCATATTTATTCTTTTTTTATTTTATTAAGTTAAATTGTTTACAAACGAAGAAAAAAAAGAGCTTTTTTTTTTGTAATTATACGTAGAATGAAAATACTTTTGAGTTTGTTTATAAGTTAAGGAACTTAATTTTTAATAAACAAATTTTTACGAACGTTTATTATAAACAGATACGATTCAAATTATTAAATATACTTATATTATTTTAGTTGAGTATTTTTTTAAGTTTGCACGATTAAAGTTTTGCGGAGAAGTATTTGTTTTTTGTTTTAAGAATAATTAACAAAAGAGTTTGCATAATTAAGACTTTTATATTTAATTTAATTTTTTTTTAATTTCCTAAAATTTAAAAAAAAAATATTTAATCGTTAAAAACAATATTTCTCTGTAGCTCTGTTTCTTTGTGATTTGTTTAAAATGTAAAACATTTTTACAATAACATAAAAAATTTATGAATTAAATTCCTGGCGAACGCGTTCTAAACTATGTATCAAAAATATGCTAAAAGCAGACAAAACGTTTTTATATTTTTATATAACGCAAGTTGAAACGCTAAGCAAGATAAATTTAAAAAAATATTCTTTCCTAAATTATTCTTTGCTAGTCAAAACAAAATCGCTGTTTAAATAATTAACATGGGTTTTTGTTTATCAATGTTAATATTTTTTGTTTACTCCAGAAATTTTTAAAAATAAAAAAAAATCACTATTTTTTATTTAATAACGATTTATAAACAATTATTCAAAAACAAATTTCAGAAATAATTAATATATTTATATTTTTTACTAAATAATATTAATAATAACTAACTAAAATTAATAATAAGATAACAATTGAAAACATTACAAACTTTTTATTATAAATTTACATTTAAAACGTTTATAGTTATTTGAGTTAATTGTAAAATGAACTAGTTAGCAGTTATTTATTTATTGCGGTAATTAAAACACTTAACGTCTATAAAAAAAAATAAAGATAGTTTTATGACGTCAAATGTTGATTTCTTTAAATACACTCCTTTAACAACAGTCTAATTTTGTGTTGTTCTTTGTAATTAACGTTTAAATAATTTTGCTATAGATGAGGCCAAAATTTACTTTCCTAATCTTTTGAGTACGAATACTTTTATAAAGAAAAAAAAAATGTAAAAAAAAAAACATTATTTCTAAAATCTAATGTTTATTTTTTTTTTTTATTAATTTGTCTTTTAATCAATATTTGTAGAAAATCCGTCTATAAATATCGACGAATCCAAGCATTTATTAGTTATTGGGGCAAAATGTGAATGCATTTTTAAAGAGATTTAACTTATTGATGCAATGAATGCAAACATGTTCAGTGGCGGATTATCCATTAGGCAAACTAGGCAGTTGCCTAAGGCTCGCTTAAAATAGAAGCCTAAAATTTCGGATTTTGTAAGGGCAAATTCAATAAAAATATATGCATAAGTTAGGCCCTCAAAATATCTGTCTAAGGTCTGAAATGCCTTACTCCTCAACTTGTTATGTTATTCTTTATTATAACGATGACTCTTAAGTTATTTGTCAGAATCAAAAAACATGTTATTTTGGCATAAACCAAGTTTACTGCAAAATAAAATGGATAACTGTAATAAAAAATAACTTGATTTATGCTGTTATAACACTTTTTTTCTTATTTTTTTTCTGACTAAAAAGAAAAGGAAACTATATTAGCTTTAGCTTTATTAAAAAAGTAAAAAACTTTTCGAGGAGAATTGAAATGATCCTTTTGCGCCCAAATATAAAGAGCTCAATTTCGAGCCTATTGCATTGCTATAAAAGTTTCTATTAAACAAAACGAATCAAAATATAATTAAAAACTTTCAACGTACTCAAATAAAAAATGGATATGGATGTGCTAACTAAAAATGAAATAAAAGTAGAAACTCTAGAAAATTTTTTGGAAATGTCAAAAAGAGAGCTACAGTTTTATCTCAAATGGCGTGGTTTTACAATTTCCAGCAATCATAGATCCCTAGCTGTTACAGCTTTAATGGCATATAAGCAAAAAATTAAAGTTGTACCAAGTACTGAATATATTTGCAATAAATGAAATAGTAACTACGCAAATCTACTGAAATCGTTTAAAATAGATTTTGACCCGTTGAAAGCAAATGATTTTATAGATGATATGCAATAATGGCCTGTTACAGATATTGGACAAATATTTGCTTTTATCATCGAAGGCAAAGCATTTGAAACTAAATACATTGGTCATTACAAACTTAAAAAAGCATATTCATACCTTGGAAGTGGTTTTGTTGGCTAGTTGTTTAGCAAAAAAATTAAACGATTATATTATGATACGTTCATTGGTCTCTCCTTCTCAACATATATGAGAAAAATCCCATCAACTTTGGATTTTGTTTAATGTGGATGGCACCATTTGCACAGCGTTTTATAAAAGTGATAAAATGCAGAAAAATCTTTTGATTTACAAAGAAAAAAATGATTTTGATCCAAGACCAGAAGAAATGCATGAAATTAGTTGAAAAAATTTTTTTAAATTAAATATCAAGGAAGTTCTTCCTAATGCCGCTCTAAATATGTTTACCCCTAAGCAAGATAATGATGTGTCACTTCCAATAACAGAAAATGCTTCAGCAGCACGTAGTTGTTTTCCAACGGAGCTAAGCTGAGTGACTGATAGATTTCTTGGTATACTGACATTTAATGACAATCAACTTTAAGAATTAGAAAAAGCTACAAGAAATCAATCACACTCAAACCAATGGTGGGAACAACGCAGAGGAAGAATAACATCCCCATGTTATAACAAATAACATGGTGAATAACTTCACCATAAAATATTTATGTCAACTGAAGGCGTAAAACATCAAATTCTAAGCTAATAATGTGTAGTTTATTCATGCACAAACCGCACCTGTATCATTCTCCAGACATTTTTCAATGCCGTTGTTGCCTAAAATCTTGTGTAAAATACAAATGTCCTTTCAGTATTTAGGACAAAGATACAAGCATTTCATGGAAAAAAACAGATTTTTTGGAAATAGTTGACGACAAAATAGTGCTTAAAAGAAATCACAAATATTACACCCAAATAATCGGCCAACTGGCAATCACTGGTTATAAATCCACGTATTTCGTAGTCTATACAAAGAAAGGTGTTTTAGTGAAAAAAATCACGTTCGATGAAGAACATTGGAAAAGAGTGCTTCCAAGCTAAATTCTATTTTTTAAGACATAGGTGCAACGTTACCTACTTGGATTTATATAACTATATACATGCCCATTGTGCGATAAGCCATGCTTAAATGAAAATGAATTCAAAAATAAAGAAGATAACAGCATTGATTGTGACATTTGTGGTCTCTGGTTTCATTGGGATTGTTGTGGACTAGTTCAAAAAACTCTTTTAAAAGATATATATATATATATATTTTTTTGCCAATAACTGATAAATGCTCACAACATTGATTTATAGACATATTATTAGAGATATTAAATGTATTAAATTAAGCATTAAATTCAGAAAATAATCTTTTTACTATTTGTTTTAATTCATAAAAGTATTAAAGTAGCGACAAACTATTGACTCAAAAGATATTAAAAGGTTTATATTGACATGTATTTACTGCTAAATTATTTAAATTTATTATAAAGAACAAGAAAAAATGAAGTCTATATTTAGTTTTAGTATTGTATTTATAAATGTAAAAAATAAAAATAGGAAAAAAGTAAGAAATAAAAAAGGCTATATTTAGTTTTAGTAGTGTATTTATAAAAGTAAGAAATAAAAATTCAGACAACAATATGAAAAAAAAAGCAATATAGTAATGTACAAAAATTAATAGCATCTTTATATATATATATATATATATATATATATATATATATATATATATATATATATATATATATATATATATATATATATATATATATATATATATGTATGTATATATATATATATATATATATATATATATATATATATATATATATATATATATATATATATATATATATATATAAACAATTTTAAAAATGTATTCTACAAAATAGAGTGCTCAATGTTCTTAAAAGAACAGAGCAATTATAAATTAGAAAATCACTTAACAAAATTTTTTTTTCATTTTACAGTGCCATATCTTTTCAATTTCAATGCCATATCTTGTTGTATGTGAATATATATACAAATAGTATTGCGTACTAAGGTAAGCAATCTGACGGCATACTGAAATAGCCTGCTGCTGGGGGCTTTAGTACATACATCGACTGACAAATAGCCTGACTCGCAGTGGAGTGCTGGTACAAAGACTGAAATGATACGTAACAACATAAATATATAATTAGAAAATATTATTTAAGTCTGTTTTTTTGGATAATTTTTTTAAAAAAGGTCTCCAACTGTTTGTAGAAATTTTAACGCCATTGTCACGGTTGAGAAGTATAGGAGCGTGATTCATTTCCTGGTATATTGAGGCGTAATTAATTTCAAGTGATTCACTAACTTTACGTTCATCATATTCTGATTTTATTGCTAGAGTTTTCGGATTTGACCAATCAAACATACCATTACATTCTCTACTGTGTTCAGTTGCACAAAGATGTTCAAAGCATCTTGTTAAAATTTTCTTTTTTGTTTTGCCAATGTATATACTGCCACAAGAGCATGTGAGTTTGTAGACACCGGGATTGCTATTGGGAATTAACTTTGACTTGTTGTTGCATAATATGTTTTTTAACATAGGTGGTGTAGTAAAAATTATTCTGACGTTGTAATGTTTAAGTTCTTTTTTAAGTTTTGGAACTATTCTTAGGAGCCATGGATGCTTAAGTATATATGTTCACTTGTTTCTGTTTTACTATAGTTTATTTTACAAAGGTTGTTTCTTTTCTGAATATAGTTTTTAGCAGTTGTTTCAAGTTTTAATCTATTGTGTCCATTTTCTGCAAACATGTTTACTAAAAACTGTATTTCATCATTAAGATACTTTGTGGAACAAATTTTCATGGCACGAGATACAAAACTTTTAAAAACACCCATCATTATTTTTGGATTAACGTCTGATGTTGGTTTTATCTGTATATTAGTGATAGCCGACTTTCGATGGATTTTGAAGTTATATTATAAGTTATTAGTGTTGGTTACAGTTATATCCAAGAAGTTTAATTCTTTTTTATTGTTTTCTTTTTCTGAAGTATATTTTATTGCTGGATCTTGTTTACTTAGCAACTCCAGGGGCTTATCATGACTTTGTATTGAGTCGAATCTTGCATGACTGTCATCTACATACCTTCTTTAGGTAATTTTTCTTCAAAGACTTACAGAAGGTATGTAGACACTTTAAAGTATGACAAACTAGTTAATCAATCAATTAAGGAAAATGTTTGATTATACAAAAAAGAAATTGTCTTTATTATCTAACAGAAATGTATAATTTACTAAATGTATAATTTTAAAAATTTTCAAAGAATACTGAAAACCTGGACAATTATGTTAAATTCTTTTGCAACACATGCATATTTTGCCTGCATTTTAACCTGCATTTTAACCTACTAATTATTTATCTTTTAACATAACCCAGAATAATACGGAACAGTTATAGTTGTTTGAAATAACTTGTTTGATTTTTATTTTTAAATCAGAATATTCAAAAATTATTTTTTCATAATTTTTTAAGCATTTCTGGAAAAAAATTGTTTCTAACTAGTAAAACAAACAGTTTTACAAAGTTGCATCATTTAAGAAGTTTTTAAAAGAATACCTAAATAAAAACATAAAAATATTTTACTTTATTCTTACCAAAAATTTATATTTGGCATGGGCTTTATTTGCCTGTGTAAACTGATTTGCACGGGTGCGGAGACGGGCGCAGTCTATAGCCTGCCATTCCTGCCGAAGCCTGTATGTATGTATGTATGTATGTATGTATGTATGTATGTATGTATGTATGTATGTATGTATGTATGTATGTATGTATGTATGTATGTATGTATGTATGCATTAGGCTTGGCCAAGAAGGCATATGATTTCAAGTCTTTATATGACCACGCAAATAATATTTTGTTTTGGTGATTTTACCACGGTTTTTATTAAATGCGCTGAAAAAATTGTTTTTTAATTATGTTGAAAATAAATTACTATGACATGTTTATCTTTACTAACATTTTTATATTAGCAAAATGCTTTTAAATTAAAGTATCATTGAAAGTTGTACAATTTTTTATTTATATTATTTAATTATATAAGATTTTTTTATAAGTAAAAATAAAAAAAACTAAAATTAAAAAAAAAAATTAAATTTTATAAGCGGCGACTTTAAACAGCAAAGGTCCCTTTAATAAACTTTATATAAGAATCATTAAAGTTTTTGTTGAGAAGAAAAAAAAAGACAAACTTTTTTGAAAGCCACATGAATTAAATAACTTTGATCTATACTTACATTTTTATAACGAATTTAAAGTAGCGCATTTAAATAAAGTAACAAATCACTTCTAATGATTTTTTATAAAAACATTAATGAATAATATATATTTTTTAATATTATAAGTAACTATTTTAGTTTTAGTTAAGCTATTTTAACTTTGTTTTTCGTTATTTTTTTTACAAAGGTTTATTAGCTTTTTTAACAATAATTTTTTTTTATGTTTCTTTATAGTTAAGTTAAGATTTGATTTAATATTTTTAGCGCGTTTTTAAAATGTATACAAATTTTCAAAACATTTTAACACCATGGTCAAGTTAAGTAAAATCAAATAGTATTTACGTAGTCATATTATGACGTGAAATCACATGCCTTCCTGGCCAAGTCTGTGTGTGTATGTATACAGCTCTCGGAATTACAGTCGGCATTTGGCAACGCCGACCTAATTGCAGACCAAAAAGGTTGGCAAAAAAATTGCTAATCTTGTTTCTACTTTGTCTGATAACCCCTTTACGTCAAATTGTTTTCACAGACTTGATGTCGACCTCTAACAGTTTAAGGCCTAATTCCAAGGGAATTCCAATACATTTATCCTAATTCCAATGGAATTAGGAAAATGTATGTACGTATGTATGTTAGATAAATGTATTTATAACAAGTTGAGCAAGTTACTACCAGGGATGTGGTGGGGATTGAACTCGGTACCTCTCGCTTATGACTCGAGCGCTCTAACACTACACCACAACCGCATTACATTTACAATGTACTTTTAGACTTTGTCTGAGAGTAAGAGGGTTGTTATTCATCAATATAGGAATAACATTAAACATTATTGCAATATTTTTTTTTTTTTGCAAAATTGAAGATTTCAAGTCCAGAATTTAAATCCATAAGCCACAGCAAGCCTTAGCAACAGCCTTAGCAACCTTCGGCTGTTACAGAAGAGAGATCAGATTAAAAATCAGCTGCTTGTTCTAAGCAATCAAAAAGTGAAGATTTTTTGTCAAGGCAAGAGATAAAGTTAAGTCGTCAACAAAAAGAGCCACTTTAGATGTTAAAATTTCATGAAAATTGATAATGTAGATAAGTAACAATACAGGAGCAAAGATTTAAGGGCGCTACAAAATACCTTGTGGTACCCTTAAAGTTACTTGAAATAAAGAAGAGTGTAGGCCTTCAAGAATAACTTTATTACTGCAGTTAGTGAGAAATAATTTAAATAACTCAAAACCTTTTATAAAGAAACTAAAAACAGAGTGAAGACTTATCGTAGGATAGTTGGATAGGTCAAAGTGTTTTCTATAGTTTTGAAAAATTGGAACCACTTATTTAGCACTTTTTAAAAAATAAATATTATTAAATATTATATAATTAATAAGACTAAATGTTAGATGTTAATGACAGTTAATGACATTGTTGAAGATTAACCAAAAGTCTCTAGAACCTAACATCTATTATAAGATAAAAGATTTAGTAAACTGAGAATAACAGAGCTTAACATCAGACAGGACCTTTTTACATTGGCTTCTTGGAATAATAAAAGGACATTTGTTCTAAAGAAAGATGTTCTTGTAAAAAAGATGAAATAAATGTTTAATAAAGCAACTGCTCAAGAGGGTAAAAAAAATATGGAGTAGAATGAGGTTTGACATGAAGAGTAGGAATAAAAGCTTCCAAACTTTTAGTCCAGAAGGAATAAAAGCTTCTGGGATGCTCTTTATGCATACATATTATGGATATAAACATGTATGTTTGCTATTTATTTAAATGCTGGCATACAATATCCTTTCTTATTTATATAAACTTTAGTATTTATATGGTGTAGTATTTGCCAAAAGAGAAAATGATGATGTTGATGATGATGATGATAATGATGATGATCATGTTAATCATAATGGTATTTATCTATGCATATATACAAAATATAACATGAATTTTGAATAAAAAAATTATACTTAAAGATGTGTAAATGTTTATGTAGTTCTTGTCACAAACCCAGGCAAATATCAACTCTGGTCATTTACTATAAGTGGTCAGTTAAATATAATCTGCGTGGTCAGGAATATGTGCAAACGCACTATATTCCTGACCACGCAGATTATATTTAATTGTGACAACTTGGCCGCAGCTTTTTAAATGTTTTGAGAACATTCAAATTTATGTGTGTTTCCGTGATTAATTTTTTATGCTTTATATGTAAATCTTTTAAAAATATTTATATGATTGATTTTATAAAAATAAGACTTTCAACGACAACTGCGCTTTCAATAAAAGTTAAAAAATATTAATCATCAAAGTTAATAAAATCAATAATCAAATAAACATACAGAAACTTGCAACCAAAAAAACATAAACATACATATATACATAGTGAGTTACATGTGAATGAACACCCCGCCAGAGGTTGGAACAAAACGCAAACATAAATTTAGATAAAATGACTTACGGGTGAACCAGCACCATGACAGACGTCCATACATAAATATATAAGTATAATAAACCGATGGACTTAAGTAAAATATAAAGTTATTAAATCTATATTAAAATATAAAGTCATTAAATCTCATGATAGACTGCAGTTTCAGGGGTCTGGGGCATAGCAGAATTTTTTTTTAACACTGCTAAAAAAAAAGATTGTTATAATATTTTTACAGTAATGCCACAATTTAATCATTTCTTTTGTTAATCTTACTTAAGAAGAATCATCTTAAACTTTACAAATTACGCAAAGCATAAAATGGTTATAAATATAAATATATATATATATATATATATATATTTTTTTTTTTTATTTAAAAACCTTGTTGAAATAAAACATAAACACTTAAATAAGAAATTATATTAAATTCTTTGATGATATTAACGTAATTTATTTTGTTTAGTTAAGTTTTTTCTTCGTTAAGAATTCATTTTTTTTTTTAGTTAATTTTTTTAGTAGTTGTCTATTGCCAAGTTATTTGTTTTTTGCACTTTTTGAAATGTTCTTAAAACATTTAAAAAGCTGTACCCATGTTGTTGCAACTAAATATTATTCGTGGTCAGATACAGAGTGCGATCCCCAACCAAGCCTGAATAATCAAATTTTCTTCTATATAAGTACTAATGATCATGAAGAAGGATCAACACTTGTTTTACCGCGATTACTAATTAACAGACAAAACATGCATAAAAATTTTAAGTGGTAATTTTAAGCATGCTTGAAAATATTTGAAAGGTTGAATGTTCCCTATGGTCAAATGTTTCTCATCCTCCCCTATACTACCTTGAATTAAAAGATTTAGCAATTTTACTATAAGTATAAAAAATATGTCAGTAATACTTGTTCTGAGTTATAATATCAATTTAGTACTAAAACTAACAGATCAATACTGATGATATTATAGTGCCTTTTAGAGAGTAAGTATTTTTTAATTAATATGGTATAAATTGATTGATTTGATTATTAAGGTAAAGTATAGTATGTAATGACTTTTCCAAGCAGTGTTGTGACTAGTAAGTTGAAAATTCCCCCACCACACCCCTTCCTGCCCCCCGAAAAACACCATGTTATTAGAGACCAAAAATCTAAAAAAAAAATTCTTAAGGTATTACTAAAAAAAAGCTTCTTAAACTTGCAAAAAAGCCCCCCAAAATTTGCTGCTCCCCCTCTTCCCCATATGGGGTCTGAGATCGCCTAGTCATGACTCTTATTCCAAGCAAGGTTAATTGGTGTAATTATATTTCATTTGGATGTTAGTATTTGGTTGATGATGGTTGGAATTCGGTTTTTTCTAATGTGGATTGATTTAGATATATGTTGTGTGAGAAAGAATTGAGGATAAATTCAATAAACTTAAAGGATTACACACACACACACACACACACACACACACACACACACACACACACACACACACACACACACACACACACACACACACACACACACAAACACACACACACACACACACACACACACACACACACACACACACACACACACGCAATGATAATAAAACTGAACCAATTAACAAAATTTTACCTTCAATGAGTTGTAAGTATACATATAGAGCATCTTCAGCCACTTTTGAATTTATTCCCAAAAGTTTAAGCTCCAATAGCTATTATTTAAAAAATAAACAATTAAGTAAATTATTTATACACAAAATATGTTATATATACTATATGTAAAATATATTATATATTATTATACTTCTAATATTTTTTTTTACCTTAGGATGTTTAAAAAAAGAATCGCATCTTATTTCTGCGTCTTTTTCGACGTTCATTTTTTTAATATAAACTTTGTTTTGATTTAAATAAATCACAAAACCGATTATTAAATTTTTGATTGTTTTGTTTTTTGATCTCACCCCACTCAACAAAGCGACATTGAGACAAAAAAAAAAAAAAGATTAGAGGAGGGAGAGGGGGGGGGGGGGAAGAGAGGGAGAAGGTTAGAAATAATAAAAATAAAATATGACTACTAACCATTCACAAAATAAATTTAGGATATCATTATGAAATCATTTTGTTTATATTTTTTAATACTAATGAATATTTTTAATATTATTAAACCTGAAATCCAATGTGAAGACCTGTCCTGAAAACTAAAAATACAGATATAGCTTATAACAGTTTCAATCAGATATTTCAAAACCACTATAATAAAGCATTTCCAAAAATTATAAAATTTATTTAAAAAAAAACGGCTTTGTCAATAAAAAAGCCTGCTTTTCGAATCTGCTCGAGACCATAGACTTTCTAACCTACAGCGTATCTCATAAACTTCCTGGGCTCATTTTTGACTTTGCCTAGCTTTCAACAAAGTCCCTCACAAAAGACTATTGTAAAAACCTTAATCCTACGGAATTGAAGGTTAAATTCTTGACTGTATTAAAGTTTTTCTTTCAAATAAATCACAACGCGTTCTTCTCGGAAACACCTTATCTAACTGGGAACTAGTCACCAATAGCGTTCCCCAAGATTCAGTGCAAGGTCCTACGCTCTTTATAATCTTCATCAACATCTTATCTGAGCGCGTTAGCAGTGAAAGCATCTATAAAATGTATGTAGACGGTCATAAAATTCTGAGCGTCGTCAAAACCGCTAAAGTCAAAGCTCGTCTTCAAGGTGAAATGGATAACATTGTAACCTGGGCTCGAAACTGGTTGATGGAGCGAATCATTAAGAAATGCAAGGTTATGCACAAAAATACAACCTTCTGCCACACGTTTACTCAATGAACGAGTATTACGCTAACAGCGAGGTCAACAGAACTAAACTCAAGTCAACAACATCCGAAAAAGACCTAGGCGTTTAAATTACTATCAACTTAAAAATTTACAATCTATCTATAATCATTTTTTCAGCACATTTTATTCTATCTACGATGCCAATTTTCCATGTTTTGAAAAAACAATCAATCCAAATAACTCATATAAATCTTGGGTTACTAAACAATTTCAAAAGTCATCAAAACTGAAGCAAAAACTATATATAACATATTTAAAAACAAAACCGCCTAAAAATGAAAAAATATACAAGAATTTTAAATATCTCTTTGAAAAAACTTGCAAGCAATAAAAAAAAAAAACTATTTCTCTAAACTACTCAATAAGTATAAAAAAACTCAAAATGCACACACTCGCGGAAAGTGTGGAGTTTTCTCCACGCCGTTGTGTAGCTATCACTCCTAGATACAAGTGTGGAGTTATTTTGCACAATTTTGTGCAAATAACTCCACACTTCTGTACAGAAGCCAAATTAGAAAAAGTTAATTTCCAAAAAAGTGTGCAAAATAACTCCACACTTGTGTCTAGGAGTGATAGATACACACTGGTGTGTATATAACAAAAAAAAAAAAAAAAATTTTGTTTCAATATAAACAAAAAAAAAAAAAAAATTTGCATTAATTCTAATGAATTATCTTCAGAATTATCTTTTGAAGAGTTTGAAAAAGCCTTTAAATCTTTAAAAAAATTAAAGCAAGAGTTTTAGAAAAATTAATGTATATTAGAGCGTATAACTATTTACATTATAATAATCTAATATATAACAACCAATTTGGTTTCAAATAACACAGTTCTACTGAACATGCAATCATTCAATGCGTACGTGAGATATCAAATTCTTTTGAAAATTCTCAATACTCACTTGGTATTTTTATTGACCTTTCAAAGGCATTTGATACAGCTCAACATACCATCTTACTTCATAAACTTAAGTACTATAAAATGATGTGAGAAGTTATTGTAAGAATTTTATTTATGCATTAAAAAAATGGATTATTTAAGGTTCTGATGACAAGATCTTTGTGATATTATTTCAGTTATTTTTTTTATATAGTTTATCGTTGTAAATTTGTGAAAGGTACTTGTAATTGGTATTTTTTTATTATTATCATTATATAATTGTGCAACAACAAACTAATGTAAATAAAAAAAAAAAATTTTTACACCACCTATTAACGCCCACATCTTGAGTTTGCAGGTATTCCCTGGTGCCCGTACCTCAAAAAAGATATAATTAACTTAGGACGCATCCAACATCGAGCTACCAAAGTACCACACGAAATGAAGCGCTTCAACTACAAGATAAAATGCATCAAATTTGGACTTGGAATACAAAATCAAAATCAACATTAACTCAGTTAGCTGGCATGTTGCTCCAGTTAACAACCAACCAAGCAACGGTCATCGCAAGCGCTTTCTTTGTAAAATAGTCAACAAACAACCTCGTTCGATTCAACTTTTTTAAAAAAATGCGTTGCTTATCCATGGAACGTACTACCAAACAAAGTTGTCAGTGCTCATAATGTCAAGCATTGAAGCAAAAATCGATCAGTTATCAATATAATTACTACAGCGCATCATCATCCATGCACAACATACATAATTATGCACATAACTAGCCCGGCTAGCTGTTGAAGAGCTGATGGAACACGCCCACGAAACACGCCCATTTTGTGTAATGTAATTTAACTAACTAATTTTCGAAAAACAATTCAAAATCCTTTGATAACACCGGATATCATAAAATCATTAAAAAAAAAAAAATGTTACTATTAAAAATTTATTAAAAAAAGAGTACTTAAAAATGATTCAAGTTAAAAAAATTAAAAACGACTTTTTGAATAAATTATAACGTTTTCAAAAAAATTTAACTATACTAGGCAATTAATAAAATTCACAAAAAACATGACACATAATTAAGAACGTCATAGGTAAAAAAAATATCAGTTGTTATAGTCTTCCGAAAAATTTCTTACAAATGACTGCGAAATTATTAATGAATATTAATAATTTGGAAAACAATAAACTAACTGAAAAACAATTATTTAATGTTGCCTCTTTTTTAAAACCAAGCAAAGATTTAGGTTTTGAAAGTGTTTGCTGTAATGTAATAATAAAATCAATTTTTTATTTAAAATCTCAGCATGCATATTTTTAATAATTCTCTGGAGTAAGTCTTTCCTTATAAACTTTAAAATTATAAGTATGGTACCAGTATCAAAATCTGGAGATGTTACAAGCGTCTCCAATTACAGACTATTCTAAATACTACCATGCTTTTCAAAACTATTTGAATACATTATGTATTACAGAATATTTACCTTTCTAGAAATTACAATAAACAATTTGGATTTAAAAAGAATCTTCCACTGATCAAGCAATTATTCATCTTGTTCAAAATATTTTTCAGGCGTTTAATGAAAATAAATTTACGTTAGGTGTATTTATTGATCTTAGCAAAGCATTTGACTCATGTTGATCATCATAACATTTTAAATAAACTAGAAGATTACAGGATTAAACATTCAAATACTAAATGGTTTCAAAGCTATTTATCAAATAGGAAACAATATATATTTTTTTAGCTGCGGAGAAACTGATAGTATGAATACAAACTGCGGGATTCCCCAAAGGTTTATTTTAGAACACTCTTATTTTTTAACTATATTAATGATTGTAGCAAATATTATAATTTACTTTGCAAAGTAAATTACATAATTACAGACTAAATTACATCATACATATCATGATGAGTGTGAAACAAGTTTGTGTGAAAAAAAACATCAGCAAACAAAAAAACGTCTATAGACGTTATTTTGTTTGCTGATGATTTTTTTCACACAAATTTGTTTCGCACTCATCATGATATAAAAATCCTGTTTAATTCTGTTAACATGGAATTCTTGCAAAATGGTTTAATGCAAATAAATCTTCTATTAGTTTAACTAAAACAAGGCATACTTTTTTCTATCGCTTTCTTGAACGCGTGATAAAATTTCCTCAAAACTTTCAAAACTTTGTATTGGTAGTCAAGCTATAAAAAGAGAACACTCATTAAAATTTCTATACATACTCCATAACAAAAAGGTAACTCGGACAGATCATATACATTATCTTGGAGGTAAAATCTCAAGAAACATAAAGCGAGGTCTTTATTAAATCAAACTTGTTTAAGTTTCTATAATTCTCCTTTATTCATTGTTATCTGAACTACGCAGACATAGTTTGGTGTAGCACATATCTAAACAAAATTAAAAAACTCTTTCATAAACAAAAGCATTTAGTTAAAATATTATCAAATGTACACCGTTTTACGCACTTTTACACACGAACCTTTTATAAAGCTGAATATACTCAATGTCTACCAACTAAACATTTTTCATCTTTTAATTTTTATGTTCAAAATTTATTGTAAAATGACACTACACATTTTAATTTGTTATTCATTTTAAATAAGCATAGGTTTTTTAATATTTTTTAAAATAAATTTGCCTTTAAAAATAATTACAATTTTTGTATTTGTAAAATATACAAATAGCGGCGGCAAGAAGAAAACAAAATAGTCCTATCACCAAAAATAAGCAAAAATAGTCTTATCGCCAATAGATACTTAACTAGATATTCAAACAGCACTTGTATTCAGCCTAAAAGTTTTTTTGCTGCAACTGAGTTTTCAATATCTATTAGAGGGCCAAAATGGAATAATATTCGTAAATAATCTTAAATGTAAACTTAAAACTCATGAAACTCATGAAATGAATTTAAAGCAAAATTTAAGTAAATGCTTCTGGTAAGTGGCGGAGTGATAAGTGGCGGAGTGCACGACTTCTTCGGAAGCTGTCTGGATGGTACAGATAAGCTTTTTTAATTTATTTTAGAGTTTATCTTTGTCAATCTAATGTCGCTTTGGTTAAATCATGCTCAAGTTTATATATTTTTTTAGATGAAGAGATTCAGATCCTTATCGATTTTGCTTTTGATTAATAATTTTAATTAGTATTTATTCTTAATTAACATCTTTTTGTTATTTTTATTTAAAAGACAATTTTTTTTTTCTATTTGTTATTTTTTTGTTTATTTTTTAAAAGAAAAGTTATAGCGTAAATTTATTGCCAGTTATATTATTTGCTATATTTAAAAATGGATCAATTAAATAAAATTGTTTAAAATTTTTTGATATTTTTAGAGCCTTAGAATTAAATTTTTTTTCTTTTTCTACCTCTTTATTCTTTTGTAACTTTTTGTTTTATCTTTTCAAAAAGGAAGTCTATTTTTATGTATATTGGTAACAATTGTAATGCTGTACGTAATTATTTTTTTTTTGTAGAACCAATTCTCGGGGTTTGGCAATAAGACACTCACCGTTTGTACAGATGGCTGGTCTTCTTGCCCCGACCATCTGTACAAACCAGCTGTAAGGATAACAGTGATTATTGAAAATAATCGCATCGAAGCCACTGCTGTTAAAAAACTTTTTTTGACTTTTCAATTCTATAAACCATCTTGTTCTGCAAAAATAATGTTGTCAATTTCTTCTGATATTTAGCGCTGCTTGCAAGTTTTCGAGATTTAAGTTTCAAACCACCAAGAGCATGATGGTCCAATTTAAATTTAAGTTTCAAACCACCAAGAGCATGATGGTCCAATTTAAATTTAAGTTTTAAACCACCCTGAGCATGATGGTCCAATTTAAATTTTAATTTGGTTTCTTTATAAGTTTCAGTAGCATAATAAAAGTTATATTTCCTTAATCAAATATACTCTATCAACATTTTTGCTCTCAAATGCATTTTGTGAGAACAAAAATATTAATGGAGTATGGTCAAAATGCATGCCATCTGACCATGATAAAGAAGTTTTGTTTTATTTTTACTTTTAGACTTGCAGTGTTATGATGATTCCGGCGGGACTTAAGCTAGTGACTA
>NC_061161.1:16781369-16838869 GCF_022113875.1 Hydra vulgaris
AATGTCGCTTGTTGGGCTAGAGCTGGCGTCGAACCTCGGACCTCTGGGTTCTGAGCCAGAACTCTAACCACTGCGCCACGCTGCTAAATTTGATACCTACGCTAAATTTGAAGATGAACATCTCACTTTGGTTAATCCAAAAGATAAACATTTCCCTTTGGAACCTTTGCGTAGATTCTTTGACCAACGGAAAGCTGATTTTGTAAAATTAAAAAAATAAATAGATGGCTTCAGACATTAATTTATGTAGGATATATATAATATGAAAGTTATAGATATATAATTTCAAAAAAGTTTTTTTTTTTTATTATTAAGCAGTTGAATCTCTATCAACTTAAATAATGAGGGTATAAATAACCCTAGAAATATTGTATCCCATCAAAAGGCGTCCAATGCTAGAACCAAATTTGTGAAAATGTTCTAGAACCGAATTGTCTAAAAACTGCTTAGAATCAAAAAAGATTTAATTAATTTCTAGAATCGAATTTATTGAACATAGAATTAGATGATCGAATATCATTAAAATTTAAATGAAACTAAAAACTGAGTTACTTTTCACAGCCGATTAATTTAGTATCAAACTTTTTTACTATTGAATTTTTTTCATAATTGTAATTTTAATGCATGTGTGATGTTGTTGCAGTTGAAAGACGGCATAATTTTTTCAAACTAGTTTTTGTGTTAAAGGTTAACGTGTACATGATCTTGCAAAAAAAAGGTTTTTTAATATTTTCGAAAATAATATATTTTTTTTGTTGCAAAATTTTATGTAAACATAAAAAATCCAACGAATGCATATGAAAATATATCAAGCTTTTTTTAAATTTAAAATAGCAAAATGGAATACAGCAAAATTAAAGGTGGGAAACGGAAAACATTTGTGTATGTTGCAGGGGACTTTGGCTACATCGATATGAAAATGCCGATTGATTAGGAAGTTCAAGAATTCATTGAACAGGTTAACTACAATTTTTAACAATAAACAAAAAGTATTTACTGGATTGTATTTATGCTAGTAGTTTGTTGTTGTTGTTGTTGTTGTTGTTGTTGTTGTTGTTGTTGTTGTTGTTGTTGTTGTTGTTGTTGTTGTAGACAGGTGACGACCTCCCTTTGTTGGGACAGTGACAAGGAATTCTACTCGTTAGATGTTTTATATTTATACTTTTTTTTAGGAACAAACTGTTGATGAAAAATCTCAATCAAATGGACAAGCTGCTGTGGTGGCAGACCAATTGAAAATGTCTGCAAATTTTTCCTTGTCAACAATCTTCAAGTTGTTGTTTTTCCTTGCCGCCATCATTTCCTATGCCAGCAATGTGCTGAAGCCATTCAAAGTAGTGCTACTAATCAATGTCCAGTATGCAGAGAACCAACAGCAGATTTTATAAATGTGTTTATTTAATGTATTATTTAATGTAATATTTAATATACTCTTGCATATATTAAAATTTTAATTTACTTAACTGATTCGATTCTAGAAGATTCTGTTCTAGATGGTGGTTCTATATAATTTGACTAAAACAAGTTTTAATAACTTAATTAAAAAAAATTTGACTGTTAATGATTCTATCCTATCAAAGAAAGCTCAAGTTCGATTTTAAATAGATAAAAAATTCGATTGTCTCATTCTATTCTATTTAAATTCGGTTACAGTGACGCGCTTCAGAAAATAATTTTATCAGGATAAGTTTATAAGGTTATAATTTTTAAAGTTTATATACTATAAACAGATGTTTTAATTTATTTATATAAGTAGAATAAAATTTTAAAGTAATAACAACAGTTTATAAAAATAATTAAATACCAAAAAATTAATAAAAACGTGACATTTTATGAAACTAAGTAACAACTCGTTTTTCTTTACATTTCTAGACACCTAACGTAATAAAAAAATTAAACACTTATTATGTTTTTATTTAAAAATTTTTAAATTTACCTTTATAGAAAAATTATATAACTAAATAATTAAAACAAAAATTAATTTTTTTTTTTTTAATGTTGATTTTAGGTGCTCCAAGAAGTCCTTACGGTCTTATCACAGAGCACCGCGGAAGAGCATTAAATAGGAAGTTCACGCCTCCTTCCTAACCGATGTCGCAAAACTTGCACGGAGGTGGGTTTGAACCACGGATCTTACGTTTCTGAGGCAAGTGCGCTACCACTGCGCCACGGGTGCTTTTCCAATTTTCCAATTTCCAACAAGGATACAGAGTCTTTCAAATATTCAGTTTCAACAAAAAAGGAAAATTGTTAACCAGCACTAGAGAATTATCGTAAACCAGCACAAGAAAGTTATTGTTAACCAGCACTAAAAAATTATTGCTAACCAATACTAGAGAATTATTGTTAACCAACACTAGAGAATTATCGTTAACCAACACAAGAGAATTATTGCTAATCAGCACTAAAAAGAAATGGCTAACCAGCTCTAGAGAATTATCGCTAAGTAGCACTAGAGAAATATCTTTAACAGCATTAGAGAATTATCGTTAATCAGCACTAAAGAATTATCTTTAACTAGTAAAGCCACTTCAGAGGTAAGATTATAAAGAAGACTATTAATGTAGATTAGAAACAATCAAACAAGTATGTAGAAACAATCAAGAAAGTATGGTACTTTGTGATATTCTGTAACCAACTCTGTAGGTTACTGAAAATGCAAAAGATACTACAACTAGAGTGATATTAAAAGTTTATAAAAAAACGTATTATTTATTCGAGCGTTTTAATTATTTTTTTTCTTTTGATATATTTGCCCACCTATACAAGAAGGACATTGTTAACAAGTTCCATACTTGGTTGATAGTTTCTAATGAGTGTTGTTCAAAAAGTCTATCATATAAGACTTTATTGAAAATCTTTGATATTTAAAGAGTAATAGCTCTCGCCTCACCACTTTGACCTGAAGTACAAAAAAATGTTTTTGTTATTATGATTAATAAATATACAGAATGAGAGGATTAGTACAAAATTGAGAGGATTATTATAACAAGAGAGTCCTTGTTGTTTTTTAGAGAGTTTGCTATTGGGCTCCAAATAAATATTAGAGGTAAATTATAATAAATTTAAAAATTATTATTAAAAAGTTTAATTTATAATATCATTAAACAATATTATTGTAAATTAAAAAATCAAAGGTAGTAGTGAACAAATTATTCATACCAGAGTTTTTAAAAATAGGAAATACAGATCTATAGTCTATATACAGCCTGTAAACTACACATGATATAGCATAAATAGAGAGATGATTGAAAAAAAATCTGAAAAAAAATGTTATCCGGACCATGCACGGTAAAAGATTTAAAGTGAGAACTTACAGAAACATGTTGTGTTATATATTTTTGACAACTTTTTGTTGTTAAAAAACTTGGACCCAATATAAACCCAATATGGACCCATAGTTCCGTGTTAACAAAGTTCTAATTATATAGATGAGCAAATATATCAAAAGAAAAAAAATAATTGAAACGCTCCAACAAATAACAAGTTTTTCTAAAAACTTTTTAAATTACGCTTGTTATAGAACCATTCGCATTTTTATAAAATTCTCAAAATTGTTTTAACTAGAATATCAATAAATTTTTAAAAATTTATAGAAAACTTTGAAAAATTTTGATTTCGAAATTCTCAATAAAATTTTATGGACTGTCATATATTTTAAATGTTTTGGTAACCACGGGTAACCATTTAAAATAGGTATCCACTTAAATTAGTATAAGGTATAAAACTCTTTGTCCAACTGACGTAGTAGATACAGAACGTTTTTTAGACGTCTTAACAGCGTCTTGCGAAGTTGCGACTTCTATAAGAAGTTGTGTAGAGTCTTGCGAACCTCTATGCCCTTTTGGATGACAATTCAGAGTTTTTTAACAGGTATGCTAAAAATAGTATCAAGTATATAGCATTTAACAATTATATAACTTAAACAATATATATGGTTTCAAGTTTAAATTCAGATTTATAATTTCTAATTACTTCAGTTAACAGGTTAAAATCCCATGATATACGAATTCTTTATTGGTGACTTCATTTGATTGTTTAAAATTAACCTTTATTAACATGCGCAATTGTAGACAGTAAAAATTATTATAATATAAGTTATTACTTTTATTTTAAGCTCTAACCATTGATTAGTAGTATGTAATATATAAAAAAGTTAATGAAGCATGTAAAACAACAAAATTAACTTTAAAAACAAATCTTTATCATAAACAACTGGGTGTCCATTATGGTTTTCTGTTAGACCAGAGGGATACGCATTTTCTGTTTCAAGCCCTGATTAAAACGCGTAAACATTAATGTATAAAATTTAGGCTAAAAAATAAATTAGGTTTCCCTACTCAGTAAAAGACCGCATCATTGTTTTAAACAATCTTAAAAAAAGTAAAATTTATATTTTTCACACTGAGCAAAAATCGTGATGGAGAATGTTCGATCGCACACTCGGAATAAATGCTAAGAGCACAATGCTTCAATTATTTTGAGAGGAATTTCTTTAGGAATTATCTAAATATTCATTTTAGCCATCATTATCCTTGTCATCGTCATCGCTATTAACAATTAACAATGAGTAAAATTGTGAATGAAGCATGAAAAACTTTAAACATAACTTTATAAAATTTGTGGAAATTTTTACACAATTTTTAAACGCAACTCCGAACAGTCAGAAAACGAACCTAAAAAACAAATCAAGAAATAAATGGAAAAGTATTGCTTTAAATACGCTTGCAGACCGATGCACAGTTGCTAGGAGAAACGCATTTATTCATATTTGTGAAAGTGTTAATAATTCTTGATAAATTGTAAAATGTGGGTAGCCTGGAACTAATGATAATTGGTTTTAAAATACATTTTTAAAATTCCCAAGAAATATTTTGAAGAAGAAACTGTTCCATGCCTCAAATGATTTTGATAGTTAAATTTTTTACTAATTGTTTGCTGCAAAATATTAGAAGCATACAAAATGGTAGCAAAAAAATTTCGACAATCATTTAAAGTAAAAATTGGTTTAACTTTTTTTTCTTTTTTAATTTTTATTTTCCTGTAAAGCTAAGTGTAAGTTGGTATTTTTAGTTTGATAATGCAAAGGAAAAAGGTTGCTCCAATCTGTTTGCTAACCAATAACGAGCTAATTTGCTCTCCAGGGTTCAGGTCATAAGCTCAAATATTTGGCGTATAGTTTTGTTGGAACGTTTTGTTATTTGAGCACTCAGCGTTTCTAACGAACCCACTAGCCGCATCTAAAAACCAATGAACGGTATCAAAAAAGATCAAGTGCGCAAAGAAGTAATTTCTTGAAGCCGCATCTAATTTTTTTCAAAATCTGGCATAAAAATATTTTATATTGCTAGCAGTTTTCTATTTTGCAATTTTTTTGGTTTAAAAAGATATAACATACTTTATCTTTCATAATGAAACAGTAGGAGACAGGGCTTATAAGCGTATATTCCAGTTAGAGTTTGTTAAAAATAAGTTACTTGTCGGTAATGGTGCGAGATGAAAGACAGGGAAGGACAAACTAAATTTAATATGGTTTGTAATCACGTTTTTTTTTTTCAAAATTATAAATATCAGATAAATAATAAAAAAATAATAAATATTTGTTCAAATTGACCAGAAGCATAATCAGGGGTGTGTGTTTAAATATATATATGTGTATATATATATATATATATATATATATATATATATATATATATATATATATATATATATATAAACGCACATATATATATATATACATATATATATATATATATATATATATATATATATATATATATATATATATATATATATATATATATATATATATATATATATATATATATATATATATATATGTATATATTTAAATATATGTATATATATTTTAGATATTGAAAAACGCCTTGCTGTTATTATTATGTTCTTTCATCAATTCTGAAAAATTATCTTCAAAGAAACCAAATATTGTTTTTATAGTTGCTGACGATTTGGTAAGCTATTATATTATAAATACGTACAAACATACAGATGCATATATATATATATATATATATATATATATATATATATATATATATATATATATATATATATATATATATATATATATATATATATATATATATATATATATATATATATACATATATCATATAAATAGTCAAGGAATTTGTATTTTGATTAAGTTATTAATTGAAATTTTTTTTTTGAATTTGATATAGTACTTAAAAAACTTTAAAAATTAATACAGCCATTGGCTGCGATGATTACCATAGTAACATGTTAATTGATTTGTATGAAATACGTCTAGGTCTTAAGCTTTTCACTATAACAAGAAATTATTTTTGACCAGCTTAAAATTGCTAAAGATTCCCCTCAATTTAAATGAACAGAAATTTTTAAAAAACAAAATATTAAACGATTTCTGTGTTTACTTTCTTAAAAATGTTTTTTCAAAAATGCTTTTTTTTTTTATAATATAATATACAAATATCTTTCTGTTAATAAAATTTTAGACGGCAATCAATTCTAGTTTTTAAAAAATGACTCCACTGCGCACGCAGTACTTTATATAACTAAAAATATTGTAAATTTTTCAGAAAAATCCCATTTCATTCTTAGAAATTATATAGATTTATTTTAATTCTAAATTTCACTTCTTACAAAACTGGAATTAAAACTAAATAAAAAAGCTTCGCTGAAGATTTTTAAGGTTGCTAAAAGGCTACAGAAGCAATCGTAAGCAGTTTATCCAAATCATGTTTCCTTGTCTACAATTATATTGTGTTATTGTGTTACAACTCTTGAAGTCCAACAAGGATCTTCACTTGGAAATTTCCTCGTTCATGATGACGATTATTTAATTTAAGAGAATTTAATTTAAGAGAACAAAAGCTAAACATTCTGATCGAAATATTTACTATATATACCAATTAAATAATAAACAGAATTTTTATTTATGTTCTATATTGCTATTTGAAAAGTTTTCTACGAGTACACGTGTTTTTATCAATTTCACGTGAATATATTACAATAAGAGATAAAAAAGAATTTACAAAAGGAGCTATTTTGGTATAAAGTAGTGAACCAATGTTTTATCAACAGTGATTTTATTTTGTTTTAAACAATTCATACTGCACTTTAAATATGTTTGATCAGTTTATAGCGGCACCTAATTTGCAAGAAAAAATTTTCATCTTTTTCTTTGTTTAAAATAAAGCTCACTAAATCATGAGATGCTTATGGCCTAATCCATTCGCATATTTTCATATGTCAATCATCTACTGTATACCATGATATGGTGTTCAATAACTGATTTTAACTTTTTGATTTTGAAATCTTGTATCTTCCAGTATTCCAGTGATCTTCAAGGTTCAAGAACTTATGTGTAAATTTAGCAACAAATATATCATTATTTATAACATAATTATAAGTATAAATACTTTTACTTTTATGGTGTGAATGCATATAAAGCCTTAAATTTTTTTACAATTACCCAGTGGGCACACCAACGTTGGAAGAACGTTAAATAACGTCGTTAGGATATACTAACGTTGGAGAGACTATGGAATTAGAAAGGATGAAAATTATCGAATTTCTCAATGCTAGCCAACGTTGCGATTTTTTTAGAGTTAATTTTTTTTTAAAAGATTTTCCATTCTTCATACTTATTATGATTTTTAAATGTTTACATTTTTAATTTTTAAAATCCAGGGTTGGGATGATGTAAGTTTTCATGGCTCCCCACAGATACCAACGCCAAATATAGATTCATTAGCAAAAAGCGGAGTGATATTAAACAACTACTATGTGTCACCATCTTCTTTTGCTACAAAGACAGAGTTTATGACAGGAAAATACGCAACTCATTTAGGTATGACTTTACTTTCGTATACAAATGTATGTAAACACAAATATATAAAATAATATAAAAATATATAAAACGTATGTGTATATAAAACTATACATAAATATATATAATATATAAAATAATTAAGTATATATATATATATATATATATATATATAATCTATATATATATATATATAAATTTAATTTTAAACAATGTTATAAAAATAGCTTTGAAATTAATTTTGCTTTATCAAAATATAAGCATGTTTCAATTTAATTTCAATTTTTGGCTACTTTAGAACAACTTAATTTATGACTACTATCGTACTAATTATTTTGTAGCTATGTTGATTCTACGTTGAATCATTAATTTTTAATATAGGTTGTAAAGCCTACTGTTAACATATAAACAAAAACAATCTTTTCTGGTATACAGTTTTTATTTGAATGAAAGAGATTTTGTGTAATAATATTCATCTGAGGTAAATTGTTTTCAACTGCTACCACTTTTAGAGAGCCTCTTAAGCAGTCCTCTTGTCAACTCTTAAGCAGTGACTAAAAAAACAAAAACAGATATTAATGTAGACCAATTATGTACCTTTTATTTTTCCCATAGATTTAAACTTGCGTTAAATTAATTCTTGTAGGGATAAGAAGTATTCAATCTTAACAACTCAGTTAATTGGTTTTTGTTTTCTGAGACTAATTAATTTGTTAGTAAGGTTTCCTAAACCCATTTTTAGCTTTCAAAAGGAAGCTAATTAGCTAAATAGCTGTGAAAAGCTAAATAGCTGTAAAAAGTTTAAGCATTAACAACTTTTTGTATTGCCCAAAAATGTTTATATCTTCCAGAGTTCATTGTTTTTATTCTATTGTAGTTCTTTGTGGATTGGATTTTCGTTTGATGTCATTCATCTGTTTTCTAACAAATGTGCTTCTTATACAGTCTCTTTTTTAATTCAGACAGGCTCAAAAGATTTATTTTTCACTTATTTATTTCTTTCTTGATTTTTAGTTCTAACCATTCTAACTTTTTAAACTTGTTGGTAACATTTATAGACTTTTTAAACTTGTTGGTAACATTTATAGACTTTTTAAACTTGTTGGTAACATTTATAGACTTTTTAAACTTGTTGGTAATATTTATAGAACTCAGAAATGATTAGGTATTATCAAAATGTTTTTAAGTTATTGAAAGTTTTTTCAATTTTTTTAATTTTTTTTTTAAAACTTTATTTATTGTTTTTATTACTTTTTATTGTTTTGCAATTTCCAAATTTGATATCATACGATCTAAAAGGTCGTTGTTAACTAAGAACAATTAATACTTTTATTTTTTATGAAAAATTTACTCGTTATTATTACATACAATACTTATTACATATCAATACTCAGGGGTGTGGGAACAAAAATTATATTAGGGGGGGGGGTACTACCCCGTAATAATTTAAAGGCCCTTTTTGTTTAAATCATTTTTTCAATCAATTTCTTTAAAATTATTTATTTAAAAATTATTTGGAGGGCAAATACTCATGCTGCCCACCCGGTTGCTACAGGTCTGATAGTAATATTTAAATACAATTTTTCGTGAGATCAAAAGAGTAAAATTAACATTTTTATAATCTTGTAGCTTTGCAGCGTCTTCTTTATCTGAGTGCTGTTGTGCAACTTACATCTTTGCACGTATAACCAACCTTTGATGGACTCTTATTTTAACGTTTGTAAAAAGTAAAGTTTATTTTTGATTTTGAAAAAATTGTTTCTATTAATCTTCTTATTTATTGATAGATTACTTACTAAAAGTTTAAAAGATGAAAAAATTTGAGATAAATTATGATTTTCATTAAAATGGTATTTTATGGTACCCCATAAAATACCATCAAACCCCATAAAAAAAATGTCTAGCTTATCATACAAGCAAAAATTATCAGCTCTCGTGATAACTTTGTCAGGGGCCCATGCGCCGTTTTTTGGACTTTTTTTTGGAAAGTTTTTAAAAACTAAAAGATTATTGTATGAAGTTTAAAATTTATAAATGACTATAAATGTAATTGAGAATAGTAAAACAATGGTTTAAAAACTCGTTCTCTCAAGTTTGGGGTAGGGGAAGAACTATCAAGGACTTTTTAGTTCTCAGGCTTCAATAATCGCAATTTTTTGGAAATCAACCTTCTTTGGCGTATCTATATTTAGCTATTATAAACGCTAAATAATGTGGCATCCACCCCTCCATGTAACTTGTCGATTCATGTCAATGAGGCATATAGAGGGATATATATATATAGGCTTATAGAGGCACATATTACATAAAAAAATATTGGCACTATGTTATCGTTTCTAATGTGTACATTAGATATGTTTAGTAAAGATAACATTTAGATATAAGTTCGCTATTGATAACATTTATATCACTTCACTATAGATAACACTTATTTTTGCTTTTGAGTGTACTTTTGTTTTCATTATACTATGATTTTACATTTTTAAACTAAAAGTTTTTATTTGCAATTTTTTTATGAGATGTCTAAATTTCATTAGTTGAAGCTACATTGTTTATAGTAAACTTTAAAAAACACAAAAGCTCCCTCAACAGTCCGCTCCACTCCCATTTTATGATTGATTACAATAGACAACTTTATTCTGATTTAAAATTGAAAAAAAGAATTTAAAATGAATCTCTAGTTTAAATCATGTTCAAATTTGATGTTAAAAATATTTAAAAAATGCACCACAAATATTAATTCGTCACCTTTAAAAAGTGTGCATTTTTATTTTATTTTTTTAAACTTCAACATCAGATCAGTACTTTTTTTTAATATTTTGACCTATGTTTTTTAACAATTTTTAACCAAAATAAAATTCTCCATCATAAAAATAGTTATAAAAAGAAAAGAGTAACTCCAATTACACCAATGTTTAACAACTATGTTTATTGATTTTTCATAAATGTCTTAAAAAGTGAGGAGGATAAAAAAAGCTTAAAGATAACGTACACTCAAAGAAAAATTTACTTAATAGCAAAATCTTGTAGTCGGAGAACCTTGCTCAAGTTAAAAAAAAAAAAAAAAAAGCAAGTTCATTTACAGTAATAATAATTTATTTATAAACTTTTCTAAACTTCAGAATGAGCTCAAAACTGAATGATATCTTCAGATAGAGCTCAAAGCCTGTTTTCTGAAACAGTAAGTTTATCCATTTTTTTACAAGAGAGATTGAGATTTTTGTACCTTTGATGTCTGGCTAGTGATAAATTTTACTAAAAATTTATGATGTTGTGACAAAGGGAGGAAAAAGTTAAAAAGGGTCAAAAAATGTGTGGCATAATTTGTAGACAATCCCTTTTAAATAGTTGTTTTTTTACATTGTTATTACTATCGCAATTAAACTGAGATTAGAAAAATTAAAAGAAAGCAAACAAAATTTCTTCTAGAAGGCCTTTAGCTATCAAAAACCTTTCGTGGGGTTGCTCATTTAGAATGTATACGTTTGCAAACATTATGAATATGCCACCAGCATAAACAATCCCTAGACACCAACTGATAAATAATAACATTATATATAAATTTTTTATAGTGCGCCTTCAAAATGGCATAGTAATCATTAAAGAATTAAAATGATTTAGAAGCGAATAAATGTTTGCTGCAAGTATAAAAGAAAAGACAAAAAAAATGCCACATTATTGTTGCTGTTTGCAAAGTTATTAAAGGTTTAGAAATTCTTGTCGAACATTGATAAGGAAAGAATTTTTTGGTAAAAACAACGAACAAATCAGAAATATAACAATTAAAACTTCAAAAATAGAATGCTACAAAGAACTCTTTATTGCGTTCTTAAAATTTTTTGAAATATTTAAAAACAATCAGCTTACTCTATTGATAGGTTGTAAAATATTAAAGTAAAAATTATTTTCCTTCTACTTTTAAATAGCTTTTTTTTTTTAATCTTTATAAAAATACGCTATTTATGAGATCCAGATTGACACTTTGGGACCCCGGTTGACACTTTAAGACCCCGGTTGACACTTTGGGACCCCCAGTTGACCCTTTTGAATAATCTTTTGAAAATATTTATCTATGCTTAAGATTTGAACCGAAACATCTACCAAATATCAACTTTGAACCGAAACATCTACCAAATATCAACTTTGAGCCGAAACATCTACCAAATATCAACTTTGAAACCAAATATCAACTTTGAACCGAAACATCTACCAATTATCAACTTTGAAACCAAATATCAACTTTGAACCGAAACATCTACCAAATATCAACTTTGAACCGAAACATCTACCAATTATCAATTTTTGAACCGAAACATCTACCAAATATCAACTATACGTGATAGTGAAAAATGAGTTGCATATTTGAAATCATCATGGAAAACGTTATACAAAAAACGGATTGATTGCTCGGCAACGAAAAAAATTTACACAGTCTATATCAGACATTGATTTTTAAGAATATAAAAGACGAATCTTAGCATCATATCATATCATATTTTTAGCGGTACATAAAATCTTTGGTGTCCTCTGATAACTTGATGCCAAATTTTGTTTTTGCAAACTTTTGAAAAATAAAAACATTCTTAGAAGAGTAGCCAAGTATCTCGATCTTCAGAAAAAAAGAAAAGTATTAAATGTCTTTTTCAAATCACAATTCGTGTACTGTCCTCTTGTGTGGATATGTTGTAGTAAGCAACAAATGCAAAAATTAATAAGTTACATAAAGGGGCTCTTCTAATGATATCCAATGATTACGAGTCGACATTGAAAAAGCTTTTAAAGAAGAATAACTCTGTCTCAGTACATCAAAGAAATTCGGAATTGTTAGCTATAGAGATGTTTGAAATTTAAAATGATCTTAACGAAAACTTACTAAGCCACATTATATTCGTTTATAAGGAAACGCTCAATACACGAAGTAATGCTTACTTTAGTACCTCTCAAATTAAATCGGAATTGTACGGAAAACACTCACTTCGCTATCTAGGACCATTAATTTGGAGCTTGATCCCAATAGACAGTTCTTCCTCAACCAACATCAAAAGTTAAAAAAAAAAATTAGAATGTGGAAGGTAATTAAATGCCCATGCAAACTATTTCATGAATAAATGAAAAAAAAAACAAAAAAAAATAGTTTTTAAAATTAAAACAAATTTACATGTGGTAATAGATCACTATCATTGATTTATATAGTTCTTCGTTTTCCTACGTAAAAAACGGGACTAAGTTAGGTGGGCACAAATATTTACTTACTTAAATTTGCTCGAGCCGTAGCGCTGTTCTGGCTCAGAACCAAGTGATTCGTGGTTTGATGTCTGCGTTGATGCTAAAGTAAAAGAAAGTATTTTTCTGACGAGTTTTCCTAATGAAATTATTTAAACTAAAAGATACGGTTTTACTGATAAAAAATCTTTTTAAACACAGTTTAAATTTATCTTTAGTCTATATTTTATCATTTAATTTAAATTAAAGCGCATTTCAACATTACGCGGTACAAAGATTTAAATATGCGTTTAAGTTATTATAATAACGATTATTATCACTATTTCTTGTGGGTTATTTAATTAGTCATATCTGATGCACAGAAAAACAAGCTGAGCATGACAAAAAGAATTTTTTGCTTACCTGGCGAGCGCTCTACCTCTACACTACGACCCCATGTACACTTGAAGTTAACAATTTTGTTATTTAAAGTATATTACTAGAAATACCTTTAATCTAAAAGAAATAGTTATTTTTGAGCATTTAATGGACTATTCTATCTTCCCTAAAAACTCTGGTTAACTAGTAAATGGATAAAAATTCAAAAAAGTTAATTGATCTTTGCATCCCTGCTACTCATTGATAGCTTTATTTAAAAAACTTTTTTAATTAAAGTCCTTCTCTAGCTAATAGTTTTTATGTGTGTATATGTGTTTTTTTGACAAAAAAAAATCGTCAATAGCTAAGTGGCTATATGTTAAAATCTTGTTAATTGATGAAAAAAATAAATCATTAAAATTTCAAAGCATTATTCCAATAGTAATAGTATTCCAATTCCAATTCCAATAATTCCAATTCCAATAATTCCAATAGTAAATAGTAAAAGCTCAATTAACTATAGGGTAAAGCCGGGCTAGTTGAGTATAGGGCAAGTTGGGCAATTAAATTATCTTAAAAATTACGCATCACATAAAAAACATCTAATGGATGAAAATTAGGGAATTAGAATGTTAACACAATGCACAACAAAAGATTGCTGGAAAGTATTTGAGTAAGATACAAGTAGGTTAATTAACCTGATACTCAAAAGAAGCAAAATAATATATAAATTTCAAAAAAAATAATTGTTTTATAAAAAGTATATTATATATTTTTTTTTATTAAAAATTTGTAAAAATGTAGATTTTTTATTTGCAGTTTCTATGCAATAAAATTTAAAATAATAATTGCAGAATGAAATATTTTTTTTGAAAATTTTGGAAGATCCAACATAACATGCATTTGAAAAAAATATTTTTCCAAATATTTTGGACCTGTTAAAAAGTAAAGTTAATTGAGCTGTCTTCAAAAGACATTATTTATGCTTGTAATTTTGAACTAATTTTCCTGACCACAAACTATATCGAATCATATATATATATATATATATATATATATATATATATATATATATATATATATATATATATATATATATATATATATATATATATATATATATATATATATATATATATATATATATATATATATATATATATATATATATGAATATATATATATATATATATATATATATATATATATATATATATATATATATATATATATAATTTATATTGCAGGTACGCAACATGGTGTTTTGCATAACAAGCAACCTTTTGGTTTACCACACACTGAAAAGATACTTCCTCAGTATTTAAAAGAGGCTGGATACAACAACTATGCTGTTGGAAAAGTACGTCATTTTAGTTTTGAAATAATTTACAATTATTTATATATTATATATATTTATATATTTTGAAGAAATAAAACTAACAATTTTGCTAACACCATGGCAATGCCACGGGAACACCATGGCAAGATAACTATGATAACAATTTTTGTTGCTTATTAATTTATTTTCAAGTGTATTAAAATTAATTTTGCATAAATACATTAAAATAGTCTTTTGCGATATTAAACATACTAACATTTACTTACTCAAATAAATAAAAAATTAAAGATAATTTTATTTTCTCACGACCTTAACAAATTGTTATCTTGCCCAAGTACTAGTGCAAAATAACTTTAACCTTTGGGCAAGATGACAATACCAAAAATAATTAAAAACTTTTTATTGTTTGAACATGTTACATGATTTAACAAATGATAGCGGTGTTTTTACCTCTTAATGTAATGTTGAAGTGTTTAGATGTACCGCTAACAATAGTCACAAATAAAAATACTGTTTTCATAATTGGTCACCACTCTTGGCATTAACAGCACTGAATTTATTCTTCTATTGGATGATCACAATAATCCTCTTTACAAGCAGGACATCTTATAACATCATCCTTTGAAGTTGATGCAATTAGACTGTTTGTTCTGGATTTAGGCCTACAGAAACTTAGCTTGAGTTTATATACACCCTTACTAGCTTCACGAGTTTCTTTTCTTTGTTTTTTAAAGCTTCTTGATCTTTGTTTTGCTTTTTTATTTGTTTTGAAAGTTTTTGGAAGTGTGTACTTGTAAGAATGCTTGCGCTTGTTTTATCGCTTTTTTGTTTCAAAATTTTCAGTTTTGAAATCGAAAAAATTAACCAACTTCTTTGGTGCATCGAAATTAGCATTTGCTAATTCCGATGCACCAAAGATGGTTTTCTACTATTTGGGTCTGAGGATTAGCATTATTATTCTCAGTTTCATTGCCAACAACATTATGTTCAGTAGTTTTTGCAGCAGCACATTCATGTTTGCTAAACACAAGTTAATTTTTAAAGCTCGTTCCCACATTCTTTAAACTCATTACGATCATTTTCAACTGCTGCTTTATAGTAAACGGTGCTCAAAAGATCATATTTTTTCTGTGATAGGTTGTTCTGGATGAGTTACGATAAAGTTGTCATATACTTTGCTATAATAGGTCATCAAGGGGCTGGAGACGATGTGATGTGTGTGGGGGCAAGCCAACCAAGATGAGTTTTTTCTCTCTGCAATGTAATATAGTCTCCAAAGTTATACGAGTTTTGTGATTGTCAATAATCAATAGAGCAGGAGATTCTTTGCTCTGTTTCACGTCTAAAAGTGCTTTAAAAATAATTGAAAAAGGTTTTATTGTTGCTCCAGCCGCTATTCCTACAGTGGTCTACAGTTTCTGGTGGGGCTCCTTCTACAAATTCAGGAAACATTTGTTTATTGGCAAAAATCAGAAAAGGTGGCAGGTAAAAGCCAGTAGCGCCAACGCAACATTTATAACTACAATTCTTTCTCTCTTTACTGAAACAGTTTTAGAAGCTCTTCTAGTTCCTGTCAGACTGTGAATTGTGGGTTACTTATTAGGCACAGTAGACAGAACTGACTCATCTGTATTGTAGATTGAAGAAGTAGGGAGTTTATACTTTTTCCGTTGCTCCCTTAAAATGTTTAAAAACTAGTTTATGCTTAGTTTATTGAAACCCATTGCTCTGGCCATCAATGTTGCTTCTGGTTTGCGTACACTAAATTTAAGTTTCTTTTTAAAACTAGCCAGCCAATTTTCTCCTGCCATCTTTTTATTCTTGTTAAACGGATGCAAAATATCATATTTTCTAGCAAAGTCAAAAGCATTAAAGACGTCTCTAAATCTTCCGCGAATCTCCTAAAATAAAAAGTAGCATTCCAGTAAAAAAAATCCAGGAATTTTACATATTTAAATACAGATTTGATAACAGGATTTATACTAAGAGGTTAGAGCAATTAGTTACTAGGTTCAAATTAATATTTTTCTTAAAATCTGTTTAAAATTCATCGTAACATTTTTTTCAGCTTCTGGATCATAATCATGATTAGTTTAACAAATTTCAAAAGACGGGGGCAAGATGAAGAGCTCGCAAACTTGCCGCCATCATCTTGCCATAGACTGCAGTGTAAAAATATTCGGTTTTCTTGCTATTAAGGAAGGCAATTAACTGACTTTTTTTTGGAAATAGGTAGTACTTAAGGTTAGTTACTTATGAAGAATAAAGTGAAACAAAATAGCTTACCTATATCTATAGCAGAGATTATTTACACATGCATAGTAGTAGCGGTAAACAATCAAAGCTTCACAACTAATACAAAAATGACGATTTCAACGTCTCTATACACTTTTTAACGAAAAGTTTATAGGAGAGTCAGTAGTGTACAATTAATGCTGTCATCAAACGAAAAAATGAAAATTTAAGACATTCCTCATCTTGCCCAGGTCTTCCCTAACTAAACTATTTTGAAGTTTAAAAACGTCTTGCGCTTAGTAAAATGGACTCACGAACTAATAGAAAAGTATCTATTACTTCTTTTTCAAGGCAACACCTGGAAACCAGTGTATTTTCTCATACATTACTTTTTAAGAGAAACTTTACCCTCACCCCCAACCATTCACCCATCCATTACACGATCCCACTCTCTTCTTAAAGTAGTCTGCAAACAAAAAGTAATTTTAAAAAACTTATATACCAATAGAAAAATATTTTTTTTTTGCGCTATGAACGCAGCTTTTTTTGAGATGCTTTGAATTTGCGAATTGAAATTTTTTTATTTTTTGAACAATTAAAGAAAAATTTTTAGTTAAAATATTTTTTCTCCGGCTTTTTATTTTTGGCTTGGTTACATAAATTTATGAGATAAATTTAAATCTTTTTACTAAATCAAAGATAATGAAAAAAATTCAAAAGCAGTTTATTCTTATTAATTGTTCATTATTTTAAAATTGTTCAATAATTTCATTAATCTAGTTGATAAGAAATCTTTTGTTTTTGTTTTTCCTCGAAGAACCGAAGATGTTTGCTCTCTGATCTGCGCTTAACATTTTAAAATGCGCTGGTATTTACAAATCCATCATCAAGCGCTCAAAACCCTACATATAATAGTAGTGACCCCTATATATAAAGGTGGTGAACTAACAAATGTTGGGAATTATCGTCCAATTTCAGTTTTGTCAGTTTTTTCCAAAATTTTTGAAAGAATTTTATTTGATCGAATTTTTAATCATCTCTCTGAAAATAATATACTTTATCACAATCAGTACGGTTTCAAAAAAAATAACTCAACAGAACACGCAGTACTTCAACTCACAAAAATTATTACTGACTCCTTCAAAAAATCACAAGTTACTTTAGGTATTTTTATAGACCTATCTAAAGCCTTTGATACTATTGATCACGCCATTCTAATAAATAAATTAGAACATTACGGTATCACTGGTAAAGTCTTAATGTTATTAAAAAGTTACTTAAATAATCGTAAACAATTCATGCATATCGATAGACACTCAACAACTACTGCTTTAGATATATTCTATGGAGTCCCCAAGGGTTCCATACTTGGACCACTGTTATTTATAATTTATATTAATAACCTCTATAAAATTTCTAATCTAATGACAATAATTTATACTGACAATACTAATCTTTTCTTATCCCGAAATAGCATCAATAACTTATTTAATGACATGAATGTAGAACTAAAGAAAATATCTGACTCGTTTGAACCAAATAAGCTTTCACTTAATACTGAAAAAACTAAGTGGATTCTTTTTCATTCAGCTTATAAAAAGCATATACTACCAAGTGAAATGCCGCCGCTTTTCATTGATAAAATTAATATAAAAAGAGTAACTTATACTCAATTTTTTGGTATTATTGTGAATAAAAATCTTTCATGGAAAAATCAAATAGGAAACCTAAATAAAAAATTTCAAAAAGTATTGGGATTCTATATAAAACAAGAAGCATTTTAAATATACTTTAATTCAACTATATTACTTATTAATTCACTACCATATTAACTATGCAAATATTGCTTGGGGTAGTACCAACAAAATTAAGTTAAAGCCTTTGCTTTGTCAACATCTTTGTAATTTTTTCAATTAACATAATTTTTAATTTTTAAATAATTTTTAAAAATAACATATTTTTATATTTTTGAATTATTACATATTCCACAAAATAATTAAGGAACTGTAATCTTAGATTAAATACTATATATTACTATTATATATATACTGATGAAATTTGTAATTTTTTAAGCTTTTGTTTGCTTTTTTTGTTTGTTTGTTTGTTTTTGCATAATATTAAATACTGAGAAAAATATATATATATATTCACATATATTATAAAATATTGTTAAAAGTTGCTTAACATCTAAAGAGTATTATAATATATAAACGCATCTAAAAATTGTTTTAAATATTTGTAAATTTATTTATTTATTTTAACTCGTGATATAGATTGTAAAGGGCTTTATGACAAGACCGTGTGATCTTCTGGAAGTCCTACCAGTAATATATTCAATGTAAATTTACCTTGTACATGTTATTCTGGAAAAAAAAAACATTTTCTAAAGAGTTAGTGTTTCTTTTTCCCTCTAACTTATCAAAGGATATCTGTGATTCTGGCTAAGTGCTGTCTGGATGAAAATTTACTCATATTCAAAATAGGTCATCGTACAGGTTTTTGAAAATAATAACAGCCCTATTTCCGTTTTCTCTGCAGTTAGCAAATTAATGAAAAGAATAATGCATGGTATCATGACTAAGCACATATTAAAGCAAAAACTTTTATTTTAGCACGAACATGTTTTTTTTAGATCTAGATCGTGCGTTACAAATCTTTGAAGTGCTGGATATTATTACTGAAGCTTTAAGCAATGACTTTAAGCCACGTTGTTTATCTAGCTAAATTTTGCCAAAGCTTTTGATTGTGTGCAACAATTTATTTTTCATCTCAAATTGGCTAACTGTGGCTTTTGCAATAAGATTCTCGACTGGCTCAAGGACTATCTAGACTGTAGGAACAGCGTGTTATTTTAGGCAATTTCTTTTCTGAATGAATGGGCGTCTTAAGTTATGTGCATCAAAGATCAGTCATAGGACATTAACTATTTTTGCTTTTCATTGTTGAAATGCCAAAATTAGTTAAAAATACTAGCAGACGTTTTGGCAATAATAGCCAGTTGGTTTCCAAAACAAAACCAATTATGGACTTTGCGTTAATATTTTATGTTATTAGCCAAGCCTTTGATGCATGGAGTTTGCATAAACAAATGCAAGGTTCTAAATTTTTATCGTAATTCCACAGAAATTGATATTCCCTTGACTATGTTAGACTCAAAAAATAATCGCATTCCTTTTTAAGATCTACGATAGAACATTGAGTATCCCAATCAATTGTCAATCTGCAAGATCTATCGAGAGAACATTGAGTATCCCAATCAATTGTCAATCTGCAAGATCTATCGAGAGAACATTGGGTATCCTAATCAATTGCTACTCTATACTTGAGATACTCAAAAAAGTTTTAAAAAACTGGAATTTTATATATATATATATATATATATATATATATATATATATATATATATATATATATATATATATATATATATATATATATATATATATATATATATATATATATATATTTAAAAAGTTTTCTACTTTATGTTTTTTCAGTATTTTTTATACTTTTTATTACATCAGCAAAATTTTTTTAAATAATTTTAAGTTACTAAGTTTAAGTCTTATAAAAAATATTTTTATTTAACTATTTTTAGTGGGCTCTAGGTTACTACAAAGAAGAGATGTTACCTTGGAAACGCGGCTTTGATTTTTTCTACGGTGGACTAACCAGCTCGGGAAAAGACTATTACACTCATTCTGCTTTCGACGAAAACTACGGTCTTGATTTGAGAAGAAACAATGAAGTAAGTAAATAATTTTATCTACACTAAATATATTTCCAAAGTTTCTTAATACTTTTCATAAGTCTAAAAAATTCGTAATTTTATAGTAATACCGTTACTTTGCTTTTATAGGTTATTCATAATGAGACTGGAAATTATATTACAGAAGTTTATACTAGAGAGGCTGTAAATATAATTAAAAACTACAATGACAATAAACCGTTGTTTTTGTACGTTGCTCACCAAGCGGTTCATACTGGCAATGCCGATGATCCACTTCAAGCGCCCGAATCCTACCTAAAGAAATTGAATCATATTAAAAATATAAAAAGAAAACTGTTTGCAGGTTAGTATAAAATTGTGTAAAGTAACTTTTTGTGTTGCTCATCTGCATCTTTTTGTGTTGCTCATCTGCATCTTTTTGTGTTGCTCATCTGCATCTTTTTGTGTACTTTATTAATTTATTAGATTAGTTAATTCGTTATTAATTTATACTTGTAATAAATCTTTCTTTTTTTTTATTTGCCAAAATAAATAATGTGAATATTATTTTTATTTAAACGAATATAAATATTTATAAATATATATAAATATTTATGTAAATATTTTTAAAGGAATGGTACTTGCATTGGATGAGTCTGTTTTGAACATAACTATAGCTCTTGCTCAAAAGGGTCTGCTAGATAATACAGTAATTGTATTTACTACAGATGCCGGTGGCGCTGTTGGAGGACAGGAACTTAGTAGCGCTTCAAATTTTCCGCTTCGAGGATCAAAACTTACAGTTTGGGAAGGAGGTATTCGAGCCGTGGCTTTTGTATATAGTGACTTAATAAAGAACAAAGGTATATATATACTTTTTTGCTTTTATTTAAATGTGCTCATTATATGAGGGTCTAAATCTTTGGAAAACATTTAAGATCAAAAAATACATTTTTAGGTAGAGTTAGTCTTGAAATGTATCATTCTACAGACTGGCTGTTAACTACATTAGGTTTGGCGGGTATAAATACTAAAGGAATAAAAGTAGATGGATTTGATGTTTGGAAGTCCATAAGCGAAGGTGAAGTGTCTCCACGATTTGAAATCCTTCATCAGTTTGATCCTTTGACAAAAAATCTTTGCAGTTTAAGAGTCGGAGATTACAAGTTGGTTATCAACCAAGATATTGGTTTTTATGGTGATTGGTATCCACGTCCAGCTGAAATCGGAGAACTTCGTTATTTAAAAAGAATTGAAACCCTGCCAAATGCTAAAGTAACTTGCGATAAAAACTATCCACATCCATTTTTGGAGATGCATGCTCCACCTTGTGACCCTATGAAAAAACCTTGTATGTTTAATATCCAATGGGATCCTTGCGAATTTCACAATTTGGCAGAATTTATGCCAAATACACTTAAAGTCCTTTTGGATAGGTTACAATTTTATCGTTTAACGTTAGTTAAACCTACATACCCAAGCGTAGATTCTCAAGCAGATCCTGAAAATAGCGATGGTGTTTGGTCTCCCTGGGTAAACAGTTCTATTGCTTTAATGACTTTCCACCAACAGCAACCAACAATAAAACTTGATACACTAAATACAAATAAAACTGTTTTTAACGGTAACCAAATGGCCGCAAACAACAAAGAATCTACTGAAGTTAATCTATCTGCCCAAACAAGTAACAACGTATTAGAAAAGACAGTTCAAGTTACAGCAACAACATCTCCACCACTCTACTCCATCATGGATCAGGTAGTTACGCCTTTGATTTTGGGACCTGGTTTGATGGTTAACTCTGCCAACGAATCAATAAAAATTGAACCAACTATACTTTTAAGTAACAACCAGTTTAACCAGTTTGAGACATCTCCACAAATTGTATTTGATTCAGGTTTCGGGACTACTCAGCCTCCCCCAAAGCTTATAACCTCTTATCTAGTAAAGAATATTTCAGAATATGAATCTCCAGCTGAGTCTAATGTAGTAAATTATGTATTAAACTCTTCGACGCCATCATTTGTTGACCAAATTTACAATAAAAATATTAACAAAGATACTACAACCATTGTAAACAATGAAGTACCAAATCAAATAACGAATTCGGTTGTTCAAAGTACCTACGTACCCACTGAAAAGTCACATCCAAACAATCTAGTACTTGAAAATTTTGACGATGTAAATAAAGCATCTAAAAGTATAGAAGACAGTAGCTTCGGAATTCAAATTATTAATAGAAATGCGTCAAAGCAACTAGAAAACTCACGTGTTCATTTAACTGATAACGAACTTCAATCAATTAATAAAACGGGTAAAATTGACATGGTTGGTAAAACAACTGAGGTATATGTTGTACAAAATCAAAATAGCTTAAATCCTTTACAAACCAACTTGGTTGAGGATAATTTATCTTTAAATAAAAATATTTCAAAGGTTGTTACTTCAGTTACAAACGATGGTTTATTTTTTAACACTATAAATAACGTAGCATCTGTGAACCAAAATAAGCTTGTATTAGAATCAGGAAACCAAAATAAACTCAAAACAACGATTCCTCCAATCATTGATTACAATGACATCACTGGTCAAGGTAAGCATGCGATGCCTTTTCCCAATCCTGGAGAAAAAGCTTCTGCTTTTGGTTCAATTAAAATTTCAGGTGCAACTGGAGGGACGGGCTTTGTTTTGAGTAAGGCTATAGCTGGAGAAAATTCATTAACTCACTTTAATGTATTAAACAATGATGGATCTCAGACATCAAAGGTTTCTTTTTCTAAAGAATTTAATCCACTGGGACCTAGTGTGAGTGGCAGTAGCGCTTCCACACTTCACGGTTCGCCAAACATTTATTTAACTGAAAACGCAGGAATAAAACCATTAGTACCACACAATGTTTCTTTACCATATTCAGACTTTATTCCAAAATCTACTTATTCACCTCTCATAAATTCACCGATTTACTCAATACCTTCCGTTCATTCATCCGAAATACCTATAACAACACTTCCTCCTCCACTGACATTAACTTCTACATCACAATACCCTTTATTATACATTTCAACATCTCCATTATTAACAAAATCGTCCCCGAAATCTTTGTTTACTTCACAAGACATATCAGATAAACAGTTACCGCAAAAGTTTTCTCCAGCATTCCCTCCAGGATACACTAAAAAGCTAAATTTTTTTGCACCATATATGCTTGATTCTGATTCAAATGTGGTTTACTCAAATAAATTTAAAAATAATAATATAACCCATTATTTTGCAGGGAAAACTGGAAAGAATCTGGGATATACTCCATCATCTGGGATTACTCCATCAGCGATATTGCCTTCACAAACAGTCCCAGTGGTAAATGGAGTGACAAATAAAATTATAGAACAAAGCGCAGTATCAATAACTCCTGAAATGATTCACAATCCAATTGAACCGTCTCATCCTGGTATTGTTGCTAAGTTACCTCCTGCTGAAAAATACCTGCCGTTGTCTGCTTCTTTACGTCCTGAGAATAAAGAAGAAAAGCTAAAAACAGGAAGTGCATCAAAAGGTTCACTTTCATTGGGAAGTGGAAGTGAAACATCCACATCAACAGAAACAGAAGTTAGTGCAAACTCATTAACAGAAGCGAAAACAGATTCAAAGTTACCAGCGCTTCAAAAACCTTATATTTTAGCTAATTTAAAAAATATTGCTGATGCAGGTTCTTCTGGTAAAACTGGTTTATCAAGTGAAGTTGCGTTATTAACTGGATCTGATCTTGGACCTGGTAAAGTTCAGCTTCCTTCAGCGCAAAATTTTATTAAAGAGCCAGAATATCAGTCAATAACAAAACCTGACTTTGATAAACCACAAAATCCTTTCAAACAAGGAGGATCTTCTTCTAGAATGTCAGCTGGATCATCTGCAGGTGGAGGTTCAGAAACAGAAACGGAAACCGTTGTAGGCGCTGGGGCAAGTACTGGATCTGGAACAAAAATTGGAACAAATCAAGGCAATAAAGGACCTAGAGTTAAATCTAAAAGTTTTTCTGCTAAAGGGTCAGCAAAGTTACTTAAACAAAAAAACACTCCCGAAAGCAATAAACTCTCTTCCTTTAAAAATAAAGGATTAAAAGCATCTCTGAATCCTTTAGCAGGACATGAATTAGATTCCAGTGACTTTAGTTTATTAAATTTGCAACAGAGCAATTTTCCTAATGCTGTTATTGCTGGATATCGACCATTTCAATCCGTAAATGATGTAATAAGCGATTCTGCTAATCAAATGTGCGGTGAAAGTAGAAACTGCATCAGCAAGATGCCAATCATTAATTATCAAGAAGCCACTGAGCCTGAAGAAAAAGTCAAGCTATACCAAAACAAAAGCTCTGGAATTGAAATTCATGAATCTCAAAACATTTTCAGATCAATTAAAGCTGGCATTCAGGTTACGGAAAGTGGTGATAGGACACAAGCAACTAGCAACCAATTGCCTGTCAATAACAATCAGCAATCTGTTGCTGTTAATAATTCCCATAATAAAACATCTAATCGGCAACCAAAGTTAGATGAGGCTGTAATAAATGGACTACCAGCCCAAGAAAAGCTACACAAATTTTTTGGAGAAATTAAAGTTGACAACAAGAAAATGTTTTTTATATCAGGAACAGCAAGCGAAGACAAAGACCTTGTATATACACAAACCGATTCAAGCGGTCTTTTGACACAAAATGACGTGCGAAAACATAATATTGGTTTTAATGTAGTACTTCCTTCTAATATTGTTAAACAGCTATCTGCTCCTGAATCTCTCTATGCACCAAAATCAAAAGTTGAAAACGCTACAAAGACACAAGGCACCTTACATAATATTGGTGAAAAAACATCCATTCATCAAAAAAATAAGCCTATTACTAAAGTTTTTGATTCGGTTGCAGACACTGCACGAAGTAGAAAAATGAAAGTTGAAAGCCCACCTGTTGAAGAAAATCTTCCTGGTATACGTGGAAACATTGAAACAATTAATGTTGAAGTAATGGGAGGCATGAATGGAGATATTGGAGCAACTAAACCATTAAAAGGTTTATTAACAAACAATTTTTCATTCATTTATTTAACTTTTATTTTTATAATATGTAACTCATAAGTAAGCTAGAGATATCCTTAAATACTGTTTTGAGACATTAAGATAATACCTATAAATATTGTCTTTGTGTTAATTGAGTAACAAAAAAAAGATAGTGATAAATTACATGAAAAGCAAGTATTATATTGGGATGTTCCGGAATAATGAAACATTTTATATATTAGAACATTTTTTAAAAGATATAAAAATTTATTAACAAGATATTTGAGATATTATTAAATTAATTTTACATATTTGTTTTCCTAAAAATAAGTGTTTAATACTTGTTTTATCAAGTTTTATTTTACTTAACTATATTATGAATTTTTATTTATTTATTAATTAAGGAGAGAAATACAATTATACTTACAATATTTTCAGGTGGTCTTGGCGAAAGCCGAAAATTGAGCGATGACTTCGTCAAGTCTGAAATCATTAATGTCACTGATAACGTCATAGAAGCAAAAATTGAACCCAGTAGTAATATTGACGCTGGTGATTTAGGTTCTATTGTGACTCTTGTTGGAAAAGTTAAAGTTGATCGGCTGAGTTCAAAGCACATGAAAGGCAGTCACAATATAACAAAGGAAAACAACGCTCACAAAAAGACAGTAAAAGACCATATGTCTGTTAAGCAACCGAAATTAAATAGCAGCACCGAAATAAACGCTGCAAACATTAACAGCTTAAAAGGTCCAACAAACTCTTTCATTGTGTCGTCAGTAATAGTTGTACTGTTGGCATCGTTCGTTGTAGTAGGAATGGCTGTTGTTGCGGTCGTTGCGGTTGTTGCTCGGCATTGTCGTGTAGCAAAACACTTTGATGCAAGTTAAATTGTTTGTGCTTTCCGAAAAAAATGATTAAAATCTGTTAAAATACGAGCCAACATAAAAAAAAACAATAAAATCTGATGTTTGTATCCCGTGTCGGGATTTCGTGTAAAATGTCATGTATAATATTTGGGGTTTTGCATTCTATGAGTGCCAAATATCAATATATAGCCGAATAATGTATTTGAGTTAGGCTGCATATTGGTCTTATGTTATTTTTGTATATTTGTTACAAGTTCAAATTCAGTTCTTTTTTTCGATAAAAAATTGATATTGATGATCGGGTCACGTTTCCGCACAACGGTAACAGTTTTAGATAATGGAACAAAATTTTTTTTAAATGTTCATTATTTTGTACATGACTAGAAAATAGAGTATATAAAAAACAATTAGTAAAACTAATTATATACTTTTTCATTACTAGGTTGTTTTTGATTTTTATTTTTTATTCGGAACTTTAAATAAGAATAGTATTTAAAAAAAAATCAGAATAATAAAAATAAAACGTTAAAATCTTATAAATTGCTATTATTCTATGGTTTTGAGATATTTAACAGTTCAAGTTATGTAATTTTGTTATTTTTTTGCGTATTTTCTGAGCTTGAAATAAATCACAAAGTTTTTTTTTTAATGTTTTCTATTAAACATCCGTAATCGCCGAGATTAGGTGATCTTAATTACTTTATCGCAACAATTGGCCTAACAAATACTGAATTACACATGCATTGTTTGGGAAAAACGATCTGTGTTAATTTATTTTGAGAATTCTGAACCAATCATTGTCTATAGTTTTGTTTATACCTGATAGACGCACAAAAAAAAAGATTTAATTTTTTAAGTTTGCTAAACTTTGTCGTTTAAATTTTTACAATACAATAACTTTAAAGATATAATGTAGAAATAGTAAAAAAAAAAAGTTTCCTGGTTATGGTCATTAAAAGCTACTGGTTATGGTCATTATATCGATTATAAGTTAATCTCTTCCTAGAATTTCTTTGAATTCCGAGAGGCTTCAGTGACTAAATTCTCCTTGTGTGTAATAATAATTATCAAATTTTCATCCGTGAAAAATGAAACTTTTTATAAAAATTATTAAATGTTTTTTAAAAACTAACTTCATCAACTTCGTCTTGTTTTACTATGTAGAACAAATGTAGCAGATATGAACAGATATGTTGTTTTAACTTCCACCATAGTAATATATACATTTAAAAAACTAATAAAATATAAACAAATACAAGTATTTAACAAAAGCAAAATATATACCAAACACCTAACATATATATTATCAATAAAACTATAAAAAATATATATAAATTTTTAAATATCTAAAAACATATTGCTTAGATATATCTAAAATTGTTCTAAACTAATAAAAATTAACAAAATTAATTTTTTTTTTTTTTTTTTTTGATTCTGAAAATGCATTAATCATTTAATCAAAAAACTTTCACACAACTTTTTTTCAAGAAGAGCTCTAGGAAGAGCTCTAGGAGTTTTTTTAAAAAAAATTAATTTTGTTAATTTTTATTAGTTTAGAACAATTTTAGATATATCTAAGAAACATGTTTTTAGATATTTAAAAAAATATATATATATTTTATAGTTTTATTGATAATATATATGTTAGGTGTTTGGTATATATTTTGCTTTTGTTAAATACTTGTATTTGTTTACATTTTATTAGTTTTTTAATGTATATATTACTATGGTGGAAGTTAAAACAACATATCTGTTCATATCTGATTTTGAGGATAAAAAAACAATTATGGAGAGAGCAGTTAAATTAAAAGGAACCAATATTTTTTTAAACGAAGATTTAAGTTTTACAACTCGAATAATTCGAAAAGAACTTTTTGATCTGGCGAAGATTCATCGTCAAAATGGCTATTTTGCGAAAGTTGTTTACAACAAACTTATTGTTCACGAATTTCGAGAAAATACCCGCAACTCAGATGTTAATCCTACTTGCGTCAACGAGTAAGCATTTTGAGTATTTTTTTTTTATTATTATATTGAACATTTTTAAATTAGTTAATAATAATAATAATAATAATAATAACTCTAATTTCCATTTTCCTAATTTTGAAACAATTTTATTAGAAAGACAATTAAATAAACGCGGTGGAGGAATTCTGATTTACATAAAACAAAACATTGCGCATAACGTTAGGAATGATCTGTGCGTTTCTGATGGCGATAAAGAAATCGTTACAATTGAAATTTTAAACAATAAAAGCGAAAAGTTAAAAAGCAAAAGCATTCTACTAAGTTGTTGTTATAGACCACCTGGTGGTGCGTCAGAAAATTTAAGCTTATACTTAAAGCACAACGTTTTTCATAAAGGTAACAAAGAAAAGAAAAAAAACTTTGTAATTGGCGATTTAAATATGGATTGCTTACGATATAGCGAAAACAAAAAAATAAAAAAATTTTATGATGAAATATTTGTATCAGGAGCAATACCGCTTATAAACCGGCGTGCTCGAATAACAGAAAACTCAACCACCCTTATAGACAATATTTTAACAACAAATATATATAACAAGGACATTCAAATAGGCATTATAAAATCAGATATATCAGACCATTTCCCCATTTTTCTAACAATTAACACAATTTCAACTCCTAACATTAATAAAAGTCAAACTATAAGAAAACGTATTTTTAACAAAAAAAATTTATAAGCATTTAAATATCAATTATCATTATTAAACTAGAAGCATATAAATTTTAATGAAGACATAAATGCAATCTATAATAAGTTCTTTAATACATTCTTCTCGGTGTACGATGCGAATTTTCCCGTTTCCGAAATAACCTTAAAACCAAAAACCTTAAGTAGTCCTTGGATTACCAAGGGTCTCAAAAAATCTTCAAAAATTAAACAAAAATTGTATATAAAATATTTAAAAACAAAATCTCATGCTAATTTACGCATATATAAAAATTACAAAACTCTATTTGAAAAAATTCGCAAAAACCTAAAAAAAAATTATTACTCTAATTTAATCACTAAATATAAAAATGACTCAAAACAAATATGGAAAATATTGAAAGAAATAACGGGAAAACAGAAAACCTGTTCAAATTTCCTTCCGAAAATGATTAAGATAAACAATGTATGTGTATATGAACCAAATGAAATAGCAAAAGAGTTTAATAAATATTTTACTGATATCGGAAGTAGGTTGGCTGATAGGATTCCATCTACAAATATTTCCTTTAATGATTTTTTGACAACTTCAAATAATTTACTTTCTTCCCATGACTTATTCCTAGACTTATCGATTAAAGAGTTTGAAAGAGCCTTCAAATCTTTAAAAAAAAACAAAGCAACCGGTGCGGATGGAATAAACGGGAACATTATTATAGATTGCTATGAAAGTTTGAAAAATATTTTATTTAAAGTTTTCCAAACATCAACAAGTTTTCCAAACATACAACAAGTTAGTTTTCCAAACATACAACAAGGGGTTTTCCCTGATCTATTAAAAATTGCAAAAGTTATCCCGATTTATAAAGAAGGAGAAAAATCAAACGTAAATAATTATCGCCCTATTTCTATCCTTCCTACGTTTTCAAAAATATTAGAAAAAATTATCTTCGAAAAAACATACAACTACCTGGTTTCAAATAATTTACTATATAAAAATCAGTTTGGCTTTAAAAAAAATAGTTCAACTGAACAAGCCATTATTCAATTTACACGTGAAGTCTCAAATTCTTTTGCTAAATCACAATATACACTTGGTGTTTTTGTCGATTTATCACAGGCTTTTGATACAGTCAATCATGATATCTTACTTAAAAAACTTGAGTTCTACGGAATAACTGGTAAAATGATCAAATGGTATAAAAGCTACTTGTCAAATAGAAAGCAATTCGTCTACCACGGAGAAGAATTGCTGCCTATTAATCTTCAAAATAAAACATTAATTGAAATAAAATGTGGTGTTCCACAGGGTTCTATCCTTGGCACACTTCTCTTTTTAGTATACGTCAACGATCTAAATAAGGCCTCGAATCTTATAAGCATCATGTTTGCCGACGATACCAATTTATTTTTGTCAAACAAAGACATTAACAAACTTTTTTTAGATATGAATAAAGAACTTAATCAAGTTTCTAACTGGTTTAAATGCAATAAATTAACCTTAAATATCGAGAAAACAAAGTGGATCCTTTTCCACTCCTCAACAAAAAAACGCTTTTTGCCTTATGATTTACCTAAACTTTATATTGACAAAGTAGAAATAAAAAAAGATTCCGTTTTAAAATTTCTAGGTATTTATCTTGACGAAAATATGACATGGAAAGCTCATATTGATTATATATCAACAAAAGTTGCGAAAAGTATTGGTATCCTCTATATATGGCCAGAAATTATCTAAATAAAAATAATTAAAAACAACTATACTACTCATTTATTTATAGCTATATAAACTATGCAAATATTGCCTGGGGAGATTTTAAATTTTAATTATTTTAAATTACACAGGTAAAAGTAAGTTGAAACGTCTTTACCGCCATCAGAAACATGCAATGCGAATAATATATTTTTTAAATCGTTTTTCAAATACAAAACCTCTATTTAAAGATATGAATGTATTAAATGTTTATGAACTTAACTTGTTCAATATTTTATGTTTTACGTTTTGTTGTATGAATAACCCCTTATTTCATGTTTTTAAAGATCTATTTACCTTTAAAGTAAAGAATAAATATAGTTTGCGAAATAATAACTATTTAAAAGAACCCTTTTGTCAAACAAAGTTTAATCAGTTTTGTATAGATTATCGAGCACCTTATATCTGGAATAAAATTGTACAGCCTAATGTAGATTCATCTATCTCTTTTTCTGTTTTTAAAAACAAGTTAAAGAATATTATTTTTTCTACGGATAATATATTGAAATATTTTTAAGATATTATTTTAACCATTTCTTATTTCAAATGTTTTGGATTCTTATTTTGTTATAAACTACCTGTATTATACTATATTATATTTATATTGTAATTTTTATATGGCTCTGGCGACAAGATCAATATGATCTTCTTCCAGATTCCAAGTTTATATGTTTATATTACATGGAAATCACGACATGTAAATAATGTAAACTGAAAAAAAAAAAAAAAAAAAAAAAAAGTTATTTAAAAAAAAAAAAACTAAAAAATGGCGTCGCTTTTTTCAGAGAAATTAGCAGGGGCGGATCCAGAGGGGTTCAAAGGGTGCTCTAGCACCCGTCAACTTTCAACAAATAAAATTTCTTATTTCGTTGCATTTTTTTATAAATAAAAATTGGTAAAATAGTTTTTTCAACTCAAAATTTGTGATTTCATTTTTTGTGAAGGAAGTAAATAATTACCTATGTTGTTGTGTAGAACTTTCCGTCCAACGCTAGCGTATTTTATATATATTTATGCTTCGACTAGGAAACTCCCATATAGTCGCTTTCTGATTGGCCTGCTCCCCTCAGAATTATTTTTGATTGGCCTGCACCCCTCAGAAGCTATTTTTGATTGGCTTGTATTCTTAAGCTAATCAAAACAGGTTCTGAGGGGTGCTGAGCCAATCAGAAAAATCTCTGAGGGGTGCAAGCCAATCACTCAAAATTCAGAAAAAAGGTTTTTCACTATACTTTTAGTTAATTCGTAGGTTAAGTGTTCTAAACATGGCGGATTCAATGCTTCAAATCATTTTAAAATGTATTGTAGATGAAAATAGAGTTCAATCAGAAAAGGAATCATTTTTAATTTAATATAATTATTTAAGAAACAAAACTCAGTAAAATTAGAGAAATATTTTTGTTTGATGAAAAATCTAAAATAAGTTTATTGAATAAAATATACAAAGCTTCAAGTATGCAGTTTTCTGTATTTCAATCATTTCGAGTAGAAACTGATTTTCAACCAGTGAGGTAATAGTTTGTTTCTTAAATAATTATTATAAATTAAAAAAATATATATTATAAATAAAATTTTTATAATAAAATAAAAAAACAAACGAAGTATTTATGTATGTGTGTGTGTGTTGAGTTGATTAATGGTTAAAATAATAGCAAATTAAGAAATCATGTATAGGCATTTTACTCAAATTTAAAAAACCTTTGTTTTAGTAAAATTGTATTCATGCTTAAGTATATATATTTAAGCATGAACACAATTTTACTGAAACACAAAATAAAGGCTATTAATAAGTTTAATAAACATGCTGAAAGTTCACCAATTCACCAAACTGCAACTCTAATGAACAAGTCAAGAAAAATAGAGAAATATTAAACCAATAGTTCTGGCAATTATTATGTGTGGAAAACAAAACATATCTCTCCGAGGTCACAGAGATGATTTATTTTACTATGAGAATGAAAATAGTAACTTTGGTAATCTTCAATCAATTTTGAAATTAATATCTGTGTTGGTCAAGGTTATGACGGTGCTGGTAACATGGCTGGGAACTGTTCCGGTGCTGCAGTAAGAATAAAAACTATTTAACCAAAAGCATTTTATGTTCATTGTGGATCTCATGTCCTCAATCTTTGTGTTGCAAATGCCTGTAACATACAAATAGTTAGCAAATGTTCGTGTTATATCTCAGTTCTTTAATTTTAGTCCTAAGCGTTTTGAAGTTCTGAAAAAAAAATTGAAGAAATGTTTCCAAAAGCTCATCACTCTCGTCTAATAGATGTATGTCGTAAAAAATAGATTGCAGAATTAATGGTTTAGATGTGTTTATAGAGGTACTTCCTATTAAAAGTTAAATGCTTTGAGCTAGTGATTAATAACAATAAAAAGTTTTAGAATCATGACTCAGTGCGTGATGGAAATAGTTATTTCTTTGCTACTAGATCTTTCCAGTTTCTTGTTACTTTAGTAGTGGTGTCCGACTGTTTGGAAGTAACAAGACCAATTACAAAACAATTTCAATCTCCGAACTTTGATGTTTTTGCATCGCATGAAAAAGTAAATTTGTTACATCTTTCTTTACAGCGACTAAATTCAGACATTGAACACAGTCATGGTGCTTGGTATAGTGAGGCAGTTGTATTGACAGCTAGTGTTAGTGTTTATGAGCACAAGCCTCGTACAATAGGAAAACAGCTTAATCAAAATAATTGTCCTAGTGAATATATTAATGAGTATTACAAGAAAGTTATTTCAATTCCCTTTCTTGACCATTTATAGCTATAGAAACATTGCTATTTACAATTCCCTTTCTTGACCATTTATAGCAATAGAAACATTTATAATGGATTCTTTGCAATGCCAACATACGTTTTAAATGTTGCTAAATGGAGAAGCAATTTTCTTCTTTTTTTAAATGAGTTTGAGGATGAACTTCCGGAACCACTCTGTATCATGACCGAATAGAACATGTGGGAAGATTACTGGCGTAGTTTTAAAAATTTCCATTCTCTAACCAAACTCCTTACTCTTGTTGATAGAATATCTTTTCCTTACATATTTACCTTAATTCAAATACCTGCAACTATTCCAATAACAACATGCAATTGCGAAAGATCAATCGTCGTTTAAAAACCTATCTACGTAACACAATGTCACAGAATAGATTTAATAGTCTTGCTTTAATGCATGTTCACCAAGGTATCAGCATTGGTGTGAAGGAAGTGATTAATTGTTTTGCTAGGAAAAATCCTCGTAGAATGAAACTTGTAGATATATTAAATTCTGATCCAATTTAAACTGTTTTATTTAATAATATAATATAAATATATTATTTACTGTTTTATATATTTTATTATGTTATTTAATTAGAGGTCCTAGAAAGTCCCTGCAGTTTTTTTTTTGTATTTTTTAAGCATGAAATTTTACTTCAAAAAATATATACAGTAGAATCTTGTTAAGTCTGACTCTCAAGAAGAATAGATAAATAGTCAGACTTGGCGAATGTCAGAGTTAGGGGAAGTTCTCAGTATGTATAGAAAGTTCATTGGGAATTGAAAATCTGACGTAAAAGTTTGAGTTAGCAGACATAATTATAAAGTTTTCATTATTAATAAATTAGCATTATTGATAGTTATAATTATAGTTTAATTATAATTAAAGATAAATTATATCTGGATTTAAAAATAAGTCTGTTATTACAGAATATCATGAAACTCAGAACATCATGAAACTTATTTTATTACTGTTACATAGTTTTGTTTATAACCAGTGTTACCTCACACTCATTTAAAAACATAATGTTATTAAATCTATTCACTCTTGTTAATGTATTTATTGTAAAAGTTTATTATTAATGTTATTGTTGTTATTACAATTTATTGTAATAACAACAGTAACATTAATAATAAACTTTTACAATAATATAGTTATTATGTATAATTATATATTTTGTGCATAAATTTATTATATAATAATATTAATAATTATTTTTAATAGTGAGTTGTAATACAATTGTGTTATAATTGCAATATAATGTGCATGACACAGGTGTTTTTAGAAGTTAAACTAGATGGTTACTTTATATATTTTCAGGTATCTGTTTAAAGATCATATTAGAAGCAAATTTTGAGTTTCATTGAAACTAGATTTTATTAACAGTTTTTTTTATCAGTTCTTCATTTTGTAACTATTCTACTATTTTTTTTTTTAGTTTTCCTACTGTTGAAATATGGTTTTAATTTAGTAAAGTTTCATGATTTGAAATTTACTTTATTGGTCATAGGCTAACAGTTTAGAAAAAGAAATTTAGTACAGTTAGGGTAAGAAATTTGTTTACTTTTAACATTTCAAAACTGGGTTTTACTGTTCAATTCTTATGCTATTTCTAGTTTATGTTATATGTCGTACGGATAATAAATAAGTTGTGTGTTCATTGTTTGGGTTCATGAAATTATTGTATTATTATTGATTGATTCTTCGTATAACGGTCGATTACTGCCAATAAAAAGTTTCCGCATTACTTTGCATACAAAATATTTTTATGTACACAAAATTACTTTCGCACAGTATTCTTGCCTGTAATTGTAAGCCGAATAAACGGGGGAGGGGTTGTCCTAATAAATAAGAGGTCGGAAATTTTTCTAAAATCTAATAAACAGGGGGGGGGGGAGTTTTAATGAACCGAAGGGTCGTCTTAAAATAGTTTTTTTGGTTGGTTGTTCATATTTTCATCTATTATTAAGAGAAATATTTTTCTAAAAGTAAAAAAATTGCAAAAATATTTTATATTGTTTCAAAATTAGTAATGGGGGGGGGAGGTTCCTAATAAGGTCTGAGGGGTCGGAAAAAAATGAATAAACGTCCCCTCCCGTTTATTCGGCAGGCAAGAGTAATTATTTTTATTATCATTTTTATTAGTGGTAACCCTGTTATTGAATTGTTATTGATATAAAAGTTGATTACTGCTAATAAAATAAAGTCGCTGCATTATTTTGCACACAAAGTATTATTATGTACATAAAATTGATATGTTTATAAGAATTGTAACCTTTCTGATCTGATTATTTAATCAAAATACGGGCAATTTATTGGGTATAAAATGACGGGCAGACAGGTAAAAGACCCTGAGGGATATAGCCTTTTCATTTGTTAAAAAAAGGAGGTTGAATATTTTTAAAAAGTTGATGAAAAATATAATCAAACTACATACGTATTCGTTGCCTTGAACACCTTTTAAACAAACTTGTACACTTTTGGGTGACCCCGTCCCCCGTACTTTATAAAAACCTTTTTTATGACCACCCCCTTTCATACACTCAACCACCCCCCGAAAAGCGCGGGGGGGGGAGGGGTTAATGGAAAAACCCATCATCGTCGCAGCACAGCACATATTTGCCAGCACCCCTCAAAAAAAAAGCTAGATCCGCCCCTGATTAGATTTTCATAATTTAAATTTAGATCTTTTTGAGGACAACTTTATGAATAATCTATCTGAAGAAAACATAAATATTTTTTCAAGAAACTCAAATCAACTTAATTAACACACAGTATATTGATCCCTTTGATTTTAAAGTAAAAACAGATGATTGTTCATTTTCTGTATTACACATACATTAGAAGCATGCAGCAAAATTTTGATAAACTTAAAGAATTTTTAATTATTTTAAATTACACGTTCGACGTCATATCTCTTTCAGAGACTTGGCATTATACAGAAAGTACTCTTGAATTAAATTCTAATTATACTTTACCATTTTACCATAGTCATAGTATTTAACTAGTCTGGAAACGCGGGCCGTTTTCTATCGATTTCGTAAAATAACTTGAGTTTTAAGGGGTGACCGGACTGAGAGTGCATCAAATGTTTTAAAATGACTTTTTGTAGCGCAGACTTTGAAAATTTGAATGAATTCGATGCTGTTTTAGCTGTTATTGAGTTGCTATTTGTTGGAGGCAGATCTCAATTTTAGTTTTAACATTAGACTACCTATTTTAATTTATCCTAACCAAAGCGAAGAAAGAATATTTATGTGTTTGTTTTGCAAGAAACTGATAAACATTTAGTAAAGAATAAAAAAAAGCAAAGATTATTCTTCAACCTATTAGATTTTACAATTATTTAATCAAGATTGCTTCAGATAAATAGTACTTTGTTACAAGCTGGCATTAAAAGTTTAAAATCAAGTATAAATATTTCAATTATTTCAAGAGTTCATTACAGCTTAGTTCCTAGTAAAAATGATGACAACTTCAAAACATGAAAGAACATGAAGTAGCATTCAAAACATGAATGCTTTCAAAACATGAAAGAAATTTTTTTTTCAGAAAATATTTTGTAGAATTGATTCTACAAAACTTTTTCTGAAAAAACAATTTCTTTCATGTTTTGAAGTAGCAAATCTTGTCTTTGTTTATCTAACTGGTGCCTCTTTTATCAATAATATTATAACATTTAAGCATGTATCCCTCTACATCACTAAACAAAACATTCTATTATGACTTAGTGGAAATGTTTTTGGTACCTCTAATTTTACAATTGGTTTTCTAACATGTCTAAGTTGTATAATGAGTAGTGTTTATCGTATTTGCTTGCAGCTAAGTATGCATAATCATCTAACATTTTACATACAAGTTCGTAGATTGTACATTGCAAAATATAACCTGAAAGAGTCAAACTAAATTGATATATAAAGAACATCAATTAAAAAACACTTTCTATTCTGGAACAAGAACATTAAAGAAAAAGTGGTATGACTTGAACCTACTAAAACGGCTATTTTCATAGCCACATATTTTTTAAAAATATTATTGGTATATAATTAGCTCCTAGAGTAAGTTCAATAAATGCTTCATGTATATTTAATAGTTTTATGGTGTAATAACTTTATAATAAAACAACAATAAAAGATTGAATAATAAAAATAATACAATTGTCTTTTAATTTAAAATAATAATGACAACACGGCTATTTTACATATATAAAAAATATTTATTTTTAAACTAATCTAATAACATCTTTTTTTTTTTTTTTGGCATGACTTAATACTATATTACTACCACTTTATAATACCTGTGTAGTTAAATACATTTTCAGCTACTAAAAGTATTTTTTATTTTGTTATTATTGAAAGTCGTTAAATGATGGGTTACCCTTGCAAGCATTAAGTGATCGTTAGTGTTGGAAAGAATTTTCAAATAAGCTATTTCATAATGTAATAAAGTTTTTAATACAGCAAAAACTTATTACTTAGGCAGCAAGGTTAACACTTTTTAATAAATATTTTGCCAACTTTATATGCTCAAAAGTAAGTTTAGGTAAAATACAAAGGTCTTCATAGAATATATAAGCAATGTGGTTCCACTGTATAAACTTACCATCCTTACATTTATCTTTTTTTCCATATGTTTTAAGTTGGATAAGTCATATTTAAATAAGACAGTAACGAGTTGTTATATTTTAATGTGGTGGATTAGGCATAAACGAATCATTTAAAATGCTTTTTCAACAACTTGCGATTTGCATAAACATCGCAAGTTACAAGCAACAACTTTTAAGAAATTTTGATTGCTTTCTAAAGCAAAAGAAACATTAGTCATACAGTGGCACCAGTTGTAAAAGTCAAGTATATCGTCTAGATTAGTCAAGTATATCATCATACACTGCAGCTGAATTTGAAACTAAAAAATTAACACAAATATCTTATTTTAGTTAAAGATAACCTTAGATTTTGAGATATTATTTTTCTGCATTCAACAAAATAGATATTAAATTATAGCTTAAAATCAAGATTTAAAATGATTCTGCAATTTTCTTATAATACATTGTACTTTTTTTATAATTGAATTAAATTTGATTTAAGTATGATAGTGATGCAATATTTGGTAGCAGACTTTGGCATCATCTTTATTGCATCAAGTATATATTTTTTATTTGCTGTTATACAAATTGCAATACAGCATAATAAAAATAAAATTTTATATACGAGCTTTTGAATTTTAGTTTAAGAAGCTTTGATATACAAGCTATTTTTAAAGTATTTATTAAAATCCTATTTTTTTTTTACTGATTAAGTTTTTTACTTATTAATAAAAATAGAAAAATATTTTTGCACAACATTTATTGTTAGTATAGCACTTGTAAAAAAGGTAAAAGTTCTACTGTAGCGTAGAATATGTGATATGCACATAGTAAGGTAAAATCTTCTACCTTCAAAAAAATTGTATCTTTAAAAGTAAAATTTTTTTTCCTTGTAAGGTAGAAAATTAAACAACAAATCACTATTTTTAATATAATTTAGGTAATAATTAAGATATAATTTTCTCTCTAAGGTAGATAAATATGCTATATTAAGGGTATAACACATATCTTTAAAGATACCAACATCTAATTTAGCTTTGAAACCATTCAAAATGAAAAAATTGTACCTTATTTTTTCTTGTTTCCAGAAAAGATACCAGCAAAGTGTAAAGAATGATATATAAATTATCAACTAATCTAGCTAAGTAAACTATATATAGAATATAGATTGTTAAGCTATATTAGCTAACACTTTAAATAAATATACTCTGAATATAATACAAAGTATTTATACCCATATACATCCATCAAGTTATACAGTTGATAAAATATTTGCATCTATAACATATTTTCATATAGTGCATATAACTTAAATGCTTATATGATATAAGCTATATGGTTGAATAAGCATATTTATACCAATACAAACTCTGTCACATAACTACATTTACCAACAGTTGATGTCTTTATTTTATGCTATATTCATCATTTTTATTCGGAATACGAAATATAAATGCAATCCAAAATATTAACTTGAAACTGAATAACCAAAAAAATCACAATTTGTTCATGCCATTTCAATATTTATCCCAGAATATATGTAACTTATCTATAGCGAAATACAATGTTTACAATTTGATGCACTCTAAAGTAGGCTGAGCACTAGTATCGAGAGGAACTTAAGTGTTTTAAGAAAACGGCCCGGGTTTCCAGACTAGTTAAATACTATGACTATGATTTTACAAACTAATTAGTCAACCACGAGGTGGTGGGAAAAAAGGAGGAGGATTAGGAATTTATGTCTTGGAAAAGTATGCTTTCAAGATAAAAAACATACTATGCTTTTCTAATAATAATTATGAAAGTCTTTTCATTAAAATTATTAATAAAAAATACCGAAACGTTTTAGTTGGATGTGTTTAAAAAATATTAACTAGTATTGGTCAAAATCTTGTAAAAAAAATAGTACCAACATCTTTATCATTTAAAACCTTCCTTAAACCAACGAATAATGTTATCATGCTTGATTATGAATTAACCTATGAGGAATTTGAGGCAGCTTTTTCCTCGTTAAAAAAAAAAAGGCCCCGGGATTTGATGAAATATCTAGTAATATAGTTATTGCAAACAAACACAGTCTTAAAAGACCTCTAATACATATACTAAAGCTTTCGTTAAATTCTGGGATATTTCCGGATGTACTTAAATTAGCAAAAGTAACTCCAATGTACAAATGTAATGATCATTCTGACATTACAAACTACAGGCCTATATCAGTACTTTCTGTTTTTTCAAAACTATTCGAACGTGTTGTTTATAATAGAATATATGATTACTTCATTAAAAACAATTTTTTTTAACCAAATCAGTTTGGTTTTCAAAAAAATCTCTCTACTGAGCATGCAATCATTGAAATAGTAAATCAAATAACTAATCTTTTTGAAAATAATAAATTTACTTTAGGAGTATTTCTTGATTTATCAAAAGCATTTGATACAGTGGACCACTGCATTCTCTTAGATAAATTAAGACATTACGGAATAGTTAATAAAACTTATTATTGGATTAAAAGCTATCTTACAAACAGAAAACAATATGTAAATAATGCCCAATCTGGAGTGTTAAATGTCGTATGTGGAGTTCCGCAAGGATCGATTCTTGATCCACTTCTTTTTTTAATATATATAAATGACTTCTGTAATGCATCATTAAAACTTAATTCAGTCATGTTTGCAGATGGCACAAATTTATTTCTTACCAACAACGATATCAAGAAAATATATGCGGACATGAATATTGAACTAAATAAAGTAAATAACTGGTTTAAGGCTAACAAACTCTCACTTAATACCGAGAAAACAAACTATATACTTTTTCATAAAAAAACACAAGAAGAAAATCTTCCTCTTAAGTTGCCGAACCTATTTATAAATGATAAATTAACTAAAAAGCAATCCAATATAAGATTCTTGGGAATCGTTGTTGATGAAAAATTATCCTGGCTTCCTCATATAATATATATCCAGTCAAAAATTACCAAAATCATAGGAATCTTAGAGCGAATATGTTGAACACATATAAACTACCAAGGATAATAAATAAGTATTCAAAATACAGCATTTTATATAAAGGTCCAAAGGTATGGAGTATTTTTCAGAAAGAGTACGTTGAGTTCGTTAAGTTCATTCAAGTTTTTAACAAAAAAAGAAATCTTTAAAACCGGTGAAACATTTTTTTGTTAATAATGCTTTGGATAAATTCTCTTAAATAAGTTTTTGTTTTGTTTCTACTTTTGTTTGTTGCTTGACAATTTTTATTAGCAGATTACGCGTATTGTTATGATATTTTATTGACATTTTTATTTTGTATGTCATATTACGATATTTTAATTAAATCTTGTTAAAGGGGTTCTATGAAAAGATTGCGATGACGTTCTGTCATCCTCATCTTCTTTGAGTCCCTATCTGTTTTACTTATTTTGTTAAATTTTATATTATGTAGTAGAATCTGTAAAATTCTTGTTATGTAAACAGAGAAAAAAAGAAAAAAAAAAAAAAAAAAAGGAAAACCAAATAGCTCTAGGAAAACCAAATAGCTCTAGGAAAACCAAATAAAGAGCTCTTCACAGAGCTCTTTATTTGGTTTTCCTAGAGCTCTTGAAGAGCTCTAGGAAAACCAAATAAAGAGCTCTGTGAAGAGCTCTTTACTTGGTTTGGAGTGATCTTGTGATCTTTTCCATTGGTTTCAAGAACTCTAAGATAATTGCTGCTCCAAACTTTGATCCTGATGTACAGGACCTCCTCAGAGGAGATTAATGAATTTTTTTTTTAATAATTATTGTTTTTTTTTATTTTTTATTTTTATTTACCAATCAGTAAATAATGTCAGCGCGATAACGCTTAAATGCATAAAAAATAGGGTAAACCAGCATAATACAAATTTTTGTAAAATGCATTAACGCAAAAACCAAAGTTTTCTCGTCTGACCCAAAGTTGACGGGGAAAAAACGTCAAACAAAATATTGTCTAATGAAACTACTACATAATCCAAATTAAAAAAACCTAAAGCTTAATCCTTGCGTATATGATAATATAAAAGTTTTGGTTTAAAATTAATTTTCAAACCAAAACTCATATTCTGGGGTCTGCTAGATACTACAGTTAGATAAGAGCATCTTTATCAATATAAACAGTTGGTGGAATATTCTCATTATTAATTACAAGTTGAACCAATATCGGTTCATTGTTCGTTATTCTCTTCGAAATAACTTTTAGAGCTTTTGTATATATACCTCTTTTGTTTGTTAAGTTCGTGCCATTTACAACTGCATTCAAAATATTAGGATTAGCTTCAAAGTATTTCTTGTATTATATATAAATAAATATCCATATTTTTCATGTTTTAACAATAAAAAAAATATGAATTAAATTTACAAAATTTTATAAATATGTATTTTAAAATGTAGAAATAATAAAACATGTTTGTAACACTAATCTAGTGTCACTGAGACCCAGTTATTTCATAACCATTCACAATAAAATACACAATATTTTACCACATAAAATCGGATTTATCATTTAATTTGTAAAAATCATTATTAAAGACCACGCGGACATTCACAGATTATAATCCAAATCTATATTGATAATATACATATTGAACAATGTATTTCAAGTCTCAAATTACTAAACCACCTTGGACCGCAAAAGTATTTCAAATATAAATGGAATTTTAACTGAAAAAAGTACTTCACAAACGTTGTCATTTAAAATTCTTTTATTTGACATAACTTACGTGCCAAATAGTGCTGCAATAGCTCATTCGAAAGATAATACTTAGTTTTATTAAAATATGCAATAAAAAGATAGGTTTCGAAACTAACAACTCTATTATGCTTATTAGTAGCCAGGCCCGCACAGAGACTTTATGGTGCCCAGGGTCAATTTTTGTTTGGTGACCCAAACTTTGGACTCCTGCGTATATTAAATTAAGCATAAGTTTCACTGTTTATCGTCCGTAAGTCTGCTATCACATTACAATTTGAAGAAAACAAGAACTATTTTTGTATTAACTACCGCTGTACATAAACACTTTATATTTGAACTTGGTTATATATGATAAAACGAAAATACAAATACAATTTAAAATGAATGGAATTATATATTTCATCTATAAAATGTAAATTATGAAGACTAGTCAGATCACACTAAGTTCATTTGACGGTCTTCTTTGCGAAACTTTTCGTACGATAAAGTCTTCGCTGAGCTGTTTTCAATTGAAATCACCATAAGGTTAGTAAGGCATTCTTCAGTCATTGTTGGTCGCAATTTGGATTTGATGAAAGCAAGTTTACTGAAAGAGAGCTCTCCTTCAGCCACTGAAACCGGGATTGTATTAAAAATGCAAAGCAAAATGCAGATCGAAGGAAATATTAACTGAAGAACTTTCTGGTAGATTTTGTTAAGCAACTTGATAGAAGAAAGAGATAATATTTGTTTAAAAGTATTTAAACGCTTCAAAACATCTAGATGATGAATTTCTTTAATCAAATCCTCTTCTTTTACATCGTTTACGTAGTGATTTGCCAGGATTTTGATTTTTCTTTTTGAATAAGTTTTTATTCATCACTAGACGGAAATGGAGAACACGGTATGAACAAAAACAAATCCGTAGTCTTTTGAGCAGTATCCATTCAGTATCTTATGTCAAAAGCAACATTAAATACGTTCACCTCAAAACTCTTTAACTCGTCTTTATGTAAGTGGGTTATGTTCATCCACTCGCCGTGAAGTGTTTTCCTTTTCCTTGTCCTCTTCTTCACAAAATCTTTTTGAAAACCAAACGAAGCGTACCCAGATGCAAACAATATCGCTTCTTGGAGGATTTGGGGCCAAGAAGAACGTAGTTGATTAAGATTATTGGTTATAGTCTTTAAAAACTTTGTCTCGTCATTCAAAAAAATGCTTTCTCATTGAAGAAGGAGGCAGACATCGTTGACACATAAGATAGCCTTAAACCAGAAAGAAGTCAAGACAATGAATTCAAATAATTGAATTCACTTTTTGTGTGCCTTAACTAAAGTCAGTTAATAATCTTCTAAATCAAGTTATTCAAGAAGTTTCAAGGACTTCAACATTTCTTTTGGTCTTTTTGAAAATGGCCAGACAGCCTCTAGGCGCGACTCAATCTTATTTTGGATGTTTGGTGAAGGAGCTGCCCAGTTACCTCAGTCAAAATTTTCCAGCGCATGTGGCTACTACTAAAAAGATTATACAACAATTGGATGTTGCTAAAATAGTTCTTGACTACAGTAGAGGATTCTGCAGAATAAATGCCAACTATATTGAGACTATACAAACTGCAAGACAGCAACATAGCTTGAGGATTTTTCGAGAATGATGGCCTGCAATTCTTTGTATACACCGGACATATTAGCCCCGTTATAATAGCCCTGACCCCTACAGTTTTTTAAATCAATTTGGCATTGATCCAAAACGTCTATAATCAGCTTCGCAATGTTAGAACCCTTTTTTCTCTCCAGATTTTTTACTTTCAGAACCTTCGAAACTTTTAATATCCATTGGTTGTCAGATTCTAGGCGGACGAATCAAAGAACGAAAGTGATTAGTTCCGTATGAGACACGGCAGGACTTCCATCAACAATAATGGAAAAATAAATGGCTTTGTGGAACTCTTCGATAAAAGCAGCAAAACAGTTTCATCGCATGCCATAATGAACTCATTTTGAGTTCTGCAGCTCAAATAGTGTATCAAACTTGTAAGCTGACAGTAAAGACAAACAAAAAATATATTGTAATAATTATAGATTGAAATATATTAACTATATTAACATTTTTGCATATACATTTAAAATAATGGCAGTAACACTTGTGGAAATCAAAAAAATGATAAAAGACTTGTTTACAAAATACAAAGTGAAAACAGAAGCTGCGCTAAAGCAACAAGAAAACAACTTTATAAACATCGTTAGTGCAAACACCAAAATCTTAAACGAGAGATTGGACAAAGTAGAAAAAAATATTTTAGAAAACGCAAAAAAAATATCAACACTTGCAACAGAAGTTGAAGAAATAAAAGTTAGTTTAAATTTTCATGAGGAACTCATTGAAAACAAAATTAAAACTGCGTTAGATTCTTTCATAAAAAATAAACCTACTCACAACGAAATTTAAAATAACAACATTGAACTCAAAAAAATAAACAGCAAGCTAAGAGAAATAGAAGATAGATCAAGAAGGAACAATCTAAGAGTTGAAGGAGATAATAATGAAAGAAGATAATAATGAAAGCGAAATAAAAGTTAAAAAAATATTTGATGAGTACTTGGGCATAAAATATGTAAAAATTGAAAGAGCGCATAGAGCTGGTAAAGAAGATATAAAAAAGCACAGAACAATTGTTGTGAAATTATTGGATTTTAAATATAAAGAAGCAATTTTAAGAAATTCTTCAAAATTAAAAGGAAAGAATATTTTTATCAATGAAGATTTTTGCGCGGAGACAAATCGAATAAGAAAAGACTTGCAAGAGAAAATGAAAATTGAAAGACAATCGGGAAAATTTGCATATATTTCCTACGACAAGCTTATTGTACGCGAGTGGAATGCAAAAAAAAAGTAATTTTTTTAAATTTTATTTATTTGTTTACATTATATTTAAATATACGTTATATGCTAAAGTGGTATGCAATAAATTAATCACTAAGTCTTCCTAAAAGACTTTCAACATGTCGCACACTATTATTTACTGCCAAATCTAAATTATAGCGGAAATGGAAACAAATAATAACGATTTTGAAAAAATAATTAATTTATTTGAAACCCATGCATTACACTTAGACGACGAATCCGATCCGGATATTAATTATTTTAATGAAATTTTTTTTTTTTTACCAGAAAAATATGAACAAGGTAAATTTACATTGAATATATTACTGGTAGGACTTCCAGAAGATCACATGATCTTATCATGAAGCCCTTTACAATCTATATAACGAATTAAAAGGTAGAAAATTTACAAATATTAAAAACTACACAAGCGTTAGAATATTCTTCAGATGTTAAGCAAGTTTTAACATAATATTTTATAATATGGATATATAACATTCTCAATATTGAACAATAATATAATATAAAGTATTCAGCATATATTGTTTAAATAATATTCATCACACAGTCGAAAAAAATATCAAATAACTTGAAATACTAAAAATAAATAAATATATTTTGTGTTGAAAAGATTATTTCTTTTTTTTTCTTTTTAAAGGAGGAATAAGACCATTTAAAAGAAAAATCAAAGTTAGGTAAAACTATTTTATTCCAAAGAAATGGACCACGATAAGAAATACAAAACTGGTCAATTTTTGTTTTGCAAAACGGCTCTTGAATATTTTTACTATCACGAACATAATCTACGACAATTTTTTCAAAACATTTTACCAAGTGTATGATTCCAACTTTACTTTAATTGAAATAGTTTTAAGCGATAAAGAAATGTCATCTCCTTGGATTACTAAAGGTATCAGAAAATCATCAAAAATTAAGCAGAAGCTATACATTAAATACCTAAAATCAAAATCAGAAAAACATAAACAAAATTATAAAACTTATAAAAACTTATTTGAAAAGCTTCGCAAAAATGCAAAAAAAAACTATTATTCAAACTTGCTTAATAAATATAAGCACAACTCAAAACGCGTCTGGTAAATCATGAAGGAGGTGTCTGGAAAACTTAAACCAAATAAAAATTTACTCCCAAATTTTATACAAATTCAAAACAAATTAATAAATGACCCAAATGATATTGCATTTGAATTTAACAAGTTTTTCTCCACTGTCGGGACAAAATTAAGCGATAGTATTTCATTCATTAAAGATTAATCTGTTGATGAGTTCGAAAATCAATAAGTTCTAATCTAAATTTTACTGAGTTAGCTTTTAATGAATTTGAGGTTGCTTTTAAGTCATTAAAACGAAAAAAAGCTACTGGGTATGATGATATTAACACAAATATTGTGATTGATTCATACGATGTTATAAAAGATGTTCTTTATAAAATCTTCAGAGCATCCATTTCACAAGGGTCTTTTCCAGATAAACTAAAAATAGTGAAAGTAACTCCAATCTTCAAGACAGGGGATTGTAAAAATATAACAAATTATCGCCCTATTTCAGTTCTTCCAGTTTTTTCAAAAATTTTAGAAAGAATAATGTACAACCGAATCTACTCTTATCTTGTTGAAAATAAAATTCTATACGAAAACCAATTTCGTTTCAAAAAAAATATCTCAACCGAGCATGCCATTCTTCAACATACGCGCAATATAACCAACTCATTTAAAGACTCTTGTTTTACACTAGGAGTGTATATTAATTTGTCCAAGGCATTTGATACCGCCAATCATCAAATCCTGTTAAAAAAACTAATATCATATGGTATTAAAGATAAAACCCTATTATGGTTTGAAAGTTATCTTACTAACCGTAAACAGTTTGTTTACAATAAAGATTCTATATCTCATCTATTAATTAATATGACATGTGGTGTTCCACAAGGATCCATACTTGGTCCTCTTATTTTTTTAATATACATAAATGATCTTCATAAATTATCAAATTTAACAACAATAAATTTTGCAGATGACAAAAATTTGTTTTTGTCTCATAAAGATATTAATATGCTTTTTACATATATGACAAATGAATTAAAAAAAGTTTCTGTTTGGTTTAAACAAAATAGATTGTCTCTAAATATAGAAAAAACTAAATGGACACTTTTTTATCCACCTTTAAAATACCAGAAACTGCCCCATATCATGCCAGACCTTCTAATTGATAATATAATAATAAAAAGAGAAAAAGTTACTAAATTTCTTGGAGTATATATTGATAAAAACCTATCTTGGGGGAAATCATATTGATAATACCTCCAATAAAATTGCTAAATGCATTGGAATTCTCTATAAAGCAAGAAATATATTAAGTAAACACCAGTTAACACAATTATATTATTCATTTATACATTGTCATATAAACTACGCGAATATTATATGGGGAAGCACTCACAGAACAAAGCTAAAATCTCTTTACCTTCATCAGAAACACGCAACTCGCGTAATAAATTTTAAAAATCGGTTTTTTCACACGAAACAACTTTTTAAGGTGGTACATTCCCATTAATTTCGAAATTTTTCAGAAAAAATCAATTTTTTGAAAATTGGTTTTTTAACTTCAAAGTTTTTCATAGAATAATATTATTATTTATTTTTTTAATAAATAAATAAGGAAGTGTGTACAATTATGTGTTTTTTGGCCATAGTAGATTGAGAAGTCCGTAGCAACGCCATAGCAACGCATTTTAAAACAAAAAAATTTAAACTTGCTCAAGCTTATCAACATCAAAAACTCTTTTTTACTGCAGCTTCTTGTTTGTTTTTTGCTTCATGTTTATTTTAAAAGCTATAACTTGAACTACTCATGCGAACATGTATCAAAATATAGTGCTTGCATGCTGTTTTAGTTTGTTAATGTTCTTATAAATAAATAGCTAAATAAGATATGGGACGTTCTATTGCTCGAACTAAAAAAAGAAAGTTTTCTTGTAATCAACACCTAAAATCTTCAAAGTTTATTCAGCTTGATTCATCAATTTCTGATCCAAGTTTATCAGCAAGCTCTAGAAAACTAGTAAACACTGAAATATCTGGAAGTCAAAAAAATTACAATATCATTATTAACTTTAATATTTTAAAACTAATGGTTAGTGAGTTTAAATGCCCTAAATGTGGAAGTGAAGTTTGTTTGGAAAATGACTTAAAAAGCAAGAAAGGTTTTTGTTTTTACTTAACTTTACAGTGCCTTTGTTGCCCATTTAGCAAAGGATGACACACGTCTCAGTTTTCAACTAAAAAATCTAAAAGTACTCCAGGTGTTCCTACTGCATCAGTTAATTTTCAAGTTGTTACTGCTTTTCGTGAAATTGGTAAAGGTTATCAATCTATATGCAAATTTGCTGCAGTAATGAACATGCCATCTCCTATGAATTTTAAAAATTATAGTGCAATTAATAACAACTTGTTAAATATTTATAATGAAGTTGCTTCTGAAAGTATGTCAAGTGCTGCCAATGAAACCAAAGATATTATTTCTAATTCAAGCAATGTTAATGATGTTTCTGCTTGCCAAGTTTCTGTTGATGGTACCTGGCAAAAGAGAGGTCATCAATCTTTAAATGGTATTGTCACTGCAATATCAAGTGAGAATGGAAAATGTATTGATTCAATTTTGTTATATAAGTTCTGCAAAGCTTGTAGTTATTGGAACAAAAAAAAGTCAACACCAGGTTATCAAAGCTGGAAAATAAATCATGTTTGTGAAGCTAACCACAATAAATCATCAGGATCCATGGAAGCTTCTGGTGCTGTTTCAATTTTTCAACGGTCAATTGAAAAGCATAGTTTGAGATATGAAGGCTATATTGGAGACGGTGACAGCTCAGCATATAATGATGTTGTTGCAAGTAATCCATATCCAGGTTTTGAAATAAACAGACTTTATTGTGTTGGACATTACCAAAAGATACTTGGAAATTGTGCGCGTAACCTTAGAGTTACACTTAAAGGTCAGTTTCTTTCAGATGGAAAAAGAATATATGGAAAAGGTCGTCTGACAGATAAAGCCATAAATACGCTTCAAAATTATTTTGGTATGGCTATCCGTCAAAATGTGAATAACCTTTATGCAATGAAAAAAGCTGCTTGGGCTGTTTTATTTCACAACAGTGACATAAGTGAAGAGTCAGAGAGACACAAATTTTGCCCACGAACTAGAACTAGTTGGTGTTTGTGGCAGAGTAATAAAGTAACTGGTGAAACAACATACAAAACCAAATTAAGCTTACCATTAGCAATTAAAGCAGTACTTATGCCTATATTTACAGATTTGACAAATGAAACATTGTTATCAAAATCTTTGCACGGACAAACTCAAAATAACAATTAAATCTGAATGCCTTAATATGGAAAAGATGTCCTAAAGATTTTTTTGTTGGAAAAAAAGTTCTTGAGATAAGTATGAACTCAGCTATTATAGCATTTAATGATGGAAGCACAGCAGTTGAAAAAGTAATTAGTGCTGGAGGTATTGAATTAAGTATGTTTATGCAAGAAGGACTTCGTAAATTGGACCTCATCCGAATTAAAAAAATGAATCACAAATCAAGTGCTAAAGGTAAATTAAGGAGAAAACAGCTTAGAGTCATCAAAAAAGGTTACATAGGTATCGAAAAAGAACTGGAAAAGGACCCACAATATAATAGTCGAGGTTTTTAATTGAGCTTGTACTTCTTTTCCTAATATAACAAACTTTTATTTTGTTTTTTGTGTTTTTCTCAAAACGTCATTTTTACTAAATACCTAAATTTTAAAACGCAATATTTTCAGTTTGGGACCGTATGCTGACTTGAAATTTTCAGGGTGCTTTTGTTATAAATTGACTTAGGTAATGAACCAAAATTACAAATAAATATTATGTATAAGTATGTTTAAAATCTTTTTTTTTTTTTTTTTTTTTGTTAAAAATTTTCTTAAATTTATAGAAAATTACTTTTAAAATGTTCTATGCATCTTTAATGCATGATTTTGGTTCATAACCTCTTTGTATTTTTTAGTAACATAATGTGAAAATTTCAGAGTGAAAGGATATATAGAACTGGAGATATCTTGTTTTAAATTACACCCATATTTTGGCAATTCTTATGGAATAAGTGAGGCAAAAGTTAGGCAATCGAGATTTCATTTAAAAAAAAATAATCAGCATACTTTTTTAAACTTGTGTAATGTAGTTTTAATTTTGTATAGATTATTTTAAAGAAATTTTTTAGAATGGGGGTGTACCACCTTAAAGAAATGAATATTTTAAATGTATATCAACTAAATGTCTTTAATATTTTATGTTTCATGTTTAAATGTAGAGAAAATTTGTCGCCAAATGTATTGCAAAATTTTTATTGTATGAAACCTAAAAACAAATATAATTTTCGAATTAATAACAGTCTTATTGCCTCTTTTTGTCGTAAAAGCAAAGACCAGTTCTTTGTTTCTTACCGAGGTTCTTATCTCTGGAACAAAATAGTCTTACCAAATTTTGATTTTTCAACCCTAATGACTTTTGCTTCATTCAAACAGAAACTTAAAAAAATTATATTTTTAATTGAAAATATCTTGATTTATTTTTAATTGCCTTTTTTTTGTTTTGTTTTTGTTGTTGTTTTATTTTGTATATTATTTGGTTTAAAATTTTATCTTGGCTTTTTAACATTTTATCTTGGTTTTTAAATATTTTTGCATAGAGGTGTATTATTATTTCACTACAGACATTGTATTTTTATTAAAAGTTAACTATATATTGTAAAGGGCTTCATGACAAGATCCTCGTGATCTTCTAGAAGTCCTGTCGTTACTAATGTAAAAAATTGTAAAATATATTTAGTTATTGTAATATTAAACGGCAAAAAAAATAAATAAATAAATAAAAAAAAAAAAAAATAGTGCGCTTGCATTCTTGTTCGTGTCGAATTGAAGTGTCTGATTGTGATTCCTTTTTTTGGTGTCGAATGGAATTGAAGTGTCTGATTGTGTTTCCCCAACAGCTCAAGTGTGGCTAAAATATTATTATTATCATACTCATCCAGCTTGTTTGATGAACCTAAAAAAATATATACATAATATTGAAATAAAGATTACATCTAGATTAATATTCTGAGCAACATTAAAATTATTTTATGAACATAAACTACTAACACACCTCAAAAATCTTTTGTAGTTTTTTCTGTGTTGAACATTACACTAGTGACTTTTAATCTTTTTTCCTAGCTTTCACAAATTTTCTTTTATTCCGCCATTTTACATTCCACATTAAGAGGAAAGACTGAAATCCAGGGCCAAAATTATGCTTTTGTCCAAAAATAGAGCAGGTAAAAACAAAAAAAAACTTTTGCAGTTCCACTCTTGATAAGCCAATCTCTGTTAATCTTCTTTCCGTTGAGAGAACTTTTGTAAAAAACGGAGGCAGGAACTTTTTTTTTTTGTAGAATTTTCAGGGAAAAGTACCGGATTTTGAGGTGGTGCATTTAGTATGACTAGATCGCGTTCAACTTTGTATAAAACCTCTTCCACAAAGAGGGGTTGTTTTAAACTGCTAGATCACCCAGTTGTATTGCTTGATCGTAAATTAAAAAAAGCATTTGAGAATTGCGGCATGTTTTTAATATCTGTAGGTATTAAATGATATGTTTTTAGAATCTCTAGGTATTAAATGATATGTTTTTAATATCTGCAAATTTTCATAAAATAAGAATGCGTCACAAACTCACCCGATTATCATCTTCTTCAGAGACCGTTAAAAAATTTGAAAGAAAAGATGGATTTCTTGAACTCAAGAGTTTATCAACGCTGTTAGTAGCATAGTCTCTCTAAAAAAGAGTTTTTTTTATAGTTTTGGAATGAAATTATGAATATATGGTTGTAAATAAAAAAAAAAAAAACCTTTACCTTGACTACTTAGTCGGAAGAAGAGTTATTTTTTTTTTTGAACTATATTAAAGTCACACTCTTCCTGTCTATGTTTGGTCTTGTATTCTTTTACAACTTTTTCCTTCTGCCTTAGAACCCCGAATCATGTTTTCGAAAACTGGACATGACGTTTTTACTGTAAGATGTGTGTTATTATGTGATTATCTTATTTTTAAATAAAATAAAAAAGTTTTTTCATTTTTTTCGAAATCGAAATGAATTTTTTATATAGACTTTAATTCTCAAAGGAATTAAAGAGAAAAATAGTTAAATACAATTTAACAATATCAAATTAATTAGAATGAATCTATTGAGAAAGAATATTTGAAATGTGTTGGAATGAGAGTAACATTGATAACGATTTAAAACAATATATTTATATGCAGAGATGTAGTCAAGACAGTAAAGGCCGAGACCAAGACATTTAGACTCAAGACCAAGACTAAGACTGAGTCCTTTAAGACCAAGACCAAGACATCAAAATATTAACCCAAGACCAAGATATTGAAAGTTTTTACAAGACCGGGATCAAGACTCTCATTGAGAACGGAAAGTTGTGGCAATCTACGGTTTGTTATTAATAACTATCCATTCATTGATTTTTTTTGTAAGAATTAAGAAAGTGAAAGACAGTAGAGGTCCAAGACCAAGACCAATACTCTAGGATTTCAAGACCAAGACTAAGACCAAGACTTAAGGCTTCAAGACTAATACCAAGACCAAGGCAGTTAAATATGAGTCTCGAGGCGTCTCGAGACCAAGACTTTAGTTTTGAGACCTACATTTCTGTTTATTTGCTGCTTTAACCTGCCTCATTTTAAAATTATGATTATTCAATTATGAACAATGTAATCAAGTTATTAGGTTATGGAGTCACACTGTCATCTAGTAATTTGCAGAAGTACTAGACTCATTAGCACACTCACAGGCAGGAATATTTAAAATGATTCAGCTAGAAACCAGTTATCCATTACCAATTTCAAAAAAATTCAAAAGCAGATATATGCATAATCCCTTGTAAAATACAAATAAATTTTGCAAAATGCAAAAAATGTTTTTAAAAGAACGTGAAACTATTAATATTTCTACTGATTTAAAATGAAAATAATATAAACATATATATTTATTAATGCATACACATTTTCTAGTTTAATTTTTAATAAGATATATTCATTTTGTGATAATAAAAAAATTTCTTTCTATTTTGAACTAAATTTAGAATAATAAATATTTGAAGTCTGTTGTAATAAATTCTAATTGTAATAAGAGTCTTTTTTTTTTCTGTTTTAAATTTCTCCAAGAAGTAGTGCTCTTTATGATTATTAAAAATTTTAATAAAATCTTTTATTGAGGGCAGCATGTGCCCCTTTGTCTTTGTGCCTAGTAGGCACACCGGAAAGGGGTAGGCTAGAGCAGCAACTGCTACCCCATCATTTTTGACTGGGGTGGCAAAGGTTGCTCTTATGTGCCATATTTAGGATAAAGGTATAGTAAATTTTAGTGCTTTAAAAGCATTTTATCATCCAATATTTTATTATCAATATCAGTGCAATGACTGGTCCTGTCAAATCAGAACAAAAATAAAGGAAATCTTATTTTGAAGCAATTGATGCTATTCAGAACAGTTAGAGTGAGACATTTGAACAGAATGGGTTAACAGCTGTAAAAAATATAGAAGAAGTTTTGATTTCATCGGTGAATAAACAAGATTACCCACTTTTTTTATTTGGAAAGCCATTTTTCAATGATTTTGACATCATGGAACTAAAAGTTGCGATTCGTAATAGTAAAAGTAGTAGACAAAGTGATATTATTTGTCTATTTTTTGGAGAGCGGTTTGGTTAAATAAATTGTTAAATTATATGAGATATTGTATATAGTAAAATATTGTGTTAATATTTTGGCAAGTGCCCTTGTGTTTTGGTTTTCCCCCCCTGCCATTAGGTCCTTCCAGCGTGCCTGGTGCCTAAGTTAAATGTACCCAGTAGCCCCCTCCTTTGGGCGGCTGTCTTAGTAGCACAAAAATTATTATCAAATTCAAAAGAAAAATTCAAAAAATTTAATAAAAAGAAGAAGCGTTTTATTTTATAGCGTAGAAGCATACGACCTGATAATTATACAAAAATATATACATTTCATAATTGCTTAGGTCTTCTTGGGGCACCTACTACAAAATTTGAATTTTGGTCATTTCGCTTCACTGTGTGGCCTAAAAAAATAGGTGCAACTTTTTTACAATTTTAAAATTATTTTGCAAATCGCCTTTCAATAATAATATCTGTCGGGTGTCGTCTAAAACATTCGTGTAGGCCTATATAAATTTTTTCCTCTTCAAAAACTCGTCTTTAAAAACATATTTTCGGATTTATAAATATACCCTCATAAAAATATAAGTATCTTTTTTCAAAACTCGAGCGGGTGCATCATTTTCTCGCAAATTAATAATCTCAAATTATTAATCTCAGCCACCTCCCATCCTAAATTCCTGGATCAGCGCCTTATTTATGAATGATATTAAATTATTGTTTTTTTAAACTTATGAGTTTGCATATTATTTCATTTTCATTTCAGTTATATTATGATATTAATGTATTTTATGAATTACTGTTTAGAAAAAAGTTTAAGGATATTGAATTAAATATATCAGGGAGCAAAGTGCTAAGTTCTAATTTATCAATCAAGTATCTGGACAAGTAATTATTCTACGAAACTAATTCTGACAAACTTTTTTATAAATTTAACATATTTTAATTATTTCTTTTTGCAATAAATGGGAAAACGTGCTTGTATCTCGTTAAGTTGTGTAAAAACTTGGTTCATGGTTTTTGCAGCGATATTGTGGGTATGCATTTTAATTTTGTTTGTGATACTTTAAAGATTTAATTTGGGACTAATTTTCGGTGTTGAGTTTAGGTACTTGTGCTGTACTATAAATCAATTTTATTCACCTTTTGTTTTTCATTTTTTTAAACTTAGATGATTTTTTTTTTAAGTAATGAGATATTTTGCAAAAGTACTTTTTTTATGCTGTTGATATATTTAGGTAATTACCTTATTGTAATATACCATTACATTAAATTTATGTTAGGCTATGTTACAATAAGGTAATTACCGAAAAAAGTTTTTATAAATTTTTGTTTGTTTTTAAAATTTTATGTTACAAACTTTGCCCAATCAGTATAACTTTATTTATACAAGTAAGTTCTATCTACAACGTATTATTAGAAAATATGATAGAAAAATATATATTGGGGTGACTCTACATGCTATGGGAGTGCTTATAGCTTATTGTTTGTAGTAGAGATAATAAATCACTATTAAGTTAAATAAACGCAAAGCTGCTTAACTACTTAACAAATGTGACACTAGGACTCCACCCTCTTTCATCAACAGTCAATACACTACTTAAAAAAGTATCAGCGCTTGAAACATTAACACCAACTTGCAACATTTCATATTCTTAGCTGATTCTAAAGTTATTTACCATGCAAGTAAGATGCTTCTGTTATTTACCTTGCAAGCCATAGATGCTTCTGTTGTTGATCAAATAGTAAAGGATATTTCACGTCATGTACATTACTCTGCTTCTTCTAAAGTTGCTGGCAGTATTTTAGTTGCCAATTCTAATTAAAAAAACAACAACAACTCACAAAAACTAACAACTACTTCTTCAACTATTGCCGCACCCACTCAACCAGCTCCAACGTCTCTTGTTATTGTATCTGCAAGCAATGAAACTTGCAATGGCCTTCTAGTAATTGCTAGAAGTGTGACTACCAATGATGCAGTTTATTCATGCGGCCAGATCAAACTTCTTCAGAGCAAGAGCTTTTCAATAAATTGAACAATAAAAAGTACAACCTCAATAACTTCACCCTATACCTCAATAACTTCACCCTATACCTATACCACTTTACCCTAATAACATGGTTCTTCTAAAATCCAAAATAAATATACTTTATTGTAGCCTGATGTCAATTTTAGGTGATAGAATTAGTGTCCGAAATGATGATGAAATGAAAGTTTGTTTTATTTGTTTATTTGATAATGGTGTCACTCCATTGACTAATTTTTGAAACTAATATACTTTTTAATATAAAAGCGTCTCAATTAATAGTTCAAACTTTATTAACTTAAAAGCTTTCTAATTAATAGTTTAAAGCTAATAATTTTTCCCATATTGCCACATTGTAGCTTGATTAATTGTGTCATTTATGAGGCGCGACAGATCTATTAGCATTAGTCAAGAGTTCTAATTCTACTAACAGAAACTTTTTTTATGTTCTATTTTTTTTGTAGGCATTAGAAAATATCAAATTAATTAAGCTTGAATTAAGTAAACTAAAAAAATAAATTTTTCTAAATTCGTGGTAGTGAAACACTTAAATTAAAATAAAAACATATTATAATAAAAATATTAGTAATAATAATTTAATAATACAATAGTTATAATAAAAACTAGAACCTCCCATTAAGAACCGCATCCTCTTATGATTAATGGGCAGGTGAGTAAAATTACTTTAATTACATATAGTTAGGACTTTAATTTAATAAAAGTAATTAAA
>NC_061161.1:16843869-17065193 GCF_022113875.1 Hydra vulgaris
CCACATTACATGAGCCTGAGCTCCAAAACACAAGAGGATTTTACTCCTATTTAATAAAAAACAAGATTAAATAAATTATACTGCATTAATTGTTTTGAATTAGCAACTAATTATCAATTAAAAAGTAAAAACTAAACCTTATAATAAAAGTGTTTTCTAACAAGCTTCGACTTTTTCCTTTATTGATCATTATTTATTTCTTTTATAGAAGTTATTATATTTTTTAAGCACCCTGATGTATATTCCCTTGATATATTATGAAAGTCTTATTAAAAAATGTTCAACATTATTTTGTAAAAAATCATAGGTCTTTGACTTTGAGATAAAACACTCCTTAATTGAGTAAACAATGTTTAAAGTATCACTATTTAACAATAATACTGGGTTTTAACTAATTATTGCCCCTTTATTTGTGCCCCTACCCAGGTTAAAAAATAGATCAGCATGGGGGCAATCAACCATATCTTTTATTTTTTTAAGAAACAATTTATAATCAGTTGCACCCATTGAATATGCTATTAGGCAGGTTGGGGGGGGGGGCACTGGTTTCTAATAATGCATTCAACCCTAGCTAATTAAAAAGTAGGGCTATTTTAAAATGCTGCCATTTTTGATGTGAATGCAACAAGTAAAAAATGATTGCATTTTCAGATATTTGGATCTTATGGTCTTTATTGCTGTTAAGCTTAGAACAATACAAAGTGTTAGAAAGAATTACGAGCATTTCAAAATGGCTGAAAATAGGACTTTTTTGGCAAACGGACAATACATTTTTAGATGTATTTAAGTTTTAAACTGCAACAAGCGGCTTATTTTTTGCCTGTTTGTTGTAGATAAGATTAGCTAATCAGAAAACAAAACTGTAGGGACTTGTTGCAGAATAGAAAAGTACTACAGTTAATTTCATTTTGGCCTTTTTTAGCATTTTTCAAACTTTTTTCGAAGTTGAGGAGGCTATAATTTTTTTCTAATATGATACAAGTCAACAAAAACCAGTATTTTTAATACAGAACTACCCAGAAAACACTTCTAGAAAAAATGAGACACTTGTTGAAAGTTAGAAAAAAGTTATGAGGCTTTAAAGTAGTCTGTTACTTTAATATTGAATTATTTTTAAAAGTTTTTGTTTCAATATAAAGCAATATCAATAAAATGTTTTATTAAGTATAAAATTATAATTAACAATTATGTTCTTATTAAAAGCATACTTTTTAAAAAACTCTTTTTGTTTATAAAGTATTTAAGGAGGTTTAATTTCTCAGCTTGCTTTTTTTAAATGCAAAACAAAATAATTTTATAGTTCTATAGATATTATAGTTACTACATACCTCTTTCCCTTACGCAAGCTAAAACTTAGTTGTATAAAACTTAAAAAGTAAAACTGCAAATCTTAGTTCGATATAGCTAAATGAATGTATCTTGCCATTAACATAGCTTTAATGGCTACTCTGAGTTCTGTATCAAGCAGGCATGAATGCGTAACGAATGGTAATATGGTTTTATAATGAGATTTTAAATTATAAATTTAATATTAATATAAATATTTTTATAGAAAAAACACTTATTAAACTTTTTTACAAAAACAGTTTGTGGTTTTTAATAAACTAAAAATTTAAGAACCAGAAGTATTAACAGATATTGTAATTTGCCATCACTTAATTTCAGCCTTATACACCTTATTATAGAGTGTATGAGGCTGCTAAGACAAGTCAAGCATGTGGGCGGTACAAAATATTGTGCAGACCACTTTATTAAATCACTTTCTTTGCAATATGGTTCTCTTATTTTATATTATGTCAAAACAAAATAAATTTTTTTTTCTTTGGGGTCCTATAGCCACTACTATATTTATTTTATCAATAACTGTAATATGGGTAATATCTGTGTGCAATGATCAGGGATTTGTTGGTTTATCAATTGCTTTTGACTTAAGTAAATAAACTACTATATTATATTAAAAATTTTGCAATATAAAAACAAAATTCGTTTTCTCTTTTTCAACAGATTTATTCAACAGATACTATGAAAAAAAAATGATAATGATAAATGAAAAAAAAAATTTTTTTAGACAAGCGTTTTCTGTTGGTTTTTACACTAGCTATCCATTTATTTATTAACAACATTACTTATTTGATATAAAAATTTGACGAAAACCTATAAAAGTATTTACTGCTTATAAAAAATGACTAATTAGTTATTTTTTATAAGCATAAATTATCAAACATAAAGTTATTATACTCTAAATTAATGCATAACATTTTTTTTTTAATGTTATGAATTATACTTATTTATTGTCTTACTAATTTATTATATATTGTTGTTCATTGGTTATTGTTTATTTTCTGGTGGTGATATCTAAAGGATTTCAAGAGAAAAAAAGAGGGAAAGAGGGGGTCTGCAAATATCGTATATGAAATGATTGGGGGGGGGGGACGAGTGGGTCAATTATAAAAGTAAGGAGACACTACATTAAAAAAAATTGTAAAATGGTATAAAATGTTAGCTAGTTTAATTAAAATATATTAAAATATTTTAATATGTCTTTAAATTTTCTAATCATAATAGGATGCAGGAATTTAACAACAATTAATAACTCCACAATAAAAGTGATTAATATATAAAAGTATTTAATATATAAAAAGTATAATATTTAAATAAAACAATTTTATTTTAAAAATGACTTCTGGCACCCTCTGAATATGTTGTATATAATGAAAAAATGCTGGATTTAAAAATTTTTTAAATAAAAAATATTTTAAAGGTTCGCTACCGACCCTCAAACATTAAATAGGTCCCTTATATTATTAAAAAAAAAGTATGTCATGATGGGTCTCAAATGAAGCGAAATAATATAAAAATTTCAAAAATATTATACATTTTATAATTAAATTTTTATTTTAGATTTTAGTAAACAGAAAATTACATTTTTTAACTAAAAACGAAAAATAGGGAATTAAACAAGATTTTTTGATTATAATTTTTTTATCTGTTTTTAGAACCACACTCATATATGTGTGTAAATATATTTTAATTAGTTTTTTACAATTTTGTCATTTAGTTATGTGCTGCTGGTATATTTGGTGTCGGTATTTGGACTTTGATTGCAAAGAATGAGTATGAAACATTACTTGGTAGTGTTACATATGTTACAACTGTAGGTTTAATGATCGCTGGTGGTTTATTTGCAATGTTTGTCTGCATATTTGGTATTTTTGGAGCTATCCGTGAAAGCAGGTTCATGGTTCTTGGGGTACAGTTCTTACTTAACATTTATAAAAAAGTTTATATATATATATAAACTATAATATATATATATTTATATATATATATATATATATATATATTATATATATATATATATATATATATATATATATATATATATATAAAATAAGTTTTTTTTTATAATGTCAAAAATTTTCTCTTGAATTATTTCAACTTTTATTTTAATTCATAAGGTGTACCTTTTGTATCCTAAAAAAAGTAGAAAATGGACTTAATAATATTCTGATCTTTTTAATTGTGAAGTAACTTGCTTAGATTTCAAAAAAAAAACGTCTAAACGTTTGAAACCAATATGTATACTATTCCAGGCAATACCTGTTTTATTTTTTCAACGCCAAAATACTTTCAATTCAAAAATATATTTTTATTGCTGATGAAACTGTTGGAAACAGATGGTCTGATGTTGTATGTTCTATACTGCATGATTTTAAACTATCAGTTGTCTCAAATTTAAAGGATATCAAATTGATTTGCAAATTATGTGCTAGGCAAAATACAAAATGAAACGTTTTAATTTGATTTTATTATCTAGTTTATAAAACTGAAAAACTTGACAGCATTACTGTTTCATTGCCAATTAGAACTCTGTCATATTATGTATAGGCATTACACCTCTAAAAAATGTGGCAGAAACATTGGCCATTGCAAATCAAAAGTTTCTTGCAGAAACACTAGAGAATCTCACAAAAAACCATAACCAATCAATATTGTATATAAACATGATACAAGAAAAATTTTTGAAATTTGCAGAGTTTCAAAGCAAAACTTCTTAGTTGTTTGTTCATTTAAGACATGTTCACTTAGAGAAATAGAAATATTAAAGGCTAGGTAAAGTTTAATTATATGGAAAAATGGAAATATTTAATTTTATGTGTGCTACATCCTATATGTTTAGATCGATGATCGAAGTGCCTGATAAACTGAAACAAGCATACATAGCTCTGTTGCCTTATTTTGTTAAAAATGTAAAGACTTACCTAAGCTAAACATTTTCTGAATGAACAAAATAAGACATTATTTGATCTTATTTGATCTTTTTTTTTTAGTTTATTTTTCTTTGAAAATAGAAACAAAACATTTTTTATTAACGCTGTGTTCACAATTGGTTTCAAATCAAGTTTGTATAAAACATATGTATGGTTTGTATAAACTATACATATGGTTTATACAAACTTGATATAAAGTGATGATAAAAGACATCCTGGAATCATCTGTGGTAAATAGATAAGGTTGGGGAAGAGATAAGGTTGCAATGCTATTTTGTATTAAAAAAAAGTTAAAAAAAACTTTCATATAATATTTTGTTCGAATTTTTTTTATTAAAAGAGGGGGTGGGGGGAATGGCCTTTAAAGATTTATGTGCTCTAAAAGGTTACAAAGGTTACGTCATTTATGAGTTGATGAGTTTACAACGGAAAAACTGCAAATATCTAAAATGAGTGTCTTGTTTTCAAAAGAACACTGTGAATAAATGATTCTTGTGTTTAGCACAAAAAATGCTTTTTTAAATTGTGTAAGGACTAAAATGTCAGAAAAATATACTTTTAGTTAAATAAATTATTAATAAACAGATATCTAATTTCACTAAAAACTTAATTTCATTTTTCTCAAAATGAGAAAAGTGTGACATCTGTGGTTTTACTCGTGTGGTCTACATATATTTTAAATAGTTGGAAGAAAAAAAAAACTGGGAAAGAAGTTGTTGAATTAATATAGTTGGTATTAATAAAATAGTCAAAAAAAAATAATTTAATATTAATAGAAAAAGTAATAAACAGAATTTGTAATGTTAGTATTAATACTCTTAAATAATTTAGTTTTTTCTCATGATCACTATTGTTTGCTTGATTGAACTTGTTGGTGGAATCATGGCCTATGTATACAAAGGAGAAGTATGTTTTAAAAATTTTACAGGATGTTAAATTTGTGTGCTTGTGTATTGTGGCTGTTTTAAAAATATATAATTGGTCAGAATCTTGTTGGCTGTAACTTTTCTAGTAGTTTTCTATTACTCCTGTGATGGTTAGTGTAAAATTTTATTTTAAATAATGATATGTTTAATAAAAGTTTTTCAGAATGTATATTTGCATCAACATGTTTTTTGAATGAATTAATTTGTTTTAGTGGTTTAAATTTTTTGGTGCCTCAGGAGAGAGAGGGTGTGATAGAGAGGGAGAGGAGGGAGTGATAAAAAATAGAGTTAGAGTTGTGCTAGAAAGTTTCACACTCGTCATCACAGAGTTAATATCTAACCAAAAAGTTTTGGTTGATGAGATCTGAACAATTTTATATTTTTATATTTTTTAATTTGTTTATAATTAGTAACTTTTTAAAGATTGTTTTTTATAAATGTAAATATTTTTTATTTTAGTTATTTGTTGATTTTAAGTTGGCACAAAAACAAAACTATTCATACCACATTTTCAAAATAAACTTTTCATATATATATATATATATATATATATATATATATATATATATATATATATATATATATATATATATATATATATATATATATATATATATATATATATATATATATATATATATATATAAATATATACAGAATCTAAAAATATACATTTTGTTTTGTTATTTTTCTTAATTTGTTTATTTTAATTTGGAAATTATTTAATATTTTTCAAGGTTCAAAATCAGGTGAAAAGAAGTTTAAATGTAACAATAGCAACCAATTATGGTTTACCAGGCAACGAAAAGAAAACAAAGGCCATTGATCGACTCCAAATAAATGTTAGTTCTGATTTTTTTGATATTATAAATTTTATACTTTTATATGTGTGTACATACGTTGACTGATTGTCATTCTGAAAACCAATGGTGTAGCTTAGTGTGCATAAATCAACTTGAGATTTAGTTTGGGCAAGCCTTTATAATCAAAATAAAATAAAAAAATACCTAGGACTGACTTGCTTAAAAAACATGGTAATTCTTATTAATTATCATTAAATATTTATGCCAAATTATAAAAAAATTTAAGAAATATTATAATCTCTAAACAACTTGTTTTTTTATCATTTTGCAATTTAACAACAGAGTTTGACAGCTTCACAACATAGTAAACACAAGGATACAAAGTCTCCAAATGGATTCTGGAGTTCACTGTTGAATATTAAATATGTTGACTCTAGAGCTGTGAAAATCTTAAGGAACTTCTAAACACAATAGATAACAAAGTACAGGGTTTCAGAATCCTAGAATCTATTATTTTTAAATCAGCATTTTTAATGTGTTCTTATAAAAGAGATTAGACTCAAGGACTCCATGTTTAAGAATAACATATCCAGTAATTTGTAGTTTTGTTTTATTTTTGAAGGAGTGAAGAGAGCTGTTTCCTTATCTATAAATATAAGTTTAGAAGTAGATAAATCTCACACAGCATCAACTTTGATTCCCCAAAAAATCTTTTATTAAAAATGATAGATTGAATGGCTATGTATTTATTAGAGATGAGTTACTTTTATTAATGTTTTCTATTTTTTGACATTCATAAGTAACTCAATTGCAAAAACAGAAATTAGGTTGTCCCTAAGATTATTCCTAAGAACACAAGACGGTGGTGGGTGGGTGGTGGTGGGTCAATACGGTGGTGGGTCAATAGGTAATTTCTTACAAAGCTACAGGAATACTTTGTGTTGATGCAAAAAAATCCATGTTCTTATAAACAATCATTTGATACTTAAAAAAAATCCATGTTCTTATAAACAATTGTTTGATACTTAAAAACATTCATGTTCTTATAAACAATCATTTGATACTTAAAAAAATCCATGTTCTTATAAACATATAAGGATATTTAAAACCATGTTTACCATATCTATTTAAAACCATACTTACCATATCATAAAACTAATTTACCATATCTAAGTTATACATCAAAACATTTGTTAGTCCTAAGAGAATTATGAATGAAACGCATTAGATGTATGGCAAAACAATTGTAAATCCTAAGAGAATTATGAATGAAACTCATTAAGTGTATGACAAAGTATTTTAAAATGTATTATAAAGCAGAAGGTTGTTTTGAAACTTTTTATTTACCAACTCCTGAAATTAAATTAAAAAAAAACTCTTGAAAAGCAAAATGTTTAAATTCTGTCATCTTTATTTTCTTGGTGTTAAATGTATTTTTTACTTTTATTACTATTTATTATTGTTATATTATTGTAAAATTTAATTTTCATGAATTTCTAATATTTGTTTGTATTTTTTTAATATGATGAATATTTTTCTGAAAGTTATTGAGATATTAACAATTTTATGTTAACTTATGTTAAATTATGTTAGCATAAGTTATGTTAGTTATGTTTTTATGCTTTCATGCATTAGTACAAATGTTGTGGAGATGTTGATTATAAAAGTTGGGAACGGTCTTCATGGGCTAGAAAAAATGAAAGCAATATTTTAGTACCTGACTCTTGTTGTATTACTCCAAGCGAAAATTGTGGCCGGCGAGTGCACCCTTCTAATATATGGAGAAATGATTTGGAGGTAAGTAAATTATTTGTTTGTAGTTTTTGGTTTGGTTTTAAGTATATTATTTTGTTAAAGTAGATTGACATAGATAGTCATTTTTAATTTTACTAACAAATTTCAATGCCTTAGGGTGGAGCAGTTTTTACAAGTTAGAGCGATTTTCATAGCAAAAAATTTTGATAATCAATATTTATAAGACACAAATGGTGTTCTATTAAATGGTGCTTTAACAAGAAAGAAAAAAAAAACTTTTGATGAGTTCTTGAAGTTCTTCTAGGATCCAACAATTTTAAGGGATTCTAATATTAGTTCAAAAAAAAATTTATCATTACAATCATGTCATGTCAATCTGAGGTTCAAAAAAAGCTAAGTTGTATGCTGATTTTGAAAATAATATTGATTTTTTTTTTTAATTATACAGTAAATCAAATTTTTTTTGTTAAAAAAATTTGATTTAGTTTTAACAAACTTTGTTGAAAATCTTGTTTTAACAAAGTTTGAAATAAAACAAATTTTGAGATATTTTTGAGGTTCAAGCTTTAATTGATATTTTCATAACAAAGTTTGCAATATAGCAAACTTTTATATATTTTTGAGGTTTAAGCTTAAATTGATATTTTCAAAACTAGCATTTTTTTCTATTTTAGGATCCATTAATAGGAATTTTTTTTTTACTGTAATTTGTATTTTTTTTTATTATGAGGCAACAATTTACAACTCAGCCAATCTAATTTCAAAAATTTTCAATTTGCTCTACCCTAATTGATATATTTTCAGCAAAGTATGTTTTACCAAAAACTATAAATCTGATTAGCCAACATTAATTACATTACTTTTGGAGTGTATACACACACACATGCACAAATATCCTTGCAAATTTATTTACACATGAACTTTTTAGTAGACATATTCTGATAGTGCCATAAAATTGAAAAAATCTATATACAAATTTATAAAATTGGGAATCAATATACTATATTATATAAAAATATAAAATTGAGAAATCAATATACAAATTTCTTTCTTCAAGGTATCCATTCTCACAGCTGTTAGTAACCTCAATATTATGTTTTTTTGGGCAGTATAAACTGCGTACTGATGGTAATGTACTTTCTTGATTGATGTTTTTCTAAAAAAGTGTTAAAATCATGCAAACACGCCCTTTTAATTAACTAGTTGAAATCTAAAGTTTCTTTTAAAAGTAACAAGTGACCTAACATTAAATACATATATATATATATATATATATATATATATATATATATATATATATATATATATATATATATATATATATATATATATATATATATTTGCTATTTCTTTTAAACACCTTAATGCATGCTTTAAACTGAGAAATCAGTTTTCAATCAAACTTGTAGATAATTCTAATTTTTTCACCACTGAAAAACTGTAAATATTTTTCCTTAAAGGGATCTCAAATTCGGAAACATGTTGTGTTCATATTAAAGAATGATAAAAAAAATGATTAAGCTAAATTTTTTTGATTAAAACAAAAGAATAAACGCATACCAAGAAAAACTAACTTTTATTTTAGTCGAAGCTCACCTTCTCTGTTTTGTTGTAGGCCAAAAAGTCAGCATAATATACGCCGCAATCTACTGACTTGATAATTTATTCAAGTGCGTTTTATTTCTAAGAGTTTCAGTACATGACATCATTGATTTTTTTTTTTGCGTAAAAGATTAATTATGTAAACAAACAAAAAAATCATGATGTCATATACTGAAACTCTTAGGAATAAAACTTGAATAAATTATCAAGTCTGTAGATTGCGGCATATATTATGCTGACTTTTTGACCTACAACAAAACAAAGAAGGCAAGCTTCGACTAAAATAAAAAGGTTAGTTTTTCTTGGTATGCATTTATTCTTTTGTTTTAATCAAAAAAATTTAGCCCCAAATTTTTTTTTATCATTCTCTTTAATATGAACACAACATGTTTTGGAGGTTTGGTATTAGTTTAACATGTAATCAAGGAATTTCTTTGATTTTCATTTTAATGACTCTATTTTTAGATTTTTATTTAAAATTCTTTTTACCTTGCAATTATTTATAAAACTTAATTCTCTATACTTAATTCTAATTTTAATAACAATATTTATGATATGAACCTAAGCACTGCAGCCTGAAAGAGTTGAGTAAAGTTGATGATTATTGGAGGGATATACAGCGTAATTCTAAATGATAAGAAAATAAATTAATGATTCTAGGCACAAATTGGGAATAGTGAGTCTATATGATAGGGTCTATCAGAAAAGATTTAGTGGTTTGGGCATGTAGAATATAAATATGGGTATCACCGTGTAGAAAGTTGAAAGTTTTGGGTAGATAAAGATTGAAATAAGAAAACTTGGAGAGAATTTAAAGTATTAGAGAGAATATATTATAGGGTGTCTGAAAAAATTTTTTTTTTTGAATTCGAAGTGTGGACGAGTTAAATCTTCTCTTTAAGTCAACTCTTAGGTAAAGATGTTTTTAGGTAATCCCTATACAATAAAAAAATTTTTAATTCCATAAATTAAAAAATTCTATTTTATTATTTTCAAATTTAAAAAGAATTTTGTGGTTTTATATAAAAACAATTAAATTTAATGTGCTTCAATAACTAGGGCGCTAGTTTTGAGTTAAGAAACCATTTGAGTGGTTGTTTTTAAAATTTTCTTATATACTGTATAACAGGTTCAAATAATAAGTTTTATTTTCATTAAACAAGTTTTTTGTTTTAATCGCTAAAAAATTTTGTGCAACTTATTTGTTCAGAAAGGGATAAATGATTAAATAAAAAGCATAGTATTATGTATGATATTTATATTTTATAGTACATCTTAACATTATTAATTGAGCTCAGTGTTACCAAACAAGCGACTGTACACTTCAAACAATTGCTTCAAGAAAAAAAATGCATTAAATAATACTAGTGTCAGCTTAGGATTTAAGACTAGTTGCAAAGAAAAGAACACAGTTTTATCTGTTAGGCTTCCCACTAACAAACTTTGCTCCAAATAGGCTTCCAACCTCTGGAGAATTGCTCATGTTTTACTGCTCAACATTACTAAACAAACCGAGTAATTTAAGTAAAGGTAAAGTTTGTTGAAAAATATTTGCTGACTGATTATTCTACATGCAACTATTTTACATTGTTTTAGCACTACCAAGATGATCTTCAAGGTTGGCTGTTCCATTGCTTTAAGGAAGAGTTATTGCAGCAATTTTGCAGCAGTTTTGCATGAAATGCAAAAAAATGCAGCAGGAAATCTCCCTTTAATTCATAAAGACTCCAATAGTCACATGCTTGGCCTGGGAATTTTGCAGCAGGAAAATGTAAGAGAATTGTCATCATTCTGCCTGCAGTATGAGGCTTCAGTAAAAAATTTGACAAGTTTAACAACTTTAACTTGATAAAGTATGACCCAAAGAGAGTCAAGGAGGCCTTAAAAAAGGACACTCAATTTCAGAGGCACTGCCTTATAAATGACATGGTCAAGATGGTGGAAACGATAATTCATTTTAAAAAATTTAGGGAAGAGACTAAGGATCGTGAAAGATGCACAAAAGAAAATGATTGAAATCAGGAGAATAAGAAGAATTGAAGTCAGAAAGAATAAGAAGAAGGTAGAAGAACTAAAGGAAGAGTTTGAAGTTCCTATACAAAGGCAGCGGCAGCGTGCCAGACTCTGGTGACACTTTTAGGCCTTCTATAAAGACCAGGAAGAATTCAGGGGAAGTACAAATTAGTCAACTGAGTATGGATGAACTCTTACAAAACTTGATCATTATTATGAAAGATATAGTGTTGATGATAGACCCAGGACCTGTTTGTTAACCTCTTTTTATAAAGCTGATAGTATTAACCTTGAGGAGCTTAAAATCTTAAGATCAACTCTGAGCAGGAAAATGCTGACGGTTGTAACCGAAGCACAGATCATCCGAGACCAGAATATGGACAAAGAAACAGAACATGGACAAAGAGGCTTAAAGCTAGTGATTCACTTTGACACTATGTTGTCAGCACACCAGTGAAGAAGGAATTTCAACAACTCATAAAAGAATTGCTATAAATGATTCTTTGCTTGAAACTGATCCTAAAGACTATTAGACTAACTCAGGCTCATCTAAAAATCTTTAGAATAGCCTTCCAGCTCCAAATGTCAGAGTACTTTAAAGTCTACGTAGAGATTGAGAAGATTCTTACCAAAAAGTTTTTTAAGCCACACTTGGTATCTATCTTCCCAGCTTGTTGTTGTGTCTCTTGCTGACATGGATCTGGATGCTGATGTCAAAAACAATATTCTCAACAAATCATTTTTGTAGCTCAAGAAAAGGAAGACTTGGCAATTGAAAAGTCTGGAATCAATATAGCTATTGTTACAACGTTTTCTTCTTTTTTTTCTCCTGGAAATTACTAGGTAAAAGCTTTAGTTGAAGGAAGGAGAAAGTCATAGAGGATTGCATGCGTGAGAGAACCCCTAGGTTTTATCAAGTTCTCTATTTGTGCAAAATGGCTTGCAGTTGTAAATTATTAGGCTGAACATCACATCAAGTTGATCCAAGACTTTATCAGAAGTACACGTTTAGAGGAAATACTTCAGGACGCTCTTCAGGTACATTACTATACAATAATATATCGGTAAAACTGATTAGAGTATTTTTCATACCATAATATTTTAAAACCTAAACTTTATTAGGTTTTTAAAGTTTGGGTTCTACATTTCTATTATTATCTTGCCTGTTTTAATTTATTTATTGTTTTCTAGATTGTCTGGACAAAACAGACAATAAATATCAAAGAAAGGCACAAAAAAGTATCTGCAGAGCATATAATTGTCCTCAACACTTTTTTGATGCTTTCTGGTCAAAGTAGAGTAAAAGTGTCAGTTTAGAACTTTTTCTATAATAGCGTTGATAAAATATGTATCATTCTTACTCTATATAATGAATGTAATCTAAACCAGAAAAAATTATATAGGGATTACCTGAAAACACCTCAGAGTTGACTTAAGGAACTGAAATTTTAACTGGAAGCTTCTTTTACATTAAGACAATTGTTTCACTTTTCCACACTTTGATTTTCAAAAAAAATATTTGGAGGACTCTATTATGTCTATTATGACCTTTGTCAGGTCAGGTTTATCCTGCTACTGGTAACATGTAATTCAGTACAATCTGCTTCATGTCCAGCTGCCTTGTAGGATATGCTTTTTTAGGCAAAGGCTAGGAGATGCCAACTCCGACATAAAACACCCCCTGCCTTGAGGCTCTTGGTTGAGTTAAGACTATAGATGGTTTCTCGATAAAAATACTCATCTTGGGCAGATGTTAAATGCATCCGGCTGCTGTCTTGTAGAAGGCCTCCTAAGCAAAGACTTAAGGGGTAAACTGATTCTATCTGTTGACCAGCCTCGCACCCCTTCTTCATCTGTTAGGCTGGTGCAGATGTATTTTTAATACATTGTTTCCAGTTTAGGATGTTGAATGCTGGATCTTCTTGACCTGATGCATGGGTTTTGTTTGTGTCTCTGTTTTTATGACTAGGCAACTCATTCTATTATCTCCTAATGAGGGTACAGCTCTAAAACTCAGTTTTATGGTTCTGAGGCCGGCAGGTAGTCAGGTTTCCCGAACTCTGTGGTAGCTCTCAGAGAGGCTGATTCCATCAACAGCTGAAAAATATCAAAGTACTAACAGTGCCATGTTGCTCATGGATGGTGTCCCTGTTTGTACTTTTGGTGTGCATTGCCGAGGCCACATTGGAGCTCTTTATTATGGCTTAGGGTTTATTAAGAGTAATGAGGCAATTGCTCGGGCTATAAGACAGTGTACTGAGTACTATCTATGTTTTGAGTTAAGTTCTTTAACAAATTTAAAAATGAATAAAATAACAAAAACTATAAAACACAAAAAACCACAGTCATCATCAAGTTTGCTAAACCTATCATTCACTAATATTCGTGGTCTTCAAAGTAACTTTTCTTCTGTTTAAGTCTTATCTCTTGCAAAGTTCATTGGACCTACTTGCTCTTTGTGAGACTAATTTGAGTTCAGCTGTCTCATTTTGTGATCTTAGTGTTGATCTCCCTTTAATTCATAAAGACTCCAATAGTCACATGCTTGGCCTGGGCATTTACATTCATAAGAATTTACCCACTTGTTGGGAAACTAGGTTTGAATCCACAAACTACTTTTTTATATGCTTTTGTTTAGCACCACTTCACTCCATCACCTTTCTCTTTGTTCTATATCGCTCTCCTTCATCTCAAGACTCTACTCTTCTTGATGTTATTTCTGATTATATTGACCAAGCCCTCTCTCTTTATCCATCAGCCAATATTGTTGTTGTCGGTGACTTTAATGCTCATCACACTGAATGGCTTGGCTCTAGTGTCAGTGACTCTGCAGACATTAAAGCCCACATCTTTTGCCTTTCTCAATCCCTAACTCAAATAGTCAACTTTCCAACTCGCTTTCCAGACAACCCGAATCATTTACCTTCTCTACTCGACTTATGTCTTGTTTCTGATCCTAGTCAGTGCTCAGTTTCTCTACATTCACCCTTAAATGCTTCCGATCATGGTTTGATCTCTCTAAAACTATTATCTCATTCTTCTTTATCGTCAGAATCCCCCTATCATCGTACATCTTACAACTACCTTGAAGCTGACTAAGACTCTTTCCGTGATTTTCTTTGTGATGGTCCTTGGGTAGAAATCTTTCGTCTTCCTGTTGAGAAATGTGCTTCTTACATAACTTCGTGGATTTAGGCTGGCATGGATTCCTTTATTCCCTCTCAACGATTCCAGGTCAAGCCTCACTCTTCTCCATGGTTTTGCTCACATTGTGCTGCTGCAAATGCCAATCGAAACCATTACTTCCATATCTATCAGCAAAACAATTCTCCAGAAAACAGACGTCTGTTTATTACTGCTAGGAACCATTGTAAAAAGGTTTTGTCTAACGCCAAAGCCCGCTATTCTCAGATCATGAAATCTTGTATTTCATCACAAAAATTAGGCTCTTGTGACTTCTGGAGAACCTTTAATAGTATCAATAATGAGGGCAAATCTGTAATTCCGCCTCTTTTGTATGGTTCAGACTTTGTCACTTTACCTAAAGACAAGGCTGAATTGTTTGCTAAGAACTTTTCATCAATATCATCTCTTAGTTCCACTAGTTGTGTCCTACCTGATATAGCCGTCAAACAGGTTGATCCATTGCTCGGCATCCGTATCACTCCAGCTTCTGTATCTAAAGTGATTTCCTGCTTAGACTCTTCTACAGCTTGCGACCCGGACAACATACCTGTTATAGTCTTGCAGAAGTGTTCTCCGGAGCTGTCGTCTATCCTTTCAAAACTATTCAAAAAGTGCTTATCAGAGTCTTGTTTTCCAGCCTGCTGGAAAGCAGCATCTGTTATCCCTATTTTTAAAAATTCTGGAGAGCGATCTAATTCGTCAAACTACCATCCGATTAATCTTCTTCCTATCATAAGCAAGGTTTTTGAATCTTTAAGCACTCTTCTTCTTATTTTGTAACCTCAGGGGTTCCTCAAGGTTCAATCCTTGGCCCTATAGTCTTTTTAATTTACATTAACGATCTTCCAGATAATCTCACATCTAAGATGGGATTGTTCGCTGATGATAGTTCCATTTATTCTTATCACGATAAGAAGCCAACTCCCTCTGATTGCTTGCAGGGGCATTTGAGCTTGAAAAGGATCTCACTTCTGCTACAGCATGGGGCTCACAGTGGCTGGTGAACTTTAATTAAGATAAAACTCAACTTTTTTCAGCCAATCGTTATCGCAATAATTTAGACCTTCATTTATTTATGAACGGTAATGTACTCGATGAGTCATCTACCCTTTGCAAATCCGTTGCAAAATTAGCATCGCTAAAGTTGCATCTCTTTATCGAGCTCGACACTTTCTTACTCTGGATTCTATTCTCCATCTCTCTAAATCTCAAATCCGGCCTTGTATGGAATACTGTTGCCGTATCTGGGTCGGGTCTTCTAATGATGCCCTTTCTCTTTTAGACAAGGTGCAAAAGCGCATTGTAAACATAGTTGGACCTGCTCTTGCAGCCAAACCTTCAACCTTTGTCACATCGCCGTAATGTTGGTTCTCTTTCTCTTTTCTACAAGTACTATAATAGGCACTGCTCTAAAGAGCTAGCGTCTCTTGTGCCATCTACTAAAATTCATTTTCGTGTTACTCGTCATTCAATTAAGTCTCATCCTTTTTCTGTTACTGTTCCTAAGTGCTCCAAAAACTCTTATTCGTCTAGTTTTTTTCCTCGAACATCAGTTCTTTGGAATTCGCTTCCTTTATCTTGCTTTCCTGATTCATATAATTTGCAATCTTTTAAGTCGTCTGTCAATCGTTATCTTGCTCTACAATCTTCATCTTTTCTCTTCCAGTAACTTCCAACACTAATTAGTGGTTGCTTGCAGCCTTGTTGGAAACGAAGATGTTAAAAAATATATATATATATATATTTATATATATATATATATATATATATATATATATATATATATATATATATATATATATATATATATATATATATATATATGTATATATATATATATATATATATATATATATATGTGTATATATATATATATATATATATATATATATATATATATATATATATATATATATATATATATATATATATATATATATATATATATATATATATAACATTAATGATGATGCCATAATGAAATAGGGATAGATTGGGGTTTCCTAAATTTTTAAATCAATTTTAATAAAATATTATTTTATTATTTCCTAGTTTTATTCGTTTTGTAACAAAAATATTTTTGGAAAACTAATTTTATTTAGTTTTAATGACCTGCCAAGTAGGCCGGGAATTGAATTCATATACTTTTTTGTTTGGTTGCTAGTTACTAAAAATAGATGCCATGTTCTTGTTTGAAACTATTTTATATTCTGAATAGTTTCTAGGGTTTAAGAAATAAAAATAAAGCAAATCAAAGGTCATTATAAAAATTTAGATATTATCTTCAGACTAATGTCATACTTTCAAACTTTTTATTTTGTTAGTATATATATATTTATTTATATGCATGTCATTCAAACGAATTTGTTTTTTTTTTTTGTTTTTTTGTTGTTTTTTTTATACTTTTTCAATTAATTTAAAGATGGCTTTATTATTTATTTATATATTATAATATTTATTTTATGATTTTTTTAAAAAATATTTCGTGTATTTTTCTAAGGATAAAACCCTGGGTTGCTTTAGCGCATTGGAAAGTTACCTGCTTAACCATTTGTTTATAATTGCTGCAGTGAGTGTTGCTTCCGGAATGGCACAGGTTTTTTGTTGTTTTGTTATTGGATTATCTTAAATCTTTTTTATTTATTAAAATTTAGTTTATCGTTTTATTTTAGGTTATATGCATTGTGCTATCCATGTGGCTGTATCGCCTTATTGTAGAATTTCGTTAATTTTTTTTTATTGTCCCCTAATTGTTTAAAAACTTTGTTTGCTAATTTTTATTTCATTTTTAACTTTTTAAGCCAATATTTGTACAAGCATTCTCAAAAAGTGTTAAAATTAAATTCGCGCATTCCATTTGTTATTTAATAGTGTTGCCTAGTAACAGGCCGTGTTTATTTTTTTTAATATTGCTTTTGTATTTTATTGTATTTAATATTTTATTTTAAAGCTTTTGATGAAGTAACGTAAAGATGATAACAGTTATTGTGTAGTTTTATTCGAAAGAATCGAAAACGTTTTTGATTAAATTTAAGATGTTCGGTTCTAAAACTTTTAAAATATATTTCCAAATTATTGTTTTTAAAATAAGAAATAAACATTCTTTGGAATTATTTTAATTTTAAATTTTTTCTAAATGAAATATAAAAACGAAACAAAAGTTTTGGATATACGTTATTAGGACTGCTTTAAAGTTTTTTCGTCATAAATTCAATATAAATGGCAGCCATTAAAAATTCTTTTTATATGAATTTGAATTTTAAGTCTTCAGAATTTGTCACTTTTTTAAATGTTTCAATAATCAAAACCGCTGATCGTTTTGGTGAAGTCTTCTATTTTCTTTTACGCGAACTAAAAATCTTATATAAACTCTCAACCACCGTTTTTTAGTTTGTGAAAGAACTGGTAAAGCGTCCTTGTTGAGATTAGAACTCCAAGTGTTTATAAGGTAGTTTAGATTATTATTTTAGCTAGTTTCTTTCATCAGTTCAATGCACTGTAGTCTGTTAAGTGGAATTACATGTCCAAAACTCAAATTTTCCATCATTAAAGTTTAGTAATTACTCATAAAAAAAATTCACATACTGATTAAGATGGACGCCTAATTTTTCTCACCTCTTAACCTTATATACTCAACACTTCCCAGTGGGCACCCGACGTCAATCCGACGTCGGATTTACGTACGATTTTCATCAACGATGTCAAAAGACCTATTCCGACGTTGTTCCGATGTCAGTAAAATGACGTCGGGCGATGTCTTTATCTCAACATCCCCTGACGTCGTTTCGATGTATTTTGACGTTGTTCCGACATCTTATAAAAGACGTCCAAAAAACGTCGCAGTACTGACATCGATCCAACGTCGATAAAAAGACGTCGGGCAACGTCATAATATTAACGTACTCCGATGTCTTTTGACGTCTTCCGACGTCAATCCAACGTCCTTAAAACGACGTCGGAACAACGTCGTAAGACATCGCTGATGAAAATTTAATCCAAACCCAACAATATGTGTGCAATTGCGCTCTTCAATAAATATGTGAACTAAGCGTGTTTTTTATTAATGGAAAGAAGTTTGAATAATGGTTGATAAAACATCATGAGGTTTTGTATGATGCACTAGCATAGTTTTTTAACTATTAACATTTTCGAGTATACATTTTTTATAATATATAACTATTCGTTTTAATATTTATATAATATTTAAACAAAATTATTTCTTATCAAAGTAATAATTCCCAAATAGCTACAAGTATAAATTACTAAATAAACACATAAATTAATGAGCGGCTGTGGTGTAGTGGCAAGCGCGTAGGATTTAGTTTCTAATCGACCGAGGTTCGATACCTGTCTAAGCCAACAATTTTTAGTTTACAAAAAACACGTTGGATTTACATCGGAATGCCGATGTCGCGCGATGTCAGTTTATCCGACGTCAAATAACATTTCCATTTCCAACGTAAACCCAACGTCGATCCGACGTCGAGATCCGACGTCGAAATGCCCACTGGGTTACCTTCGGCTTCTAACTTTTTCAGATAGATGAACTTTTTATCTTTTTTGGAATGTTTACTAATATTAGTATACATTTTTTTCAAGATTTAAAGATATTTTTGCAACATTAACTGTTACTCAATAGTCACAATGCAATAATTACATTGATTATATATATATATATATATATATGTATATATATATATATATGTATATATATATATGTATATATATATATATATATATATATATATATATATATATATATATATATATATATATATATATATATATATTAGTAAAAACAGTTATAACAAAATTATATAACTGTAAATTCTTCCTGATAATCCTGATTTTTTTTTTTCCTAATTTATTTTTGCTCAGTTCATACATATATAAAATTAAAACTTTAAATTTGTTTCTTATAACATAAAGTACATAAGTAAAGTATTTGTAGAACACACTAAAATTATTTACACTTATTATTTTAGTTCATAACTTTAGTGTAATGTTATTACTCTAAAGTTTGTAAAAATTTATAATGAAGTTAGCTTGATTCAAATAAATGGAGATTTTTTTTTTTTTTTTTTTTTTGAACAACAATCATTATTATATACTTCAAAAACAAATAACATTTACAGTTTTATGCATGCGCGTTTGACTGAGTTAAAATAATTAACCTATAATTTCGTAGTTTATAATATAAAGTGCTGGCTATTAACCCATGCATTAAAAATATATACGCAAGTCCGTCGCACCACAGGGCTACTAGGGACTTGCTTGTCGTTGTCATTGAAACTATATATTAATTTATATTAATAGTACTACGTAGTTGTAAGGAAACTTGCAGAAGACTAAGAAAAGCCTTTTCATTGAGAACCTTTTTTTAAAAGTCTCGAATCACTCTTTTGATTCGATTCAAAATATTAAAGCTTAGCAGGAGTCTAATATTTATATGTCCAGGGCACGACGTTAAACTAGCTTTTTGGGAAGATAATTTTCTATAATTATTTCATTCTATCAAAAATATACAAATAACAACTACTAAAACTCTAAGTATGTTGTTGCTGATTAGAAAAATTCTTTGTATCTTAAAGCCGTCACCATCTTTAAAATTGTTATGTATGTATTTGACTCTACGCTTGCCTATAATAACTTTTCACATCCAAACAACCGTGAGCGTTGTTACAAATCTATTTTCAAAATAAACTAATTCGACTAAAAGTTGATTTAGTCGAAATATGGGAATGATTTATTAAAAAAAAAAGTTTTATTAAAAATAATAAAATAACTTATATTCGCTTTCTTTTTTTAACATTACATCATTTAAATGATAATTGAGCAAAACACTATTAGAGAGAAGGGTCTCTCCGACAACGGGATAATTTATTCCCAGACCCCAATGGTTTAGGGTTGCCTTAAATACTTGCTATTTATCATCTATGCAGTCATATTTACAATGTGAAAGTATAGATGACATTTAGATTTAGGAGTTTTAAAATTTAATTTTGCCTTAGAAATATTTACACATAATGAAGTGACGTCATAAAATACTTTTAAATGGAATGAATGTGGGTCAAGTTATGTTGGTTCTTTATTAAACTTAACTTGTCACAAACAATGCATAACAACGATATACAAGCTAGGCTACCAAATCTTTTTTTTTCTCTATCCCTATATATAAAATCTTTGCATAATTTTGATTAACTCTTTTTTTGTTACTGCTTAGTGAAAAAATTTTTATATAAGATTGTTGTTTTTATTCTAAATACATAATAGCATTATTTATTTAATTATAATTATGGGATTGGCTAATATATATATATATATATATATATATATATATATATATATATATATATATATATATATATATATATATATATATATATATATATATATATATATATATATATATATATATATATATATATATATATATATATATTAGCCAATCCCATAACTTTTTTCGACAACCAATTTTCATGCGGAGTGGCTTAAGAGTGGCGTAGGGGTCATATTTATATGGAATTTTTTTTTTTTTTTCTTGATAGAAGTATTCGCGCCAATTGTTCAAAGTTACGCTTTTTATGATAAATATTGACTAAATTCAGAGCAATTTCCAAGCATTGGCGCGAATGGATTCTGATGTTCGAGTAATGACGGTTATCACACCAATTGTCTTTCTATAACATGTGGAGTCCCACAAGGCTTGGCTCATTCCTTTTCCTAATTTATATTAATGATTTAAATAAAGCCTCTAAACTAACAAGTATTATGTTTGCAGATGGTACTAACTTATTCCTTTCTAACAGTGATATCTTTGAACTTTTTAAAAGAATGAACAAAGAGCTTTGACATGTATCGAGTTGGTTTAATTGTAATAAGTTAACTCTATATACTAATAAAACAAAGTGGACCTTATTTCATTCGCTTTTCAAAAAACGGTATTTGACATTAAACTTACCTAAATTTTTTATCGATCAAATTGAAATTGAAAGGGATTCCGTAACAAAATTTTTAGGTGTTTATCTTGATGAAAACATCACTTGGAATCATCATATCGACTACATAAGCACTAAAATTTCAAAAAACATAGAAACTTTATATAAAGCACGAATCTGCCTCAATAAGATAATTTTAATCAAACTTTATTATTCATTTATACACAATTATTTAAATTATGCTAATATCGCCTGGGGTAGTACAAAAAAAAGTAAGTTGCAACGTCTTTATCGCCGTCAGGAACATGCAAACCGTTTAATCTGCTTTGTAAATCGCTTTTCTCACGCAAAACATTATATTATTGAAATGAAAATTTTAAATATATACGAGCTAAATATATATGTTTTATGCTTTGTATACATATGGAAAAATAACTTGTCTCAATCTGTCTTCAAAGATATTTTTACTCCGAAACCTTTCAACAAATACTATTTGAGAAATACTGATTTTTTAAATGAACCCTTTTGTCAAACGAACTTTAATCAACTTTGTATTGCCTATCGACTACCACACCTTTGGAATAAAATTGTTCTGCCGAATTTTGACTCCGAACTACCCATTACTTTTCGTTTTTTTAAAAGTAAATTAAAAACCCTAATTTTTTCAATAGATGACGTATTATGTTGTTATTAATAATATAACTTTGCCTTTTTTTATTTACATTTGTAAAAAGTTTATTCTTACTTATTTTGTTGATTTTATACTCTTTAATTAACATATTATTATATTTTCGTAATATTCATATTGGTAAGTAGATCCGCGTGATCTCTCTTTGGATTATATAATATAAACTTAGGAAATTGGTAGAAATTTAATACTGTTGTTACCTTTGTTAATGCTTGTTTAAAACTTATTTAAGGACGACAAGATCCTTTGATCTCCTTTCAGATATCTTGTTTTATATTTGTGAAAGTTTATTATTATTATCATTATATTTTTGGCAATATATAATCGTAATACGACTAACAAATGTAAAATTAAAAAAATAAAAATAAAAATAAAAGATAAAAAAAAAATTTAAAAAAAAATGTCAAATCCAGTTAATTTGTTTAACGATACTTTCTTAATATGTTCCTGTACTGATCTTTGAGCTTTTTCTCAGTCATACGACAAATTTTATGATTTTTTTTTTTTTATTTTTTATTTTTGTCGTTGTTTACAAAGATAAACAGACAAGGCTTCTGAAAGAAGATCGTAATGATCTTATCATCAGAACCTTTTACAATTTTTTTAAAATCAATACATAAACAAAACTAAAAAATTACAATAAATCGTGATATAAATTGGAAATATAAATCAAACCACTAATGATATATATAATAAAAAGTCTGATCATATCATCAGATCTTATAAAAACGTAAATATATAAATACATATATATGCATAGTAAATACAGTAATACATCTCTTTTTTTAAAAGGCAAGAGAAAATACAACAGTCTTACAATTAAAAAGACAAATACGTGATTGTTATAAAAAGTATTTAAATATATCATCAATAGAAAAAACAAAATTTTTAAGTTTACTTTTAAAGATCGGAAATGTATTGGAATATCAAAATTAGGTATAACAATTTTATTCCAAAGATAGGGTGCTCGAAATGTAATGCTAAATTTGTTAAATTTTGTTCTGCAAATAGGTTCATGTACAAAATTTTTATTTCTAAGTAAATATTTATTAATTGGGTTTAGAGAAAAAAGGTTTTTAAAGACAGGTAAAGTTAAATCGTTTTTCCACATGTAAATAAAGCATAAAATGTTATAAACATTGAGCTCGTAAATATTAAGTATTTTCATCTCCATAAATAATGGTTTGGAATGAGTAAAACGATCTGCAAAATTAATCAATCATATCGCATGCTTCTGACGGCGAAAAAGGTATTTTAGCTTACTTTTTTTGGTGCTTCCCCACGCAATGTTGGCATAATTAAGATAGGTGTGAATAAATGAATAATAGAGTTGGGTTAAGGCTTTTTTGTTTAAATATGATCTAGATTTATATAAGACTCCGTTACTTTTAGATATTTTTGAGCAGATATATTCTATATGCGGTTTCCATGTAATGTTCTCGTCGAGAACCACTCCTAAAAATTTAGTAACAAAATCTCTTTTTATTTCAACTTTATCAATAAATATTTTGGGCAAATGTTGGGGTAAATAGCGTTTTTTAGAGAGCGAATGGAAAAGAACCCATTTGGTTTTATTAATGTTAAGAGTTAACTTGTTACATTTGAACCAAGTAGATATGTTTTTGAGTTCATCATTCATTGTAGAAAAGAGTTTAGATATGTCATTATTGGTCAGGAATAAGTTGGTGTCGTCGGCAAACATGATACTCATTAAGTTTGAGGCTTTATTTAAGTCATTTATATAGATTAAGAACAAAAGTGGCCCCAAGATAGAGCCTTGGGGAACACCACAGGAAATATTTAGTAGATGGCTTTGGTTATAGTTATTAATAAAAACAAATTGTTTGCGGTTTGATAAGTAACTACGAAGCCATTTTATAGTTATATAGTTTAATCCGTAGTATTTTAGTTTTTCAAGAAGGATTTCATGGTCGACAGTATCAAAAGCCTTCGACAAGTCAATAAAAACACCTAATGTATATTGGGATCTTTGAAAGGAATTCGAGATTTCTCGTACAAACTGGATGATTGCATGTTCGGTAGAATTATTTTTTTTGAAACCAAATTGATTATAATAAAAAAGATTATTGGAGACAAGATAATTGTATACTCTATTGTACATAATACGCTTTAAGATTTTTGAAAAGGTAGAAAGGATAGATATAGGGCGATAGTTACTGATATTGCAACAGTCTCCTTATTTCAAAATTGGAATAACTTTTGCAATTTTTAGACGATCAGGAAAAACTCCTTGGTGGACAGATGATTTATAAACTTTATAAAGAATATTTTTGAGATGATCAAAACACTCGACAATTATGTCACCATTTATTCCATCAGCTCCGATAGCTTTTTTTTTTTTTAGTGATTTGAAGGCGATTTGAAATTCATCAAAAGATAATTCTGAGTATATTTCTTTGGAACAGTTGCAATCATCCTTTGGTACTAAGAAATCATTAAATGCGACAGGGGTAAAGGGAACATTATTAGCTAATTTAGGGCCGATTTCGATAAAGTATTTATTAAATTCGTTAGATATAGCTTTTGATTCATAAATACTTTTGTTATCAACTATAATCATTTGGGGGAGGGAACTTGAGCATGTTATTTGATTGCCAGTAATTTCTTTTATTACTTGCCAAGTGCGCTTAGAGTTATTTTTAAATTTGTCTAATATTCTAGAGTAATAATTTTTTTTTAAGCGTTTACGAATTTTTTCGAACAAATATTTATAATCTTTGTATATTTTTTCATTTTTAGACGATTTCGTTTTAAGATATTTTATATACAACTTCTGTTTTGTTTTAGATGACTTTTTGAAACCCTTGGTAACCCAAGGGTTATTAAAATTTTTTATTTTAATTGTTTTTTCAATAATTGGAAATTTTGCATCATATACGGCGTAAAATGTTTTAAAGAAGGTCTCATAAATGGTGTCAACATTCCCCTTGAAATTAATATGATCCCAGTGCAAAAGAGATAACTGATTTTTAAAGAGATTCATATTGGTTAGATTAAAATCTCGAATAAATATTGTTAAGTATTAATTAAGTATTTTTACCTCATTTCGATATCAAATGATGTTTTTTTTTTAAAAACTTTTACTGGAGCCTTGGATCAAACAAATCCAAATCTAAAATGGTTTCCTCAAAAGGTTGGGTAAAGGACTTTCGATTATTTGTGTAAACAAAATTAGATTAAAACGTACCGATGTGATTCAAAAATATATATACACATTTTTATAAAAAATATTTTTCTTAAAACAAAAAATATGTTTCTTGTTTTAAGAAATAAATATCCTACCCTGCAATTTGTTTTTAAAACAAGAAATATATTTCTTGTGTTGAGGAATAAATTTTTGAAACTAAAATTTTTTTATTTATTTATTTATTTTTTTCTTCCCCAGGTATACCATATAAATATACATTTATTATCGTGAAAAAAAGAAAAAATATATATACAAAATTATTACGTCTTAGATGGATAAAAATACATTAATATTGATACATTAATAAATACATTATATTGATGCATTAATAAAGTATTCATGCAAACTTTAATATAAATTCTGGTATAATAACTAATATATATTTTTTCTATATTTTAATTAATTTATATTTTAATTAAAAATTAATAATTAAAAAAAAGGAAATCAAAGAAGATTCAGCATTTTTGGGTAAAAAACTCCAAAAAAAATATTTTTGCAGATTCCTTTAATAGCACTATTTGGCGTATATCTATGTCTATATAAAAAGTTAATTAAGTAAACTTAGAAATAATTTTTTTATAACTAGCTTTGAAATTACTATTTCTACTGCTATATAAATATATAGATATTTTTTTTTTTTACTTTTTATAATTTTTTTTTTTTAATTTATTAGAATCATTTTTACAAACTAAGAATATGCAGCTTTGCTTGCCGTTTAAACGACGATATTCCATTTAAGTCTTTTAATTTTTGATTTTTCAAGTTTTTCTATATTTTTGGACCCTGTGGCATAATTGAAAATTCACAACCCCAGGTTTTAATTTTTTTAATATAATAATATGGAAGCTATTTGATCGCAGATTATAACTTTGAGAAAATGATGACGAAAATATGTCTAAAAAATAATTTTTCAAACTATGACCTGGATATTGAAAACCTAGTCTCAAGAATACCTCAAGATCTAGTGGCTGGTCTTTATTAATTAAAACTGTTTTCAGAAGAATTTCAACTTTGATTCTATCCGTTTTTACACAATTTTGGACCTACGGGTGTTTTTGAATGCAGAACTTTTTTACCATTTGTATATTGTGATCTCGGTCAAAAGATGCTAATGCCAGCACCTAACACCTCTATGGTTTTACCATTATTTGAATTTCACTTCTTCAGTAGGCTCATTATACATCTGCTAATATTCTTGTTAATCATTGTAGAGTATAATTCATTTTGTTATATAATTTAGTGCGATGTTTTTTTTTAGTGCGATGTTTTTTGGAGGTGCGATGTTTTTTGGTGGTGGCTAGGAACCTTAGCTAATCTTGTACAAACCCTTTTTAAATAGCCAGGGCTTAGAGTTAGTAAACTGTATGAGATCAAAAACATCTAACGAATTTCTGATTGCTATGTTTGGGCCTTAACGCTGTTGTGTTAAAAAACGACGTTTTTTTAATTTCATAACGAATTTATGCGTTTTAAAAATACCACCAGTTAACAAAAATAATAAAAATAATAAAAAAAAGTAATAAAAATGCGCACAATCGGTACAGATAAAAAACCTTCCATTATTTGTAATGACGTTATTATCTAGTTTTTAATGATTTGTAAATTTCTACTCGAGACCACTATATTTTTACATATTTTTGTATAGCAGGTGCCTATGTCCAGTAACAGTATTTAATAATCACCAAATAATATCCGCTTAATTAATTTGATAGTCCTAATTAAAAGGTTATCACTTGTTTAAACTAAAATATCACCTTTTTAGTTTTTTAACAAAACTAGTGTAGAAATTGCTTATATAGTTTTGGTCAGTAGTTTTACAAAAATTTACATTAATTTAAAGTGTTCTACGTCATTCTACACGTATCTAAAGTGTTCTACATAATTCTATTCAAATATAGAACTATCTACAAAGTTTCACAGCCTGCTGCTTTACATAAATTCAGAACGTTACTATGGTTAGGATTTTTAAAACGCAGCAGTATCAATAATATTGCTTAGTGGTTGCAGTATTGCGTATATATATATATATATATATATATATATATATATATATATATATATATATATATATATATATATATATATATATATATATATATATATATATATATACTACTATTACTATTATTCAGTGATAAAAAAAAAAACAAATACAATAATTTTGTTTAAAATTTGATGAAGAGGTGCTACACCAGGCCCCTCTATGCTGACGAAAATAAAAAACACAGAAGCTATAGACAAAGCAGCAATTGTGTCTCTAAAAGTTACTTTGTTATACTGTTTTTGAAAGCATGGATAGATGGAGCGTTCAGTACTGCTTGGGAAAGCGCATTCCATGGGACAACAACTCTATTTGAAAAAAAGTTTTGTCGTTTTTCACAATTTCGTACAAGCTGGCGTTCTAGTTTTTGATTATGTCCTCTCAAAATATACTTGGCTTTACTGTTTGAAAGTTTTTGTGGAACGAAAAAACTGACAAGTTCGAGTTGACGCGTGATTTTAAATTGTTCGATTAGGTCTGCTTTTTACGGCGTTCTTCAAATGTTGTTAGACCGAGCTGTTGGAGTCGATTTTTATAAGACAGGTGTTTAATAGATGTATTATTTTTGTTGCTCAATGTTGGACTTGTTCGAGGATAGCAATGTCGGACTTTAAATGCGGTGAACAGCAAACTCGTGGTGGGGGCGAATGTAAATAAGATACAACGTGCGCCATAAATAAAAACTGCGACTCCGAAATGTTTTTTTGAGTCGCCTTGGCATTCTATTCGTAATTGATGCAACTGACTCTACTTGTGGTCTCACTTTAAGGTTTTTAGAGACCATGACACCAAGGTTTTGTTCGACTACAGTCTTTTCGAGTGGATAACGCGTGCCGTCAATGTTGGCCATTGAGTAATTGTGCGTCATCTTGTAACAAAAGCGGCCAACATGCATTACATTGCATTTCTCAAAGTTGGAATGCATGAGCCAAATATGTGACCATTCCACTGCTCTGTCAATGTCGGCTTGGAGAGTGGTGCTATCCGACTCGTTTTTAATTATGCCAATAATTTTACTGTCGTCACCATACAGTTTCATATGATGACTAATTCTGTCCGGCATGTAATTAATGAAGATTACGAAGAGCAATGGGCCCAAGACCGAGCTTTGAGGCACGCCACCAGTGACCGTTTGCCATTCAGGTGTGATGCCGTTGATGACCACTCGTTGACTTCGGTCGTGTAACCAAGCTGAGATCCAGTCTAACAGGGTGCCTTGAATACCGTAGGCTCTTAGTTTATGAAGAAGGCGTTTGTGCGGCACTTTGTCAAACGCCTTTGCAAAGTCTGTGTATATGACATCTACTGCATGGCTGCGATGAATGGCTTCTGTCATGATGTCCCAAGTTTCTAGCACGTTTGAGACGCAACCCTTGTGATAAACAAAGCCATGTTGCTTTGGAGTAATTAAGTCATTAGCAATACAGTGTTCCATTATACTTGTTTTAAGAATACTTTCTATTATTTTGCATGAAATGAATGTGAGCGAGATATGCCGGTAATTTGATGCATTTATTTTACTCCCCTTCTTGAAAACTGGTGTTACATTCAATTTTCTCCACAAGTCGGGAACTACACCAGTCGTGAACGAGCACTTATAGATAAGTGAAAGTGGTTTGGCGAAGTTAGTTGCACATTTACTAAGGACTCGTGGATGTAAACCATAGTTTACATCCACGAGTTGATTTTCTTTCATCAAGGTGGTAGAGGCACTTTTGTACTATATCGATATAAAAACTTGCTGGGTCGATAACACAAATTGCTTCAGTACGACTTTCGAAAGCTGGCAAAGGATCTTCGGGCTCTAAAACAAAAGCCGAATGAAAAAAGTCATTCAATAATAAGCATATATCGCCAGTATCGGTAGTGATGTTGCTATTAGCTGTTTCTAGCAATGTAATAGTGTTCCTAACGCTCTGTTTGTTTTGTACATGTGCATGTAAGCGTTTAGAGTTGTTTTTGCAATCACTGGCGAGTTTTTCTTCGTAATTAAGCCTAGTAGATTTTAGCACTTTAGTAATGTTTTTGCATGCGGTGCAATTTGATTCTTTAAGTAATTGGTGCGCATTGCGACCTGCATTAATAAACTTGAACCCAAGAAGCGCGTTTAGTTTTGACCGCCTTAATAAGATCTGGTATTACCCATTGCTTCTGTTTTTCAGTGAAAGGAGTAGTTGTTGATGGGATGTATAGATTGATAGCTTCATTATACACGTTTACTTGGAGCTGGTAGCTATCGTTTGCATTTAGACCAGTGAATTTTGTTTCCCAATCAACAGCTGCAACGCGCGAGGATATTGCTGCGTAGCTTGCTCGGCTCCAAATAAGTCGAAGTCGTAATGGCAAAGTAGACAATTTGTCAAGGCCTACAACAGCGAGTTGACCTTCAATGAAGCAGTGTGCCTGGCCCATTGTAGTGTTACCGAGAGAATCACCTTGTTAGATGAAGATGGCACTGATTGTTATGATCAGATCAAGTGTGCTTGTGGGCTCAACGTGTTGACTACTACGATACGTTGGGAATGTGACAAGCTAAGTTAGGTGACATTCATCAAGACATTTTTGAAACCTGATATCGCATTGACGCTCATCTCTCAAGTTAACGGTGGCATTGCAACTGTTGCAATGCCACCGTTAACTTCGATAGACTCTTAAGATGTATGGCTGAAATTGAAATCTTCATATAGTAGCATTGTTGAGCAGTTTATATTAGGCAGTATCTGTCAAGCGGCCGTGATCAATGTGATACACTGAGTAAGAACCTGATCATTAAGGTCGTGAGGACGATATATGCAGCCGAGGAAAAACGATTTTTTGCCCATTTTTATTTTTTGCCAAATTTGCTCAATTGATGTTGAGTTGAGCTGAGTAGAATTAACTTCATTGACTATAATATTGTCTTTTGTGTAAATGGCAACACCACCACCCCTATTTTCTCTGTCTTTGCAATGAGGTTGGTAGCCGGGTATGGCAGCGTCTGAGAAATCTATGAATCAAGTTTCCGCAAAAAATATCCCGAGAAAAAAAAAACCCGCTAATACTACTAGGAATATGTTTAACTTCCTGCTAATCCTGTTAAGTTCCTGCTAATACGGCTAATCCTGGTAAGTTTTCGCTTAATACGGCTAAACCTATTAAGTTTCCCATAAGTGAAATGACGTTTATGAATTTCCTGCTAATCCTAGTAAGTTCCTACTAAGTACTTAAATTATTAAACGATTAAACGAATTACTTAGTAAGTTCCTAGTAAGTTTTCAAAAATAAAACAAGTATAAAAAATCGTCTTTGTTATACGCCATCTTTTATTTATTCACACGGAAAATACTAATTAATATTTGTAATTCTATAAGGAAAATATATATGTATACATATATAAAAATATATATATGTATATATATATATATATATATATATATATATATATATATATATATATATATATATATTTATATATGTACATATATATACATATATATACATATATATATACATACATATATATATATATATATATATATATATATATATATATATATAAATATATATATATATATATATATATATTTATATATATATATATATATATTTATATATATATATATAAATAAACACACACACTATGTTTAGTTCCATCTCAAACCATGTACAATCAATCAGCTTCAGGTAACTATTTTATTTTCTGTTTTTTTATATATAATGTGATTATGCATAATTATTCATTAATCATGTTGAATTTAAATGAACTTGAAATTTTTTGAGTGTGTGTATGTATGTATATATATATATATATATATATATATATATATATATATATATATATATATATATATATATATATATATATATATATATATATATATATATATATATATATATATATATATATATATATATATATATATATATCCTGCAAAATTCAGGTTGGCAATGCCAACGCAAAAGCCAACCTATTTTTGTTTCACGCCGGTATGCAACTGCTGACCTAAATCTTTGTAACAAGTAGCAAAAGTAATTTTTTTGTCCACCTGACAAATATTTATTATTTTGATAAATAAAAAAATGATAATTTTGAAATAGACAAAATAAAAAAATAAAAACTAAGAAAAATTTATGAAGATTTTTTCTTATATAAAAAGATGTTCATCAAAGTCTTTTAGATCTTTTTAGTCTAATAGACCATAAAATTGCCACATTTTTTTCGACGGAAGCCAAAAAATTTGAATAATGAACTTGTTAAGTGGAAAGCTCAAGAGCACAAGTATTTTCTATTGTATTATGGGCCATTTGTTTTTTACAAACTTGGTAATGCTGAAATTTGTTCTCTTTATTTAATGCTTTCAACATCTATTTATACATTATCCAATGAAATTGTTTCATCAAATGATATTGATACTTGTCAGCAACTAGTTTATTTATTTCAAAAGGCATTATGCCCCTATTTCGGTGAAGGTATTCGCACATTCACTTTTCATGCATTAGCGCATCTCTCTGACTAGGTAAAAAATTTTGGACCTCTTACAGCAACGTCTGCTATGGTGTTTGAAAATGTAAATCGCCAACTAAAGAGGGCTGTTACAGGAACTAAAGGCCATGGAAGGCAAATGGCTGAAAAATTTATTAGATTTCAGACGGAAGACCACTTAAATACTTTTTCTTTGAATCCTTTTGTGTTAGGTGCAGCACAAAATATATCAGATAAGTTGCGGAATATGGATTTGAATGATTTAAATGTTGACCTAAATCTTTATCAGTTTTATAACCGTTTTAGAGTTGCTGATTGAACTTTTCATGCTTATCATTATGGTAAAAAATTAAAATCAGCTTCATATTATGCATATTTAATAGAATTTAATGTGATTGTGAAAATTTTGTTCATTGCACATAACCAAAGACAAATCTTGTGTATATGTCGATTGTATAAAAATGTAAGTAAGTTTTATCGTCATATGGATTCTTTTAATATTCCTATCAAAATCAAGCATGTTTTGTCAAAAATATCTCCTTATTTATTGTTGAAAAAGTGTGGATTAGCTGTTTTTGATTCAAGCAAATTTACTCACTACGCTCTTGTAAAAAAAACAAAGAAATTTTATTATAGTGTTGTTATTCAAAATAATTATGAACATGATTAGGTTTTATTTCTATTTTTTAAAGTTTGAAATTGTATTATGTTTTTTTGTATTATTATATATTTACTTTACAATATTTTTTTTATTAGAAGTTGTTATTTAGGATTCTGTTTGCAATCAATTAATTAATGAAACATCAAACTTAATTCATAATGGCGACAAGAGTTTGTTGTTTACAATGATCTAAAACAGATTTCTTTTTGTACCATTTTGACTTTGTGTAGTGTTTCTTTTAAGAATTAAATAAGTTTGTTAAGAGAAAAGAAATCATATCCACCTGTTATCGCGGATAACAGGTGGATACGATTAATATCTATTAAAGTAATTAAATATTTATTTTAGATACAATTATTAATTGTTTTTTGTCAACTGTAAATTTTCCTTTTTTTTATATGTATATAAAAATAATATGTGTATATATATGTGTATATATATATATATATATATATATATATATATATATATATATATATATATTATATATATATATATATATATATATATATATATATATATATATATATATATATATATATATATATGTATATATATACACACACGAGGCTTATTTAAATTCTTTTAATTTAACTTAGTTTCATATTTTCATACACTTTTTTTTTTTTTTGAAATTTTAGATTATAATAGCTTTGAAACAATGATAATGAAAGTTTTTTCATCGTTCTAAATTTATAGTAAGTTAAATATGCTTTTTTGTTATAAAATATATGTTATTATGTTGTTGAATTACATTAATATTTTTATAAATTACGTTATAGCTACAGTTATGGTCGTAAAAGATTAAGAAAAATCTTATGGGTGCAATTATTCCACTGACACCTGCGAAAAATACCAAAAGAACTGACCATCGCTGTTTATTGTATTTTTTTAAATGTTTTAGTTAAACAATCTAACACTTAATTATTTGTTATTTTTATTATTGTTTCATAAATAAGCGTCCTTATTGCTTAGCGACTAGTTAAGTTATATTATAAGGATTATATTTTCAAGAAGATTCTGTGTTTAAGTAAAAATTATTATTTTTACTTAAACTCGTATATTTCTTGAAAAACAAGCTTACTAATATATCTATGAAATCTTTAAAACTCAAATAATTAAATAAAACCCTAATAAACATGAATTTAACTAAAAAAACTATTAACTAAAACTAGAAAGTAATACTTAACCGAGAAAAAAAAACCTACTAATCCTGTTAAGTACCTACTCAGTTCCGAGTAAAAACCCTAGTAATACTACTAAGTTTCCTTCTAAAAACTTGCTAATCCTACTAAGTTTCCTACTAAAAACTTGCTAATCCTACTAAGTTTCCTACTAAAACTTGTTAATCCTACTAAGTTTCCTACTAAAACCTGCTAATCCTACTAAGTTCCTAGTAAGTACTCGGCGGGAACTTACTAAGTTTTAGTAGGAAACTTATTAGGAACTTAACAGGATTAGCGGGTTTTTTTTTCTCGGGATGACTTGTGGCCAACTAGATATAGGCAGAGCATAGAGTCTGGCCAACAGGCGTTTGTCATTATTGAGTGAGCATGGATTGTTTGCCCAGTAGCGTAGATGGCTAGGTGGAACAGTGGAAAAGTTCGGCTGAATTGGTTTTATTTTTTTTTTAGATATCGGTCTAAGACGTCTAGATGGCAGTAGAAATTTCTGATTTAGGAGCAGCTGTTCGACTGGCGTAGTCAGCCAGGGCTCTGGCTAGGGATGCAAACACATAGTTAGACGTTGATTCGATGACATTGATGCAACTGATGCGACTTGTACTTCAATGCATAACATTCCGAAACGGTTTATGTAGAATGTTAGCAGCAGCAAGTTCGTCATTTAGCTTCTTGAGCTGGGTGCGAGTGGCGTTAAACTCAGTTTGTTGCAAGAAACTAAGACCCTTGTATGTCTCTTACTTGTGGTGGGCGCATATATATATATATATATATATATATATATATATATATATATATATATATATATATATATATATATATATATATATATATCTTTATAGTGTAGTCGAAAGAGACTTTTATGGTAAAAAAAAAGTCTCTTTCGACTACAATTTTTTACCTTGTCTCTTAAGCTGCATTTTATTGTCGTCGAAATGTCAAAGCAATTAAATTAATGCAGAAATACATTAAATTTTATTGTTTTTAAAAAAAAACCGCAATAATAATGACTAGAAAGTTTTTTTTAATCAGCGGTCTTTTTGTTTTATTAAAAAACATTTTTAAAACATGTGTAAGTGTTGCTACATCGGCTGTCTTATAGCCTGCTGCTACAAGGCAGTGTTGCTACATTGACTATCTTATAGCTCTGGCTAGGGATGCAAACACATAGTTAGACGTTGATTCGATGACATTGATGCAACTGATGCGACTTGTACTTCAATGCATAACATTCCGAAACGGTTTATGTAGAATGTTAGCAGCAGCAAGTTCGTCATTTAGCTTCTTGAGCTGGGTGCGAGTGGCGTTAAACTCAGTTTGTTGCAAGAAACTAAGACCCTTGTATGTCTCTTACTTGTGGTGGGCGCATATATATATATATATATATATATATATATATATATATATATATATATATATATATATATATATATATATATATATATATATATATATCTTTATAGTGTAGTCGAAAGAGACTTTTATGGTAAAAAAAAAGTCTCTTTCGACTACAATTTTTTACCTTGTCTTAAGCTGCATTTTATTGTCGTCGAAATGTCAAAGCAATTAAATTAATGCAGAAATACATTAAATTTTATTGTTTTTAAAAAAAAACCGCAATAATAATGACTAGAAAGTTTTTTTTAATCAGCGGTCTTTTTGTTTTATTAAAAAACATTTTTAAAACATGTGTAAGTGTTGCTACATCGGCTGTCTTATAGCCTGCTGCTACAAGGCAGTGTTGCTACATTGACTATCTTATAGCTTGACTCGCAACGGAGTGCTGCTGCATCGACTGACAAATAGCCTGACTCGCAAGGAAGTGCTGCTACATCGACTGAAAAATAGCCTGACTCGCAATTTGTACGACGAACACGCAATTTTTCAAGGAATTAATTTTGATTTTTTTTTTTTTTTTTTTTTTTTTGTGCCGTTTCATATATTTACAATAAAGACATATTACATTTATGAAAATTGGCCGGAGCGAGAAGAAGACAATGACTGTCTTATCCCCGAGTCCCGTTTACAAATTTTCCGTGTTTATAAACAATTATGAATAAAATATACAAAAAACGTTTGAGAGTACATAACTTTTGTCAAATAATAAAATGACAATTATATTAAAAATTTAAAAATAAAGAAAGCTTTGTATACTAATACAAATATATTTGATACATATAACAAAATATATTTAGTGCTAATGGAAGCGTTTTTACTTCAATTAAATTTTTTTGAATTAAAATCTAATTGAAGTAAGATTCTTTTAGAAACTGTTTTAAATTTTGCTAAAGAGTAGTGTTCTTTATTAAAGTTTTTAATAAAATTTTCCCATAAAAATGTTACTTGATATTGAATTCGATAAGAACTTATTTTTAAATTAATTCTCGGAACAATAAAGTAATCCTCTGAAAACTTTGTTGGATACTTATGAGACATTTCGCTAAAATAAGATTGAAATATAAGTGGAGATATTCCATGTTTCATTTTAAACGTGAAAAGTAATGCTTGGTAAATGTTTAGTTTATAAATGTTTAAGGCTTTGAGACGATATAATAGCGGTTCGCAATAAACAGTTCTGTTTGCCCCAAATGCAAACCTACAAGCATGCTTTTGTTTACTATAAAGTTTTTTGAGTTTTCCGTAATTCGTACTTTCCCATGCAATGTTGCAGTAAGATAGCTGTTAATAAATGAAAAATGATAGATAACGCTGTTAATAAATGAAAAATGAAAGATAGCTGTTAATAAATGAAAAATAAATTTAAATAAAAAATCTTTAAAAAATTTTTAAATAAAAAATCATTAGAGCTTTTGCGTTTAAAAATGGTTTTGTTTTATAAAGTACGGAAATATTATAAGAGATTTTACTTTCAATAGATTGGATGTGAAACTTCTATGACAAGGTTTCATCAAGAATTACGCCTAAAAAGTTAACAGTAGATTCCCTTTTTACATCTGTTTTATTGAATAAAAGATTTGGCAGTTTAATTGGAATATTATCAACTTTATTTGGTTTGTGGAACAGAATGAATTTAGTTTTATCTACATTTAGTGAAAGGCGGTTACTTATAAACCATTCATTTACTTTAGATAACTCTTCATTAAAAATTTTAAAAAGAATTTTTATATCTCTGTGTGAATAAAACAGATTGGAGTCGTCAGAAAACAATATAAGATATAATTTTTTAGATGCTAAAAATAAGTCATTTATATACACTAGAAACAATAATGGTCCTAAGATAGATCCTATAGGAACCCCGCAACTTATAAGTTTTTTTTGGGTTTCATTTTGTTTCATTTGGTTATGCCTTGTTTTCTGTTAGTCAAGTAGTTTTTAAACCAAAGTAAGTTTAAGTTGTTTACTTCATAAAGTTCTAATTTTTTTAAAAGGATTTCATGATTGACAGTGTCAAATGCTTTGGATAAATCAATGAAAACTCCTAAAGAAAAATAATCTTTATCAAAAGCATCCGATATATGGTTTACAAGCTCAACTATCGCGTGATCCGTAGAATGATTTTTTTTAAACCCAAATTGTTTGCTGTACAGAATATTATTTGATACTAAATGATTATAAAGCCTATTGTACAAAATGCGTTCTAGCAATTTAGAGAAACAAGGTAATACAGAAATAGATCTGTAGTTTGAAACATTTGTTTTTTCACCTGACTTAAAAATTGGTGTGATTTTGGCTATTTTAAGTTTGTCTGGTACAATACCAGACGTTAATGAGAGATTAAAAATATGAAACAATAAGGGTTCAATAATATCAAAGACTGATTTAACAACATTGACGCTAATTTTATCATTTCCTGCACTTTTGTTATTTTTCATAGAGGAAAAAGCATTATGCAACTCACTTATATTTAAATTTAGTTCTGTCATAACATTATTTGCTGTTTTTAGGTAAGTTTTAAATTTTATGGTACTAGATGGAATTTTAGCCGCTAGATTTGGACCGATCTCAAGAAAAAAACTGTTTAGCTTGTCATCTATGGTTTCTTTATCATAAAAAAATGAATTTTTTTAATCTTTGTATCCAGATAAGTTTGTTTCGTTTCGTTTCATTTAAATACTTGATATAAAGCTTTTGCTTTGTTTTCAATGATTTCCTGATTTCATTAGTGATCCAAGTGGCAGTTCAAAATTTTAAGTTTTATTTCTTTTTCTTCGATAGGAAAATGCTTATTGTAGCGTTTTAGAAAAATATCTATGAAAGTATTATATGTGGAATTCGTGTTTTCTAAAGTTGCATTCTTGCCCCAATATACTGCCAACAGTAAGTCTTTCAGATTTTAAATAGGATTTTTTTTTTACAAATTTTAGCTTTCGAATTGTTAGCTTGTATTTTAATTTTTTATTTTATTTTAAATTTTGTCAGTATATTATCTATAACAGAAACGGAGATAGGGTCTTTTCGGGTGGGTTTGTTGATGATTGGAAGAATACATATCTGGAACATATTGTCAAAAAACTTTAGTAAGGGATTGTCCATAAACTACGTAACGCGAAATTTAACTAATAGACAAAAGAAAAAAGTGTTAAAAGTTTTCCCTCACAGAATTAATCCATTTTTTTAAATTAGTTTAATTATTCCATGTATAAATAAGCCTTCAAGTCCAGCGAAAGCCACCGCTCAAAAGACCAAAATGTTCTCCTACTTATATTTTTAAAATAAGCTTTGCGTTGCGTAATTTATGGACGATCCCTAATCGCATGTTCAATTTAGTTTATGTTTAGGTTCCCAATACAGAAATTTTCAGTATTTTGAAACAAAAACGTTTAAAATTGAACTTGAAACTCTAAGATACAATTTTACTGCGATACCCATAAATATTAAAAGTATAATTAAAAACCTTGTAAAAAAGATTTTCTGCAGATGATCTCCGTTTCTGTTATAGATAATATACTGACAAATTTAAAAAAAAAAAAATTAAAATAAAAATTAACAATTCGAAAGCTAAAATTTGTAAAAGAAAAATCTTATTTAAAATCTGAAAGACTTAATGTTGGCAGTATATTGGGGCAAGAATGCAACCTTGGAAACACGAATTCCGCATATAATACTTTTATAGATATTTTTCTAAAACGCTACAATAAGCATTTTCCTATCGAAGAAAAAAAGAAATAAAACTTAAAAATTTGAAATGCCACATGGATCACTAATGAAATCAGAAAATCATTAAAAACAAAGCAAAAGCTTTATATCAAGTATTTAAATGAAACGAAACGAAACAAACTTATCTGGATACAAAGATTAAAAAATTCATTTGAAAAAATTAGAAAAAATTAGTAAAAATTAGTTACTCAAAACAGTTTCAAAAAAGTAATAAAATAATAATAAAAAACTACTCAAAACAGTTTCAAAAAAGTAATAAAATAATAATAATAAAAAAAAAGCATTTAGAAAGAAATAATTGGGAAAAACTATACAAAGCCGAATATTCTGCTAGATAGCACTGCAAATAAAACTCGCTGAAAATAAATAAGGCACCAGGTATTGACGAGATTTGTAGCAAGTTAGTTACAATTTATAACTACAAACTGGGAAAACATTTATAATATAAATGTTTTCCCAATGATTAAAAAAAAAAAACGTCTTTGAAATATTTAAATCTTCAATTATTACTGGATTTTCCGGATAAATTCCGGTTAAGTTAAAAGTTCCGGATAAATCAAAAATAACAAAAGTTATACCAATATTAAAAACCGGGGATTTATTTACACTAAATAACTACAGTTCCGTCTCAATTCTTTCTATCTTTTCAAAAGTTTTAAAACAAGTAATTTATAATAAATTATATAAATTTAAAACAAAAATCTTATTTAAACAACAATTCGGTTTCTAAAAGCAACACTCAAGCGAACAGGCAATTCTAGATCTTGTAAATAGATCTTCTAGGCAATTCTAGATCTTGTAAAAACATAAATGACTATTGAAAATAAAAAATTTGTACTTGGAATCTTTGTTGACTCATCTAAAGCGGCCGTGGCGCAGTGGTTACAGCGCTTGCTCAAAAGCATGCTGCACGAATCGTTTATAATAAAGATAAATTCTCACATATTTTTTTCACATGATAAACTCTCACATACTTTTAAAAAATTTTAAAACGTTAAATGTCTATTAAATTAACATATTTCAAAACTTGTTGTTTATGATAAAATTCGAACTTGGTCTTCTTCCACTGCAATTCTCAAAAAATGTTACTTATAATAGCAAAAACATTAGAGGAGAAAAAAAATTTGAATAACCATTTTAAAAGACAAATATTTCTTGCTTCTCTATTTCATATCGTGGTCCTTATCTTATTATTTATGCTTATGTGAAACAATATATTATGTGATCCAACATAGTAAATCATGTACTAACATATTTATATGTATCTAAATGCTTATTTAAGATTAGAAATATTTTTTTTGAATCTTTTTTATTTTTCTTGAATTTTTTTTAATTCTTATGCTATCCAAACTGACAATAAACTGAGGATATTATTTACTTAATAAATATGAATTTATTGATACTATAAGATAATATACAAAATATATGTAATAATGTAGAGTGGTTTCTTGATGATAAGACCATTGGTCTTCTGCGTTCTTCAAATAATGACTCGTTACCATATATTTTTTGTATATTACAACATTTGCGGATTTTTATTATATGTTATACTTTGTTAACGATTTCATTATAAATATAAAAAAATTTGTATTGATTATATTTAATTGATTTTTGATTAAATTTAATCAATACAAATATGTCATATTTACAATTAAGTCGTTAACAAAGTATAGCTTATTTTTATATTATATATATATATATATATATATATAAATATATATATATATATATATATATATATATATATATATATATATATATATATATATATATATATATATATATATATATATATATATATATATATATATATATATATATATATATATATATATATATATATATATATATATATATATGATTATATATTATATAAGGATGATTCAAAACGGCATTTACTGAACATAGAATTCGATATATTAGATTTCAAATACCTTTTTTGAAAACAATTTAAAGGTTTAAACTAAATCACTTAAAAATAAATTAAATCTTTATCACTTTCTTTGGCTTTTGTTAAAATGGTTTCAAACCATTAGTATAAAAGATAACTATTTTTGATGATATTAAATAATCAGCCCAAATACTTATGTTTACATATATTGCTTTTTTTTTTTTTTAATTAAACAATGCATTTTTTTTTGTGTTTTTATAACTTTCATGATTTTCTGTCGTTTTTACTTTTTTATTTTATTTAAAATTATTCTGCTGGAAGATTGTTAGCAACAAATTATTTTATTGCTGAAGTTTTTGATTTGTTTTTGTTTTTGTATTTATACTTTCTTTTTGTCTTTTATCGTGTAAATTTTTGTGTGACGGGGCTCGGTGATAAGACAACCTGTCTTCTTCTTCCTCCGGTCAGGATTTTCTTTTATTGTATATATATATATATATAATATATATATATATATATATATATATATATATATATATATATATATATATATATATATATATATATATATATATATATATATATATTTATCTACGCGCTGCTAAATTTTAAATTTTAAAAACAGAAGTAGGAGATCTAAAGCTCTTTTACGCGATTTTCAATGGGCTTCTTTGATTTTTTATTTAACTTAAGGCTCTGCGAGGAAAAAACTTTAGATCGTTTTTTGTTTTGTTTATTAGTGAAATTTAGCGTTGCATAATTTACTTAGTTACAAACATGTAAACGGACATGTTAACTTGCGACTATAGTGTGTCAGATAAATAAAAACATCTGGCGTTAATTTTCAATGTAAAAACATACAATTTCATCGTTCGTAAAATACAAAACACTTTAAAAAAATTTTGATTTTCGTTTAAATGAAGCTAAAGCGAATGTTTCTTTTAACATCTATCTTTTTTTTAATAACTATTTTATATTTCAATCAACACATAAATTTAGAATTATCTTCACATAAAATTGTTGTAAATTTTTCCTCATGCACAAACACTTTTGATATTAGTGATGGAAAATGGATTTTTCGTAACAACTTGAAAACTGAAGATTTGAACGAAAGGACACGCTTGGATGAAGAAATACGTTTAAGTATGAACTGGCCAAAGTTATTGTTCAGAAATGACTCAAGGTACGCGTTAATATAAAAGTAAACATTACAACATAAGTACATGTTACATAACTTGGGATGCTATGAATTAAAGTCGCAAAAAATTTTAAAGAATCAAAGTGCTAAATGAAAATGCATATTTTAGATGTGGTGCTCAATTTCCATTATACAATTATCAATTACTTGCTCAATGTAACCCTAATAGCAACAAGCCATGCTGTAACCAAGTATCCGGAGTATGTGGCCAAGGTGATGAGTATTGTAACTGTGATAATTGCACAGATTTTAGATCTGCAATTTCAGCAGAACTTGGTGTGTGGAAACCAAACGCATGTTATTTCAACTACCAATCATATAATGATACATGCAGTTTGTTTTTGAAGAAGGAAATAAGCATGTTGTTTGTCGGTAGCTTATCTTATCTTGTATCTTTATATTTATAGATTAAATCTGTTGTTTTTTTTGTGGTAAAGATGTCATATTCAGAAATGTTATGAATTAGATTTTAGTCTTCTTTTACTGCTGCTCCAAAAAAAAGGAAGAATGAGTAGCAAGTTTGACAAAACTATAGTTTTTAAATGACTAAATATCTTTTGATTAAATTTTAAATTTACCTATTTGTACCTTTTTTAAATAAAAATAACTTTTAATATCTTTTAGATACAAAATCTTATCCAGATGTTAAGGGGAAAGTTTAACTATTTAGTTTTTTTTTTGGTGCCACGCTTTTGGTTCAGCGCGACCTTTTAAAATTTTTTTGTTTTACGTTATTACGAATATGCATAACATTTATAATAACATTCCAGTAAGCTAATTAACAACCAAAAAATATGTTTAAATAGATAAAAAAGATTTCGTAATACATATAAAAACTTGAAAAATGCTTTTCAATGCTATTGTATTATTATCTTAATTACCATTATTTTTTGTTTAAATTTAATTGTTTAAACATTTTGCTGTCCATCGGCAAAAAAAAAGTGGCTAAATTTTTTTTTTTTTTAGGAGACTCTTTAATCCGACAAATTTATACAGTGATGCTAATGATATTAACTAATAACTACTTTAACGGAAGCATTCCTAGTTATGCTAGTGAAAAAGATAAATTTATGTGCACCGGGGAACATCAAGTTACTAATAAAGATTGTAGTGTAAGAGTTGTTGCTCAAAACAGTGCAGAGCTTCCTTTTCATGCTCTATGTAACGGAGCTAATGTAACAATCAAAATGATACAAGATTACAATCACAAACTAGCTCCCGAGGTTTACATAGCAATCAATAAAACAATATCTCAAGAAAACAATTGGATTATTGCAGGAGTTGGTTTACATTATCAGTTAAAATTCGAAAATTTGAAAAGTGTTTATTTAGATCCTTTGTGGGAATTATTAAGTTCTTCTTTAAACGCTTGGCCAAAATTGATTTGGTTTGATATTCACGGAATATTTGGCTTTTTACGCATGCGCACAGCAGCAATGAATGACGAAATTGTGACTTTCAATAAAAAGATTCAACAATATTGGGAACATAGAAATGTGACCGTTGTTAAAACTTTTAATTTTAGTCAAAACCTTCGAAGTTATGATGGCAGACATTATGGTGTAGGCTTTAACGAGCTAAAGGCTCAGTTGATACTGCACTTACTAAAAGATCAGCTATAAATCAAATATTTTCTATTATAAAATTTTTAAAAATATTTTTAAAGCATAAACTACAATATTATTTTTTTAATTTTAGAATGTATTTTTTTAATTTTCTTTCTAGATAATATAAAATTTTTTACGCTAATGATTTTTTTGTTTATATATTTATATAACTTGATACTTAAGAAGAAAAAAAAACCACATATGTTCATAAAACGTCCTATAAACATCTCATACGTTTATGAACGCCGTAAAATATCCAACATAAATTCTTTATAAAAAACTGATCATATCTTATTCAGTGTCTTTGAGTAATAACAATCACAGAGTTTGTAACTAAAAGTTTAAATTTTTTACAAAATTTAGATCATTAATTGCATAGTTACACGTCACGTATTTTCTCATCGTCGCCGCTAAAAATATCTCTTATCTCTCCTTTATGCCATGACATAACGTGGTTTCTTAAACCACGTCTTCTTCCAAAATGTTTTCCGCACAGTTTGCAATTATATTTAGAATCTTCTTCGCCGTGTAATTTAGCATGTTTTTTCATGTTGCTGGGGTCACTAAACCGCTTACCACATACGTTGCATAAAAGTGGCTTTTCACCGGAATGTGTTCTCATGTGTATTTTAAGCACGTATTTACGGCAATACGCTTTACCGCATAAATGACAAACAAAACTGCGTTTTTTTGCTGATTCTGAACTAATTTGCTTTATAGTTCCGGTTTTGGAAGTTGTCAACATAGAGTGCATGTTATCCGGTAATTGAAATTTCAATGTTTCAACCCGAGAGTTTGAAACTATTTGGCCCGAATCAAGTACATCATTACTAATGCTAGATGGGAGAATATATATTGGTTGGTAAATTACCTTTTTATTAACCAATTCATCGCATTTGTTGCTTTCGTGCTCGCGTTTATTTTTTTTCCCCGATAAAGTTAAACATTCGTCTATATATTTTGTATGCTTCTTATCATTAAAGTAGCTTTCAGCAGAGTGCTTATTTCCATCGTATTTTTCAATAAAATATTTTTGCTCTTCGTATTTCTTATCGAGTGATCTGCCGTTGATGCATTTGTTATCTAGATACTTTGGAAATTGTTTTAAAAGAATCTTATTGCATTCTTCTAACCTCCTGTTGCTACTTTTGGGAGACTTTTTTAAATAAGCATTTAAAGTATTTTCATCGGTCTTATTTTTGTAATTTTGTAATATGCAAACTTTATTTAAAGTTGAGTACTTTTCAGAATGCGGTTTCGGTAGAGTTATAGTAGGATAGAGTGAGTTTGCCCTATCAAACGTTTTTTGAGTATTCGCTACACGACTCGAGTTACTTCGATAACTTGGTAACGAATTAAGATAGGTTTTGAAATCGAATGTATAGTCATTTTTTTCATCGCCTCTTTCGATTTGTAATGGCACACCGAACTTTTCAGAAGACTTTTTTTTACTAAATTCTTGTAAAAGCGTTGAAGATTCAATCATAAAATTTTTTGAATCTTCATGGTGATCTTGATTTTGAAACAAAAACGAGTCGAGAATTGTTTTCCTTATCCTTACTTCTTCTGAGTTCATGTTAAAAACCTCTCACAAAAGAAAACCAACTTTTTCTGAAAGGTTTTGTTTTGCGTTTTGTTCAGTCTGCATAGTTCACCTGCTAGTGAAAAGGCAGGTGTTTATTATTTTCTCGTAATTTTAAAAGTAGTTTTTATTAAAAAGCTGTGCACTGGAAACCTGTTAAACTTAAGTAAAAACTCAAAGATAAAAACTATTGTTTTGAAGATTATTTATTTTAAGTTGCATATGTTTATTCTATGGCATTGTTTGTTTAATTCATACCATAAATGATGTCTTAATCACCATTACATAAAAGAGTAAAATAGCAATTTATAAAAATAAAAAATAAAAACACTAACAAGTTTTTTTTCAATGACTATAAAGTCAGACGGAAAAACGGTAATGTTGATTAAGACTCATCAAACGTTGTTGTATTTATTATTTTTTAAGTATTTTTTTTTTGTTATTCTTTTTTTTTTCTTTTTTTTTTTTTCTTTATAACTTCTAAATATATTGTTATTATTTATTTTATTGAACAACTTTATTAAAAATAAATGAAAAAAGAAAATAAATAAATGTGTTAGGAGAAATAAAAAAAGTTTATAAATATTTAAAATATAAACATTGAAATAGTACAATATAAATATGATCATCCTTTGAACAACCAGTTTGCAGGTAGCATAAAATAACTCGTTGCGCTATTCTTTACTTTTTATTTTATTTGTTTGTAACGCGACGAAAATTAGTTTTAAAGCGTCGAGTGCTTCTCTTTTTTAGATAAATAAATATAATCTTTTTTTTCAATGTAACTTCTTTTTACAAAATTGTTAACGTGAAAAAACTGACTTGGACAAGCAGATTCTTATCATCGTGCCCCTTTAATTTCTTTCTTCTTAATTGACAGTTAATTTCTGTTATATTTTACAATCAAAATCAATAAAATATAAAATAAACACAAATTATAAGATATTTGTTGCACACACATATATATATATATATATATATATATATATATATATATATATATATATATATATATATATATATATATATATATATATGTATATATGTATATATATATATATATATATATATATATATATATATATATATATATATATATATATATATATATATATATATATATATATATATATATATAAACTCGTATAATTACAATAGTAAAGTCTTCATATTGAGTCAAGGCAAGATAGAGAATTCTAATAAATAAACGCAGAATCAAACAGTAAAAAATTACTGTAAATGATGAAAAAAATGTTTTTTTCCAAAAATAGAAACAATTTGTTTTATATAATTATATAATCTATTAAAACTTTACTTAAGCGCATTTTTTGTTATTAGTAACACGTTAAGATCACGATTAGTTCTACTGCTTTACGAGTTATATTATCGCAATAAAAACAAATAAAACCGTAGAGATATGAAAATTAGTTAAAAAAATTTATACAAAACGCGACCTTTACAAAAATATATACATGGTCTTAGAAACGATTCTACAAATAAAATGAGGGGAGGGGGGGGATGAATCCTTAAAAAAATACCGGCTTCGTAAAAAAAAAAACTCCAACTAGCCGACTAAATCATTAAAAAAAACCGACTATAACTTGAAAACCACATTTTTTGGGGGGAGGGGGTGTAACACCATTACCCCCTACTCTCCGTAAAATCGTCTCTGCATGGTCTTCATATATAATATTAATACATGTGTTTATATGAATAGTAAACTAAATTTATACAAACAAATATTAATTTATAATTTAAAAAGAAAAACAATAATATTTGTTTACTCAATTAATTTTCAATTTTTAAACTAATTTATAAAAATATTAATATATAAGTATTTATTGTACAACGGTTGCATTATGACGGTTGCACAACGGTTTTACAACGGTTGCACATTAGCGCCCCTTTTTGAACAAGTTTTAACATCTTTTTTTTTAATAAAGTTTTATTATCTTTTATTTTTTAAGTTATAGCTAGTTTCAAAAAGAAATTTAAGTAAAAAATAAATTTAAGAAAAAAAAATAAATTAAAGAAAAAATTTAAGAAAGAAAATTTAAAAAAGAAGTAAAATTTAAATAAGACATTGCACGTTTTCGATAAGATTTTTTTTTTAGGTAATTAAGCACATGAACAATACAACATGAACGATATATAACTGACTAAATTCTACGCTCAAAATGTTGCGTAGAATTTAATCATGGATATATGTCACATGTTCCAGGTGCTAGATGAGGTTTTTGTGATAAAATAAACCAGAAATTAAAACTCAATAATAGAGTACACTCAAATTGTTTACGAATTCTTAGCAATCTATTTACAACTTCAAATGTTTTAGCTATTTGGGTAAAAAAAATCAACATCAGGATCATCATTTTTATAGTTTAAAGACTTTTCTATCAATAGTGAGAAGATTAGCCTATAGTGAGAAGATTAGCCAATAGTGAGAAGATTAGCCAATAGTGAGAAGATTAGCCAATAGTGAGAAGATTAGCCAATAGTGAGAAGATTAGCCGATAGAAAGGTCAAAACGATCTTTAGAGCATATAATGATCTTTTATTCAAATCAATTTAAAAAAAAGGGCTGTGGTTAAAAAAATTGAAAAAAAGGGGTTTGGTCAATTTAATCAAATACTCGAAAGAGTGCAGTCTAAGAAAGAGGGCGTACAAAAAAGAAAAAAAAACAATGATTTGGTGAAAAAGTGCTTAGCGAAAAACTTAAAAAAGTGTTCAGAGGATTCAAATCTGACTTCGCGACAAATAGATGAATCACCACGTAATATGCTAAGACCAAGCATGCGACTATTGGAGTTTTTGCAAATCAAAAGATAATATCCATCAATACTAAGATCCGAAAATGAAACTGCCAAACTATTCTCACAAAGAACAAGTAGGCTTTGTAAATTTAGCATAAGATAAAATTCAAGGGATAAAAGTTACTTCAAAGACCATAAATGATTGTAAAGAACAGGTTTAAACAGGTGTTATTAATAAGACCAAATATAGTAAGACCAAGCCTCATATTCCAAGGCCAAGGCCAAAAGTTTCAAGGCCAAGGGCAATTCTAAGGCCAAGAAATTCAAGACCAAGGCCAAGGATAAGAGTTTTACGGCCAAGGTATACGTAAACGTTTTCAAAGCCAAAACATTAAGTTTTGGCCTAAAGGCATGGGTAATTTTAACAAAACTGCAGGTAGCAAGTGCTGTGACAAGAAAATATTTGTTATGGGATTGGACCTAGGTTATGTGCTGAAATTGATGTCAATAAAAATCAATAAAAAAAATATATTTGGAGATATATATAAACGCCAAAAACAAAACTACATAAAAATAAAGAACTAAAACTTTTAATTCTTTATATTTATGTATTTTAGTGCTTAATACTGACAACTTGGAAACCATATTTTTTGTTTAAGTGGTTCTTAAACATTTTAGTGGTTATAAACATTTTACCATTTTTTTATTATTTTAAATTTGCTCTTTGGAAATTTTTTACTTAGTTATTTTTCTTCGTTATTTTCTGTTTTAATTCTGATTTATGTTTTTATATAACAAATCCATTGCAAAGTTAGCACCCACTAAAGTTGCATCTCTTTATCGTGCTTGCCATTTTCTTACTCCTGATTCTATTCTTTATCTCTATAAATCTTTATACCGTCCTTGTGTGGAACACTGTTGCCATCTAAAACAGATGCTTTCTATGATGCTTTTTCTATTTTAATCAAGGTGCAAAAACGCATTGTAAACATAATTAGACCTGCTCTTGCACCTTCATTGTCACGTCGTCATCGTCAACGTCACGTCGTCGTAATATTGCTACTCTTTCTTTTTTCTATAAATACTACAATGAGCGTTGCTCTATATTTTGCAAAAATGCAATTTTGCAAAAAGGCACCTTGACTAAAATAGAGAAAAAAATTTGCAAAAAGACTTTTTTTTTTGTAGCGGACTCTTGAATCTGAGGTATAATACTATTTTTAGATGTCAAAGGGGTTTCTGGTATGGTTCTTGAGCAAGTCTTTTGTAGTTCAGGCACTAAATTATCAAAGAAAGATAATTAAACTATTGTTTTTTGGTTTAAAGTTTCATTTTATAAATAAAATTAATAAAAAAACTCATAAAAATAACTAAAAAATTTATGAACAGAATAAAATAAATTTGCATAAAAACAGTAAATAAATTAAAAAAAAAACTTTGTAATAAATTATAGTTTAAATATAGTAAAAATCAAAATCCATTTCAAGGTCTGTTTTTAATTTTAATAAAAATTAACATTTTTTAAAATTTTGAAATGTTTTAACTAATAAAATAACGTTAAAACAAATCATAAGACTTAGTATATAGGTGTAGTAAATTTCAGTTAGATTTTGTTACCAATTTATATATACTAATAAATAGGACCAAGGTCTTATTTATTGGTATATATATATATATAAAAAAAAAAAGACCAAGATCTTAATTATTGGTATATATACAAAAAAAAGACCAAGGTCAAGGACTAACAACTCTGGTTTAAACAAGTTGGTGACAGTAACAGTTTTCCATGGTCAACATATTTTAGTACTTTGTTCAAGTTTTCAATAATGTCGCTGAGGTTTAATTTTTACATATGAGTTCTAAACCTAAATAGAGAGCTATTTTCTGATGGTTTTCAATTTGTTTAAAGATGCTGGCTGTCAAAGGTTAAGTAATTGCAACCAAGATTAATATGATATCTTGGTATAATAGGCATTTTCCAATGTTTTTAAAAACATCCAGTATAATTTAGTTATTTAGTTTACTTCAATACTATAGTATGTGCTTTTAACAGTAGTGTAGTTTTTTTTATTTTCATAGCCTTAATATTTTGTGTACCGTAAGTTAATTTTCTCTGCAGAGCGATGGAATATCTTTATCACGCCAACAGTTTTTATCATACCAGCTGGTCCAAAATTTTTATTGATTTTTTTCTGCAGGCTTTAAATTAATGGCATCTTGATTATTGTCGCATATTTTACATTTTCTAGATTATTCTTTAACGTCATTTTTCAAAATCATTCGTCAATTTAAGGTCATTTTTTTTATATAATATGGCTGATAAATCTTTAGAAATTACGAAACTGTTTGAGGCTACAAAAAAGAATTCAAATTGATGTTAAAACGACAGGAAAATTTTTTTATTGATATTATTAGTAGAAGCTTGAAAACATTTAACAATAGATTAAAAAAAAGACACAAAAGAATTGAAACATGGCTTAAAATTTCATGAACAATTAATCGAGATAAATGTTAAGAAAGCAAAGTCTTGCAAGCAAGCAAAGGCTTGCAATAAAGAAGACAATTATGCGTCAACAAAAAAGTTAGGAGAGAAAAAAAGATTTATCGAGATGTTATAATGTAAGAATAAATGGAATTAAAAAGTTGAATGTTGGGAGCAGGCACAGCCACTTTCTAGGAAACAGGTATGGCAAATTTTTGTGCTTTAAAAGCATTTCATTATTGTTATGATAATATGAAATATGGAGAATATATATAAATATATATAATTTGTATGATATTCTATATACTTTATGTATTGTGTTATTTTGTTATAGACTAGTATAATTATAGCTCTTTTGAGCCAACATAATTAATATGGTTATTCTTTACAATCAAAAGAGCTAGAATATTATTATGAAATAAAAGAAAGATGGATCGATTCATGAAATCTGACAGACTTGGTATAGATCCAAACTCAGCAGATGCAGCAAAAACATACAACCATTGGTTAAGAACATTTAACAATTTTGTAAGTACAGTAGATAATAACTTCATTAAGCTTAATCTTCTAATAATCCATATTGAACCTAATGTATATGAATTCATATCAGAATGTGATGATTTTGAACAAGCAACAAGTATTCTCGAGTCTATCTACATAAAACCAAAGAATGAAATATTAGCCAGACACATTTTGTCAACACGGAAGCAAAAACCAAGTGAAACAATAGATCAATTCCTCAATGAACTTAAAAATTTATCTAAGGACTGTAAGTTCACTGCTGTTACTGAGCAATATAAATCTGAAATGATTCGCGATGCGTTTATAAATGGCTTACTCTCCAATAGTATACGCCAACGTTTACTAGAAAACAAAATATTAGACCTTTCATCAGCCTTTGACCAAGCTAGATCTTTAGACGTGGCCCAACAAAACTCAAACTTATACTCACAATTGACTATACCTACCTCTGCCTCTATTCAGGAAATCAAATCACCTTTACAAAAACAGTCCATGACTGATAATCACTTAGCTGCTACAGCAAAATCAAAACAATTGTGCTGGTTTTGTGGAAACATAAGACATCCACGTACTAAATGTCCTGCTTGCGAAGCTATCTGTCACATGTAAAAAGATTGGTCATTTTGAAAAACTTTGCAGATCATCTAATGTTTCTGCTGCTATTCCTAAAATTGATGATGATTACTTCTGTGCCACCATATCAGCTTCAGCAAACTCTCTATTCAGAGTTTGTCATAGCATCATTATTAATGATAGATATAAAGCAGAAGCATTAATTGATAGTGGAAGTACAAACAAAAGTTTTATAAGCAACAAACTAGTGACTCTACTCCATTTAAATATTATTTATGAACAGAGTGTAATTGGAATGGCATCAGCTGCCTTATCTGCAAAATCAGATGGATATTGTTATGTCTCAATAACTCTTCAAAACAAAATCTATAACAAAGTCAAGTTGCATGTGCTGGATAACTTATGTGTAGATGTTATTCTTGGCACAGATTTTCAAGAGTTGCATGAAAGTATTACCATCAAGTATGGTGGGAAAAGACCACCCATAACATTTGCTGCTTTAATATTCAAGGGAGTGAACAATACTATTCATCAGTGGAGAAAGAAGCTCAAGCGATAGTTAAAGCCATAAATCATTGGCGTCATTTTCTTTTGGGTCGACATTTCATTCTCATCACTGACCAACGATCTGTGGCGTATATGTATGATTATAAATCAAGCAGTAAAATAAAGAATGATAAAATAATGCGTTGGAGAATAGCTTTGTCTCCATATTCTTATGATATCCATTATCGTCCTGGCCAATGTAATAGTGGTCCAGATACATTTACTCGAGTTAATGTGCAGCAATAAGTTCAAAATCTTTATATAATTTGCATGCTGCACTTTGCCATCCTGGTGTTACTCGCTTCCATCATTTTATTCGATCAAGAAACCTCCCTTATTCAGTGAAGATGTAAAACAAATATGTAGGGATTGTAGAATATGTAGAGAAATAAAACCCAAGTACTACCGCCCAAATGATGTACACCTGATTATAGCGACTCAGCCATTCGAACGTATATCTATTGACTTCAAAGGCCCATTACCTTCTTCAACCCCTGAACAGTATATGCTAACAATTGTAGACGAATACTCACGTTTTCCATTTGCTTATCCTGTGAAAGATATGACAACTCAGACAATAATAAACTGTTTAGCTGATCTTTTCTCAATGTTTGATATGCCTAGCTATGTTCATTCGGATCGTGGTTCCTCATTAATGTCTTCTGAATTAAAGCACTGGTTCTTATCAAAAGGGATCGCAACTAGTAGAACAACCCCTTACAATCCGACTGGAAATGGGCAAGTTGAAAGATACAATGGAATTATTTGTAAGGCGATATTACTTACTCTGAAATCTCGAAATCTGCCTATATCATCATGGAAAAGAGTTTTGCCTGATGCACTTCATGCTACAAGATCTCTATTATGTACTTCTACTAATTGTAGTCCACATGAACGTTTTTTTAATTTTCAAAGAAGATCATCATCTGGGTCTTCAATTCCTTCATGGCTTGTTAACCCTGGACCTGTACTTATAAAAAGAAATGCAATGCAAAGTAAATATGAAGATTCAGTAAATAAGGCTCAGCTCATTGAAGCAAATCCTCATTATGCCATTGTGAGATTTCCTAATAGTCATGAGACTACAGTGTCTACAAAACAACTGGCTCCTATCGGAACAACTCCTATAGTACAAACATCAAATGACAATTTAGAAATAACAGCTATTGATAACTACCCCTTAACCCCTAATGGTAGCAATAAAACTCCGTTAGTCTCCGAAGAGGAACTAGAAAGCAGAGGGAAACCTATAGAGCAAAGTACTCTGCCTCCTCGTAGATCTTCACGAATTTCTAAAGCACCAGAAAAACTCAACTTATAAATACACCTGAACACTTTTAAGAGGAGGGTGAATGTTATGATAATATGAAATATGGAGAATATATATAAATATATATGTTTTGTATGATATTCTATATACTTTATGTATTGTGTTATTTTGTTATAGACTAGTATAATTATAGCTCTTTTGAGCCAACATAATTAATATGGTTATTCTTTACAATTATCTAACATTTCATTACCAATATTTTATTATCAATATCTACCAACTGGAACTGGTAATAGGTGGGATAGGTGATAATAGATTAACTACTTTTTTTTCACATTTTTTAACAAGAAAACAGTTTAAAATTGATTTAAACGAAACTTTAAAAAAATATTTTATTGAAGAGAAAAAAAAGGCCCAGAATAAATAAGCAGCACTGGTGCAACTCAGAAACAACTCAGATAAATAAAGTTTATTTAATAAGCCGACGTTAAAGAATTTTTTGTAAATCGCAATCACGTTTACTACTAATATGTTTGCAAAAATCAATTCGAATATAAATAAAGTGTGTTATATTAAATTTGATTCTTCTTGCTATCGACATACGTTAAAATTTTTGTTATTATGCTTTAACTCTCTCTCTCTCTCTCTCTCTCTCTCTCTCTCTCTCTCTCTCTCTCTCTCTCTCTATATATATATATATATATATATATATATATATATATATATATATATATATATATATATATATATATATATATATATATATATATATATATATATATATATATTCCAAATGTTTTTTAGTAGATGTTTTGCAAAAAAATCAATAGTTTTTTAAGTTTGTATTTTTATTTTCGAGAAAAAGAGAGAAAAAGGAACACATTGTAAAGACAATACAATAAAACAAATATAGCAATAGTTTTTTCAGTTAGTATTTTTGTTTTAGATGAATATTTTCGAGTGGTGATTATTTTTGATGAGTATTTGCGTACAAATTTATACCTCTTAGTACTTTATTTCTATATCGTAATCTTAAATTCAGGGACAACGACACCGAGGGGTGTCGGCCAGGGGGCACGTGCCCCTCACTTTTTCTAAAGGACCTTTTCTTTTTTTTTTTTATTATTAAATATAAAAAAATTCTAGATATAGACGGCTTTTTTTAAGAATTGACGGTTGTGCCCCTACTTCGAAACCCAAGTCATCGACCCTGAACTTAAGCAAAAAACTAAGAAATTATCAAAAGCAGCAGCATCACCTTATCAGATCAAAATTACTACTTTGTTGAAAAAAAAAACATCTGAACCGGTGGAAACAGAGAACCCTCACGGTGAACAACAGAATCAGGATAAAGTTGACGTAGGCAGTCAAAAAATAGACAATACAAAAAAACAGGAGTTCGATGCAAAAGATGGTAAAATTCTAACGGAAAATCTTGTCAGATAAACGATGGATTTCAGTGAAATTGATTTAAAAAAAAAAGTGACAGAAATGGAAGAACTTGTATTAAGGTTTGGTTTAATTAGTTAAGTTTTTTTTTGTTTTTTGTGAAACCTGTACAAAATATGGCTCATGTTATGGAAGAGTGTTCAAGCATGGATTAGGAAAAGGATTTAGAACATGGAGCAAATTTTGCAACACTAAAAAATCACGAAGACTCCAGTGTTCATAAGGATTCGAGTGCTCTAAAGATTGAAAAAGAAAATATAAAGTTTACAAGAACTAATGCATTGACCAAATGTACATGGAGAAGCAAGCAGTTCGAAGAAAAGGTTTGCTAACTCATTTTGGAACATTGAAAACATTGCTTCGACAAGGTGTATCTATAAAAGGTGATAATTATGAAGAATTCGATATTTACCAGTTTAATTTGGATAAAAGTGACAAGACATTAGAAATGTTGATGATTGAAAACCATTATGTTTTATCTCATGACATCTTGCAAGAGCGAGAACAACTTCTCATCTTAGAAGCACAAAGGCAGGTTGTTGATCAAAGATAAACATTTCCATTCATATTTGCAGATAAATCCTCAAATATTACTAAGAAGGAACAAGTATCGTTTAATATAAGAACTTGCAATCACAACTATGAAGTGAATTAAGATTTTATTGGAGTATATAAATGTGTCAAAGGTCTTTCTTCAGATGCCTTAGTGACATATATTGAAGATATCCTTTTGAGGTGCAACTTGGAATATACAAAAGTTGCCGGAATAAGCTTTGATGGAGCGCATCAGTTATGAAATGGTTGACAGCAAAACTGAAAAATATTTTTGGACAGCAAGCACAATATTTTTATTGCATGGCACATTACAGAGAGCTGATTGTTAAGGATATATATGCAATATCATCACCACTGTTAGATTCTCTCAGTATTGTCCAGTCAATTTATGCAGTTGTTGGGACAAACCCAAAGCGTATTGTTTTTTTTTGAACATATCCAAAATGATATATTGCATGAGTCTGAACATATGAATACAGAATATTGAGACTAAGTTATGTCAACGACTCGATGGCATCACGAATAAAAGTAGTACAAAGGGTGTTGGAGGAGATTGCAGAACTACATGCAATATTGAACAGTCTTCAGAGTGACGAGACTCTTGCTGCAGAAACAAGAGCACAAATTAAAGGTTTATTATCTTAGCTTTCATCAGTAAAAACACTTTATGAACTGCAAAGCACTTTTGAATTTTTTGCGATTCTAGAGAATCTATCGAAGCAGTTACAAGAAATTAATCTGACAGGTTATGTCGCAGTATTCTGCATTTGAAATGCGTTTCTCAGAGATTTACAGAACTTACATTAGATAAGGAATTTAATAGAATTTTAAAGGCGACAAAAAAAGTACCGAAATCAAGCAAGGCAATGAGTCTAAAACCGAAGTTATGCAGAGAGACAAAGAGTAATACCTAAAACATTATGCGATTCAGTAATTACTGAGAAGCTTACATTTAGGGGTGCTATGACTGGTCCTGTTAAATCAGAGCAAAAACGAAAGAAATCTTATTTTGAAGCAATTGGTGCAGAACAGTTTAAGTGAAACATTTTAGCTTGCATGAGCTATATGAGCAGAATGGATTAACAGCTGTAAAAAAATATAGAAGTTTTGATTTCATTGGTGAATAAACAAGATTCCCCGCCGTTTTTATTTTGAATGTCATTTTTGAATGATGTTGACACCTTGGAACTAAAAGTTGAGTTAATGGGGGCTACCAACAATTATTAACCTGTACAATGCTATTGTATCAATCAAAATGAAGAATGTTTCCAGAGTGGTAACAATTGCAGATATTTTCAATGCTATGCCAGCTGCAAAAGTCGCCAATAAACAAACACACAAATTAATGAAGCTTTACTACACCATGATTCTATCGACATCATTATGTGAAAGAAGCTTTAGTGTAATGAGGAGAGTAAAAACATGGGTTAGGTCACAAAATTAACATTAAAAAAATTGCCAAACAGTTCGTTGAAACTAATGACCGTAGAATAAATTATTTCGGTAAATACACTTGAAATCGTTCTAGCACCTTGTAAAGCTAAGAATAACATAGGTTGAAATGTACCATTGATCTCTAGAAAGTAGCTTAGAAACAGTTGATTTATTTAGTAGACTTATAACCTTTAGTTTTAATTGGACTATACACTCGATTTGTAATAGTAAAAGTAGTAGACAAAGTGATATTTTTTGTGTATTTTTTGGAGAACGGTAGAGTTAATTAAAAGGTTTATTTACATTAGATATTATATATAGTAAAATATTTTGCTGATACTTTGGCAAGTAAACTTGTGTTTTGGTTTGCCACCCCTGCCCTTATGCCCTTCCGGCGTTCCTGGCTGGTAGGAAAGCAAACTTAAGGTAAAGAAGGTTTTCAAATATTTATTATCTGTTAAAAATTTCTGAAATGAACGGGCCTCTAGAACTGGAAAAAAAAGTCAAATAAGCTGAAAACAAGTTTTTAGTGATAAAACTTTTAGATTTTAAAGATAAAGTCGCAATTTTGAGCAAATTGAGTAATCTGAAAGGAAAAAAATAACTTTATAAACGAGGATTTTTGTTCGGAAACAACGCAAATCAGAAAAAGTTTTTAAGGAGAAAATGAAAATCGAACGATACATATCATATGATAAATTAGTAATTCGCGATTGGGTAAAATTATTTTCTTTATAATAACTGTCATTAATTAACGGAGTTTTATTTTTACCATTACTTATTTTAAGTTATACTGTTTTAAAACTAGAGGAAAATATTATAATTAAATTTTCTAATGAAAATCTCTAATATCTCTCTCTAATATCTCAGAGATAATTCAAATAGTCGCTGTTATATCTCAGCAATAACACCGACTTTAACTATTTGAACTGTTAAAAAGTCAATATTACTCAGTTTCTGAATCTTCGCAATAACAAAATAAAAACACTTTTACAAATATAAAAACCAATTTTTGAAGTTTGAATAAATTTGCTTTGAAAATTTAAAAATGTTGTTAGATGAACTTAAACACGATTTTAGGTCGCGTGAATAAAAAAAAAGCAATAGACCTCCACAGTTCCGATAATTTAGTGCGCGCGAACAATACGTCATTGTTCCTTGTGCGCAGAATCGCATGAAAGAAAGTAAATAAACAAATATATAAAGAAACAGTTGTTTACATGAAATTTCTTTACTTTTATTCATAATAAAAGTATCGATTTTGAATTATTTAGTTTTATTTTAACTATTTTAAGGCTAAATTTATATTATTTATATATTTATACTTTTTATATGTTTGTTTTATAGGATATATATGAAAGAAATAAAAAGAATACTCTTTATCTTTTGCATTTCACACATTACGAGTGTGAAATGTGCATTGATAGTTGTTTTTGTGTGTGTTTGTGTGTATATATATATAATATATATATAAATACAATATATATATATATATATATATATATATATATATATATATATATATATATATATATATATATATATATATATATATATATATATTACTATTTAACAATCTTCTTTCCCGAAAGCTCATTTTTATTAATCAATATTAAATACTTATACACTCAACGTACAAATTTGTTTTTTCCTTGATTATAAATATTATGTAACAAAAACATATAAACAGTATAGATTTTAAACTTAAAATGGGTAAAATAAACTTATATTAAACTAAATCAATGTCTTTTTTAAAAAAATAAAAAAAAATCTCATGTAAACAACTGCTTCTTTCAAGGTTTACTATCTTAATTTATATATTTACTTGTTTTCATGCGATTCTGCGCATAAAGTACCATGACGTAATATTAAATATGCGCGCGCATGAAATTTTCGGAACTGTGAAGACATCTATTGCTTTTATTCAGTAATTGTTCAGCTTTACGTAAATAAAAATTTATTCAGTTTTGCTCAAAATTTTATTCATTTAAAGCTGAGCAAATACTCCAAAAAAGCTGATTAAAAGCAGTTGCTATTTTTTATTCACCCGGCCTTATGTCGGATGGAAACTTAGTTCCAAACACAATTTGAATAGAGTTTGGTGCCGGCAGAAATGCTTCTTGCGAACTATTTTTACGTGTGCTCGGTGCTTTAAATGTGTTTTAAATCAAGTTTTATTGTTTTTTAAAACAAAAATGGGTTTTTCCCCAAAAATCTTTCAAACTTGTTTTAGTAAAATTAATCGTAATTACGCAAAAAAGTTTTCAGATAACAACTTTGTTCATCACTAAATTTAACTTTAAATTAGCTTCAAATGCATTACCACGGACCTTATTTGTGGAAAAAATTCCAGGATTTTGTTAACAAAAACAGGACTACATTAGACCAATAAGACTCTAAATGTTTTTATTCAAATAAAAACAAGTTTAATTATATTACCGGTTTTTACACCCATTTAAAACAATCATGACAACCATTTAAAACAACCGTGACATTCATTTAAAACACCGCGACAATCAATTCTTGAAATTAGTTCATTTCTTCCAGCTGGGGCCGTATTTCTTCGTAAGATAAAAAAAATCTCTTCACACGGATTCAAGAATGGTGAATATGGTGGCAAATATTTTATTTGAATGTTCTGAGCCCTCGTCTCAACATTATGATGGATTCTGACATTATCCATCACCAGGGTGAATTCTTCCTCTGTCCCCAAAACTCGTACAATTTCATTAATATATTCTTGAAACAAAACTGTGTTGAGTGACACACTGACAGCTTCGCAGTGAATAATATATAAACCATTGACGGCCAATATCATCGAAACGTTACGTTGCCTAGGGTGAATGATCAGGTTTGGTGTTACTCCTCTTCTTGCCCATGAATGACTGGTAAACATATGTAAATTAAATGAACTTTCATCAATAAAAACAATATTTCGATAGAGATTAATAGGCGAGATTGAAGTATACCACCTAACATATTCAATACGAAGGTTTTTTACATTATTGTTGTTTCTTCTTTCATAAATTGGTTGAGTAATTTTTTATGTGTATCCGAGATTGGTCACTCATCTCCAGACAGTTTTAATTGATACATTTACATTTAAAGCATATTTAATTTCAATTATAGTTGTCGTTGTGTTATCGTTTATAAGCTCTTCAATTCTTTTTCTAATCTCTTCATTGTAAATAACGTGACGAGCGCCACCTCTAGAACCAGGAAGTGTTGAATTCGTTCGATTGTACCTTCTTAAAATTGATTGCATTGTGTTTCAATTAACTCCTGTTAACGATGAAGCTTCAGATTGAGTTTTTCCTTGATCAACGAATAGATTTACAACAAGATCTCGCATGTTTTGGGAAACGGAATTTCGCGGCATGAAGATTCAGATTGAATTTTTCTTTGATCAACGACCAATCTCAAAACAAATTTTCGCGTATTTTGGCAAACAGAATTTCGCTGCACGCTTTAATGAAAATCTAATATCCTCATGCGCTAAATATTTTAATAGGAAATCATGGTTGTTTTAATTATCGTCATGCATGTTTTAATTGAACATCATGGTTGTTTTGCCAATACAGTATGTGTATAAAAAATATGGTTTTGCATACATTTTGCATACAAACAAACGTGACATCCATTCAAATTTAAAATAAATTCCATTAAATTAAAATAAATAAAAATAAATTTATATAATATTAGATAAATAAATATATAAAGAATACCTTTATTTAAAAAAAATATAGAATGTTGAGATTGCGCATGCGTTAAATGTTTTAATTGAAAATCACATTGTTTGAATTGATTGTCGCGGTGTTTTAAAGAATGTCATGGTTGTTTTAAATGGTTGTCATGATTGTTTTAAATTGATGTAAAAACCGGTAATGAAATTCAAGTGATGGCGTTAAAAATTCATCTTGTGTTAATTTTAATTATGAAATTTTATTTTTAAGAGTTTTGTTTATATATTTCTTAAACATTTCAGCAATTGTTAGCATTTTAACATCTTATAATTATTTTGACTTTATTCTTTTAGTTACTTTTTATTTCATTTCTAATTAAGTACGTGCGTGCGTACGAGAGAGGAGGGAGAGGTCCTAAACCACTGGTTTAACTGCGTGCGTATTTTATGGATTCCCCTAAATTTTTATATAACAAATAATTAAAATTTTTAAATGGGATTCGGCGATAAGACAAAATGCGCCTTCTTCTTGTTCCAGCCTTAAAATTTGATATATGTATATGCAATTTAAACATTCTTTAACGGGGGAATAAACTACACACAAACACAAAAACCTCACAATAATACTGTATGTATTGCATAATCCTTTTGGCATAATTAGCGTGAACCTATGCAGACCAACTTTGCTTTGACCGAGTGTTCTCAAGGCGTAAACCATCATTTTATTATTATAATACCTTGCTACACTTTTTGATGAGTCTAATTTAAAACCACAAATGTAAATGTAAAGATAAGCTGCGAGGAGATTGCACAATCCTAATCACATCTGTAACAATAAGCAACAATATCGCTTTAACACAGGATCAAAATTTCGAAGCTCAATGTCTGCTCGGGTCATAAGAGAGTATAATATTCTGCATATATTATGTTTTCTGGAAGTTTTGTAACATCCAAAAATTTTCTTCCGTCCGAAAAGAAAAAAGAAAAAACACACACACAAAAAAAAACAACAAAAATGATTTAACAAAAATAATTTACATGGTTTAAAGCAGACTTTCCGCAAAAGGTTCCTACGCAATTCTCTTTAAATGCTTATTAAATAATTTCTTTTACACTTTGTTATTTCAGCGATAAAACTTTTAGAGTAAATTATAGTTTAAATCTAATATGCTATTAAAAACGTTTTATATTAAAATATAAATAAAATATAAAAATTGAATTTAGGTTTTTTAGTAAAAATTGTGCTGCGGTTGTCTGCAATAAAACTTCTCTCTTTTTTTTTTGGTATGGATAACTTTTCTGTTACATGCATCGCTTTTTAATGTAAAAATATTATCATTATTATAATATATAAAGTTTTATTATAAATATATAAAGTATTATTATAATATATAAAGTAAATATTATTATTATAATATATAAAGTTTCTTTTATAATTTTCCTTCTTATGAAAGTTAAAAAAAAAAGTAAAGGAAGAAACAGCGACTCCGGTACTTTTTGACCATTAAGTAAAAACATGAATATATATGGCCAGAAACATTATCGTAATTTGAATATGGAAAGAAATATTACCATAATCCGAATCATTTTTATCTCGGCAATTATTCGTAATGTATCAACTGGTTATGGTCATCGTTCAAAACATAGTTTCTTTAAGGCAGACGTTCAGCGTTAATATTTTTCGATAACCAAGATTATAATAAACTAGTTTTTTTTTCTACTTAAATGGATTTAAAAGTTCTGGAGTCATTGTTTCTTTCTTGATTTATTTTCACTTTGATATGTAGAAAAATTATAAGATAAATTTTTAAAATAATAAAATTTATACATAAAAAAAAACGATGCATGTATAACAAAAAAAGCATCTACACTAACATAAGATATTTACAAGACTATATATCATATATATATATCATATATATATATATATATACAATAACATATACAACATACCATAAGTTATGTACAGTGATCGTCAATTTTTTTATGCCAACATTTTGGAGATAACAAAAAGCGCTCAACCGTCGTAATACAGTAGTTTATTACCAAACGATAATAGTTTGAAATGTATTGCCAGTAAAACTGTTTTTATCAGTTGTTTAAACTTGGGATTACACGAATTTTACAGCTTAACGCAAGAGATGACGTAAAAAAAGTTGTCAAAAATAGTTACTTCTTCGTTTTAGATTATACGGACTATGTTGTAATAAACCATTCTCGAGTTGGAATTGTGGGTTCATTAATTTTATAAACTTCTATGATTTCCTAAAACCAAAAAAATATTTTGATTAAAACGTTTTCTTTTTTTTTTACGTGAAAGTGTTTTAAAGAACTATTTTTATAAAATTCGATTACAAAAAAATCATTTTTAAATTCAAATAAAAAAGTGACCCACCTTCCAATCAGCCATGGTTAAAGTCATGACTACTTGCTTTTTATAAACAATATCTGCATATTCTGTCTCGTTATATTCTTTATGAAGATCTGTTGTTGCAAAAAGATTTAAAACAGAACACTTCAATAAACCGAACATATTTAATAAACGCTTATTAAATGTAAATAAGTCAAGCATATAAAATTATAATATAAACCTAAGATAAGTTTAAACTTACTGATTGTAGGGCATTTTTGCTCATCCAATTCAATAGTAGCTCTTCCGTCCTAAAACAAATTTGTTATTAATTTGTAGATAAGATAAAAAACACAAGATAAACAATCAAATAAAATGATTAAATTTGATTAGTATTTAAAGAAAACTACACGAATGGAAAAATAATGCCTAATTTAGTTTCTAGATTTTTTTTTTCCAAAAAAAAATTTTTGTGGGAAAAAAAAAGCAAAGAAAATTATTATTATAAATAATCTACAATAGAAATAGTTAGCTTCCATGAACTGGATATCTGAGGATGCTCTGCTATAATAGACTTTATTCTAGTGGAGATACAAAAATGATCGTTTTTTAATTCGTTGACAGAATGTGAGGAATAAAAAGGCAAGGTATTTCATTGGGATGCAATTCTATTAGGGAAGAAGTTATGTTTATGCAAATTATTTGAAATTTTTCTGACAATGGCATGATTGTGGATTTTGTTTCGTAAATTTCCTGCAGGGCAATTAGGAAAACAAGTGGGTATTATATTTGGATTTAGGAAGTTGACTTTTGAAAAGGAGAATCAAATCACCTCTCATTTATCTTTCTGAAAGTGTTGTTAATCCCAAATTAGCCAATTGAGATTTGCAGTTCATGTTTCTTAATTGAGGAACAAGTTTAGTAGGTCTGCATTGAATTTTTTCGAGTCTCTCAATATCTTTCTTAAAATAAGGATTTTAAGAAAGATATTAAGATACTGGAGCGCAAAATTGAAGCAGTGGACGAACATAGGTAGTATATAGTTTTAAAAAAATAATAGAATTCTAAATTAATAAAGATTCTTTTAAGAATACCAAGCATCTGGTTAGCTTTTAATGCTGCATAGCTTATTTAATCAGACCACTTAAGTTTATAGTTCAAATAAATTCCTAGTGACTTTTCAATATCGACATTTTCAAAAGGAATAAGAGTATTTGATGAGTTAAGCATACCAAAAGAGTAGTCTAAAACATCAAAACCACCATAAAAGCTTATTACTTTGCATTTATTTATATTAAATTCCATGCCCCAAAGTTTATACCAATATAGTAAGAGATCAATATCTTTTTGGACGAGTTCTAGATCAGATGAACCTTTGATTTTTGCAATTAATTGAGTGTCATCAACAAATAACTTACAGAAATTTGATAAAAACTTAGGCATGCCATTAATAAAAATTAAAAACAAAAGTGGAACAATAACCGAATCCTGAGGAACTCCACTCAGTACATCTATCCAATCAGAAGAAGATTTACCAAGAATAACATGTTTTTTCTATTGCTCAAAAAATCTTTTATCCAATTATAGATCATGTCACTAAAACCATATCCCTTTAGAAACACAATCAAAAGCTTAAGTGAAGTCTAAAAGAATTAGTATTGCAGAGTAGTGATCATTAAGAACTTCGGTAATAATGGCTAATACTTCTAAAAAATTAGTCATACAAGAACGATAATGAACAAATCCATGTTGATGATAAGATAATAAAGTGTGGTTGTCTTTTTTTATCTTACAATTTTTATACATATCAAAGCGAAAATAAATCAAGAAAGAAACAATGACTCCAGAACTTTTAAGTCGCAAAGTAACTTTTCCATAATCTTACAAACAACAGAAATTAGTGAAATAGGCAATTTTTTGGATCAGTACCACAACCATTCTTGTGAATGGGTAAGACATTTGCAAGCTTCCAATATGATGGAACCTGACCAGAGACTATGGAGCATTTAAATATATTAGAAAGTGGCCTACTGAAACTAGCTGAGCAACTTTTTAAAACATAAGCATATATACCGTCAATACCTACAGGTATTGACGGTATATATGCTTTTGAAGTATCAAGGGACGATAATAAAGCTTCTAAATTTTTGCTAGAAAATAGGGAGCTGATGTTCGGAAAACAGACTGCATTAGTTCTATTACTAAACGCTGGTTTTTGAAAATTGGAACAACAGATGCCATTATCCAGTAGACAGGAAAATAAGACTCAGTCAAGCACTTATTAAATAGTTAAGAAAAATTGATGAAAGTTCGGAATAACAATTTTTTAAGACTATGACAGGAATGTTGTCTGAAACACAAGTCCTATTAGAGTTTAACTTAGATATGACTTTAGCAACGGCACCTGGAGTAATTTAAATGTCTAACAATGGGTTAACATGTTTAATTGGAATCAACGAAAGAGAATGACTAAAAGATTTGAGTCTTTGAAATTAGAAGAAAAGTTCTTTGCAAATAGCTCTGAATTATCCTTAGGAGAGGTACTAAGATCAGTCCAACGAATGAGAGACGGAATGTTAGACCTACCCTTGTTAATGACGCTGTTGAAGATTTTCCAAAAGTCTCTACAGCCTAACTTCTGAGATAAGATACAAGATTTAGTAAACTGAGAATAATTGAGCTTAGCATCAGACAGCACCATTTTACATTGATTTCTTGAAATAATTTGTTTTTAAGAGAATTCTTTTTTATTCTTTTGAAAAAGATAAAAAAAAATGATAACGATTAGATATAGCAGCTGTACAACATATGTTTGATATACGTCACAGCTCATGTGACAGTGCTCCGTGGTACACTGAACTGCCTGCATTTTTTTTTTTAAATCAGTTTTTTTCTCTCCTACAGCCTCAATAACTGCTAACTTTGCACTCCAATACTGGCTTTCTGTTTTTATGACATATTTCCCTATATCTAAAATCTTGTTTTAGGTATTGATAAAAAACATTTAAATTCAGTCAAACTTCATCAAACTATAAAACGTCTAAGGATGTACTATAATTTTGCAATATATATAATGTAATATATAATATAATAACAAAGAAGTTTTTTATATAACAATATATAAATGTAATTTAAATTTATTATAAATGGCATGAATAAAAGTTAAAAAACACAAAATACATAATTGTTAATTTAAATCAAAAATAGCAAAGGAAGTCGTTAAAAGTACCATTTTTACATAAAAATAAGGAAAAACTTTCTTTATAATAATATTGTCAATACAACTTTTCAATACTTTACTGTAACATTTTGCCATAAAGTTTTTCTAACAGCATAGGTAAAGCAGGCCCCAGAGCCTGTTTCAACCAATTTAGGATGTATATTTATTTTTAGTGTTAAACAAATTTTTATTCTATTTTTGTATTAACCTTATGCAAATAAAAAGACAGCATGTTAAAATTTTAAAAAATGTAAAAAAACAAAAACAATACTCATTACGATTTTACAATTACGATAAAAAATATTAAGCTCAACAAAATTTTAAAAGGAACCTTTTAAATTTTAAACTTTTTTTGCTAAAATAAAATAATGAAAAATTGTTTTCTTAAATGTTTATGATCAGCTACACAATATACTACAGTTAAATATAAAATAGTTATTATCTAAGCAAAATTTCATTTAACCAGGGCCCATTTTACCAGAGGAATCTTTTTTAGAGCGCTATTTGGAAATTACAAATATTTGTAAAGAATAGTTGAACCAAAACAGTGGTACCACTATGATAAACATCTGTGGTTTTTAAAGTGATTTTTGCATTTGTTGAATCTTATCTGTTGTGAAATTCACCAGAATTACTTGCTTGTGGTACACAGATCAGAAATTGACCTTTTAGGTTTGATTTTTGGAACACCCCAAATATCTTTATAAATTCTATTTTAAAAATCCTGCGGGTGACACATTTTTAGGAAAGGCATTTAAAGGGGGTGGACCTATAAAATTCTCATATTCAAATAAAAAAAATTCCAGAAACGCTGGAAACCTTAAACTTTTACATACTAATACTAATATCAAATAATGATGTTCTGTCAAAAATTAATTTTGGGAACATAGAAAATACAACACTTTTGGGGCACCGAATAGGGCAAATAAAAAAAATTGAAAAAAATTTTTGTACAATCTTATAGTAAATGAAATTTTATTCATAGAATTCAAATTATAAAAAATATATATTTTAGTTCAAAAGTATAACCAAAAAACATTTTATTCTGCCTCCCCTTCCAAAATGGGGAGGTTTTTAATTTTACACATCCATAACTTCAAAAGTATATAATTTCCTAATTTCTAATTTAAAGCATTTAAGTTTTTAAATAAATAATTCCTTAAACTTTCCTCCTAAACAAATATCAATATTAATGTTTCATGCAATGCGCAAATAGCTTTAGCATAATTTTTTAATTGCCGTGCAAATTTTTTGAACCTTTCATATAAAATTATTTTTTTTTATAACTTTTTTTAATTTACAACCCTTAAACTAGCTGGTGTTAAAAAAAAAATAATTAAAAAAAATAATTAAAAATATCTACGTTTTGACTGTTATTACTTTTGCACTAGTAAATTTATTGTTTTGCTTTTTAATTAATTTTTGCAATATAATAAATTGACCGTTTCTTTAAAACCAACCCTCGGAATTAGGGTCAGCATTCAGCAATGCCAACCTAACTGCCGACCTGAAAGTGTTTGAGGTCGGCAATTATTTGCTGACCTCGTTTTTATGTTTTATAGTCAGACCTTTGTATCAAATAATTTTTGCCAACCTTAAAAAGATTGAGGTCGACAATAACTTGCCGACCTCATTTTTCCTAATTCCTAGGGTTGATTAAAACAGAGTTTACGGTTTTTATTAAACTGAGATGATTTAATGACCAGAATTATTTCCGAATACTGCAATTTGCAATCACTTAATTAAAGCCTTGATATATACATATTTATTTATAAATTTATATATTTCACAAACTAACTTGTGATTACAATGATACACAAACTATAAACAATTAACAAACTCACTTTGATGAGAAATGATAAGTGAAACAAATTTTCTACACTTTGTCCAAATGAAGTGGGATTAATAATAAATTGAAATAAGCAAACAGCTTGCATACCTGTAATTGAACAAAATTATTAAAAACGTAAACTAAAATCAAATAAATATACAACAAATTAAAAAAATAATTGTATATAAAATAAATTATTAAAATTAAGGATAAAACTACAACAAAAATGACTAAAATTAAAACTAACAGGTAACTTAATAAACGAACAGTAAATGTTGCAAAACAAGAAGAGTATTGTAAAAACCTCCACAATATCAATTGTAGAATTGTAGAAACCTCCACAATACCAATCGTAGAAATGCAGAAATCTCCACAATATCAATTGAGAAGGATTGAGACAACAAAAATGACTAAAATTAAAACTAAAAAGTAATTTAATAAACTAACAGTAAATGTTGCAAAACAAGAAGAGTATTGTAAAAACCTCCACAATATCAATTGTAGAATTGTAGAAACCTCCACAATACCAATTGTAGAAATGCAGAAATCTCCACAATGGGTCATTCCATGCCAAGTGAACCAGGGTCAAACATGGACCCCCTCAGATTTTGATGAAACTTAGTGGGTTGGTTTATGTCATTGAGAAAAGCAATTCCTGAAAATTTCAGCTTCAAATCTTATATGGTTCATGAGATATGGCCATTTGAAATTTCTGATTTTTCCAAAAATAAAAACTTCAGTAGCAAAAACATGTTTTGTTCATACTTTGAAGCTCTGTATTTTAAAAACTAAATTTCAGAAAACCTTCTAGTTTTTTTTATCATATACAATGCTAGGCTTACTTTGTTAAAACTTTAACATTAAATTTTTAAATGTCACATTTTATCCATAATGGCTGCCTAAAAAACCGAAAAAATTGTTTGCATATATAGAATATTGATTTTTGATGGATCAATATACAAAACTAGAAATTTACGAAGTAAAAATACATATCTTTTTAGTTTCTATATATGGTAGGCTTCCTAATTTTCAAAAATTTGCTGATATGATACAATTCAGTAAGAAATTATGGACCCCTAAAAAGTGGGTACTCATGGGGAAGTTACAAAGTCAGAACAATAAAGTTGGCACAAAATGCATTAAAAACGCAAAAAATAGAGATATTGATGTACTTTAGTATTCATTATTTACTGCAATGCAAAAAAATGTATATATTTGAAAGTATATCAAAATCATTGCTACAAATTAGCTTCAAATTAGGACTGAATTAAACTCAGGTTTTAAATAACCTTAGTTGCCCTCTACCCCCCCCCCCCCACCCTGTCTTTATTTTTATAAATGTGTATTTTTGCCCAGAACATTCTTATCTTAAGAAGAACTTATTTCTTGATAACATTTTAAACTACTGTTTATTAAACATTTTAGCTTATGCAATGTTTCTGTTATTATATCTGATGCATGAAGTATCTTTATGCACCAAGTATACTCAAATAATAGCTGTGTTATTTATTTGTAAATGCTTATTAGACACAACACATTTTTGTTTCTATATCAGTTATTATCTTACAGTTTTATATTCTGACTTAAATTTAGTATCATTTTCCCCATTTTATTATTGTCATGTTTAAATTTAGATTACAGATTATATCAAGTGATAAGAGTAATTTGATTTGTCATTGCAATACACAAGTTTATTATGTAATTATATAATACGTATTATGCATTAAAAAACATTATTTAATAAAAAATCAACATAAAGATGGAATCATTCAAGCATGCTTTAATACATTTTTTCGATTGATCAAGCATATAAAAATTTTGCTTTGTTATTATATAATTTCGTTATTAAACATTCTATTGTACAAATGTATTATTTCAGTTTTTTCTTGAGCTGATAGTTCATAGCATCTACCAGTTGCTGATTGCACTTTTAAAGATGAAATTTTGCATAGAACGTGCATTATTGGAACCCAGCAAATATCTTCTCTATGTGGCCAAGTAAAAGTGTTAGAGGAAATAGACTGCTTCATGAACTTTATAAGGATATCTTGATTTTCTTCAGATATTTCCACAATATTACCTAAAAACCATTTTCCATCATAAACACATGCTATATAAATTCCTGGTGATAGAGATGCAAGTGGAATTGTATAGTTCTGTTGCATTGTTGAAATATTTACATTAGTAAACACATTGTCGAATGAAACCCGTCTCATTTGTAAAGTAGTTAATGATTGTGGTATAAAACAATGGTGGTTTCTTGTTCCTGGAATTGTTGAACAAGTAGTATAACGTTCTTCTAATTTAAATTTCATGCAATGTAACTGCATCATTTGAAATGTGTTGAAAATGTATTCCATCAATATTTTGTCTACACCAATCATACATTTTTTTAGATGAATTGATAGGATCAACTAGTGATTGTAAACTTGCCCTTGCTACAAGTCTTTTGACAGTTCCCCCAACACCATCACACGCACTCTTTCCATGTGATGTAGCAAATTAATGCCATTCTGCAGATACGTCATGATCTTGTTTATGGTGACATAAGTTAGATAGGTTTTTATAATTTTTGTATTGTGAACTTGCACCATCACTGAAATAAATGCAGTGGTTAAAGTAGGGTATCAAGTTTTTTAAATGTTTTAATACTTCATGAATGAAACAATGTACTGAGTTTGTATTGTGTTGCAAATTATCTGAGATAATGCAAATACTTTTACATTTTATCTTGTTTTCTTCCATAAAGTAAATAACAAAGGGATGCAATGTTGATTGGCTATTGTTCCAATGGAAACCTTGCACTGCATCTTGAATTAAAAAACTGTAATTCTCAGCAAAGTCTAATAATATTAAAATATGATTACTTGCTAATGTGATTTTTAGATGCTGCAAATATGCTGCTTGATTTTTGGCTATATAGTGATGGTCTTTTAATTGGTCTATTTGTTGACAAGCTTTTTCAATAAAATCGTCCACTGGAAGAGTTACCGGAACTATATCATGTTTTTTGTTAGCTTTTTGCCACTGATTAAAATTGATTTCTTCAATGCTATGTTTATCAAACAAAGTAGTAAGATACTCTTTAAGTGTCATTATCTGGGCAGTTATCACAACAATGCAGCATGCAGTCTCGATTTGTTAAGTCACATACAACTAATGTCAAGAGATTTTTATAGTCTGAAATATCTGGTATTTTTAATGCTAAAAGTTTGGCATTCTGGTGGTACTCACAAACGCATACTGAGTGGAGACCTGAAGCACCTCCAACAGGAATACACCACTTTGGTCTAAGTTCACAAAACTTAGAAAATCCAATCTTGACATCTAAGGAAATTTTACCAAACTCTAAATAAAGTTCTCTTATATTAAGTAATAGCAGTCTTTTTTGAAAATGTTGTCTTTTACCATCAACTTGGGTTGAGACATACTGTTTTTTTCCTGGACACATTCTAGAGTATTCATCTGATTGGTAAAATTCATGGACTAGATTTTTTACTTTCTCACTAATAGATCTTCCTTCTTTTTTAGACGGCTCCGCCATTATGCCATGCATTTGTTTCAAATGCCTTGCAGTTTTTATCATTCTTTGGGAAGCAGAAAAATAGTTTTCTGTATATTTAATGTTTCAACTCTCAGGAACCAAAGTTAGCAATTTAAGTTTTTCTGGTTTTGAAGAAATATCAAACTTTGCTTTAATTAATTCCATTAGTGCGCCCAAATCTTGTTTACTTTTGCAACAAAGTTCTTTTGTTTTTGGTTCATCATTTATTAAATCCGGAGAAACATCTAAAACACTTGATATTTTCTTTTTGGTTGCAGTATGGATCTTGTTAATCTTTCTTTTTGCATAGCTGACTCTGTCTTTATAAGCTACTAATTTTAGAGGTGAACAACCAAAGGTGTTAATGCTTAAATTAAAGTTTTCTTTTGAAATATGAATCCCGTTAAAATCGTTATCTTGATTTTTACATGAATCGCTTTCATGTTCTTGTTTTCTTAAGTGCAATATTTTACGACATTCTGTACAAAGCTTATAACCAGGTATTAAATCAAATTCCTTTGCAACAGCAGCACTGATTACTCTGACAGATTCTAAAAAAATATATGATAAAACACTAAATAAATAAATAAAGAAGACTTTATCTTTAATATAATCATTAAGTTAATCTATTTTTAAATACTTTTAATTTTAATTTTGTGTTTGTTAAAAGGATCGCAACAAAAGCTTCCAACATACGATGACTCAAATCTATCCAAGAAGATTTTTTCATGGTGATTACAAATAGTTTTAATAGGATTTACTTTACATCTTAAGTGCACAAGCTCTTGATCTTTTTTTGTTAATTCCTCAAAAATTTAATTTTCTTGATTTTGGTAAATTTTCCTTCATGACAATTTTCATTTAATTTTTTTCCAATGCAACATTGAGTTAGATCTAAAGATGAACTTGCCATTTATTTTTAATTATTATCTAAAAAATATATATTTATTTTCAATTTTTGAAGTGTAAACTAAAGTTTCCATAAGTTTTGACACAATAAATAAATATAGAATGATAAATTTTATATACGAAATAAAGATAAAAAGTACACCCAATAACTTGTTTGCCATGTCACAGCTTTTAACTGTGTATGTTCAATTGTTATTTTATGCATTAACACTTCATGCATTAGAAAAAAAATCAGACACATTTTGTAAAGTAAAACATACAATAACATATTTCTTTTAAGATAAGTTCTGGGAGAAAATACATATGCATTTTCTTCCAGATATATATATGTTAAAAAAGAAAAAGACAGGGGGGGGGGGACCAACTAAGGTTATTTAAAACCTGAGTTTATTCAGTCCTAATTTGAAGCTAATTTGTAGCAATGATTTTGATATACTTTCATATATATATATATATACATTTTTTTGCATTGCAGTAAATAATGAATACTAAAGTACATCAATATCTCTATTTTTTACGTTTTTAATGCATTTTGTGCCGACTTCATTGTTCTGTCTTTGTAACTTCCCCATGAGTACCCACTATTTTTTTTTCTGAAATCACTTTAATAAAGTCTACTAAATGAGTAGAAAAAAAGTATATCATGAAAATCAGTGTTGATCATAGGTTACCAGTGGATTTAAGGGAAGGCACAATTTTGTAAGTTCTAGTCGGAGCCATTTTTAGAGGTCCATAATTTCTTACTGAATTGTATCATATCAGCAAATTTCAAAAATTAGGAAGCCTACCATATATAGAAACTAAAAAGGTATGTATTTTTACTTCTTAAATTGCTAGTTTTGTATATTGACCCATCAAAAATCAACTTTCTATATCTGCAAACAATTTTTTCGGTTTTTTAGGCAGCCATTATGAATAAAATGTGACATTTAAAAATTTAATGTCAAAGTTTTAACAAAGTAAGCCTAGCATTGTATATGATAAAAAAAACTAGAAGGTTTTCTGAAATTTAGTTTTTAAAATACAGAGCTTCAAAGTATGAACAAAACATGTTTTTGCTACTGAAGTTTTTATTTTTGGAAAAATTAGAAATTTCAAATGGCCTTATCTCATGAACCACATAAGATTTGAAGCTGAAATTTTCAGGAATTGCTTTTCTCATTGATATAAACCAACCCACTAACTTTCATCAAAATCTGAGGGGGTCCATGTTGGAATCCTAAAATTTTAGACATTTGGCACGGAATGACCCCAATATCAATTGAGAAGAATTGACAAAATTTGAAATTTAAAAAACATACTCATGAAGTTGAAATATACTTGAAGTAAAAGTAAATGATATATAACATTGAGAGCATATTCAGAGAAATAGACGACATTGTTTAAATGTGGCAGTGGCTACTTGTGATCTAAATTTTAGGCTATCAGTTAAAAAAAGTGTCTAAATTCTAATCGTAGTGCATTCTAATAAAAAACAAATTGGTCTAACAAATAATAAATTGGTCTGAGCATAACATGGTTTAATTGTATACTGAGTAAAGGTTTTTGTGACTGGCAAGTAGGTTGTTTATGTATATTATAAAGAAAAAAGGACCAAAAACCAGACATTGGTGGCATTTCACTCACAACTTTTTTTGATTCCAATTTGGGATGCACAATTGTAACTTAATATAGACATCCTGAAAGCCCTTCCTTCTAAACAGTAAGCTTTTAATTTAGGTATGAGTTGCTTGTGACCATGCATACATATGTATATATTGCTACATATGCATTTGCAAAAGTCTTTTTTTAATTTGTATTGTTTTTATAAGTATTTATCTCACTATTTATCATGACAGTTTATTCTTCCACAAAATTATAGATTTCATATTTTCAAAAAGGAAACCTGATAATTCTCTATTGATCTTGTTGTTATATTGATTGATTGTTGCAAGATAATAAAAAAATTAAACAAGTTTTAAGTATACTTGATTTGTTTTATGTTTTTATATTTATCATTTGGAAGTTAAATTTTGAGTAATAATGAACAAAGGGATAAACAGATTCTATCAGTTGACCAGCTTCACACCCCTTCTTCATCTATTAGGCTAGTGTAGATGTATTAATCATACACTATTTCTAGTTTAGGGTGTTGAATGCTCAATCTTCATGACTAGGCAACTCATTATAATATCTCCTAATAAGGGTACAGCTCTAAAACTCAGTTTTAGGATTTTGAGGCTAGCTGGTAGTCAGGTTTCCAGAACTCTGTGGTAGCTCTCTAAGAGACTGATTTTATCAAAAGCTGTAAAAAATCAGAGTGCTAACAGTACTATGTTGCGCATGGATGGTGTCCCTGTTTGTACTTTTAGTGTGCATTGTCAAGGCCACATATGGACTCTTTTGTTATGGCTTAGGGTTCATTAATAGTAATGAGGCTATTTCTTAAACTATTAAATAGTGTACTGAGTACTATTTGTGCTTTGAGTCAAGATCTTTAACCAATTTAAAAATGACTAAAGTAACAAAAACTATAAAATACAAAAAACCATTGTCATCACAAAGTTCTCTAAATTTATCATTCACTAATATTTGTGGTCTTCGAAGTAACTTTTCTTGAAAAGTTCACCAGAACTACTTGTGAGACAAATTTTAGTTCAGCTGTAAATTTGTAAAGACTCAAATAGTCACATGCTTGGCCTGGGCATTTATATTGGTAAGAATTCACCTATTTGTCGAGAAAGTAGGTTTGAATCTACAGACTATTCTTTTATGTGCTTTGGTTTAGCACCACTTCTCTTTGTTCTATATCACTCTCCGTTTTCTCAAGATTGTACTCATTTCAATGTTATTTCTGATTAAATTGACAAAGCCTGTTTTCTTTATCTTTCAGTCAATATTGTTAGTGGTGAATAATATTAATCACACTAAATGGCTTGGTTCTTGTGTCAGTGACTCTGCAAGAGATAAGGCCCACAACTTTTGCCTCTTTCAGTCTCTAACACAAGCAGTCAACTTTCAAACTGGCTTTCCAGACAATCGAAACATTTACTTTCTCTGCTCAACTTATGTCTTGTTTCTGATCCTAGTCAGTACTCAGTTTCTCCACATTCACCCTTAGGTGCTTCTGATCACAGTTTGATCTCTCTAAAAGTATTATCTCATTCATCTTTATCATCAGAATCCCCCTATCATTGTACCTCTTACAATTACCTTAAAGCTGACTGGAATAGGTGACTTACACACTGAATGGCTTGGTTCTCGTGTCAGTGACTCTGCAAACATTAAGGCCCACAACATTTGCCTTTCTCAATTTCTAACACAAATAGTCAAATTTCCAACTGACTTTCCAGACAATCTGAACCGTTTAACTCCTCAACTTATGTCTTGTTCTCTTTCTTTTACTTAAAGAAAATCACTGAACTCTTTTCGTGATTTTCTTTGTGATGACCTTTGGGCATAAATCTTTCGTCTTCCTGCTGACAAATGTGCTTTTTATGTAACTTCTTGGATTAAGACTGGCATGAAATCTTTTATTCCCTCTCTACAATTTGAAATCAAGCCTCACTCTTTTCCATGGTTTTCCTCTTACTGCTGCTGCAATTTCTAATCGAAACCATTACTTCCATGTCTATCACCAAAACAACTCTCCAGAAAACAGATGCTGTTTACTATTTCTAGAAACCATTGTAAAAACGTTTTATCTAATGCTTAAGCCTGCTATTATTAGGTCACAAAATCTTGGATTTTATCTCAAAAAATAGGCTCCAGAGACTTTTGGAGAATCTTTAACAATCTCTATAATAAGGACAAATCTGTTATTCCAACAAATAGGTTGATCTATTGCTTGACATTTGCATCACTTCAGCTTCTGTATGTAAAGTGATTTCCTGCTTGGACTCTTCTATAGCTTGTGATCTAGACAACATACCTGTTACAGTCTTGCAGAAGTGTTCTACTGAGGTGTTATCCATACTTTCAAAACTATTAAAAAAGTGCTTATCAGAGTCTTGTTTTCCAGCCTGCTACATCTGTTATCCCTATTTTCAAAAATTCTGAAGAGCAATCTAACTCATCTAACTAGTGTCCTGTTAGTCTTCTTCCTATCAAAAGCAAGGTTTTTGAGTCTTTATTTAACAAACACTTAATCTCTCATCTTGAATCTAATAACTTACTTTCTGATCATCAATATGGATTTCGATCTTCTTGTTTTACTGCTGATTTGTTTATGGTAATAACTGATAGGTTTTATCAAGCATTAGATAGATGTGGAGAGGCAAAGGCTATCGCTCTTGATATTTCTAAAGCCTTTGATAAAGTTTGGTATGCTGGTCTTCTCCATAAGCTCTCTTCTTAGGGCATATCAAGTAACATTACATAGGAAAAACAAATACTTGATAAATTTACAAGAAATACACATAAGCGTGACACACCAAAGTTGGGGATTTAGTATGAAAATTGGTGATGTTGTATTGATAGACGATCCAAAAGTTCCACGTTCAGTTTGGAAAATGGGCATTATCCAAAGTTTACTACGTTTAAGTGATGGCCAAGTACGCTTTAACGCTGAAGTACACGTTATTTCCGGCTATAAACCTGTTATTCTTAGAAGAACTGCAAATAAACTTTATCTCTTAGAAAGGCATGACTATATTAAAGAGCGGATTACTCAAGTGACATTTATAAACGAGAAAAATATTAAACATTTAAATAATAATTTAATAGTGCTGGCCGCAGTGTTGTGTTAGTCCGTTAACGCAGTAGCCAGTAGGTTTTTTGTTATTGCATATATATCGGAGTGCAAAGTCACTCTCACTCTCTTATGCTTCTTTTTTCCCTACGAGCTGTATATTGAGCACTTGGCGCAATCCAAGTTTATAATTGTATATAACAAGCGTATCTTCATAAAATATATATCAATGTAATCTTATCTATGTGATTTATTGCTAAAGTCCCTTCCAAACTCTTTATGGAAAAAAATCATCAACTAAGAAGTTGAAGACACCATTTCTTTTTTTTATAGAGGTCAAAATTTCAAGTAGAATTTTTAATGCACATTTAGGATGAATATAATTAAATTAAAATTATTAGAATTTTTTTTTGAATGTTTTTTTTTGGAGGAAAAAGCCTATTTAAAAATGAAATACATAAAATGATTAAAAAAATTTTTTTTTACCATTATTGGTTGACTTTTTTAGTATCTTATAAACTCTTTCTACTTCCTTTGTGGTAGCTTCTTCTTTCTCGTCAACGCTATCAATCTAATTTTTTAAACAAAAAAAGAATTAATTTACATGAAATGTTAAACTTTTATTTTAAAAGCTTAAAAATCTAATTAAAAATAATGAACGCTAATAGCGAAGTGGTAGAGGGCTGGTAGTGAAGTGGTAGAGGGCTGGTAGTGATGTTGCAGTGATAGAGGGTTGGTAGTGATGTTATTTCTTAAGCAAATATGTTTAAAAAGGTTGAGGAAAAAAAAAGGAATTTTTTCGAACCGAAGTTTTACAAATATTCACGGTTTTTTACAAATATTTGCGGTCTGCGAAGCAACTTTCCGTCAGTTGAGTCTTACCTCCTGCAAAATTCACCAGACTTGCTTGCACTCAGTGAAACAAATTTAAACTCTGCCATTCCTTCTTCAGATGTCAGTGTTGATGGGTATCCTTTGATTCGTAAAGACTCCAATAGTCACATGCTAGGTTTAGGGGTATATATACGCATTAATTCCCCTATTTGTCATGAAATCAGGTTCGAATCCTTTGACCATTCTTTTATATGCTTTCGCCTAGCACCTCTTCACTCTATCACCTTTCTCTTTGTTCTTTATCATTCTCCTTCTTCCCATGATTGCACTCTTTTAGATGTTATCTCTGATCAAATTGACCATGCCCTCTCTCTTTACCCCTTTGCCAATATTGTTGTTGGTGGTGATTTTAATGCCTATCAAACTGAATAGCTTGGCTCACCACTGATCCTGCTGGCACTAAAGACTTTAACTTCTGCGTTTCTCAATCTCTTGCTCAGATAGTTAACTTTGTGAATAATCTTTCCTGACAACCCTAATCAACCTTCACTCCTTGACTTATGTCTTGTCTCTGACCCTAGCTTATGTTCAGTTTCTCCCTTTTCTCCCTTAGGTGGTTCTGACCATGCAATGATCTCTATAAATCTTTCTTCTCGTGCTTCTTTTTTGGGCTCACCTTATCATCGCACCACCTACTACTACCCTAAAGCTGACTGGGATTCTTTTCGTGATTTTCTTCGTGATGGTCCTTAGGCTGATGTTTTTTCTCTCTCAGCTGATAAATGCGCCTCCTACGTAACCTCCTGAATTCAGGCTGGAATGGAAATTTTTATTCCTTCTCGTTGGTTTCAAGTCAAGGCTCATTCTACTCCATGGCTTTCTCCTTCTTGTGCAACTCTCTTGAGAACAAACGGCTATTTATTATTGCAAGAAATCGATGTAAAAAGGTACTTTCTGATGCTAAACTCCATTATTCTCAGTTCACTAAATTTCGCATCTTATCCCAGAAGTTAGGCTCTAAAGACTTGGAAAATCTTCAACAGCATTGTTAACAAGGGTAGATCTAACATTCCATCTCTCATTCATGGGACTGATCTTATTACCTCTCCCAAGGATAAAGCAGAACTATTTGCAAAGAACTTTTCTTCTAATTCCACTCTTGAATCTTATGGACATTCTCTTCCTTCCATTCCAGTCAACAGGTTGACCCATTGTTAGACATTCAAATCACTCCGGCTTCTGTTGCTAAAGTCATATCCCAATTAAACTCGTCTACAGCTTGTGGTCCAGACAACATTCCTGTCACAGTCTGGCAGAATTGTTCTCCAGAACTTTCTTCAATTCTCTCTAAACTATTTAACAAGTGTTTGACTGAGTCTTGTTTTCCTGCTTGTTGGAAAATGGCATCTGTGGTTCCAATATTCAAAAACTCTGGAGAAAATTCTGACCCCTCCAATTATCGTCCGATCAGTCTTCTTTCTGTTATTAGCAAGGTCTTTGAGTCTTTGATCAACAAATTCCTCACATCTCATCTTGAGTCAAATAAACTACTGTCAGACAATCAATACGGTTTTCGATCCTCTCGCTCTACGGCCGACTTGCTAACTGCTGTAAGTGAAAGATTTTATCGTGCATTAGATGGAGGCAGTGAGGCTAGGGCTATTGCTCTCGACATATCTAAAGCTTTCGACAAAGTTTGGCATGCTGGTCTTCTCCATAAGCTTGCTTCATATGGTGTTTCTGGGAAAGTTTTTGAGATTATCAAATCATTTCTTTCTAACTGGTTTATTAAAGTCATCCTTGAAGGCCAACACTCTTCTTTATTTCCAGTAACTTCTGGGGTTCCCCAAGGTTCCATCCTGAGCCCTGTTTTGTTTCCTATCTACATAAACGATCTTCCTGACGACCTTTCATCTAAAGTAGCTCTTTTTGCTGATGACTCAACTTTATACTCCTGTCTTGACAAAAACTTCTCTTTTCGATCGCCTAGAACAAGCAGCTGATCTTGAATCTGATCTCACTTCAGTAATAGATTGGGGTTCACAGTGGCTTGTGAATTTCAACTCTAAAAAAACCCAATTGCTTACTGCAAACAACTACCGTAGTATGGTCAACATTCCTACATTAATGAATGGCAATCCTCTTACTGAGTCATCCTCTTTACGTCTTCTTGGATTATCGCTTACTACTGACCTTTCATGGAAACCATATATACAATCGATTGCTAAATTAGCTTCTGCTAAGGTTGCTTCTCTTTATCGTGCTCGCCATTTCCTTACTTCTGATTCCATTCTCTACCTCTACAAATCTCTTATTCGTCCCTGTATGGAATACTGTTGTCATATTTGGGCTGGTTCTTCTAACGATTCACTTTCTCTTCTTGACAAGGTCCAAAAACGCATTGTAAATGTTGTTGGACCTGGACTATCTGCTAAGCTTGAGCCTCTTTCCCATCGTCGTAAAGTTGCATCTCTTTCTCTTTTCTACAAATACTATCATGGTCACTGCTCAAAGGAGTTATCATCTCAACTAAAATTCATTCTCGTTTTACTCGTCATTCAGCTAAGTCTCATTCGTTTACTGTATCTGTCCCAGCATGCTCTAAAAACTTTTATTCATCTAGTTTTTTTCCCCGCACTTCAATCCTTTGGAACTTTCTCTCCCATCTTCATGTTTTCCTGACTCCTACAACCTTCAACTTTTCAAGTCTTCTGTCAACCGTTTCCTTGCTCTATAACTCTGTTCTTTTTTTTCCTAGTAACTCCCAACCTAATAGTGGTTGCTTGCAGTCTTGTTGAGAGTGAATGCAAATAAAAAAAAAAAAAAAGTGTTCTCTTTGATCTTAAAGACACAAAAAATATTATAAAAATTCTATAAAAAAGAAAAAGTACTATTTTAAGTTTCAAGGCATCTCCTTGTGGTAGTTTTTCACGATTAGCAGTTCGTTGAATTCTTTCTTTTGCTATAACTTTGAGAACAAGAGGACCTAATCTAAAATACAACATTTTTAAATAAAAGTATAAATTTTTTTTTTACTACAACATATATGAGGAGATGAGAAGCCAAGGCGTACAAGTAACTTTTTTATAATAGTGCAGAATTGGATAGAAGGAAACAAAATGCTGGTAAGTTTTTTTACACTGAACAAAACTTTTTTTTAAAAAAAAAAAAAAAAGAATGTGAAAAATTAAAAAATCTTTAGTAAAGTGTTTTAAATGATTTAGTTTACACAATCTGATTTTCATTTTTTTAAAACAAATCATGCAACATTAAACATTTCAGTTCAACTCTAGACTTTTGACAAAATAAAAACTGTAGTTAAACAAAGAATATCACTTTTTTACTTTGTTTTATTTTTAAGTACATTAAAGTATTTTGTTTTCATTTACTGTGGAATCAAATTTATTTGCACTATTTTTCACTAAATACAAAAAATAAAATAATATTTTTAAGATTTTATTAACAGAACCTAAAACTTTATTACTAAAACCTTCATTTGTCATCACTAAAACTTTTATTTGTCATCACTAAAACCTTTATTTGTCATCACTAAAACCTTTATTTGTCATCACTAAATATTTTATTTGTCATCACTAAAACCTTCATATGTCATCACTAAAACCTACAAATAAACAGCCTAGAAAAATACTAATACAAAAGAACGTTTAAATATTTAATTTTTTAGTGACACAATATTTTGGCACAGAGCCATGGATGATCAATTTCATGTAATATGAGGTGCAGCTAACAAGGATTTAGAGTAGGACTCTCTATAAGAGTGCAAAGTTTTTGGATTTTAATATTTTTTGTAAAAATGTCACGAATAGTGATTTAATTGAAATGGATACATTTACTATGCTTTTTGCTTCATTTGTGACTAGGCTGTGTTATAGCAGGCATTATTTGTTGACTGGTACATCAAATCAATTTTTTTTACATCAATATAATTTCAACTATAATTATTTATAAAAGTACTCTTCAACCCATTTAAAAAGAAATAACCAGTTCAGGTATATCTTGCACTTTTGAAGTAATTTAAAAAGTTGCTATTGATAGAAATAGCACAAAGATTTCTAAACTCATTAAAAATGTATCTTCACTACAACCTGAACTTTAATGGGTTTAACTTATGCTTTAACTTGAATGAGAATGTCAATTGTATGGTAGTTTTTTTATTGATGCATGTTTTAAAACGAATTTCAAGGGATCAGTTAAAACACAACAAGCAAAATAACACCAAAATTTTTAAGCTCTGAAAAAGATCAAGTCAGAAAAAAGAGTTAATCCTCAGGGAAAGATGACACCAATGAACCATCACCAGTACCTAGTAGCAATGGTTATGATTTATTTCCACTACATAAAAATAAGTAATGCAAATGAAAACGATCAAATCAATCTTTACAAAAGATGTGAAAGATTATCTTAACAGAATTTGCTAAAAAAGTTATTTGCCGATGACAGTGTACATAGTAAATGGCTATTTTTTGAAAGAATGTATAATTTACGAGGAGTTTGCAATCATTTGCTATTATTAAATGATGAAAATGATTTTACCATAGCCTGCTACCTTAAACTTTCAGTATCAAATATGCAAATTATCTTTTTAAATAAAAAGTTTAAAAAAATAGTTATTTAATTTGTTTAATGCATTTTTTTTTTTACAATGTGTATTAAGTATTTAGCCAAATAGTTTTCAATATTTGGCCAAATATCGATTTTGTAAAAAAAGTAGCTGAATAGGCCGAATACCAAATAGTCACCAAATATTGGCGACATCTCTAGTTTTTTATATTTTAAAAGGACATATTTTTGTATTTTGTGTTTTGAGATATCTGAAAGTTGTTTTATATGTTTTGAAGACATCTCTTTGTTTTTTGTATTTTAAAAGGACATAATTTTGTATTTTGTGTTTTGATGTATCTGAAAGTTGTTTTATATATTTTGGAGACACCTCTAATTTTTTATATTTTAAAAGGACATATTTTTGTATTTTGTGTTTTGATGTATCTGAAAGTTGTTTTATATGTTTTGGATACACACCATTTTTGAGTCATTAGATCAACTCTGCTCAAAAGCGTTAACTTAATTTTAGTTAAAAATTTCTGAAAAAGTGCCTTAATCTAATATAGATCCTAGCTCTAATCTGTTCTAGCACATATTAATTTAATATAATTGTCAAAACAAAAATTTTTTTATCAACTTTACAAAAAATTATTAGAATTCCAACCAAGACAGGGCATATAATAAAGAAAAATTGCCAATAAACCACCAGAACAGATTATATTATTAAACTATGATGTTCATTTCACCTAAACAATCTATTTATCTAAAATATTATTCAAATTTGGACAAGCAATCCTGATTTTATAAATTTTTTTAAAAAAAAGAATCTTTTTAAGATATTTGGTCTGGATTAAGATATTGTGTCGCAGTTTATATTAACATTATTATTATTATTATTATTATTATTATTATTATTATTATTATAGTTGTAGCCGTAAATTTACATAGAATGTACACATACAGCAAGCAGGGGAAACACCCCACTATAAACAACCAGTTTTATAAATATTTGTTCCAAACTTTTTCCACAACCAGGAGTCTAGTCTATTTTTGAAAGAAAGTACAGTGGAGTACAAAGTTATTTGCTCTGGTAGATTGTTCCAGCATTTTGCTGATCTATTATACAAATGATTATATCTTGGAAGACAGTTTAGAACATACTCACGCCTTATTTTAGAATGGTGACCACGAGACACGGAGTTAATATATTTTGGTAGATATTTATCATTAACTATATCAAAACGATGTATTAATTTAAAAATTTGGATTAAATCGCATCGAAGGCGTCGAAACTCAAGTGATGGTAGGTTTAATCTTTTTAGCCTTTCGCAGTATTGAAGATGCCTCAAGCTGTAAGCCCATTTTGTAGCTTTGCGTTGAACAGATTCAACCAAAGCCATATCAGCTTTTAAAAAAGGAGCCCAAATGGACACTCCATATTCAAGATGTGGTCTTATAAATACTTTATATAATTTGAGAGCCATTTTTTCATCAATGAAAGTGAATGTCTTTTTCAGCATACCGAGAATTTGTAAGGACTTAGAGACAACTGTTTGAATATGAGCGCTCCACTTGAGGTTAGATGTAAAAATGACTCCTAAATCACGTTCTTTAGTAGAGCTTCTTAGAGATTGGTTGATTCCTTGGTTATTTTGAAGAAAGTAATTGTAATGGGGGTTGTTTCGACCGTAATGAATGACGCAGCATTTTGAAGTGTTTAGCTTAAGTAACCAAGTGTTTGACCACTCGTATACCAAGCGTAGACGATCCTGCAGATCAACAAAATTAGATTGCGATAAGGTTTTAGAAAAAAGTTTAGTATCATCGGCAAATATCTCAGAAGTTTCAGTGAGTTTTGCGAGATCATTTGTGTAGAGAATGAAGAGGAGCGGGTTGAGAACAGAACCTTGAGGAACACCACTGAGAACATCAACCCATGCAGAGTTGGTATTGTTAATTGTAACGCGTTGCTTTCTGCCCACTAAAAAAGATTTAATCCATTGTAGGAGTTTGCCATTTATTCCGAAAGATCTTAATTTTAACAAAAGTCTGTTGTGAGGTACAGAGTCAAACGCTTTGGCAAAGTCAAGATAGATTACATCAATAAATTGGTGAGATGCTATGGAGGACGAAATGATATCAAAAGTTTCTATTAGGTTAGTTACGCATGATTTATGATAAAGGAAGCCATGTTGATTTGCAGAGAGCATTTTATTATCGTTAATGTGCTTTAAAATTTTTTTCTTTACAAGTTTTTCAAAGATTTTACAGGCAACAGATGTTAGTGAAATAGGTCTATAGTTTTCAGCAAGTAATTTATCTCCCTTTTTTTTATAGATCGGACTAATATTTGCTAATTTCCATTGAGTGGGTACTACTCCAGAATTAAAGGATTTATGAAAGATTTTTGTTAATGGAATTGCAAAGCTTTTGGCACATATCTTGAGTATTAAGGGATGCAAGGCGTCAGATCCGAAGGATTTATAAGGCTTTAGATCGGCAAGTTCCTGAATAATATCTGAGATAGAGAAATCCAAGTTTTCATTATAAATGCATTCAGAAAGAATACCACTTTTATTTAGCAAGGGAAAATTTTCAGAGCTTTCAAGTGTAAACATAGATTTAAATTGAGAGTTCAGAAGATCAACTATATCAGGAAGAGCTTCAATAATTCTGCCTGAAGTATCTTTGAGAGAGCGAATTCTATCTTTAATTTTTAGTTGTTTGTTGATATATTTGTAAACGATTTTTGGGTTGTTTTGGGATTTTGATATTATTTCTTTTTCATGTGCTTTTTTTGCTTTAAATATTTCAGTTTTTACTGAACGATTAAGGCGATTGTATTTTATTTTAAGCTCACTATTCTCCCATTTGGTAGAGCAGTTTATATGCCAAGCGGATTTTTTTTCTCGGATCAGGTTTTTAATATGTGGGGTAACCCAAGGATCATACTTTTTTTTTGTTTTATTAATCTTGGGAATAAAATATGTGCAAGCAGTGCGATAGTTAGAAATTAGTATATTGAACATTTGATCTGCAGTTTTATGCAGGAATAAAAACTCCCAGTCGATTGATGCAATAAAGTTAGATATTGAATCGTAATCACCTTTTTTGTAATTAAACGATTGAGATTCACTTTCGGTAAACAGTTCTGAAACTAAGAAACATATTTATAACTTTATTGTAGTATAATATTTTAAGCTAAAGCATATTAACTATTATAGTTGTATACTATTATTTTTATTTAATATTATTATTAATTATTTTTTCATTGATGATATATCAGCTATATCATTGACTTATAAAGTCGTAGACATATAGTATAATATACATTAATCATATAGACATATAGTAGTTGTGTACATTAATAGACTAAAATTTCAATCAAACTAAAAGTCAATTTATAAAGTCAATTCCAATTAAAATTAAGTCAATATGAAAAGTTAATTTCAATTTATGTTAAACTGGAATAGCTGCAGTCAAGTGTTTTAGAAAAAATTAGAAAAGATTTTCTAGGTTTAAACCTTGAAAAAAAATCACAAAACTGAATATCCCTCTCCCCCTGTAACAAATTGTCACAAAATTGCTAACCCCTATTGCATGACCTAATTTGTGGATGACCCCTTATGCAAGTAAATTAAAAACACTTACAAAAAATCAAAACGAGGTGTTTTCTTAAACAATGGTCGACATTCATTTCCCAACTGTTTCCATGCTGCATTTGATAAATCACATACGTCATTATCTTCTCCTAATATATCAGATATGTTTCGACCACTGACAAATGAAATCTAAAATTTAAAACAATATATCAATAACTTTTTTTGTCTTTTTTTAAATATTTTTATGTCAGCAAGTTTTTCTGTTAAAAAAGTTTATGTTGACAAGATTAGATACCAATAGTTTGTTTTTTTATTTTGTCTAATATCAACATTTCATTTTTTTTATTTTGATTTAACCTTGGAGGGAAAAAAAATACTTTTCTATTTACAGGTGATTGATTGAATGAATCAAAATCTATATGCCATACATTGTAAGACACAAATGAACGAAATATAGCTTGTGTCAAGTTTATGTAGTTTCAACCAGTCAACCTCTTTGAATAACGTACTTTTTTCACTAAAAATTTATTTTTCTACATTTTTTTGGGACATTAAGACTATATTCAGGTAAAATTATTTTTTTTGACTTAGTAACTTACTAACCCTTGTTTAGACTGTTCTCTAATAAAACTGATTAAAAAGTTGTTTGTTTCCCTATCATAGCGTGAATTTAAAAAAATCTGTAAATAAAATCAAAAAAAATTTTATTTCTTAATTTATTTTAATAACTTATTAAAAACTTATTAAAAACCTGTTTAAAATTTCACGGTAAATGAACATTTGTTTTTTTGATAATTTTGCGAGGTAAAAAGATGACCAAGTAACATTGTTATTTAGAAAACAGTGCAAGAACGGAAATTCTTGCATCAAAACATGACTTTCAAGAAGCACATTTGCTATCAGATGGAAAATACTATGTCAAGAGCCTAATGATATATTTTTTAATAATTATTTTGCTATCATTAAAAATAAACTGTATAAATACAGTAAAAATAGTAGTACAAAATATTAAAATACAACTAACAATTTTTTCAATAAATGTGTGATTATCAAATGATACAAGATCAGTTTTCAGTTGCTGGGCTTGCTGTCTTCCTTTTTTGGTTAATGTTACTAAAAGACTAGAATCGTGAACTGCCTCTCTTGGGTGACGCACCTTGGTGAATAATCCTTCAACCTTTTCAATATACTCTTGAAGATTTGTTGAATCTGTATTTGATGATTCTTCTGCATTCTCTAAATAAAAATAAAATGTTAGAAAAACTCTTCATAAGTAATTTGGAACCTAAGTGAACATAAATAATGGATTTTCTTGTGTGTTAGTTAGGGTTATACTTTATATAAAATTATTCAACAAATATGAACCTATAAATATTTATTAAAAATTGTAAAAGACTTTATTATTATTATGTTAATTCACCTCCCCAAGGCCGAGAAGGCTACTTTTTAAAATAAATTTTATTAAAATAAAAATCAATAAAATAAAATAAAAATTGAGTTTCAGATTGATTTTTTTTGCTTACAATATGCCATTGTTGATTGTGTAGCAGCCACTGGTCTTTTTTATGTTTGAGATTATATTTTAACAATACAAATGGCTAACAACTTGTCCACTTTATATTATAAGTTATTTTATACTGCAACAATTGATTTGATTTTTTGGTAAAGCAGAACTTAAGTATTATAAATATTACATAATTATAATACAAAGTTATAGTACAATTAGTAAAAAAAATTTTCTTTTCTTTTTAAACACAGATATGCAGTGCAGAGAGACTTTTTTTGTTTTAAAATCCTTGGTGTGAAATACTGTATAATATAATATTAACGACAATGACAAAGTTGTTTATAAAAGAAAAGCATATGATTGTAACTAATGAAAAAGTAATTTTAAAAATAAGCCAATATTTGCATAATAAACTGCGATGCTTTTTAAAGGCACTGTTATGGAAAAAAAAAAGAAAAATTTAAAAAGAACGTCAATAGAATTGGAATTTTTTAAAATTAGATTGGCTAACTGATTAGTTTCTTAATTAAAAAATAAGTTTTAAATAATATTATAATATTATGACATAAACGATTTTCTTAGTCAATCCTATGTCTTCCTAATAAAGCTGTTATTTAAAATGCAGTTAACAATATTAAACATTTTTAAAAAATACATTTGAAAAAAACATTCTTTGTGAATGCTTCATTGTGTTTATTTTATAATTAAACATTAGAAAATTTTGAATTTATTAAAATTACCAAAATAAATTATTTATTGAGATATTAACAAAAAACATTTAATATTTTGCCATTATACTTTCAGTTAAGAGTTTTATATTAATCATTTCATGAATCTACATAGTTTTTTCCGCTGTAAAAATATCTGGTTTAAATAATAAATGAATCTGTCATTTTAAAATGGACAAAAGTCCATTTATTAAAACTTTGAAGATCAACAAAAACACGATTTTTATTAAACAAAGGAGTAGATGAATAAAAAAACGTATATAACTTATGTAAGTAATATTTTTTGTAACAAAAAACATAAATCATACAGAAATTTTTAATTTAAATTTATAAACTAACAGTTAAAAGTTTTAGACTTATATATTTTTTGAAATAATGGGTTCAAATGTACTTACCGCAGAGAAAACAATTTTCACAATAAGAGTGGGTTTTTTGACTTTTTAAAATAACATTTATGCTACATTAAGAATTTTAGTTCAACTGGAGACTTTAAACAAAATAAAAACTATAATTAAGCAAAGAATACCGCTTTTCTAATTTATTTGATTTTTATTTCCATTAAAATATTTCATTTTCATTTAACATGAAATCAAATTTATATGCACTATTTTTTACTAGATCCAGAAAAGTATTCTTAATAAAAAATATTAAAGCATTTTACACAAACACTGCAAAAGGGAAAACCCAAATATAACATTTATAACTCAAGTTTAAGAACTTTTTTGAATTAAAGCCATTTAATTGTTACAAAAACGCAGACCAGTATTTTTTTTTGAAAAAAAAAAAAAAAAAAAAATCAAAAACCCGGAACTTACTTTTGAGAAAAAATATCGCTAAAAATTATACATTTTTTACTAATATATAGTATAATATATAAATATAAGGAGTCGTCAATAAATTATGACACACAATTTTTGACTGTTCATAATCTCCCCCCCCCCCCACTCATCACAAAATCATAACACTTAAGTAGCAAGTTTTGTATCAGTTGTTACAAAAACACCAACCCCTCCCTCCCCCTTATAACGTGACATGACAACCCCTAAACTATTTGTTAGGAAAGTTTAACATTAAACTTTTAAGGATTATTTAAGATATCAAACGCAACTTGGTACTTGGGATCCCTATAAATTGGGTTTTTGTGGTTTTTTAAAAAACAATAAAATTTAATTATTTTTCTAAATTAAATTTATTTGTACAATACAATAGGTGTAGGCCACTTTTAAAGACGAAAAGTCATTAAGACCCATTTTTTACCACAAACAGTAATTTATCCCAAACTATAGGAATATATATATATATATATATATATATATATATATATATATATATATATATATATATATATATATATATATATATATATATATATATATAGACACAACTAAATAAAGAATAGTGAAAGCTAAAAAGGGAAAACTAATATAATCTATTTATCCATTGATTTTATAGACAATAATCACATTTGATTTGCTTGTGGTTTGGTACTTCAATATTCACAGAAGATTTTATTTAGGTTATATAAACTTGGGCTCGCAACACCAGATTATATACATTGGATCAATGTTTTTCAATATACATTGAATTAATGTTGGGCTTTATATCTCGGATCATTGTTAAGTTTAGATCATAATAAAAATCAACTTTTGTAATATTTTTACATTGGCATTAATTGTCGGTATTAATTTTTTCACTAACATTATTGCTAAACACATGAAATTAGTTAATTATTGGATTTGCATCAGAAAAAATATCAGCCATTTTCAATGGTTTAAAATATGTTGAACAGTATATGTGCTAGCTAGGTAGTCACAGTAACTGCAATGTTATACAATATGAAATTCAAAAAATATAACAGTATTGGTATTGTATGATACTAATAATGATTGGAATATGGTAGCATTGTTAGAGTGTTTGCTTCACAAGCAAGAAGTACCAACCCAACACATCCCTGGAAGTACCGCACTTAACTTGTTTCTGCGCGCAGTGGCCTTATTTGTCAAGGTTTGTGTTTCAGAGTTATAGAGTTGAGAGAGGGTAATAACCACAATTAAGTAGCCTATTCATTTGCAGTGTCCTTCTTGGCCTTGGAGAGGTAAATTAACATAATAATAATAATAATAAATTCTAACAATATCAAAACCAAACATATGAGATATAAAAAAAATTTAAACACTTATGTGATAAATAAATAAAAACTAATAGAACTTTTAAAATTTACCATTAAGTTCAAAAGCTAAATTTCTGTATTCTGCTCGAATCTGCCTACGAACTTTGGGGTCATCATATTTTTGTTTGCTATCTAGCTTGCTACACATATTTTCCTTGTTGCTAGCCATTTTAAACTAAATAATATTGTATAAAAAATAAGAAGCAAAAATGTTTCCTAATTCTTCTTTGAAAACTAACATTCTTAGTTTTGAAATTTGTTCTTAGTTTTGAAATTTGAATTTTGAAATTTGAAGTTCTTAGTTTTGAAATTTGAATTTGAAAAAGAACATTCTTAGTTTAACAGACCTCAGTGGCAGAACTACCATGCGGCAAAACCCTGTAATGGAACAGCTCTGCCCCCTGGGGGGGGGGAACAGAGCTGTAGGGGAACCATATTTTTTGCATTAACTGCAATGTTTAAAAATTATTATCAATTTTAAAAATTTCAATCCTGTATTAAAGTAACGTCTGACCAAAAATTGAAAGAAATAAAATATAAAACAACAACAAACTGATCAAAAATAGTAATTACAAAAATGTAAAAAAACACCTCTTTGTGGTGGGGGCCTAGAGAATATTTTGCAGGGGAGGGAGGGGGGGAGGGCCAAAATTTAAAGTTCTGCCATTGACATACCTGCTGTAATATATATCTAAAATCACCATACAGCAAAACTAACAAACAGAATATATTTCTTTAGAAACAACTTATCAGGAACAAGCTGAACTTTTTATTTTTTGACAAAAAATTAGGCCACTTGCAGAAAAAGATCCTTTAGGTTACACAATACTTAAAATATAATAATATACTAATTTATACTTATTTACTCTTAAGTTGTTATTACTAATATTAAATTATCGTACTAATTTTAATACTCCTAAGAGTAATAATTAAGATAAAAAAATAAAAGTACAGCTTATTCCTGAAAAGTTGTTTGAAGAACTATATACTGTTTATTAATTTAACTGTTTCTTAACATTATTAATGCACATTTTATGTCATTTATTTATAAAAAACATTCTTACCTGATCATGTCACATTCAATTTCTTAAGTTAAAAATCATTTGAACTCCAACTCTGTAGAGTAGGAAGTATATATAGTAGTATCCTAACCAAGTAAAATTCAATTAAAAACGTCTCAGACAAAATAAAAATATTTATTTTATTATCTTCATAAAAAATATTATGACATAACTTTGACAATGGTATTAAATAAATAACTACTGTCACAATTACTTTAACTACTTCCAATATAAAACTATATTATTTTCAACAATAAAGTGAAATTCGATAAATAAATGAAAACATAATAATTAACTTTTTCTAAACATGAAAACTTTGTAAATAGCCTATAGATTTTAACTTTAAAATGATTTAAAATACTGTTTAAAGAAAAACATTAAATCAAATCAATTTTAAAGTTTTATAATAAAAAAAAATTTAAAATCATTTCCCCATTGCACATTTTATAATTAAATGCTACATTTAATAATTAAATGTACAATGTACATTTAATGTACAATGAAAGTATAACATTTTATTTACAACTACTGATGTTAAGAGTAACTACACAGAGTAGATATATTGTAAAACTCCTTCAATAATAATAATACAAAAAAAGAATACAAAAATAAAGCTCCATAAAAAATAATAAATCATAAATTAATTTATAATTGAAACATTTTTTTAAGTTAGCTCTGAGTACCACTCTCATTAGAGCAAATGCAATAACAATTACAAGTTTATTTTACCCCACGCGCAATTGGTGATTCCCATTTTAAGCTGCAAAATAAAACAATGACAGTCAAATATTGGTTCCTTGGTTACGGACGTAAGGTTCGCAAATGTCATTCTTATTTATTTTTGATTATTGCGGTGCTCCAAAAAAAACCCAACGTTCTTATTACAGATACCAGAGACGGCATCGAATCTGAGATCTCTTGAGCTGAGTCAAAACTCTAGGCACTACGCCTCGATTTTGAATTTATATGCTATCAATTTGTCTTTTATTAAATTATTTATTTGTCAATTATTGTGTTTTATTAAGTTGTGTCATATTTTTTTGTATTTTATTTTTTTGCTCTTAGACTTTTGTTAATTAAATAAAAAAAACATATACTTTAATTAATTTTTAACAGCATTATAAAAAACTTATCTTATAAAATAACTGCTTGTAATGTTAAAATACCATGTAAACTAGGGGGCTTAGTGATAAGACTACTGTTGTCTTCTTTTTGCCCCGGCCATGTAATTATTTGTTTATACATTTTGGTATTGTGGCAATATTTTCACGGGGAAATAAATAAATAAATATATATATATATATATATATATATATATATATATATATATATATATATATATATATATATATATATATATATATATATATATATATATATATATATATATATATATATATATATATATATATATATATATATATTAGAAAGTCGTAATGAGAGCTATATATCATAAGCAGCCGTGGCGCAGTGGTAGCGCACTTGCCTCAGAAACGTAAGATCTGTGGTTCAAACCCCAGCTCTGGGCAAGTTTTGCGATATCGGTTGGAAAGGAGTCGTGAACCTATTAAATGCTCTTTCGCGGTGCTCTGGGGTACCTTAATCAACTTAAAAAAAAAAAAAAAAAAAAAAAAGCTAAAAATTGTTTCTTTATAAAAATATGCATGTATTTTTTAAAACTTTAGTTTATAACAAAAATATTTTGTTCTTTATTGGAATTTAAAAAGGATTTTGTTTTAAAATTTACAAAATATTATAAAATAAAAAAAATAAAAAATGTTAAAAAAAAATCGTTTTAAGTTCAGAGTGGGGTGAAATAAAGCAAGTAAGTTTTACGTCATTCCACTAAGAATTTTTTTTGCTCTTTACTACATATAAAAATAATATAAAAATATGTCGTAGATACTAACTAAATATTTTTAAAACAAACTTTTTAAAATCAAATCTATCAAGGAGTGTCAGAAAAATTGCTTTTTTATATGCACCCTAACCCCTAAAAGTGTGAGGCACATCTAATTTCATTTTCGGAATAAAAATCTGTATAGACATGAGTTTGTTACAATCCAGGTGTAAACCAAAAATGCATGCGTATCGTAGTAATACACAATTTTACTCGATTTTAAACAGAAACAAAAACCTTTTTTTTTTTCTTAGTAGTGGGAAGGTAGAAAATTAAACACTATCAGGCGCGGATGCAGCATTTTTTGGTGTTTGAGATACCGAACTTCCATTCCAGACATGGAACAAATTTCAAAAATTTATATGTTTATACTTATATCAAATGCTTTGCAAAAAAATGCAACAATTGGAGTCTGGGAACAAAAAAGCCCTAAAATTTTAACTACACCTACCCCAAACGTGAGAGCAACAGGTTGATAAAATTTTTTTTATCATTTTTAACCAAATATATATTCATTGATAAATTTTATGATATATTCATTGATAATTTTATGATTCATTGATAAAACTCACACAATAATCTTTTAGCGTTCAACCTTGAACTAGCGTTCAGTCCTTGAACTAGCGTTCAACCTTGAACTAGCGTTCAGTCCTTGAACTAGCGTTCAACCTTGAACTAGCGTTCAGTCCTTGAGGTCTTGTCTCTACGACAAGACCTCAAGGACTTCTTCGAGTTTCCGCATTCTTTATTCCTAATTTTTATTGTTATATTTATTGTCATATTTCTATTGTTAACGAAATCTTTATTGTAAATATTATTTATTTCTTTTTTTTATGTCTTACGTTTTATTCACAAGTTATAATAGAAATTGTAGTAATGATTGTAATAAAGAATAAAAAAATAAAAAAAAAAAAAAAAAAAAAAAAAAAAAAAAAAAAAAAAAAAACCTTAGAATATTTGCAACCCCCTCAAATTGAGGGGGTTCAAACTTTTTATGGTCTTTTTTTAATATAAGTATAAACATAAAATTTTTTGGAGTTTGCTCCATGTCTGAAAGTTAGGCATCTTAATCATCAAAAAACGCATCCTGACTATACATTAATGTATAGTCAGGATGCGGATGCAGCATTTTTTAATACAGTAATACAGTAATTACTGTAATATTCTAAATATTATTTAACATGTGTATTATATACAATGCTATATAAATTCTTCTTGATTCAAAGTTTTTTTAACTTTTTACTATGATCAGGATAAGAAATATCACTTTTACATACATTTGTTTTTTTCAATATAGCATGAATCGCATTACCTGTTTGATGGCCTCGCTTGTTAAACTGCCTGGCTTGTCTTATTGACAAACTAACTCAGATTACAAGATTGATTGATACAAATGAGTAACATGATTCATTATGATGCAGATTTTACAGAGTTTTTAGATTATTAAACATTTTCACCTACAGTTACTTATTTATCTAATTATTTTTATATACTATTTGCATAAATAACAATTTCATCTTTTTCATTTTTGCTCTATTTTTCTCAAAATTAAATTACATTTAAAAGTTGAAAAATATTAGTATCTAATTCTTTGTATCTAATTCTTTTTCGTTTTATGAAACATTTATTATAAACAAAGACTGCTAAGTGTTCTTAGCATTTTTTCTTTCAATCTTCTTTTTACATTAATCAAAAATATACAACAAATGAAATTACAAGTTTTTGTTAACTAACCTTAAAGAAAAAAATTGTTAGGATTAAACCTATTCATACTGGGTTGTGGACTTTATACTGGGTTGCGCTTTTGGAGCACCAAGCCTATATCTTGGGAATGTAAAAGCGATTTAACTTAAAAATTTTAAAAATTTTAAAGTAACCTAAATTAAATCATATTTAGTTATTTATGTTATTTAGTTATAATTATGTTATTTATTATAACTATTATATATTAAGAATTAATGATTTATTCATGACTAGAAAATCTTAGATAGAACACCCTCTTTAGAATCTTTAAACAACTTGACAAATAATTAGCAGGTAACCTCTGCACCGCTAAAACAGTTAAAAATGAAACTTGTTCTTATGTTGTATACAAATATTGTTTATTAAATAAACTAAAGAATACAAAAAACGTTTAAATAAATTGTGAATGCATATGCAATGCATATTCTAAAAAAGTCCATTAAAAAGTAAAATAAAATTATAAAATCAAATATAAGAATATGCAAAATAACAAAAAGCTAAAGTTCATATTATTCAGATTCTATTGCAATCAAGACATCTTAGAACAGTATGTACAAAACAAACTGAGTTGCCACGAGCTTGGCACTAGGATCTGATACTGGTAAGTTTATTTTGGTTTTTATCTGAGCCACGTAAATTATCCATGCAAATTTTACAGTGTTTTCGCCTTTCACCAAGACCAACACATTGTTTTCACTTATCTGTTTTATCAGTAACATTTCCTCTAAGCATTTTTAGAACTAGAGATATTTTAGATATTATTAATGGGGGTAACGTATGCAGTATTGATACATTCACTCGCGCTGTATCAATTATGTATGCAAAAGCTACAATACTCCATCTGCGGGACTTGACTTTGGTGGTAAAAAAAACAGACACGTTGACCCACAATATCGGCTCCACCTTTGACGAAATCATACAACTTGTAGATTGCAGGTTTACATTTATTATCATCAACAGTCACTCAAAGCAGTGGCTTCATAGTTGTCAGTAAAAATCTTTTGTGGCTGAACCAACTATATATGACCCAAAACTTAAGTTCGCTTCCGCCTCTTAATAAAACTCATTTGAGAAAATTTATCTGCGCTCCACATTTTTCAATTCAATTAGTATCCTTTACCAGTTTGATTGCAATGTTCCTATACACATCATCTTTATGTCATTTCATAACCAGTCAGCTAAAGACAAGGAGGTGTATAACCAATCAAATGAAAGATTTCTTCCATCAAATGAAAGATTTCTTTTCCTTGAAGATTTTGAAACTGATTCAAATGATTTACCAGATATTTGGTGATAGTATTCACTTCCTTTGTTTGGCTTTCCAGCATATAGGTATGTGACAAATCTGTATAGAAACTTTGCTACATTGATTAATTTAAAAAATAACCCATACTTTGCCAATTTGTTTGGGTTGTATTGCTTGAAGGATACCTGTGTTCTCATTGGATAAAGGGTCTTGTCAAGTGATACAAAATCACAGGGTCTTAAAAAGTGCATACAATACTCATTGAATTTTTCTGATTGCAGCAAATATATCATAAACCCCATCTTTCATGACAAGTCATCATAAACCCCATCTTTCATGACAAGTCATCATAAACCCTATCTTTCATGACAAGTACATTTGTTGTCAAAGCTAAGATTTGCCATTTGAAAAAAAAGCACTCACGACGCATTGCAGTCAAATATTGATGAACCAAAACGGTCCGTAAAAAGTTTGGATCCAGAAAAGTTATTTTGCTTGTACAACCCGCGATACAACATCAAGCCAAGTAATGCTTTCAATTCGATAAGTTCTGTTTCCTTAATGAATGGGTGTTTAGAAAAAAAAACTTCCGTAGACTTAGAAATAATTACACAGATTTTACTGTTTTTATGACAGACAATATCATTTATCATTTCATTAGAGATATAATTGTTGAATGCGTGAACAGATGATTTAGCATTTTTAGAAGATCCAATTGGTCCAAGTTTCCCAATTACAACCTCCACTGCCCTCTGTCAACCTGTCTGTTTGGGTGGAGGTTTGATTATAAAAGTTCTTTTTATAACGAAGGTCTTTTTTTTTGGTAACGGTTCTCGTTATAGATTTTATAGTTACCAATTTTTCAGGGATGGGTAATACTGCATACTTTGCTTCATTCACTTCATTCATTCACAATCTATTCAATGAATCTTTCTTTGGTAGGTTAAGAATCACTTAGGATTTTTATTTGGTCTCTTGCTCTCAACATCCTCATTGTCTTCGATGTTGCAGTCAATGTCAGACTCCATTTCAAAATCTAGTTCAGAATATTTAGTAGTACCGGATTTGAAGTTTTAAATTCCGGCCGGAACCGGATTTACCAGAATTGTTAAAAAAATTCCGGCCGAAATTCATCTTCAAAATCTAGTTTTGTAAAAGTTAGTTAGTTTAGTTAGTGTAAAAAGCTTTTTCACATAAATGGAAAATTTATTTAAAATTTGTATACCTGATTCACCATCCAATTCAATCAAATCATTGCTTTTATCATCAGAATTCTCAACAAAATTTAGATTATTTGAAATAGCATCATCTGCAAAAATACACATTCGTTTGCTTATATTTTCTTATTATATATATATATATATATATATATATATATATATATATATATATATATATATATATATATATATATATATATATGTATATGTATATATTTTTGTGTTCAGTTTTATTATTATTATTAAGTGAAGTTTTCAAAAAATTCATGTTGGCCAACATGAATTTTTTGAAAACTTCACTTAATAATAATAATAATAAAACTGAACACAAAAATATATACATATATATATATATATATATATATATATATATATATATATATATATATATATATATATATATATATATATATATATATATATATATATATATATATATATATATATATATATATATATATATATGTATATATATATATATATATATATATATATATATATATATATATATATATATATATATATATATATATATATATATATATATATATATATATATGTATATGTATATATATGACGACACCCTCTAATTGGAGGGTGTCGTCAACAAGACCGCGATAAGAACACTGTGAGACCCCTTCATTCACGCGCTCATGTTGGAAATTGTGTAGTATAGTATAATATTAAAAGTCAAAAAGTTTAAGCGAAAGCGAAAGCGGTTAAGTGAGAAAAAAATTATGGTAGTTTAAATTTATGTCGCTCCTTCAAGACGCAACCCAGTATGAATAGGGTTAAGTTTAAAAAAAGTCTATTTAGTAATATTTCTGAAATTGTTTCAATTTTATGGAACACTTCCACAATTCCAAAAATTGAGCTTTTTGAACACCAGCAACTACCGAGTGGGCATGCATCGTCCAGAGGATGTCTGTTAGATCTTCCAGACGACGCGTTGATTTTTGAAAGCTTGTGTCTTCTCATATCAATATGAAAAAACTAACTTTAATCTTCATAAAGCTCCTCTAAAATAAATCAACACTTGCATTTATATCATAATATAGTTATGCTCTCAACAGTGAGATAAATTAACCGTCAGATTTAATGCTCCCTAAGAAGATACCTACTGAAAATTCTTAAAATTTTTAAATCATGTTAATCATTTTAAATCACATTAATCATATTAAATTAGGGAACGAATAATCAACCATTTGTGGTGATCGGACTTCTGCGATAATGATCGCAGAAGTCCGATCGCAGAAGTTAAAAATTATCTAATCAGTTACAAGTTACTAGATACATTACATTAGAAACTTTTATTGAGCAAAACAAAATTTCTAGCAAGTTACAAAACACATTTGTTTTATAACTTGTTAGAAATTTTGTAATGTACGTTAATAAGAAACTTTTATTGAGCAAAACATAATTTCTAACAATTTACATGCAGCCTTACGATTATGGGAAAAAGGCTTGATAAGCAGGTCCAACTAAGTCGGCAATGCGTTTTCGGACCTTGTCTAGAAGAGAAAGTGCATTTAAGTAAACGTTGAAAAATTAAAAAACTTCTTCTTATAGGAAAGTCAAAATAGCTTTTTATAGGCGTCATTATCCCTAAAAGGGTATAGGGTGCCTATAAAACAAAATTTTTCCGACACCCCAGTGATAGATGTGATTTAAAAATTTTTTATTTACAAATTTTTAGCTGATATTTTATCAGGGAGAAAAAATTCAGAGTGAGTCAACATAAAACGTGGAGGTCAATTAAGTACACTGTAAAAATATGAATAAGATATTTAGAGTTTTATTTTATAATGAAGAACCCATCATAAATATAAAATGTGAAAATACTAAAAATTATTGAAACTATATTAATAAACTATAAATTATAAATTACAGAATATACAAATATTTTCATGATAATAATCTACTTTACATCAATCAATTTGGTTTCAAGAAAAATAACTCAACTGAACATGCAATTATCCAATTTGTACGTGAAATCTCAGAATCATTCGAAAAATCACAATATACACTGGGAATTTTTATTGACCTATCAAAAGCTTTTGATACGGTCAATCACCATATTTTATTTATAAACACAAATACTACGGAATAAAAAAATAAAATTTTAAAATGGTCGGAATAAAAAAATAAAATTTTAAAAGTTATCTATCTAACCGAAAGCAATATGTACCATTTAACAATGATTACAAACCCTCTTTTCTTAATATAATCTGTGGAGTCCCACAAGGTTCAATTCTTGGACCTCTCCTTTTTTTTAATTTATATAAATGACTTAAATAAAGCTTCAAAACTAACAAGCATTATGTATCCAGATGGTACAAATTTATTCCTTTCTAACTATGATATCGATGAACTTTTTAAAACAGTGAACAAAGAACTCAGACATATATCTAATTTGTTCGAGTGTAATAAGTTAACCTTAAATACTAATAAAACAAAATGGGTTTTATTTCATTCGATTACAATATTGTCTATGGAAGTACAAAAAAAAGTAAGTTGCAACGTCTTTATCTCCGTCAGAAACGCGCAATCCGTATAATTAATTTTGCAAATCGCTTCTCTCATTCGAAGCATTATTTTATTGAAATGAGAATTCTGAATATTTATGAGTTAAATGTATTTATTATTTTATGTTTTGTGTATATGTGGATAAATAACTTATCCCTAGCCGTATTCAAAGATCTTTTCTCTTTTAAACCAGTCAGTAAATATATTTTAAGAAATAATAACTTTTTAAATAAGCCTTTCTGTCAAACAAACTTTAATCAATTTTGTATTACCTATCGAGCGCCACACTTTTGGAATAAAATTGTTTTGGCGAATTTTAATTTTGAAGTACCTATTACTTTTTGCCTTTTTAAAAAAAAACTGAAAAACCTCATTTTTTCATTAGATAATATATTGAGTTATTATTAGTAGTAAAAGTTAAATATATATATTTTTTGTTTATAGTAGTTTTATGTTTATAGAAGCTTATTCCTACTTATTTTATTTATTGTTCTTATACTTTTTACTTTTTAATTTATATGTTGGTTTACTCTTGTATAAAAATCTGATGAGAAGATCCTCTTGATCTTTCTTCAGACAGATTGTTTGCATTGCAATTTTGTAAAAGTTTATTAATTTTTTTTTTCTATCTTATATTTGTTAAATGTTTTTTTAAGGTTCTGACGACAAGATCCTTGCGATCTTCTTTCAGATATCTTGTTTATGTTTGTTATGTTTTATGCCATTGTAAGTTTATATTATTATTTTTATTATGGGCTGTACAATGATTAACAAATGTAAACCAAAAAAAAAAAAAAAAAATTGCAAAAACTATATCTTTGATTTATCGCTTATAAGAGTGGTAGTTATGCTGTTAAATCTTGAGCAAAAATGTTTTTTCATTATTTGTTCCAAATGGTCATCAAAAAAAAACCGCAAGCTAATTTCGTAAATTGTAGCTAATTTCAGATTGTAGAGTCGTTTAGAAAGAGTCCAAAAAAAGTATGTTCAAAAAAGTAGTTATATTTGTTCATAGTGAATACATTCAATACATTCAATACAAAACCCCAATAAATGCGTTTTTGATGTAGCGCACTAATCCATTGTACTGTATCAGTTGGGGCTCAGTGAATCGTATTTCTTTATTTTTAAAATTAAGCAAAAGTTAAAATATGTACTCTATATTTTTCAAGGTAAAAGGATTGAGATGTCCTTCATAATAAGAAATCTAAAAGATAAGAAATAAAGGATTAAGATAAGGCTAAATGATTGAGATATATTTCCTTCATAATAAGAAATCACTAAAACCAAAATAATTATTAAATAACGGCTTACAGAAAGATTTAAAGTGAGTTGTGATACGCGGTTCACTGTGGGGCGAGTGAATCAATATACACAGATATAAATTAATTATAATGAATAGGGGAATTGCCACATAACTTTAAGGCTGAAGGAGTAAAGACACTGTAAACTATACTTTTGACATATTTTAATTAGATTAGTATAATATCGAAAAATTAGACATTTGAAAATTGAGAGGAAAAAAAAAAGAGTTTGATCGATAACAAAACTTATAAAAATATTGAAAAACTAAAAACTTATTCAAACATTATTATTTATAACTTGAAACTAATTAATTTATTTTCATGTTGTTTGTTTGTTAAAAATGCATTCGCTGAATCGCTGTGCCCCACCATAACAAATTAAGTTTAAGTCTAATTTTTTGGGACCTAAGTAAGAAAAGCTAAACTACTAAAAGAAAGCATAAATAGCTATAATCCGAATGAAAAAACTTTAATTTTTAAAACTATTTCAAATCTCCATATAAAAGATAATAAAGGTAGGAAAATTTATTTTAGTTAGCTAAAAACAAAAATTTTCTACCTAAAACCGGTAGTCAAAAGTTATGTAGTAGCCACAATAAATAAAGATGGCTGATACATAAGCACGTAAAATGTTTACATTATCAAGGTGAACAAAATTCTAATCTTTGAGAAAATACCTCTTATTCACTGTGCCCCTCAATCTGCTGTAGCCTTACTTCCCCTACTGTACGAAATGAATAATATTTAATATTTTAACTAGTATTTATGGTAAATAATAGTTGTTAGTTTCACGAAATGAAAACCATTTTTGAAACAAATTATTATTTTTGTTTTAGAAAGTTTTAAAAACGCAACAAAGAATTAAGCCTGCTGGGTAAATTATATGTTGCTCGTCAAAGCACACGTAAGTTAAACATAAATATGGAGGAGCAATATCAAACACTGTGAACTCGTACTAAACACCAGCTGTTAACTAATAAATAAAGTTACTAAATACAATTCTCATACCAAAAAAGTATAAAAAATACAACAATGCGCTAAAAATTGGAGGGGATTGGGTTAAGGTAAAAAATACCAATGCTGTTTTAAGAAACTAAAGTTATGGACATATGGTGATCAATTCCAAGGAATGCATTGCAATCACTAATGATATACATCACTATTATTAACGTTTCGGATGGCCCAATATTTGATATGTATAATATTATTTTTAATAAAATTTTATTATCTTTAATAAATAGACGATACCTTTTATTTTTTAAAACGTCAGATTTGTATATATACCATACATGTTTAAAAGTATATACCGCACACATATTATAGTATATAAAAATTTCCAGATGAAATTTAAAATGGAAAAATTAATTTATTTTCCCTTTTATCATTTCCATAATTTTCTTTGACATGAACTAAATTAAAAAATGGCTATTCTAGTACATTCTGAATTCAAAAACCTAAAATAACAACGTAGCATTATAAAAACCAGAACCATTAAGTATAGCAACAGGCAATGCTTCAACAGGTCAAGATATTTTTATCAAAAAACGATGCAAGGTGTTGCTTATTCTTATGGGAAAATTGGTGCCACTTTTCATTTGACTCAAACACCTAATCGATGGCAAAAAAGAGTCTTTCTAGAATTACTTATAAAAAATAGAAAAAGAATTATATGAAAAAAAAATTAAACGGAATGAATATCTGTATCATAAAACCAGAAAAATAATAAACGGTTTTCGAGACACGGCTATTTATCTATTTAATTATCAAAAAGTATATATATATATATATATATATATATATATATATATATATATATATATATATATATATATATATATATATATATATATATATATATATATATATATATATATATATATATATATATATATATCGTTGTCTTGGAAAAATTATATCCACCGAAAAAATGTATTGGTCATCAGTAAAGATATTTTCTGAGACTTCGGTAACACATTTTCAAGTTTTAGTTGTGAGTAACATAGTTATTATTGTCTAAAAAATCATAGTTAAAATTTTTGTATTAATAATAAATTGAAGAAATTTATACACAGTTTTATTTTTAAACGTTATAAAAGTCAAATATAAAGTTTGAAAAAACTTCATTTATTATTCTTTTGCAGATACAAGAATTGATTTTAAATAGTATTGACCAAATCGATTGATACAGACTGCATTTAAAAATTAAATTCAACGCAAACATACGAAAACATACGAAAAAGGAATTATGGTGGTGCTACTTTAAACTTGCGTCTTACTCAGCAAGATAAGAGAGCAAGATAAGCAGCAGATAAACATAGGGCAAAGTGACCAATTAATGGCCACAAATTTTTTATAAATCGTCGTGGAGGGTGTTTTAAACTAATGCTGAATTTTTTTTTTACTGTTTTATTAATGACCAACGCCTACACCTTATACAAACCATTTTTTAATTTTAAAACATTTTTAATTCAGATAAAAATGTATTTAAACTGAGATTTTAAATTTGTACCAATTATTGGCCGGGTAGACCAAATAATAGCCAGCAAATTAAGAAACTGTACCTATTATGAGCCACTTACATTACCTAAAATCGATATATCTAAGAATGCTTATATATTGAAAAGTATTATTCAGACAGGCGATTAAAGCCTAATAATGAACTAGGATCTACTTTATTGAACTATAAATAATTGAAAAGTATTATTCAGACAGGCGATTAAAGCCTAATAATGAACTAGGATCTACTTTATTGAACTATAAACCAAGATTTTTTTTTTTAAAAGTAAAATATTCTATACTTCGCTTAAAAATATTATTTTGGTTGATACTTAAACAGTTTTTATTTGTTATTCAAATTAAGACAGTCTATCAAAAAGGAAATAAAAAATAAATTAAGAAACTTTTTAATTACTTTTATAGAAAATCAAGCATAAAACAAGTTTTAAATAAAAAATAGCTTTAGCATATAGCTGTTATATGATTTCAACTAGCATATGATAATGCAATTTTCAATATATGGACAATAAGCTTTACAATAATATATTAGCTTATACAATAAATAGACAATAAGCTTTACAATAATATATAGTTTTGATAGTATTACAATAATAAGAAGAAGTTTGCACAATATATTTATTATGAACTGTTGATAATAATCTATTTACATTAGCTCACTAGTATCATTATCGATGGAGATAACTCCATTATCTGGTACTTTAATACAGATATTTTGATTATCTGAAGAGATATTGAATTCCAATATCTTTGGAATTGAACTGAATTCTCTCGTTCTAACTGAGTTAGCTTTTTTAGATAACTTTTGTATCTCTTTCTCCTGTTTTTGTTGTGCTTTATTTTCTTTTTGCTTTTTCAATTTTTTCTCTTCAGCTGCTGCGACTTTCTCTTTTTTTTTCTCCTCATCATTTACTTTAGATTGCATTGCTTCGTGAGAAGTTAATACAAAATATTTTTAAACCTTTTTACGATTTTCTTTTGACTTGATGGTATATATCTTTGGGTAAGGCAAAATATCATTGTCACTATCATTATTTGAATGGTTTCTAGATAACATAATTGGTGTCAAACTAGGCTGAACAATGGCTCCAATTGGCATTCGATTACAATCATTAGTGGTTTCATTGGAAAAAAAACTAGATTGCCCATTTGTTTCATTTGGCACAGGAATTTGCTGAACAATGGTTTCACTTAGAAATGGAATAGTAACTATGGATTCATTTGGCATCGGAGCAGAGTCATCTATTTCTAAAATGGTATTTGTACATGAAATCTGTTTCAGTTTGAATTCTTTATATAATTTATACAAAGGATCTGGGATGTCGTAGCCATTTTAAATACAGAAATTAAAAGTTGTAAACTGCTCATGAGTCAAATGGGTATCCCATATCAAAGAATTATTGTCAAGGTTTATCAAACTATTATCTATTTTACATTCAGAAATATTTCCAGGTTTATTAACTAATTCTACTTCAAAGTCAACTTCCTCTTCTATTGCATATTCTGATCTTGTTATTTTAGTGTCAGTTTTAATTGGATGCAGACTTGATTCAAGCAAATCATTTGAGTCAAGTAGCTGTTGTAACAAATAGACAGAATTAGGCAAGTAAGCTGTGCTTGGAACAGCAGACGGATTGTATGGATGAATACCACATGATCGAAACCCTGAAATAATATTATCAGCTGTGAGAGCTTGATCCCAGGCTTTCCTAAAAAGCCCAAAAAAGTTGACTTGTTAATAGTAACTCCAGGATATTCATTCATTAATTCATGACATGTTTGATTATAATACGTTTTAAGTGGACCAAATACTGTGCGATCTAGAGGCTGAAACCAATGCGAACAATGTGCTGGCATTTCCACAATATGTATGTTATTTTCGATTGCAACAGATAATAACTCAACAAAGTTATGTGAATCATGACCATCTACTATGAGAATCTGTGGCCTATCTCTACCTATATTAGGCAAGAAAGTATTAGTGAACCAAAGAAATGCAATTCCTTGCTTTGTCCAACCTGTCTCACTAAAACTCCAATTTGAACCTGATGGTGCATCTGCAGTATTAAAAGAATAAAGAGATCTAGCCGTTTTACCTTTTGCTATCAAATGTGGAGGTACTGAACCACCTGCAGCATTTACAGCAGCAATAATGGTTATGGTTTCACGTTTTCTAGATGTGCGAGATTGAAGATGTTTTGTACCTCTTTTTGCAATTATTTTTGGAGGTTTAAAATCCATCTGCAGCCCAGACTCATCCATATTCCAAATTAATGAAGGCTTTAAAAGGGCATGAGTGTCCCTCAAAACTTCATGCAGTGAATAGAAATATTTAGCTACTTTTGGTATAGACATGCATTGATGACGAAGTACCTTCAGGCTTTCGCAAAACTAAATTTTTATGTCGCTGATTAAATGAGCGCCACCATTTTTCTGAAGGAGTTGAATGCTTAAACTTTAAATTGTGCTTTATGGCTAAATCTGAAGCATATTTTTTAAATTGTCTTTTTCCAAATCCAAATCCAAGTGCAGCTCTTGTTGCAGCATATTCAACTAGCTTTAGCTCTAAATTCATTGATAATACTGGACTAGGTCCAGGTTTGACACCAAGAACTGAATCTCCTTTAAGATATTTACCAAGGGTTGACCGCCGAATATTAAATTGTGTTGCAGCTTCTCGTTGCGACATTAAACTGTTTTGAACAGCTGCAATTGCATTTTTCATGTCGCTGTTGGACCACTGAAATCTCTTTACATTTGTCACTTTCTGGTTCAACTTTGAATTAAAACTAGAGGCAGTTTTCTTTTTAATCTTGTTATTCTTTTTTGTGATTTTCGTGGTTTTTCCCATAATTAACTAAAAGATAAGGTATACTGACTACAGTAGTTGACCTTACAAAAATCTAATGTAAATATATTATCATAACATATACAGATACCACAAACAAATACGTATACAAGCATAAAGTATGGTTATCATACATATCTGTACATCAATGTAACAGAAATAACACAAGAATACAATATAATGGTATACTTAGTGAGCATTAAATTAAATATACAAAATATATATATTTCAAATTGTTATGTAGCTAGTAAATATTAATAATAATAATTTTTGTTTATATGTATTATATAAATTATAAAATACATATATAAGCTATTACTTTAAATATTTACAAACATTATAAAAATAAAATTACATACTTACAAACATAATAAACCGCTATAATAAATACTGTAAAGTAAATACTAATTATTCTTAGTATTTATACATGGTAAAGTAAATACTGGATATAGTTAATATAAGCCTTATATTAACTATAATCAGTATTTACTCTACCATGTATAAACACTAAGCAAAACTATAATAAGGATATAATTAGGACATATAAGTTACTAGGACTTATAATAAGGACATATAAGTTTAATTTATTGTGACACAATTTGTGTTTAAACTATATACACAATAAATTCAACTATTGTCCTAATAATAGCCACATAATAATACGATATTACAAATAAAAGCCGTGGCTCTTATTTGGTCAAATGAGTGGCTATTATTGAGACCTATTTGAAATCTGGGAGTTTAGGTTTATATTGATGCTTCTGCCTATCGTATATTGACAAACAAAACAGTTTACATAGTAATATTAAAGTACACAACAGATCAAAATAAACCAAAAAGCTGTTACTGAAGGAATATTGCGTTAAATGTGTCTTAAAGTTGCATGAAAAAACCAAAAATGATTATTTACGGCATAAAATATTCACTTAAACTAACGTTGAGAAAAATAAGATTTCCTTAAAATCAAGACTGAAAAAAACATTTAAAAAAGTTAGATTAAAACATAGATATATTAAAGAAACAGAAAAGTATAATCAACAACTAGATAAATGTTCCGCCAAATAAATAAATGCAATAAAAGTGGACCCAAATTTGGCTCTTAATAAGACCCGGCCATTGTTAGGGCACTTTGCCCTACTCACTGAATATTTTCTCACGAGTAAATATTCAATTTTCAGTAGTTTGTCTTCTACTTTGACGAATTTCTTTATTCCATTTTTATCAATTGACATCTGCTTTTTATCTGTTCACACAAATATCCAAATTCGAACCATTTAAACGGAATACTAAAAGGTTAACAAAAATAGCCCAAATAACTATTTAAACGAAAAGCAAAGAGGAAGTTCAAATAATTGAACTCTAGCGTATTTGCCAGTCAGCAAGTTATTAAAGAAGAAATTATTTAAGAATTTTAGAAAGAAAAACAAGGCTTTTTTTTTTTTTTTTTTTTTTTTTTTTCAATTTACAATTAATAATCGTAATATAACAATATAACAATATATAAACTTGGTACCTGAAAGAAGATCCAAATGATCTTGTCGCCAGAACCATATAAAATATATCATACGTGTATATATAATAAAATAAAAATACAATTGATCAAATAACTATTAACAATGTAGAAGAAACAAAAACTGAAAATAATTTTACAAATTATCAAGAGTGAACAAAAAGAATTTTACATTTCAAAAATATTTATATATATTGCCAGTAGAAAGAATATAGTTTTTTAATTTAGTTTTAAAAACGGAAAACGAAATTGACAAATCAAAATTAAGATAACACATGAAAGAAAAACTTTTTACACAGAGCGAAAGAAAATTTTAACCGATAAAAATTTAAACCTCAAAAAGAAAAAAAAAATTACATGTATCTTATAATGTATATATAAGACAATAAAAAAGCGTGTTTGCCCACCTCATCAACAATTAAATTGGTAACTAAGTTTTAGCTAGCTTGTTTAATTTAAAAAATAACTTTATTACGTCATTCATGAAATCATTCGTAACTGTATTTTTGTACTGATTCTTCTCATTCATTGTAATTGAACTCATAGCTATTACAATACAATCTCTCTTATTCGAATTTTAAGGCGAAAAATAAAAGTTCGAATTAGAGAGATTTTCGAATTTTATAATTCATATAAATACATATTATATATTTTAAACTTAATAAATCTTATATTATTTTAAACTTTTAAATTAAATCTTTAAACAATTATCTTGAATTCATAAAAATATAAATAGAAAATAAAAAATAACTTAAAGATATAAATTCATGTCAAAGACACAATTTATATCTTTAAGAACCTTTGTCAAATTATCTCCAAATTAGTTTGCTTTTTCTTAAATAAGTCTAGCCATCCTTCCGAAGCTTGAAAATTTTTGATGCAAAATTCTATTGCAAAATATAAAGCTTTTTATTTTACCACCAAGCTATTAATTGGTACATTATCAGCTCTCATTCGTTTGAACCATTTGAGTACAGCTTTGTTTACTAGGTAATACGAATCAACTTTTACCTGTTAAGTCAAATTTCCTTGACAAAAAGCGTCCAATGATTTTATCATCATCTTTTTTCAGGTTGAAAGAGTGTTTGGTGGAATATCAACAATTTTTGAAACCTCTTTGTTTATTCATTTCTTCAATTCTATTAGAGTTTTTTTTTTCCGTTTTAAGTTGTTTTCTATATGTCTCTTTGATGACATGATTCTTTTTAAACAGTAAAAGATGATTTACACTATTCGTTTTTCAAAAACTCACAATATTCGAAATTTGAAAAAAGATTTTGATGATTTGATAAGCTTTTTACACGTCAGAAGTTAGAAAAGTTCGGTTTACAGAGAGAATCTTACAGACGGGTCTAAAGAATCCATTCGAAATGGGAGGTGTTCGAATAATAGAGATTCGAATTATAGAAAGTTAAGCGCATGAGTTTCATCAGCGCATTTCACGGTGACTTTGCATTTAATCGAATTATGGAGGTTTTCGAATTAAGGAGATTATTATCGAATTAAGGAGTAGAATTAAGAGTAAAAATAAAATGAAGAGAGTATTATCGAATTAAGGAGATCAAGCAGCGTGTTGAAGCGAACAGACGCGTTTTTTCTACAGCGTGTTAAATTTTAAATTAAACATGGAAACCTCATTTAAAAATATAAAAAAATTAATTATCAAGAAGTTGGAGGAACAAAAAATATGTATATTACAAGAAACAGAAAAGTTGTTGAAAGAACAAGAAAAAAGCTTCGCGTCGATCATGAGTGCAAACTTGAAAATATTAACGGAAAGAATAAAGAAAATTGAAATATATGTAACAAATAATAAATCCAACATTATGAATATCGAAAAAGACCTGAACGATGTCAAAACAACATTAAACTTTCAAGAAACAAACCTTAAAGATAAAATAAAACAAATTAGAAAGTGCTATGACAACGAACTAAATATTTTGACCAAAAAAACAATCGATCTCGAAAACAGATCTCGACGAAACAATCTGCGAATAGATGGAGTAAAAGAAAAAGCAGGTGAAACCTGGACTGAATGCGAGGATACAGTTAAAGATATTTTCAAAAACCAACTAAAAATAAATAGCGAAGTTGTTGTAGAAAGAGCACATCGAGAAGGCAAAGCAAGATAGTAAAATACCTCGAACTATAGTTCTGAAACTTTTAAATTATCAAGACAAGAACAAGATTCTTAACGCCGTTAAAAACTTGAAAGGTACTGGTGTATTCATTAACGAAGATTTCGCAAAGGAAACTATCGAGAGTCGCAAAAAGTTATGGGAAGAAGTCAAACGTCTACGCGGGGAAGGAAAGTACGCAATTATCAAGTATGATAAAATATTTTGTAGAGAATTTAAAAATCCCATCCCTAACTTAGAAGGGTTTCTTTTTAAAAATGTTTATGACAAATGTTTAAATAAAATTATGATACTACACGTAAACATTGGAAGTTTTAATAACAATTTTGAAATACTTTTAAACTTGTTAGAGGAAACAAAAAATTGTTTTAACATAGTTTGTTTAACTGAAACCTGGATTTCAAATAACATAGATAATACTTTGAACTTTTATATTCCTCATTTTAAATTAATTTCATTTAAAAGACAAGTAAATAAACGCGGCGGAGGAGTCCGTGATATATGTGAATGAAAATATTGTTTATTACGTTAGGAATGATTTAAGTGTTTCTGATAGCGATAAAAAAATTTTGACTATTGAAATTATGAACAATCAATCTAAAAACATATTATTAAGCTGTTGCTATCGCCCACCTGACGGCGTAGCCAGAACTTGAGCATTTTTTTTAACAAAGTATTTTCAAAAAAGGTATTAAAGAAAACAAAAAGAACTTCATTATTGGAGACCTAAATATGAATTGTTTTCTTTATAATGAAGATAACAAAATTAAAAACTTTTACGACTCCTTTTTTGAGGCGGGAGCAATTCCTTTAATTAACAGGCCAACTACACCTTTTCAAGATGTAAATGAGAACATGAAAGTTGTAATTAAGAAGTCGTAATATGTAATTAAGAAACACAACATGTAATTGAGAAAGCGTTATATGTAATTGAGAAACACAACATGTAAATAAGAAATCGTAACATGTAATTAAGAAACACAACATGTAATTGAGAAAACGTAAGATATAACTGAGAAATCATAATATGTAATTGAGAAATTGTAACTTGTAATTGAGAACACATAAATTAAAATAGCAAATTCACAGTCTAAGTTTGTAGGTTGTTACAAAAGGTCTTTTTGGACATGAATTTAAGTTATAATCTTAAATTTTGCTTTTGTATGCACAAGTAATAATAATGGAATTGAAAGATCGTTGTGTTATATGCCAATACACTATGACCCGAAAGTCTGTGATTAAGCTAAATCCGTGTCAACATTTATGTCACCAAATTTGTTTACGTCCAGTTCTGGAACAACCAGATTCAAGTTGTTTAATTTGTCGGCATTAAATACACGCAACTGCACAAGTTGAAAGGAAACGTTACGTTTTATCTTCTCCAAATGACAAGAGAAGAGTTGTTGAATGTGCGGAGCGCTTTGAAGATTGGGTGAATCTCGCGCAAACGCTAGGTATCAAATATAAGACAGCATACAACTGGGTTCGCAGCGGAAATTCAAATTTCATCGGAAAAGGAGGTTTTAAACCGAAAAAGTTGACCGAAGGTCAAATCGAAGAAACATTAACATGGATTGAAAATGATTGTCAATTAACATTGGTGGCCATCAAAACAAAGATATTAAGACAATTTAACATAAACGTTAGCACAACAACAATAGCAAATTACCTCGAAGGCAGATTGTTCTCATTAAAAAAAGTGCACAAGGAGCCTTCTACAATGAACAGTTATGAAAACAAACAAAAAAGAGCTGAATATGTTAGAAACATCAACGAACATATCACAAATGGTCGTCAGATAGTTTGGTTGGATGAAACAAATTTTAACCTTTTTTGTAGAAAAACGCAAGGACGCGCGAGACAAGGAAAAAGAGCAATTATGAAAGTTCCTGCTTCAAAAGGTTTAAACATACACTTGATCGCAGCTATTTCAACTACAAATGCCGTCATGATAGAAACTCGCAGGGGATCATTTAAAGCAGATTCCTGTAACGAGTGGATGTTGGCTATGTTTCACCAGTGGGTTACATCCGGGAATCGTTTGGAGGATTTGGTCGTCGTAACAGATAATGCTCCTTGTCACGCTCGTTTGCAAAGGGTGTTTGATAATTCACCAGCTCAGTTGTTACGTTTGGGACCTTACAGTCCAATGTTGAACCCGGTGGAAACGATCTGGTCCAAAATTAAAAGTAACGTTAAAAATGCAATTCGCATTCCACCTGTATTAGGTGACGAGATTGCGGAACAGCGCATGCAGTACTTAGAACGAATTGTAATTGAGGCGAAAAATACTATAATGGGAGGAGATTGTGCACGTGCGGTACAACACACAACCACGCACTATGCAACTATTTTAAATATGGAAGACGTACAAGTTGGTGCTTAAATGATCAATGAAGTGATTTTTAATTATATAATTTTTAATTATAATTTTTAATTGAATTATAAATTTTTCCCTAAAATGTTTTTAGTGTTTATTATGTTAAATTCATTTGCCCAAAAATTATAAATTTTTCCCTAAATTTTTCCCTAAAAAATTAAATTTACGCTACAAATCTTGCATCATTTTTAAGTGCGTCATTTTAGACGCTCCATTTTTTTACGCGCCATTTTTTTTAAGCGTCATTTTACACTTACTCCTTTAAAGCGATATCTAAATTAAAATTTTCGTGTTCTCAATTACATCTTTCTATTTCTTAATTACAACTTACATTTTCTCAATTACATGTTACGATTCTTAATTACAATTTTCGTTTTCTAAATTACATCTTATGTTTCTTAATTACAACTTACGATTTCTCAATTACATCTTACGTTTCTTAATTACAACTTTTGTTTTCTTAATTACATCTTACGATTCTTAATTACAATTTTTGTTTTCTCAATTAGATCTTGAAAAGGTGTAGAGTAATAAAAAACTCGGTATCTTTGATTAATAATATTATTACAACAGATATATTCAACAATGAATATATTTGAATTTATTTCAATATTTTTGACAATTAATTCTGGAATTAAAAATAAAATAAACAAAATTAAAATCCGCATTTTTAACCATACAAATATAAAGTTGTTTAAAAACCAACTATCGTTACTGCACTGGAAGCATATTAACTTCAATGATAATGCGGACAAAATTTATAATAACTTTTTTGAAATCTTTTACTCCGTTTATGACGCAAACTTTCCTATTGTTGAAAAGACAATAACTCCAAAAAAGAAAAATAACCCTTGGATAACAAAATTCATCCAAGATTAAGCAGATGCTGTATTTAAAATATCTTAAAACAAAATCATCAGATAATGAGAAAATATATAAAAATTACAAATATCTCTTTGAAAAAGTTCGTAAAAACTTGAAAAAAAATTATTACAGAAGACTCCTAGATAAATTCAAAAATAACACAAAACGCAATTGGCAAATAATGAACGAAATTACTGGCAGACAAAATAAATGCTCAGGTTCTCTTCCCCAGATGGTTATAGTGGATAACAAACGCATATGCGAACCAAAGGCTATAGCTCATGAGTTTAATAAATTCTTCACTGACATCGGTCCTAAACTAGCAAATAAAATTTCTTATACCAAAGCAACATTTAACGATTTTCTAGTATAGATGGATAGTTGCATTAGTTCCAACGAATCATATTCTGAGCTAACTTTTCATGAATTCGAAAAAGCATTCAAATCCCTTAAAAAAAACAAAGCAAGCGGAGCAGATGACATAAACGGTAATATAGTTATAGAATGTTTTGAACAATTAAAAGATATACTTTTTAAGGTTTATGGAGCATCTATCCACCAAGGAGTTTTTCCAGATCAATTAAAAATTGCTAAAATTACCACAATTTTAAAAGAGGGAGATCAAATAAATATCAGTAATTATCGTCCTATCTCCGTCCTCTGCACATTCTCCAAAATACTAGAGAACGTATTATGTATAATAGATTATACAATTATCTCTTTTCTAATAGTTTGTTATACGCCAACCAGTTTGGTTTTAAAAAAAATAATTCGACGGAACATGCAATTATCCAACTTGTACGTGAAATTTCAAATTCTTTTGAAAAATCTAAATTTACATTAGGTGTTTTTATCGACCTATCGAAGGCGTCCGATACTGTAGATCATGAAATTTTGATCAAAAACTGAAATACTATGGAATAAATTACAAAGTTATAAAATGGTTCCGAAGTTATTTATCTAACCGTAAACAATTTGTTTTTAGTAATAGTTGTTATCCAAATGAGTTCCTAAATGTTTCATGTGGCGTTCCCCAAGGTTCCATTTTGGGACCACTGTTGTTCTTGATTTATATAAACGACCTAAATAAAGCCTCAAATTTAATGAGTATTTTTGCTGATGACACCAACTTATTTCTTTCCAATAATGATATTTACAAACTCTTTTCTAGTATGAACGATGAACTTAAAAACATATTAAAATGGTTTAAATGCAATAAGCTAACTCTTAACAGTAACAAAACAAAATGGATTCTCTTCCATCCAATCGCAAAAAAACTTTATTTACCCCAAAATTTACCAGAAATCTTTATTGATAATACTGTGATAAAAAGACACAATGTCATAAAGTTTTTGGGTTTTTTCTTGATGAAAACATCACATGGAAAGCGCATATTGACTATATTAGCACAAAAATTTCTAAAAGCATTGGAATTTTATATAAATCCAGAACATATCTATGTAAAAAAGATTTAACCCAACTATACTACTCATTTGTTCATACCTATTTAAATTATGCAAATATTGGTTGGGGAAGCACAGACAAGTTACAATGTCTTTACCGTCGTCAGAAGCATGGGATCCGTTTAATTAATTTTGCGGATCGATACACAATTTATTACGAGCTTAATGTGTTTAATGTTTTATGCTTTATGTATTTGTGGAAAAATGACTTATCCCTACCTATCTTTAAAGTTCTCTTTTGTGAAAAACCAATAAATAAATATACTCTTAGAAATAATTAATTTTTGCATAAACCTTTTTGTCGAACAAAGTTTAACCAGTATGGTATTGCTTATCGTGCGCCATATCTTTGGAATAAAGTTGTTTTGCCAAATTTTGATATATTTTACACTTTTCCAATTTTCAAACATAAACTCAAAAATTTAATTTTATTTTCCGATGACATAATAAGGTTCTTCTAATTGTAATTATGTACCTTTATTTAGAACTTTTTTAATTGTAAAATAAATTTTATGTTAATTGTAAAATACGTTTATGTAACGACTCTTTTTGTTTTACTTTTCTGTTTATTTTATATATAGATTATATACATTGTAAATAATTATGCTAAATGCTTGTAAAAGGTTCTGATGATAAGATCAGAGCGATCTTCTTTCAGAAACCTTGTTTGTATTTGTTAAAGTATTATATTACGGCAAATGTAAACTTAAATTGTAAAAAAAAAAAAAAAAAGTATTATTTCTCAGCGTTCAAAAATTATGACCATATAAAATTTGCAACCCCTCAAATTGAGGGGGGTTTAAACTTTATAACTTTGTGATAAATAATTGGATGAATAGATAATTTTTATTGGTACCATACGAAATTGAGGAACATTTCCTTTTTTAACATATGTTTTCAACCCCCCCCCAACTTTCGCGACCTTCCTACGCCACTTTGTATATATATATATATATATATATATATATATATATATATATATATATATATATATATATATATATATATATATATATATATATATATATATATATATATATATATATATATATATATATATATATATATATATATATATATATATATATATATATATATATATATATATATATAAAGCTATGATGCAATAAGTTACACTAAGATGAAGTGTTCGCAGATATTAATATACTTGACTAAATATGCGTGACTAAGAGTGTGTCTAAGTGCTAGAAACTCAAAGGGTTTTCAGAGTCTCTCATCTGAAATAATAATCCACAATAGACATAAAAATACTTTTAACGTATAAAAACAATAATTGCTAACTTCAAATAAAAAATAGCAATATAAATTAGTTAAACAGTGTTTAAATATTTAACAACATATCCCTTTATTATTGATTGCCAAAGTATCACGAATAGATTGGTCAGCTACTAAACAACAGTTAAACAAAATTTCTATTAATTGACTATCTGTGTGTATATTAGCTTCATGGGAGTCATATGTATAATTGTCTATTTGAAACACCCTTGCGCAATTCATCCTTTCGAATTCTATTCTTCTCTTCAGTGGAATTTCCGGATCTTTAATGTAGGCTTCCTTGAAGTGCGTGAGAACAATAACTGGTGTAGAAACTGAAAGGATATGTAAAAAATAGTAACGTAAAAAATAAATGCGGTATATAATATATAATAAATCATAAATAGGATATGTAAAAAATAGCACAATGTTGTTTAATAACTAAAATAGATTATTATGTTTAAATAAATATGAATAAAAATAAAATTAATAAAATTAATAAATATACAATTAGGGATCGTCCATATATTGTTACGCAATTTTTGATCATTTTTAACCCCCTACTTCCTCTCGTCACAACATCGTAACACTTAAGTAGCAAGTCCCGTATGAGTCATCAAAAAACCACTAACCCCATTCCCCTCCCTCTATAGCGTGACGTAACTTATGGACGACCTCTTAATAATAACTAAGTAGGAAAACATGTATAACTCACAGCAGGCGTTTCGTAACGTTCGTACCATAGACCTTATCTCAGCTAAATCATATTTTTGAAGCAGACTAAAAAAAAAGTTTTAATTTAGGTTGGGTGGTAGGCTTTCTTGTCAAACTCTTATTTCGAAGTTTGTCGTCCTTTACTCTCGCCAACTAGGATTTATAGAGGATAGGAAAACTGGTATATTTAGACGCAGTTGAGTGTACATACAACACCTGACTTAATAGGGGAATTAAGTTTACATATATTGACTGAGGGTTTGGGTTTGACTAACAAATCAAATGTTAAATTTTTATGTTTGCGGACGTGATGGACACCATCAAAATAAGAAGTTGACAAAAGACCCGCATGGTTGGTCAGAATTGTAATATTTGTCAAATCCTAAATTAACCTATTTAATAAATCACTAACACAAAACTATCCTCATAAATTGTTTTCTTTAGAATTTTGATCGAGGCGACACAGTTCTTAATTAAAAAACCGTTTATATAATTGTGAGTGACTTGTCTAAAATACAATCTATGTTTCTTGATATTACCAAATCAATCAGGTTCATTAAAAAGCGACCCGTTTAATATAAACTCAGCTTAGGTTAAATTAAAATCGTCTGCCTACTTTAAACAGCCAAAAAGTGATAACTTTTTAACAAGTCTAAAATATTTATTTGTATGATCAGCAAATAAAACAACTTTAAGGGCAAGGTTTGTCAAAAAAGTTAAAAATATAGATATATTTAAAAAATTACGGGGCCTCAAATGAAATTTAATAGTGACAAAAAATTAGTATGATGTTGTCATTCAAGCATATCTTTAATGCTGCATTCGAAATAGAAAAACTGCATAGAAAGATTTAATAAAAAAGTATTACTTGCATACGATAATTGAGCAGTTAACACGGTTTCGTAACAGCTGCTTTTTATTTAATCTAGCTAAATAGTCTTTTATAATTTGTTTACATCCGCTGTTCCAATTTTCTGGCACAACTGCACCTATATCACGCAACCCCTCTAAAAGAAAGTAAAGCAGTATATATTTGTGTGTCTGTGTGTGTCTGTGTGTGTGTGAGAATGTGTGTGTACCCGCAATTTAAGCAACTAACCAATAAAATTAGTTTCTACTGCCTTTTTGGTACATGTGCAGTATTTTTCAACATATGTGTGTGTGTGTGTGTGTGTGTGTGTGTGTGTGTGTGTATGTGTTTGAGTGTGTCTGTGTGTCTGTGTGTAAGTGTTTAACAATTTAAGCAACTAACCAATAAAATTAATAAAACTTATCAGGTTCTTATCCGTGTACAAAAAATAAAATTTTACAAAAAAATATAATAAGAAAAAAACTATTTTTTTTATAGAAAACTCTTTCAAAATAGTATAGGGCTCTACTAATTTACTATCTTTCTAAAGTTGCCATTTTAAACAATGTTTTACCATAGGTTTTAACACCCATAAGTTATAAACAAACTTACCACATTGTTTAGAAAGCTCATTTAGAGAAGCAGGCAAAAAATTGTTCCCTCGATTATCTAACACAGTAATAGCTTCCGTTATTTTTAACTCAAGTCTTCTGTCTGTCACGCTATGACTTTTATCCAAAAGTTTAATTTTTCTTTCAGCAGAATATTCAGTATATTTTCCACTCATGACGCAATATATAGAATTAAAAAACGCAGATTTTCCAGCACCTGGTTCGCCAAATATACCAATTGTAATACAATCAATTCCATATTTTCTGAGCTCAATTTGTGTCTTTTTTCTGCTGACTATTGATAAAGTATCACCAATGTGATATCGGTTTATAAACTTATAATACTCTTTGCAAGAGTATCTCCAACTTCTAATATACGGGTTGGCGTACAAACTACTGGAAAAGCTGCTTGTATTATTATTGTGGTCTGAAGAATTACTTTGCTGACTGCATATGGAGTTGTAGGATTGATTGAAAGTAGGAAGTGTAATTGAAGATAATTGTGAGACTGGTTCATCGTTGCCTTCGTTCAAATGCAAAACATCATTTTCATCTGTTTTTGGCGTGGTCATTAAATTTACTTTACTATCATAAGGATCTCCAAACTTTTCTTTGGTGTCTACAAGTAACGAATCTATCTGTGAATCTCCATCATCTTTAAACAATGATGTTTGAAAGCTTTCTACTTTTTCATTTTCCGTATCATTTATCTCCATCAGAAAATTTTTAACTTTTTCATTTTATCTCCAATGAATGTCATTTCAAGAAATCAACAAGTGACTTAGTAAAATCAAGTTATAAAATATAGATAATATTGTCTATAAAAAATTTTAAAACCATGAAAAAATAAAAGCAATCAGTTTAAACAAAACTACATTGAACTTTTTTAGTATGCTAATCAACCTTTAAAATCACACAAAGATTGATTTAACAAATACTTTTTAAATCAATTGCGAAAGAAAATGATTGCTTGAAATAAATAACGCTTAGCATCCATTCATGTGACTAATTTTTATTGTTAAATATGCAGAAAAATGTTATATTAACGGAAACTGCTATTCAAATCAATTGGCTGTTACTGAACTGCTGCGTCTGTTTTTCAGTATGTAATGTATATATATGTTTATATATATATATATATATATATATATATATATATATATATATATATATATATATATATATATATATATATATATATATATATATATATATATATATATATATATATATATATATATATATATATATATATATATATATATATATATATATATATATATATATATATATATATATATATATCCGTACAATTTAAACATTTGATACCAAATTTCATAAACATTAATGTAAATTTAAACTTCAATATAATATAACAAATATACTATTTTTAATTCACTTCTAAAATCCCTCGCTAATAGATAAAGAAATAAAAGAAAAAAAAGAGAAAGAAAATAGCAAACAACAATATAAATTATATACATTTATTAATCACCTCTGTATCTATAATCTCTCTCACCTGCTGCACCTCTATAAATGATAAATTTGCATTTATAATTATTACAAAATATTTATACTTTTTAACGAGGTTTTAAACGAGTTAAATTAATTTTTCTGTAAGAATGAATATAACTTTTTGCATGCATTAAGCAACATTGAAAAGGAAATTTAACACATTTCTATATGCATTACTGTAGAAGAACAAATATTTCTATATAGAATATCTATATAGAAATATTTGATATTAATATCAAATATTTCTATATAGAATATCTAAAAATTGAATATCGATGCACAAATAAGTTACGAATATTAATTTAATTTTTTTTGTTTTTTTCTAAATTTTAAATATTTCGTTATTCTTTATTAAGTTTAAAAAATAAAATTTAAAAATAATATAATAATAAAATTATAAAAATAGATCGTTAAGAAGAAATAAAAGAACGATCCTTAAACATCTTGATTCTGAGCACGAATGCCACTGCGCCGCTGCAAGTTTTTGAAAAGTATAGAAAGTAAATATAAATATAAAGTTACTATATAATAACTTTATAAATAAAAAGTAAAAGTTAATTCTTTAAGCCTTCGTTTATATGAGTTGTAGTTATGTTATTAAAGAAAAATTTTATAAAACAACATTGTTCTATAAAAATGGTCCGCAAAAAGCAATACAAAATTTAATACAATTTGTTTTAAAATATGGCTGTCTAATATAATAATGTCTTATTTTTATCTTTTAACAAATACAAATTAAGAAAAGAAACCGGGAAAAAATTGATTTTAATTGAAACATAAAATAAAGAACATTAAAAATTTTTTCGCAACGAACGCTGAAGTGAACGCACGCTTTTTCGCTGCTTAAAGAAAATAAAATAGAAAATCGTTAGTAGTATTAAAGTTACTTATATTATATTAATTTATACTTATTGAGCATGTCTATCACACTTGAAATTAAAAAGTTGAAGTTAAAAAATTAATAACGGAAATGTTTATGAAGTTTAAGATCGAGACGGAAGAAATGCTTAAGCAACAAGAAAATACTTTCATCAACATAGTTAGTTCTAACACAAAAATATTAAATGATCGGTTAGACAGAGTTGAACTTAACATACTTCAAAACTCAACTAAAATAACATCAATTGCAAAGGAAGTGGAAGAAATCAAAGAAAGTTTAAATTTTCATGAAGATCTCTTTAATAAAAAAATAAAAACCGCCATTGATTGTCTTGCAAAAGAAAATCTGGCAAACTTCAAAATACAAAACAACAACAATGAACTTATAAGAATAAATAACAAACTCAGAGAGATTGAGGATAGGTCAAGGCGTAATAATTTAAGAATCGATGGTGTCCTTGAAAATGACAATGAAAGCTGGGCTGAATGTGAAAAGAAGGTCAAAGAAATATTCAACAACATATTAGGAGTCAAAAATGTAAACATCGAAAGAGCGCATAGAATAGGCAAAGTAGTTCACAACAAACATAGAACAATAATACTAAAATTTCTTGATTTTAAAGATAAAACTGAAATTCTTAACAACTCTTCCAAATTAAAAGGTAAAAACATTTTTATATATGAAGATTACTGCAAGGAAACAAATATTATACGAAAGACACTACATGAAAAAATGAAAATAGAAAGGCAAGCTGGCAAATACGCGTATATTTCATACGACAAACTTATTGTTCGCGATTGGAATTCCAATAAAAAGTAATATATTATCTTTTAAATTTTTATAAAAACTTATATCAAATTAGAATTCTACACGTTAATATTCGAAGTATTAATTTCAATTTTGAAAAACTTCAAAATTTACTTAAAGAAACAAAAAACACTTTTAATATAATTTGTTTAACTGAAACTTGGGCTACTGCAAACGATTTAATTGATGACTCTAATTTTCATCTTCCTCATTTTGAAATAATCTCACTTGAAAGGCAAACTAATAAGCGCGGTGGCGGAGTTCTAATTTACGTTCATGAAAATATTAGGCATTGTCTAAGAAACGATCTTAGTATTTCTAACGGTGATGGTGAACTTTTAACCATTGAAATAATAATTGAACAAACAAAAAACATACTTCTAAGCTGCTGTTATCGACCACCTGATGGTGTGGCCGAAAACTTGAGCATGTTTTTACTACAAAACGTTTTTAAAGAAGGAAATAATAAAAATAAAAAAATTTTTCTCATTGGAGACTTTAATATGAATTGTTTTATATATAATGATAACAACAAAGTTAGAAACTTTTATGATTCAATTTTTGAGGCTGGAGCTTTTCTATTTATAAATCGCCCGACGAGAGTGACAAAATACTCAGCAACTTTACTAGACAATATCATTACAACAGACATCTTTAATAATGATATAAAAAAAGGAATCTTAAAAACAGATATCTCGGATCACTTTCCTATTTTTCTGACTATACCCACTAACCAAGCAAATGTAAAAAAACCTAACAAAATCTTAACTAAACGTATTTTTAATCAATCAAAAATTGAATTGTTTAAAAACCAACTATCGCTACTGCATTGGAAACATTTAAACTTTAATGATAACGCTAATAATTTTTTTGAAAATTTCTTTAAAACATTTTTTTCGGTTTACGATGCTAACTTTCCTAATGTTACTCATACATCAAAAACTAAAAATATAAATAATCCTTGGGTTACCAAAGGTTTCAAAAAATCATCAAAAACTAAGCAAAAGTTATATATAAAATATCTAAAAACAAAAACTCCTACAAGCGAAAAAAAATACAAAGAATATAAAAATTTATTTGAAAAAATCCGGAAAAGCTTAAAAAAAACTACTATTCAAATTTGATTAATGAAACAAAAAATAACCTAAAACGCACTTGGCAAATACTAAAAGAAATAATTGGGAAACAAAAAACATGCTCAAGTTTTTTACCACACATGCTTAAAATCGATAACAAAATTTTATACAATCCACAAATTATAGCTAATGAGTTTAATAAATATTTTGTTGAAATTGGTCCAACCCTATCAGATAAAATTCCAATTACCAAAACTTCTTTTCATGATTTTTTAGCACCTCTTGATAAAGGCATTTGCTCAGATGAACTATCGTCCGAATTATCCTTTTAAGAGTTTGAAAAAGCTTTTAAAACCTTAAAAAAAAAATAAAGCAACTGGGCCTGATGAAATAAACGGAAATATAGTTATAGATTGCTATGAACAAATTAAAAATATTCTTTTTAAAATCTACAAAGCATCCATCCAACAAGGAATTTTCCCTGAGCGCTTAAAAATTGCTAAAATTATTCCAATTCACAAAGAAGGCGACAGATCCAATATCAATAATTACCGCCCCATCTCTATCCTATCTGTATTCTCCAAAATCCTAGAAAGAATTATGTTTAACAGAGTTAATAATTATCTTAATTACAATAACCTACTATACAATAATCAATTCGGCTTCAAAAAAAATAGTTCAACTGAGCATGCCATTATTCAATTTGTACGCAACATCTCCAAATCCTTTGAAAAAGCTCAACATACATTAGGTATTTTTATAGATCTATCAAAAGCATTTGATACGGTTGACCATAATATTTTAATACAAAAAATGAAATATTACGGTTTAAACAATAATACTTTAGCGTGGTTTAAAAGCTATTTAACAAATCGTAAGCAAGTAGTCTATAATAATAATGACGTTCAAAGTGGATCCTTAAATATAACCTGTGGTGTTCCACAAGGTTCTATTCTTGGACCACTGCTATTTCTTATATATGTCAATGATCTAAACAAAGCCTCTAACCTGATGAGTATTATTTATGCCGATGACAATAACTTATTTCAATCCCACACTGATGTTTACAAACTTTTCTTAAAAACTAATAATGAACTTATAAACATTTCTAAATGGTTTAAATGTAATAAATTAACGTTAAATACTAACAAGACTAAATGGATTCTTTTTCATTCCTTCTCAAAAAAACGTTCTTTACCAGATATTATGCCTCAAATTTATATTGATGAAACTCTAATAAAAAGAGATTCTGTTATAAGATTCCTAGGTGTTTATCTTGATGAGAATATTACTTGGAAAAACCATATTAATCATGTAACCACCAAGGTATCTAAAAATATTGGCATTTTGTATAAAGCCCGACCTTACTTAAGCAAAAAAAGCCTTACGCAGCTCTATTACTCATTCATACACAGCTATATAAACTACGCAAATATTGCATGGGGTAGTACCGAAAAAAGTAAACTACAACGTCTATATCGCCAACAGAAACATGCGATTCGCGTGATTAATTATGTGGATCGCTCTACACATTCAAAGCCTTTCTTTGATGAAATAAAAATACTTAATGTCTACAAACTTAATGTTTTCAATGTTTTATGTTTTACTTATATGTGGAAAAACAATTTATCCCTACCTGTTTTTAACGACCTTTTTACGTTAAAACTTACTAATAAGTACTCACTAAGAAATAAAGATTTGCTAAATGAACCATTTTGTAGAACAAATTTTAATAAATTTTGTATTAATTATAGAGCACCTTACCTTTAGAATAATATAGTTCTGCCTAATTTTGATCCTTTTATCCGTTTTTCTGTTTTTAAAAATGAATTAAAAAAATTCGTTCTTGCTATGGATGACATTTTAAGTTACTATTAGCTTGAAGTATAAACTTGATTTATGAGATTTATAATAATATTTATATTAATAAATTTATTTTCTTTAATTTATATCAGATCTATAAAATTTATTATTATGGATTATTATAACAAATTTGTGAGAATTATTATTACAGATACGTGATTAATATTATGAATTTATTATTATATATTTATTATTGCGGCCGTTTTTGGATTTATATTTTCAGTTTTATGGTATGATAAAATTGTAAAGGTTCTGATGATAAGATCAGTAGATCTTCTTTCAGAAGCCTTGTTTTCTTTGTTCTTGTAAAATATAGTATTTATTTTACGGCAAATGTAAACAGAAAAAAAAATAAAAAAATAAAAAAATAAAGAACATTATAAAATGTTTGAAGAACAAAGAACATTAAGATGACATCTATTTTTCCTAATAGAGGCTTTGCATGGGTAAAACCAAGGAGGTTTGTTAAACCTCCTTGGGTAAAACATTCACTAAAATTTATGAAACGCGCTACATCTTACTGATGACGATGAAGAGGTTTAAGTTTATTTTTGTAAAGAAATATTTTTCATTAGCAAGAAATTTATTTCTTATTATAAAAAATAAATTTCCCGCAAAGTTTTCTTTTTTCTTTCTTTTTGCAAAGTTTCAAAAAACAAATTTTAGAAACAAATTTTATACCCTGCAATTTATTTCTAAAAACAAGAAATACATTTGTTGTTTTGAGAAAAAAACTTTAAACTATAGACAATAGCCCAATGGGCACGAGTCGTCTCTTAAAAGTTTAAAACGTTCATAAGACGTTCACAAGACATTCAAAACGATAAAAAGTCGTTTAAAAAACGTCTATTTAATGTTCTATGTCCACTGGAAGATAAACAATTTTGCTTTGTACTGATAGTCAAACAACAAATTATAAATTGCTGATTATGAGGGTAAATTATGTTATATATAATTTTTTTCTATAATTTTTTAAAAAACTGGAGGAAAAGAGATAGGGTGATAGTTATTAACATTTGTTAGATTTCCTTTTTTAAATATCGGTGTAACTTTTGATATTTTAAATTGATCAGAAAAAACTCTTTGTCTTATTAAAGATTAAATTTTATTTTAAAAAAAAGAACGTCTTTTACAACTCTCTATGAATTTTTAAATATATTGCCATTAAATCATCAAAACCACTCGCTTTGTTGGATAGCATACTTAAACTCGCTTTGTTGGATAGCATACTTAAACTCGCTTTGTTGGATAGCATACTTAAACTCGCTTTGTTGGATAGCATACTTAAACTCGCTTTGTTGGATAGCATACTTAAACTCGCTTTGTTGGATAACATACTTAAACTCGCTTTGTTGGATAACATACTTAAACTCGCTTTGTTGGATAACATACTTAAACTCGCTTTGTTGGATAGCATACTTAAACTCGCTTTGTTGGATAGCATACTTAAATTCGCTTTGTTGGATAGCATACTTAAACTCGCTTTGTTGGATAGCATACTTAAACTCGCTTTGTTGGATAGCATACTTAAACTCGCTTTGTTGGATAGCATACTTAAACTCGCTTTGTTGGATAACATACTTAAACTAAGTTCATCAAATGATATATCAAAAGATTAGTCGAAATAGACGAGATAGCAATCGTTTTTTTATATATATATTTAAAACATTTTTTGCTTAACAAAGTCCGACTGACTGAGACAAAAAACTTGTTAAGTTCGATTCCTGTTTCACGAGAATCATATATGAGAACCAATAATTTTAATGCCGTTTTTTTTTAGCGCATGATTTGGTTTTAATGATTTGCATCAAGAATAAATAAGAAAAGCTTACTTGAAAAAGTAGTGAAGGTATCAATGCTTTGAAAGTTTTGTGTTTTGCAATAACAATACTCGCTTACTGAAAGAATTAATGTCTCCAATTTTATAAGATTTTTCAATCTAAATCCCTTCTACACAATTGGCAATTTATACAATGCAGTCCTTATTACACGTTCGGTCATTCTTCATGAGTAACATAGAGCAAATGTAAAAATGGTTGAAAGGCCTAAGTCATGTGTCAAGTTGCATTCTGATTAAGTCCCCTATCAACTGAATGGTCAAGAATTTTAAAGTTTGCATAATTCCTGTCTTTTCAACTATAAGAAGTAGTTGTTCAAAAACTGGCACTCGAATTTCAGTTGAATAAAGCTTTGGTCTAATAGTTAAAGATAAGAAGAATATTCGTAGAAACATTAGGATAAAATCCTAATATTTCCACGAAGTAAATGTAAAAGTATGTGCAGTTTTTTTTAGCTTTGCAAAACCATGGAGATACCAACATTTTACGTTTTTTTGTCTTGTGAGTAGCCCATGGGTTGTCTCGATGACCAGGTTTTAAGATGGTTGTCTTGATGACCAGGTTTTAAGATATCGCGTGATTAGAATTACGTTGTTTTATCTCCACTCTTAAAAAAATTTAAGTTATTGATTGCGTAATGTACCCCAACATAATGTTCTTCTACTGTATCGAAACCTAAGTTATAATCAAAATCAAAAAAAAAAAAAAAAAAAAGTAGTTGAAATCTTTTTATATGCCGTCTCCTAAGGTTCTTAATTTTTAAATCGCTTTATCTCAAAACTCAAAAATGTGAAGATGGAACATGATAATTTTAATCTAACTATATGCAAAACATTCTTTTTTAACCAATTTACTGACGTTTTGCCTCAGAAGGACTCAGGGTTGTTTAGAATAATGCGACATAAAGAAGTAGGAGCCGACATGAGCTAAAACGGCCTTAAAGTGACAAAATCACTGAAAACCATTTACACCTCAGCATAATAAGAGTTAAGACTCGCTCAGATACTTCTCAACCGTAAAAATGGCGTAACATCTACAAATAGTAAAAGGCTTTTACAAAATAATAATAACAATACTAAAACAATATTTAAGACTTTCAACTTTGTATTATACCATTATATAATTGTTTATGGCTTTTTAATGTCGTCTTTGGCATTTAATTTAAAATTTTAAATAAATAAAACAAACAAAACAAAACAGACAACGCTATACAACTTTGATATATTATATATTACATAAATTACAAATGAGGAAAAATGCTCCAAAAAAAATTAATGAAAATGTTTTTTTGTTTTGTGTAAAATGAAGTGTTTAAAAGAAATTAAAACTGATTTGTGTTGTTAAAATATCGAATGCCAAATAATGCTTTTATAAAATTGCAAAAAATACATCTGATAAAAACATTGTTTTTTTTTTAATTATAAAAAATGATGTAAATAATTTTTTCCAATCTTCGCGCTTCTTGCACTTTATCATACATTTCTCATTATTCTTTTACAAATGTTGTTTTTTTGGTGTGTGGTAAGAAATGTTTTTTTGCCACGGTAACTAGTGGCTTATATTTAAAAATGTGACCAAATTTTGTACCGGAAAAAAAGGTAAAATATCCAAATAACGTTTAATATACATAACCGGGCTTTTGCTTTCATTATTTTTACAAGGAACTTAGATCATAAATTTACAAGGATCATAAACTTGTGCCTATTTTAACTTTACTTGATGAGGTTTTTGAACAAACAAGACTAATTGACAGAGTAAGTCAAAGTAATCACATTTATTTTAATTTACCCTCGTAATCAGCTTTTATTTCTAATAATTTATGCAAGCATCTATAACTATGGAAGCAAAATAATTCGTTTCAGGACTCAGATTTGATTGAAGCAATCTGTTAACATACTCGAGCCCATTCTCTTCAATAATCATTCTACAATATTTTGTGGCTAAAAGAAAAAATGATTTTTATAATAGTACACTAAATAAATGTTTACAACAAACTTAAAGTACTTACAATACATTGAAGCCATACTAGCAATCGCCCATATTGCCCAATGTTGTGCAGCAGGCGTTTCGTAATGATCAAGCAAACTCAATAATGGCTTAAAAGATCTAGAGGTAAAACATTTAATAATATAAAACATAAATATCTTAAAAAATAACACTCTAAAAACTATTTAGTTGTATTTACGTAGGATATATTTTAGAATTACATAGGATAATTCTAAATTCAAGTGACTTTCTCAGACTCAGGAAAATGTATATATATATATATATATATATATATATATATATATATATATATATATATATATATATATATATATATATATATATATATAAATATATATATATATATATAAATATATATATATATATATATATATATATATATATATATATATATATATATATATATATATATATATATATACATTTTCCTGAGTCTAAGAAAGTCACTAGAATTAGAATTATCCTATGTAATTCTAAAATCTTACGTAAATAATACAACTAAATAGTTTTTAGAGTGTTAATTTTTATTTTTCCGCCCATATATATATATATATATATATATATATATATATATATATATATATATATATATATATATATATATATATATATATATATATATATATATATATATATATATATATATATTAATATATACATATATATATATACATATAAATATATATATATACATATATATATATATATATACATATATATATATATATATATATATATATATATATATATATATATATATATATATATATATATATATATATATATATATATATATACATATAAATATATATATATACAATTAACGACCGGTTTTTTTTTTTTAAAAAAAAACAACCGCTTTTCGGTTTCGAGAAAACTGGACAAAAAACCGGTTAACCGGTTGCGGTTTCCACCGGTTACCAAGCCCTAATATATATATATATATATATATATATATATATATATATATATATATATATATATATATATATATATATATATATATATATATATATATATATATATATATATACATATATACATATATAAATATATATACTATATATATATATATAACGTGAATAATTTAATACATATATATATATATATATATATATATATATAAGGTAAAAAAATGATTCTTTTGACAACAAATTACGTCACTTTTAATTACTTTTGACATTCATCCAACATTTCCGTGTTGTCATAAAGTTAAAACCATTAATCTAATTACTTTTTTAAAAAACCGCAAAAACAGAAATTTAATTGACCAGAATATTTTTAAAAACATTCAGAATGTTTTTAAAAATATAAACAATGTTTTTATTTTTATTTTTTTTTTACTGTAAATCATGCGCGAGTGTTGCTACATCGACTATCTTATAGCCTGACTCGCAACAGAGTGCTGCTACATCGATTGACAAATAGCCTGACTCGCAACGGAGTGCTGCTACATCGACTGACAAAAATAGCCTGACTTGCAACGGAGCGCTGCTACATTGACTGACAAATAGCCTGACCCGCAAAGGAGTGCTGCTACATCGACTGAGGGTTTGGTTTGGGCAGGCAGTCTATCAAATAATAAAAAATAAAAAAAATTCCGGTTTTGCATTAAAAAATTTTGACAAATTAAAAAATGTCAACAAAATATCGGAAAACTTTCTGACAACGACGTTGCAAGAGTCTATATATATATACATATATATATATACACACACACACATATATATATATATATATATATATATATATATATATATATATATATATATATATATATATATATATATATATATATATATATATATATATATATATATATATATATATATATATATATACATATATACACATATATATATATATACATATATATATATACATTAGGGTGGTGCTTAAAACAACTTTTTTGAGAAAAACCTGCTGGTACCCCCTAAATGTGTTTTATCTAATACAAAAACACTAGGTTTAAAATTTTTTTGAACAAAAATTATTTTTAGGGGTAGCTCAAGGCCCTCAAAAATTTGACGGGTCCCTAATATTTTGAAAAAAAAACTTTTTCTAAAGTATGTCAACCTGGTACTCAAAAGAAGCGATGTTATATAAAAACTTCAAAAATAATAATCATTTTACATAAAAAACATGCCTAAAAAAAATTATTCTCAAAAAACCTGAAAATATTGACTTTTTTTATTTTCAGCTTAAAAACAATAGTTTTTATGCATTTATACCTGAAAAAATTATTTTTATAAAAAATTATTTTCATTTTTAAATTTTTTATATAATTTTGCTTATTTTGAGTACCAGGTTGACATACTTTAGAAAAAGTTTTTTTTTCAAAATATTAGGGACCCGTCAAATTTTTGAGGGCCTTGAGCTACCCCTAAAAATATTTTTTGTTCAAAAAAATTTTAAACCTAGTGTTTTTGTATTAGATAAAACACATTAAGGGGGTACCAGCAGGTTTTTCTCAAAAAAGTTGTTTTAAGCACCACCCTAATATACATATATATATATATATATATATATATATATATATATATATATATATATATATATATATATATATATATATATATATATATATATATATATATATATATATATATATATATATATGTATATATATATATATATATATATATATATATATATATATATATATATATATATATATATGTATATATATGTATATATATATATATATATTAAACAGTAAGACATAAACATATATAAACATGCTTGCCTGTAATTTATATTTCTTCTTGATCGTAAATCCCATGAATTAACAGATTCAATCTAATAATAAAAATAATTGTAATTTATTTACTCCAGTTAAAAAACTAATGTTATTAAAATATATTTCAAAATGAATATTATAATTAGGGCTGTGGAGTCGGAGTCGGAATTGTGACATTTTTATCGGAGTCGGGGTTGCTAACAAAATCGTGACTCTGACTCCAATAGTAAAACTTCTCGGTATTGCACGTGCATGTATAAAACATTCAATTAACCTTATTTTCATACTTATCCCGCAATATTTTTTAAAGAATTCAAAGAATTTTTCAAAAATTTTGCTTTGAAGTAGTACTCAAAAAATTTAAACAACTGGAGTCGGAGTCCTTACCTTTTTTTTTACGACTCCAGACCCCTGATTATAATTAAATTTAATTTAGGAAATATTGTATAAAATATAAAAATCTCCCCAACTTAACTTTATGTTGTTTAAAAATAACAAAACCTATAGTTTTATGTTTATAGGTAATACTTGGGTGATTAAAAAAGTAACATTTCAGAAAAATGTTTGAGACACTATTCAGTTATATACAAAACTATCTCATCGTATTTAAACATAAAATAAAAAAGTTAATTTTTTTCAAGGTTTAATTTATATATAGTATATATTATATATACAATAATACAATTTACTATATTATACTAAACAATAATATACTATATATATATATATATATATATATATATATATATATATGTATATATATATATATATATATATATATATATATATATATATATATATATATATATATATATATATATATATATATATATATATATATATATATTTATATATATATACATATATATACATATATATGTATATATATATGCATTTTTATATATGTGTGTATATATATATATAATATTATAATATAATTGTATAATATATATGTAATTGAATATACAAGCATTAATGTTGGAAACAATTATTATGATCATAATTGCCTCTTAAAAAATAATGATCATAGTGATCATACTGCCTACTTTACCTACATCCTTGTAGACTATTACATGTGTAGACTTGTACATGTACCTTGTTTATCAACCTTTCTACATCCTTGTACACTATTATCTTGTACAGCTACCTTGTTTATCTACACTTATACATCCTTGTACATTTACCTTTACATCTACATAAACTTTTAAACTCTTTAATCATCAACTACCCCTCTTTATTTCTAAAATGATGAACTCTTACTATTTTTATCATGCAACAGCATCTTGAAATATAACTGTGATTCCATGCACTTTCACCTTCAACAAGCAAATTTGATAAAATGCCAGCAGAATTGTATCTAACTTCCAAATCAAACTCAGGTTGTAATCGAGAGCTAAAACAATGAAAAACGTCATATAACAAAAAAATAAACATGTGCAATATTTTTGTTGGTTCAATTTGACTTTTTGTTGTGTTTTTTAAAAATTCAAAACATATATGACTCCAAAATAATAAATAGATTTAAAAAAAAAATTCTTTTATTTAAAATAAAGATACTTTCAAAAACAACCTATATTTAAAAAAAAAAAAAAAAAAAAAAAAAAAATTTTTCTTTGTTAATTGAGCATATACCAAATTTTGTATATGCAAATTAAATATTACAATTGATTGTCACCATCTATTTTTTTTTGACTTTTTCTTTTTCATTACATTTCTTTGTCACTTTCAATATATTTTTATAATCATTGATACTCAACTTTTAACTTAACCATGAAATAGATCGATATAATTGAGCTAATTATCTCATTTGGTTATTTCCCATAACAATTCTGGTATATATAGTGCCAATTAATAATTTCAAATTTCTTAATGACATTTTATATTCGAACAAGATTGGCTCTTTTCCTCCTACCCAAAAGGAAAATTCATAATTTTTAATCTATACTCATAGCTGATTCCGCCATTTTAGAAAACTAATTTTTATAGAGCTATTTTTATTTATGTCTTGAACAACATATGGGAATATGAAAAGCAAGTGCATTCAAACGAATAATGTATAAAAAACTTGATCTCAAGATGCATTTTGTAACCGATTTTTGTTTTTTACCCGACTTTTGTTTTGTACTCGATTCATTATCATTCATTTTTATTTTTTTATTTGTCATTGTTTCAATAAAATTCAATTTAAATCATTAAAAAAAAAATTAAAAAAAAAACACATTTTAAATCATTTAAAAGACAAATACTTAGATTTTTTTCAAATTTTATTTTTGTGTATAAATATAAAACAAAAGTAAAAAAAAAAAATTAAAAAAGTCAATTATAAGTTAATCAAAATAAAAACAAAAACAGTTGAAATAAATAAATACTTAACAGAACAAATAGATCCAGGAAAAGGAAAAATACAGTATACAGGCTATTTAGTGTAACAGGTTCAAATAACATTTTTAAATACTGTAAAAAATGTAAACATGAATTTAAAGGGAAAAAAAAACATACACAAAACAAACAAATAGATTTAAATTTAAAGTAAAAAAAAAAAAAAAAAAAGAAAAGAAAAAAAAGTTAAAAAATTAAAAACTCATAAACTATATGATAAAAAATACAAAAAATACAAATTATTTTTTTATCACCCATTGTTTGCATTTTTATGTTGCTATTATTTTTTCATTTTGTAATTTTAGTGCCTTCAATTCATTGTCATTTTTTATTTTTCATTTTATATTGTTTTTATCCTTCTTTTTTGTTGATTCATCATAAACACTTTCTACTTTTGTAATTTTAATGTTACTTTTATTTTTGTTAACTAGGCCTTCTGCCTTTTCGTGTAGCTTTTTTCACTTTTTTTATTAACTTATACACTTTTTTGTTATATTTTTAGTTGTTTTAATCTGGTATAAATATTCTCAAATATTAAAGTTTTTCTATTTATTTTTCATTTTTTTTGTTTCTTTTATACAATATACTTATAGAAATTATTTATAAAGTTTCAATGATAAGTAGTTCGACGTAATATTGAAATAGAGGAAATATTAATTCTTCATATGTCAAGACTATGGATAGCAAACCATTGGATTATATAATTAAGATGGCCTTTACTATTTTTATTGAATTAATGGACCACAATCCGAGAGAATTAAGAAAAACATTGTTCATCTTTTTAAGGAGAAGTTTCATCTAAAACTTACAATAAGAACCTACTTGAAAATTGTAAACTTTCTCGATGTTACCATCGACCTGTCAGAAAATACTTTTCAGCCATACAGAAAACCAGATGAGCACCCATTAAACATCAATGTAATTTCCAACCACCCTCTTAGTATTATTAAATCCATACCAACTATGATATCTAACCATATTAGCAATACTTCATCTAGCAAAGAAGTTTTCAATAGAGCAACACCATTTTATAACAATGCATTAGCAGCTATTGGATATAATGAAAAGATTACTTTCTGAAAAAGCCTTGCCTCAACAAAACCAAAATTAAGATTACCAAACATTATTTGGTTTCATCCTCTGTTTTCAAAAAAATGTAAAAACCAACATTACAAAAAAATATTTTCTAAATCTAATTGAAAAGCATTTTCCAAAAACACATAAGTTTCACAAAATTTTTAATAGGAATAAGTTAAAAGTCAGTTATAATTGTCTTCCTAAACGCCACCAATATTATTAATTCATAGAATAGAAAAATATTATCTAATATTTCCAACATAGCTGTTCCAATGTGTAACTGCCGTCAATCTTTAAATGTCTTTTGCAAGGTATGTCTTAGTAAAAAAATAAATTATGCCTGGAATGTAAAAACATCACCACAAGATATTAGTTTCAATTATATTGGTTTAACAAAGCATTAGTCAAACACACCATTTAAAGATTGCTAGTACAAACATTAAAACTCCTTTTAATATGAAAGTAACTATATATCTGGGAAATAAAAAAAAAAGAGATTTTCAAATCCTATTCTTACGTAGTAGATTATTGATAGGGAGTAGCCATTTAAACCTGGAGGAAAGTTGTGTAACCTTTTTTTATCTAAAAAATACCGTATCATTACATCAACTTTGAAACTATTGAAAAAAAAACAAAACAAACTAATATCAAAATGCCACCACAAAAACAAATTTATTATCTGCAACTTTAATGTTATCTAAGCTAATACTGTATTATATTTTTTTACATAATTTTTTTGGTCGTTATGATTGTTTGTAACATTTGTTGATTGCATTTATGTTTCAAATTTAGTTGTAACTATTTTACTATTTAATATATATATATATATATATATATATATATATATATATATATATATATATATATATATATATATTATATATATATATATATATATATATACATTAATTAATACAAGATTAGTGATAAGATACAGATAGTCAAACAGCAGTTGTTGACTTTCATGGCTCAAAAAGTTTTGTTGTTTGATTTTGAACAGCTTCAAGATTTTGAACAGCTTCAAGATATTTAAGTTTTTTTCCCCAAATTATCAGATGAAAATGGAAATGTACTACTAAGCTATACTCCAAACTCTCACAAAAGTCTTTATTTGAAGTTTAAAAAAAATACTAATTAGCAATGGGAGACTGAGACTAATTAGATATAATTTTAACAATTATAATTTCAAATTGCAACTCTATCTGTTGCAACTCTTTAACTATGCACTTTAAAACTGCTACCCTGTAAGTAAATGTTTAACTATGCACTTTAAAACTGTTACCCTCTAAGTAAATGTTTAACTATGAATCACTTTAAAACTGCTACCCTCTAAGTAAATGATTAACTATCACTATAAAATGATTAATTAATCACTTTAAAACTGCTACCTTCTAAGTAAATGTTTAGTTAAAACTGCTACTCTTTAAGTAAATGTTTAGTTAAAACTGCTACCCTCTAAGTATACGTTTAGTGCACAACTACTAAATTTCTTGATTTATAAATTTTGTTTTTTTGTGTAACAGTCACAGCTTTATTTGTAGCAATCTAAAAAGTTAGTTGACTAACTTTAGTGAAATAAAAAGTTAGTTGACTAATTTTGGTGAACTAAAAAGGAAGTAAACTAAATTTAGCAAATTAAAAAGTCAACTATTTTTCATGGACTAAAAAGTTAGTAAACTAATTTTAACCAAGTAAAAAATTAGAATAAAATTTAGATTAATAATATATTTTAGTTAAAAGTTAACTTACATAAACAAGTCAATAATGGGTTCTTCCATTAAAAGTGGTCTTAATAGCTTAACCTCTGCAATATTTCCCTAAAAAATGTAATTCAACATAAGTTGAAAATCATTGAAATTTAATTATTCTTTTATGTAAATAAAACTATGAGTTTAAGCCACAACAAAGAAACAAAAGTTATATATGATAATATTAGTTATTAATAATATATAATTGTATATAAAATAATAGTATGTACTAATTAAATATCAATATCAAATATTATAATGAACAAATAAAAAAATATTACTAGCATATAGTTTAATGTAGAATAAATTAATATAAAATATACAAATTTATACAACTTTTCAATTATTAAAAATAACTGTTAATCTTTTCTAGTGTCATAATTGGCATGAAATCTGGTCTTTGTTTTATTACAAACTTAATAATTTTATTTAATTTGAATATTTATTTTTCCATTTTGTCTATTAAAAAATGCAAATTTTAAAAACCATGTTTCAAGATAAAAGTTTTATACTTTTTTTTACCGTTTTTCAAAGATACACATGTATCTTTGAAAAACGGAGTTTTATGAAACAAAATGTCAATCATGTTTCGTGAAAGAGTACATACCATAACACCCATCATTGTTTTGTGAAGTTCTACAGAATTAGGAAATCTCTGTAAATAAAAAAAAAATTGTAATAATAATAAGTTTCTTTTCTCTTATATCTTTATCTTTTTTTTATTAAACTACAGCAAAACTAAAAATAAACAAAAATAACATAACAATCGGTGAAATGGTTAAAAATGATACACTAATAAGTTATATTAAATTCAGATATAATCTACTTTGTTGCAAATATAATACTTTTTTTTGTGTGTGTATATATATATATATATATATATATATATATATATATATATATATATATATATACATATATATATATATATATATCAGCCCTCAGAATTAGAAAAAATTAGGTCGACAATAAACTGCCGATTTTTAACTAATAGAGGTCGGCATCAGGTTGGAAAAAAAAAATTTGACTAATAGTTCATAAATGACTTAAAACGAGGTCAGCTTTTTATTGCTGACCTCAAACACTTTTAGCTCTGCATTTAAGTCGGCATGGCCAAATGCTAACCCTAATTTCAAAGGCTGATATATATATATATATATATATATATATATATATTGATTTTTGTACAAAGCAAAAAGATAAAAAAAAAATAGAATTTTTGAATTTTATTTTGTGCATTAATTTTATGGAGAAATTTTTTTTGCCCTGGACCACTATAAAGTAGAAAATATACCTAGGTAAACCATCTTTATCTGAAAGAATCTTTTTTATTTAAAAAAATTATGACAAACCATTTTCATTTGAAAATGGCTCTGATAATAAAAGAGTTAAAGGATGTGGGTGTGTTACCAGGAAAATAAACAACATTACATCATTTGCAATCAAAAAAATATTAAATCTTTGGATAGAGCATTGCTCTATGCAAAGATTTAATGTTTTATCACCATAACAACTCCCAAAGGCTCCCTGAATGTAGCCCTAATTAATTATTTGTTAAAAAATAGACAATCATCAGTTGCCATAAATTAAAAAAATACCAATCCAAAGATTTAATATTTTTTTGATTGCAAATGATGTAATGTTGTTTATTTTCCTGGTAACACACCTAGAGCATTGCTCTATGCAAAGATTTAATGTTTTATCACCATAACAACTCCCAAAGGCTCCCTGAATGTAGCCCTAATTAATTATTTGTTAAAAAATAGACAATCATCAGTTGCCATAAATTAAAAAAATACCAATCCAAAATAATGACAAGCAAAATAGAATATGCAAAATTTGGGATAGCCTGTCTTGGAATCAGCATCGGTTATAGTCATTGCTCTATGCAAAGATTTAATGTTTTATCACCATAACAACTCCCAAAGGCTCCCTGAATGTAGCTCTAATTAATTATTTGTTAAAAAATAGACAATCATCAGTTGCCATAAATTAAAAAAATACCAATCCAAAATAATGACAAGCAAAATAGAATATGCAAAATATGGGATAGCCTGTCTTGGAATCAGCATCGGTTATAGTTGATGATGAGTCTAATTTCACTTTAGCTCACAACACAACTAATGACAATGATATTTTGCACTCAAACAATGTTGAACAAACTCCTGCCTGAATGAAATAACCATTTATTAAAAAATTTCAATGATGATGACCATTAATTATCTTAGCCTGACCTGGCCTCACCTTATTATATTACATTAAGTACTTATTTAAGCTTAATCTGGCTTTATCACATTATGTCATACAGTGATGCAATTATGTGACCAAACTGGCAAGCAAAAAATTTATAACAATTTATTAAGACAAATAACTGTCTCAAGAAAATTGATAAGAACCTCACAAATGACCTTGCCTCAATTTGTCAACTTAGGTCAACTTGTCCTAGAATTTGGAAAACCAGAAAAAATAGAGTGATAGAAAAATATAATAATGAAACTAATAACATATACACCATTATCCTGTATTTCATTTTAAACATATCAACATTATCTTATATTATAACACATTCTACCACTCCGGTTGAACAGGTTAACATGTTAGACATTCAAATCACTCAAGCTTCGATTGCTAAAGTCATGTCAAATAAACACTTCAATGGCTTGTGGTCCAGACAACATTCCTGTTATAGTCTTACAAAAGTGTTTTCCAGAATTCTTTTCAATTCTCTCTAAAATATTTAATAAATACTTGACTGTACCATGTTTTCCTGCCTACTAAAAAAATTAAATCTTTAGTTTCAATTTTTAAAATATCTGGTAAACACTCTAACCCCTCCAACTATCGACGATCAGTCTTCTCTCTATGATTAGCAAGGCCTTTGAGTCTTTGATAAACAAATTTATAACATCCCATCATGCATCATGTTTTACAGCTGTCTTGCTAATTATTCTATAATTAAAAAATTCTATTGCGCAAACAAAAGAAAGAGCAAAGCAAGGGCTAGGGGGGTTTTGCTCTTGACATATCTAAAGCTTTCAATAAAATTTGGCATGCTTGAATGCATTTGCGATGATTGTCTTCTCCAAGCTTTAAAGTTCTATCCTTGGTCTTATTTAGGTTAATGATCTTTCTGATAGTTTTACATTAACTGATGTTACAAAAAGTGACTCTGTTTGTTACCAAATCAACTTTATACTCCTAAAAAAAAAGTATTTTTGATTGCTTAGAACAGACAGCCAATTTCAAATCTGATATCTCTTCTGTAACAGTTTGGGGCTTGCAGTTGCTTGTGAATTTTAATTTCAACAAAACAGTTATTTACTGCAAACATCGTAATTTTTTTGACATTCCTATATTAATAAACAGTAACTCTTTCACAGAATTATCTTCTTTACTTGTCTTTGGATTATCATTTACTACTGACCTCTCATGGACACTAAATATACAATTGATTGCAAAGTTAGCATAAGCTAATGTTACTTCTCCTTATCATACTTGCCACTTTTATTACTCCTGATATTCTCTACCTCTACATATCTCTAATTCATCTTTGTGTGGAATAATATTGTCATATTTAGGTTGATTCTTCTAATGATGCTCTTTCACTTCTAGACAAGGACTAAAAATGCATTGTAAACATAATTGGACCTGTTTTATCTGCAAAGCTTGAGTCTCTCTCCCATCAACATAAAGTTGTATCTCTTTTTTTAACAAATACTATCATGGTCGCTGTTTAAGGGAGCTATCATACCTAGTTTTATTAGTTCAAACTTGTTCTCGCTTGACTCGTCATTTAGCAAAGTTTCATTCTTTTACTGTATTTGTCACTGCATTCTCTAAAAACTTTTATTTATCTAGTTTTATTTTACCACACTTCAATCCTTTGGAGATCTCTCCCATCTTCATGTTTTCCTGACTCATACAAAGTACAACTTTTCAAGTCTTTCATCAACTATTTCCTACTTTCAAAAAACAAAAACGCTTACTGAATAGCTGATTTCACTACAGGTTACCAGTTTTGCTGGTCAGCTAATTATAACTTCACTACAGGTTACTAGTTTTGCTGGTCAGTTAATTATAATTTCACTACAAGTTACCAGTTTTGCTGGTCAGCTAATTATAATTACTTACTAAGATTAACCTTCTAATTAAATTCTTCATTTTGCAATTTTTTAAAGGAAATCATCGGCCTTGTATTTACCTAAACATATATTTGCATTTTTTCATTTAATTTTATTCAATACATTTCAAGAGTTCAGAATTTTATTCTGAACTCTAAATTCTGTTACTCTTTTGTCCTCTAAGTCTTACAACTCGTTAAACTACTTCTACTTATACAATTGTAAGCAAAACTTTTTACAGCTTTTTTTGACTTGCATTTGTTCGAGCAATACAGCTGCTTCAATTTCCAAACTATGCACTTACAAAAATATCTCTATTTTTTTTTAGATTTTCCTCTAACTTAATTTCACAAATAATTAATGCTGTGCAGTAAAAGCTCATACTACATACCTTGTATTGCAATACAAGCTCATACTACATACCTCGTTTAGTAGTAAAAGCTCATACTACATCCCTTGTATTGTAGTAAAAGCTCATACTACATACCATGTATTGCAGTACATTCTCATACTAAATACCTTGTATTGTAGTACAAGCTTATACTACATACCTTGTTTTACTCTTATGTTACTCACATATTACATATTGTATATACTGCTTTCTGATTAAAACATGGCCCACTTGTGTCTTTAAGCCAACTGACTTATAAAGTACTTTCTGTTGATCATTTTTTTGTAAACCATGTATTACATGCTATGTATCTTATAGTATCTAAAAATTATAATAATATTTCTTAGGCCAAACCTTTCTTCCGCCATGTATTTAAAATTGTGTCAAAACCATGTGGTTGCACTAACATGCCACATACAATTACCTTTTTATTTTCTCTAATGTTTTTATTAAGTACAACGTAGAGTACTTTCTTTTCTTCTCTTGTCCTACCCATTTAAAGTGTACATATACACCAAAAAGTATATACCAAAACTATAGTAAGCACTGACCTTCTAATAGCTAATCTTAATAAGATCGTTCTCATTCACTTGTCTTATCTCAAATGCATGTTTTGTTCATTTTTTCATGTTGGGAGTGAATTAGATTAAAAATTTTCTACTTTCCTTATTTCATTAAAAGTAATTTTTGTTTATTTATAGTTCACTTAATAAATCATTTCAAATATTTCTTTAATAATAAAAATAACAGAATAATAATAAAATAACAATAAGAAAAACCAGAAAAAATAAACTAAAACTTTTTAAGGTATCTCATAAAAAAAAGTAAGAGTTTGCTGGAAAAAATCTAGCCTAATATATTTTGGAATAAAAACTATTCCACAGGTATTTGTGGATCAGGTATTATTCGTTAATATTAATGCGTGGATATTATCATATTTACCATGAAGATCAAGAATACAACATTAAAAAAAAAAAAAAAAAAATTAAACCTTTAGGCCTTGTAATAACACTCTCCAAACATTTACCTCATGGATGTTCACCCAAACAAAATCAGTAGAATATCCTTTGCTCTACCTCATGGGTGTGCATCAGAAGGTCAAGATGTGCTAAAAACGAACTTTACTATCAACAAAATTCACTATTTAATCCCATTCAATTTTTTTAAAAACTATGTTATTAAAAAAGTAACTATGAAAAAAAGCATCGGATAAAAATTGTAAGAAGTTTTAGTATAGAATATCAGAAAGAATAAAACAAGAAGATAGTTTGACCAATGATGTTAACCAAAATGTGGTGTCTGACCACTGAATTGTTTTAATTCAAAAAAGAAGCTACATTTTTTCATATTTCTAAATAAAAAAGCCCTGCAGATTGCTGTAATTAATTTAAAGTTAACAAATAAAAAAAAAAATTAGTAGAGAATTATATAAGTTGACATTCAAACAGCAATGGAGACTGGTATCGACTCTTAGAAGCTAGTTTAGAAGATGATGATCAGAAAGTGATCTCATTAATATAAACAAATAATTTTTTATTGTTTTTGGATTCTATAATCAAATATATAGTAAGAGCAACAAAAAACTTTATTTTCATTTTTGTAAGTTAAAAAGTGTTTTGCTAAAATTATGCAAAAGATATCAAGTCTTTGTACTTAATAAAAAGTCTTCTCTATTACCATATTTAAAAATGTTAAAAAGTCTTCTCCATTACCATATTTGAAGATGTTAAAAAGTTTTTTCACTTGTGATATTTAAAGATGCTAAAAAGTCTTTTCAATTGCGATATTTGAAGATGTTAACAAGCCTTTTCACTTGCGATATTCGAAGATAATAAAAAGTCTTTTCAATTGCAATATTTGAAAATGTTAAAAAGTTTTCTCACATGCAATATCTGAAGATAATAAAGTCTTTTCAATTGCGATATTTGAAGATGTTAAAAAGTTTTCTCATTTGCCCTATTTGAAGATGTTAAAAAGTTTTCTCATTTGCAATATTCGAAGATGTTAAAAATTGTCTTTTCAATTGCAATATATATGTTTAAAAGTTTTCTAATTTACTAATTTTTTCTAATTTTCTAATTTTTGTTTAAAGATGTTAAAAAGTTACATTTCAATCTTTTAAGCTTTTTTTTTAAATAATATTTTGAAATTTTTTAATAAAATGTAAAAGTAATTTGTAATAATAGTAATTCATTTTGGTTGATGAAATAAATTTCACAAAAATCCAAGTTTCCATAAAACGTAAGTAGAGAATGTAATTTTGTTTTGATAATTTTGCAATATTATCAAAAAATCACACTAAAAAAATATTACATAACATCACCCTAAAAAAATGATTGATTGTTATTGTTGACTGTTTTAATTAATAAACAAAGAGAACTGCCAGTGACTTTTAATTCTAAGGGACAATGGTATTTGTTTAATAAGATGTAGACAAGTTTTTAAAAAGTTTGAAGTAAGCATCAAGAAAACTCTTTTCAATGACAAATGATCATGCTTATTATCAAATCCTCTTCATATCAAATAATGATGACAAAAACTGAAAACAACAAAAACCTTAAAATGTTAGTCTCTCTTACCATAAACTATATGTTCATCAAAAAATTTTGAACTTTATACAATAATCTCTTGTTGTCTTAAATTAAGGGAAGCTTAAACTTTACAAGATCATATAAACCAAGTTAATAATAATTATTTAGACTTTTTTTTTTCTCAACCCAATGTGAACATTATCAAGTTGTCAGGGAAACATTTCTGTTAAATTACAACATCACTTTTATAAAGTTTTGAAATTAACAAATTTTGTTTTGGGTTTTTTGCAAAAACATGAAATTATTCTAAAAGTTAATATAATGATGATTATTTTTATTAATAAAATTTTTTTTCCTTCTATTCAGATTTGATAATCACTCCATTTTGAGGAATTGGTACCTTTTTGAATTGTTTATTTTGTATTGTATAAAGCCAAACAGCCCACAATCAACAAAAACACAAAAAAAGTCAAAAAAATTTTAAATCCTTAAATCCTTCAACCCTAGACTCAAAAACTTTTGCATAAAGATGAAAAAAATTTAAAAATTCTGAAAAAGTAGTTGAGCATATTCATTTGGTTTAAGCTACAGCTCAATCTTGTTAATATTATTTAATATATATATATATATATATATATATATATATATATATATATATATATATATATATATATATATATATATATATATATATATATATATAAATATATATACATATTCTCTTACTATTATACATATAAATGCATACTTTATTAGCATTATGATGTCATACTAAAATAGGGATCTGCCAGGGGCTTCAGTACCTACATCGACTGACTATCTAGGTAAGGAGTACTGCTACATTGACAGAGTTTGGCTTGGGGCAGCAATTATTTTTTTGCATTATTCTTCATTTTTTCCTTTTTTTTTCCACATGTGGAATTAGTACGAAATTAGTTATAATTATATATACTAAAGACTATGTACATTGTTTGACATTTTTTGGTGACTTTTTTACACAATATCATTATACACATTTACCTTATTTCGTTCATTGATATTCTTATATTTATTTAATAAAAAAAGTAAAAAGTTAAAAAATACAAAAACAAAACAACTAACATAAAGACAATCTACAAATAATTGCATTCCATGTCGATTAAAGAATTCAACACAGTTGTCAGCTGTTTCATCTATAAAGTATTTGCATTTGATACATTTTTTTTCAAAAAAAAAATTATATTTAAGTAATAAAACCTTAAAAATAGATAAACAAACAAAAAAAAAAGATCAATAAAGAAAAAACCTGTTATATTCCATAAAAAAGTCCAACAATAAGTAATAAGTACTTCACTTCTCTAAAGAGAAAAAAAAATAAAAAAAAACATTTCTCAATTAAAAAACAAGACATCTTGAGAAATTTTGTACAAAAATATTCATTTTGAGCTACTTTTGTTGCAACTATATATTGGTCAATGGCGTAGCCAGATTAGTGATTTTAATAGATGCTAAATTTTTTTTTCTCTATATTATACCAAGCATTGATGCAGTAGAAATGTACAAAAGACATTCGACTCTAAAACACTGAATATCTAATGAAAGTTTTCGATCTTCGCTACGCCCAATACTATAGAAATAATTTCATTAAACTAAATAAAATGATTAAATTAAGATATTAAAATTATTTATAGATGATATAAATATTTTTATTACTAAAAGCATTATCTGATTAAAATAGGCATTTAAAAAATTAAACTATGATGCGATAACAGGTCTGTTTTTTTGTTTTTTTTTTATGATTAATTATTTATTATAATTAAAGTTTAATAAAATGTTTATTAAAAATTTCTTACAAAAATTTAGTCACACAATAGAAAATGCTTACACAAAAATGATAATAAAATATGCAAGCTTCTCCTAATGTCTAAAAAATTAATAAGAAAGTAAATTAAAAATTATTTTTATATATATAAATGTATATATAAATATGTATATATATATATATATATATATATATATATATATATATATATATATGTATATATATATATATATATATATATATATATATATATATATATATATATATATATATATATATATATATATATATATATATATATATATATATATATACACATATTTATATTTTATATATTATTTTATAATAAATAAAAAACTTGATTTTAATTTAATATTTAAATAATTTAAAGTGCTGTCAAAGCTGTCAAACTCTTGAAAAAGTCTATCATGACCAAAGCAATACAGAAATATGGTCTACTATGATCTGGAGTGATGAGAGTAACTTTCAGCTATTTGCACATGTAGAACAACAAAGACAAAGTGGCCTATGCTTTTTCAAAAAAGGAGAAAGGATAATTGCTGTCAGATAATAACAAGTTTTAGAAAATTGAATATTTATTAATACTACGCGAAAACTTATATGCAAGGTGGTGCACCCTGCCATTATATATATATATATATATATATATATAATATATATATATATATATATATATATATATATATACACACACATATATATACATATATATATATATATATATATATATATATATATATATATATATATATATATATATATATATATATATATATATATATATATATATATATATATATATATATATATATATTAACTATAGTATAAATGTTAATTAATTTGGCTTATCTTTATAGAGCTTTTTCAGAAAAATAAAGAAAAAAATGAATATCTAAACACGCATTTATAGTTGTACGTTTGTATATATATCATTTGAACACGATGAAATTCAACATCTTTAAATCGTTAACTACTCAAAAACTACTTGACAATTTTTTTTACTTTTTTTGCACACAGCTAATCCTAATGTGTTGTTGCTGATGTGTTATTGTTTGATTGCAATGGTAATAAGTATTAGTTATCATTATTAAAATAACTATATTAACTATATTACGTGCATTACTAATTTAGTTTACAAATTTCCATTTTAGGATTAAAAAATAAGTAAACAAATATTAAATCAAAAAAAGTTTTAGAATTTTTTTTTTCAAAATCCTCACAAAATGTCACAAGTTGTCAATTTCAAAATTTACCGGTGTTTCTTGATCATCAGATGGATTTATTTTGCAACAATATAAACTTAATCTATTAAAAGAGAAGATGGAAATGGAAAAAAAAAAGTATTTAAAGATAAATATAAAGCAAAATCAATCATTCGCTCTATAAAGGCAAATCCATGTCAGTTGCAGAGAGATAGGAAAGATACTTTTACAAGATACAGTTACAGAGATACAGGAAAATCAGTTGCAGAGAGATCAGATACGAAAAGTACTTAGATCTCAAGAATATAAAGCATATCATAAAAAGATAACTCCATTGATGGAGAAATTAAAGCAATTTGTTATTCAAAAAATATAAACTTTTAAACCAAGAAAAATTGTACATAATTGAAAACAATGAAACCTATTGCAAAAGAGACTTTTTACAATTACCAGGGCAGCAATATTTTTATCAGTTGAAAAGTAGATATGGTGCCAAAAAATTCAAGCATATTTAAACTGAAAAATTTGATCTCAAGTTCCTTATATGGCAAGCAATCTGCTCCTTTGGTATTAAAAGTAAAACATACATTACTCATAAAACTTTGAACGCAGATTTTTACATAAAAGAATGCCTTAAGAAACACCTTTTGCCATTTATTAAAAAGCATGAAATGCCTAAATTATTTTGGTCTGACTCGGCTATAATTCATTACTACAAGAAGTCTCTGGAATGGCATGAACCAAATGGTGTCTAACTTGTACCTCAGGAAGCAAGTCCTCCAAATTGTCTTGAGCAATGAGTTATTGAAAGTTGTTGCTCAATTATAAAAAGAATCTTATTGAAACGCAAAAAGTTAGCTACAAATAAAGAAGGTTTTGAAGAAAAATCGATAGCCAAATAAACTTATGTCTCAAATTGATGTCAAGTACTTGGAAAAGATATTTGATTTCTATCTAAGTATCCGATTAGATCTGTCAAGTAGTTTTTGCGTAATTAATAATTAAATGGTGCTGAATTTCATTGTGTTCAACCGCTATATTTATATATATATATATATATATATATATATATATATATATATATATATATATATATATATATATATATATATATATTTATATATATATATATATATATATATATATATATATATATATATATATATATACATACAGATATATATATATATAAATAAATATATATATATATATATATATATATATATATATATATATATATACAGATATATATATATTTAAATATATATATATATATATATATATATAATATATATATATATATATATATATATATATATATATATATATATATATATATATATATATATATAAATTAAAAGTATATATGAAGAGATTAAATAAAACTCACAATTTTCAAATTTATGCTTAACTAAACTTAAAAACCAATATTTTAAATATTTATCTTTTCTAATTTTTCTAATAAGCTGTAAACAAGACATTATTTTAACTTTATTATTAAACTATTATTGTGATAAAGAACTAAACCATTAATATTGATTTTTATAATTAAAAAAAATTAAAATGTTTAGTCCAACACATTTGCAAACTTTTGCTTCACTATAGCTGCTAAGTAAAATTATACTGTAAAAAATTATAACATAAATGTTTATAAAGTACTGGATCTGATTATCTGTATCATCCTAAAAAGTATATAAAATACTTTTATGGATACATGTTTATTATGGATACCATCATGTATTTTATGGATACCATCATGTATATCATCGAGGCTTGAAAGTAAACATATGATACAAACTATGGAAACATATAATACAAACTAAATGATAGCAAAACATTTTATAAAACATGCACACAATAATATTTTTGTGTGCATGTTTTAAGTTATGTTAGCCATACCTGATCCTAAGAACAGAAAAACATCTAACAGTTCAGTTCCTCAAAGTCTATTCAATTTTACAAGTTATCAAATATAGTTGAATAATGATTAAGAAAAAAGACTACAAGTAAAATCCTTTACATGAAACAACTTTGGCTTATGTGTAATTATGTGTACTAAAAAAATTGAAGACCACATTTTTTTTGTGTGAAAATACTTGAAAAAACACAATACATTAACCATAAGATAATACCCCTCTTCATAACCTGAAACACCAAGTTCAAATCAACTTTATTACTTCAATATCACCCAAATTGAAATGCTTGGTATCACACAAACTGAAATTCTTGAAACAGCCTTAGTGTTACAAGTACAACAATAAATGTGTTAGACCCTTTAAAAAAGATTTTACAGAAAATTAGGAAATTAAATGTTTTCTTTAATAGAAAAATCAGTTGTCTTTTACTAACAGTGCCAGTAAATCATATCTAATCTGTTATGAAAATTTAAATAAAATATAAACTAAAAAGTTTCAACTTTTTAAAATGATTTTAAATAACTTTTTTTTTAATTAATTAACTAATTATACCAGTGTCATTATTTTTTTTTCATTCATCAAATTTCATTCTTTTTAAAGTAATTTCTTACAAAAAAATTTATAAACTATAATAAAATTTATAAACCATAATAAAATATTTATGTACTTATTTATACTTTGCACATAACAATATTTGTTAAAAACTGCAAAAATTTAAAATTAAATTGCATATGGAAATTTTGAAATCATAAAAACACTAAACTTATAAAAAATATTCATATACGTTATAACAAGTAAACAACAAACATATATTGGCTATAACAATAAATATATATTGGCTATAACTACTACTAAAATTGTGTTTTAAGGAAGCAGCCTCTTAAAGGAAAGTCTCTTTAAAGAATAACCTTTTTTCAAAACAATAGTGGTACAAAATATTTATTCATTTCTTCTCAATAATTAAAAATTAAAAAAATAAAATATGTTAATTATTTTGTAAAAGAAATATATTAATGAAAATACTTCTTGGTCTCATCTAACCAATTTGGTCATAGCCACTTCCACAAATTTAGAGAAATATATTGATGAAAATACTTTTTGGTCTCACCTAACCAACTTGGTCATGATCACCTCCATAAATTTAAAAGAAATAGAAATTGGTATAGTAATATAGTAATTTATATTTCCTTTAAATTTCAAACTAAGCTTTATCTTCGTTAAGATTTAAAAGATTCTTGTCTTAACTTATCTGTGCTGAAGTGTTATATTTTCTAGAACCTTATCCAGGACAAATTTTACAAAGATCATGTAAGGATAGAATTTCATCGAAGTTTGAAGACTGTCAAGTGTCAAACATACCCATCAAAAATTTTCATACTGTTACAAACAATTTTTATAACTTAATACTAAACTCCTGTTTGTTGGATTAATTTTTTTTTATTAGCAACCAAAATGTTAAAAATAAAGAAACCATATCTCATAATAATGTAACAATATTAAAACCAAACCTCATTATCTTGAATTCTTAAATTCATTATTTGCAAAATTATCTAAAAAAATGAAATACATAGTTAATTAACTTAATTATATAAACAATTTTTAATAAAAAAGTATTTTAAATAGTTACGTGAACAGCCCCTCTCTTTCCAACATCTTCTTTTTGGGATTGGGTACTCTATAAAAACAAAAGTGTATTAAAAAATAAATATATTACAAAAATTATATTATCATTTTCTGCAATTAAACAAAAAAAATATCAACATAATTTATCACCATAATTTAACTATAAAATAATAAACATAATTTAGCTATAAAATAATTAACATAATTCAATTATAAAATAATTAACATAACTTAGCAATAAAGTAAATAACATAATTTAGCTATAAAATAATTAATGGATGGGAGGTTTACTTAAACTTGAATGTGAGGCTAACTTAAAGTTGTTTTTATTTCAGATATTAGTGTTGATGGCTATTACCCTTTGATTTGCAAAGACTCCAATAGTCACATGCAACCCTCAGAATTAGAGTCTGCATTCGGCAATTCCAACCTAACTACCAAACTGAAAGTGTTTGAGATCAGCAAAAAATTGCCAACCTTGTTTCTATGTTTTTTGGTCAGACCTTTGTATCAAAAAATATTTGCCGACCTGATGCCGACCTTAAAAAGATTGAGGTGGGCAAACTATTGTCGACCACATTTTTCCTAATTCCAAGGGTTGCACATGCTTTACCTGGGCATATACTTAGGTATCAGTTCATCTATTTGTTGTGAAATTAGGTTTGAATTCTTTGAATATACTTTTATGTGCTTTCATTTTGCGACTGTTCACTAAATTACCTTAGTTTTTGCTATTGGTGACTTTTCAAATAAATTCTTTGATTTGTGTCTTGTTACTCAGATTCATTCTTTGACTTTATCACCTGACAAATGCAGCAATTATCTCAGACTTTATCACCTGACAAATGCAGCAATTATCTCAGACTTTATCACCTGACAAATGCAGCAATTATCTCAGACTTTATCACCTGACAAATGCAGCAATTATCTCAGACTTTATCACCTGACAAATGCAGCAATTATCTCAGACTTTATCACCTGACAAATGCAGCAATTATCTCAGACTTTATCACCTGACAAATGCAGCAATTATCTCAGACTTTATCACCTGACAAATGCAGCAATTATCTCAGACTTTATCACCTGACAAATGCAGCAATTATCTCAGACTTTATCACCTGACAAATGCAGCAATTATCTCAGACTTTATCACCTGACAAATGCAGCAGTTTTATCTCAGACTTTATCACCTGACAAATGCAGCAATTATCTCAGACTTTATCACCTGACAAATGCAGCAATTATCTCAGACTTTATCACCTGACAAATGCAGCAATTATCTCAGACTTTATCACCTGACAAATGCAGCAATTATCTCAGACTTTATCACCTGACAAATGCAGCAATTATCTCAGACTTTATCACCTGACAAATGCAGCAATTATCTCAGACTTTATCACCTGACAAATGCAGCAGTTTTATCTCAGACTTTATCACCTGACAAATGCAGCAATTATCTCAGACTTTATCACCTGACAAATGCAGCAATTATCTCAGACTTTATCACCTGACAAATGCAGCAATTATCTCAGACTTTATCACCTGACAAATGCAGCAATTATCTCAGACTTTATCACCTGACAAATGCAGCAGTTTTATCTCAGACTTTATCACCTGACAAATGCAGCAATTATCTCAGACTTTATCACCTGACAAATGCAGCAATTATCTCAGACTTTATCACCTGACAAATGCAGCAATTATCTCAGACTTTATCACCTGACAAATGCAGCAATTATCTCAGACTTTATCACCTGACAAATGCAGCAGTTTTATCTCAGACTTTATCACCTGACAAATGCAGCAATTATCTCAGACTTTATCACCTGACAAATGCAGCAGTTTTATCTCAGACTTTATCACCTGACAAATGCAGCAATTATCTCAGACTTTATCACCTGACAAATGCAGCAATTATCTCAGATTTTATCACCTGACAAATGCAGCAATTATCTCAGACTTTATCACCTGACAAATGCAGCAATTATCTCAGACTTTATCACCTGACAAATGCAGCAATTATCTCAGACTTTATCACCTCATAAATCCAGCAGTTTTATCTCAGACTTTTTAATGTTTTTTATCTTTGTTAAAACTTTTATTATTAAATTATTTTAAAATTAAAATTATTAACCTTGACAAATATAAAATTTTTATTAACAACATATTAAAATACATTAAACTAAACAGCTTAAATTTTATTTCTCAAGTCTTTTCATGAAACATGAATTACATCACCTTTTTTTCATGAAACATGAATTACATCATCTTTTTTAAAATATTCTACTTTTCAAGAAAACTATATTGCTTATTTTGGGCTTGTATAAGATAATAATGTAAAACAAATATTTGTACCTTATTTCAAATGTACATGTTGTATGTATGCTTGAAACAAGGTAACCTTTTCAAAATATAGAAAGAAAATATAACTCTTGTCATTTTCAAAATTAATTTTACAAGATTTTAATAGGAAAAATAGTTTCTTTTGACACCAGGTTCAAGCCAGGTTTAATTAGTTAATCCACAAAGTGCATATAAATTTTTTACAGGTTAATTTATAAAAAATTTTAATAAAAGTATTATTTTTAAATTTTTAGTTTGCTAAAGTTATGAGTAATACTTTTACAAAAGAGTAAGCACTCAAACTAAGTCAAATTTTTGCTTTATATTTTTTTAATATAACCTTTTTTTAGTTTATTTTTAAAAAAGATATATTTGCTTAAATTTTCCATTAGAAATTGTTCATAAATTACGCAACGCTAAATTTTGCAAATAAACAAAACAAAAAAGTTCAAAAGTTTTCCCTCGCAGAGCCCTAGGTTAAATAAAAAATCAAAATAAAGCATAAAATTAAATGAAAATCATTCCGTAAAAGAGTTTAAAATCTCCAACCTCTGTTTTTACAATACACTTAGTGTTGCACAATGGATAATCTCTTACCTTATGGATAATCTCTTACCTTAAATTTAAACAAGTTTTTACAAACGCTTTAAGTTGTAAAAGCATAAAGACTTTGATTTTATAAATCAAGTTATTCTAGAAAGAATCAAGAGTGTATAACATTCCCTTATAATATTTCTACTAAAGCAGAAAAGAGATTCACATTGGCACGACCAAGTTGTAGACTTAATAAACCGAACCTTTTTTTTTATGGTATCTGACAACTTGAAAATTAGTTATTATCCAGCCTCTAAAATATTCAAAACTAACAAGTTATTAACTTCTTAAATTCAATCATCCAAACTATATTGAATATAAAGCTAAGGATGATGATAAATGAACATTACTATGATAATTAAAATAAACAGTTTTTTTCAAGAACTAATTTTTTTAATAAACATTTATTTATGATTATTCCTGGCTCTTCCCCAGTCTCTCTTTCTTTAAAAATAAAACAAAAACAAAACAACTTAATAAACAATATATATATATATATATATATATATATATATATATATATATATATATATATATATATATTAATTTACTTAACTTTGTCTACCATTATTAAATTATTAACGCTGCCTCTATTATTAATTATCGCATAAATTTAATTAATCAATTAATCATCACATAACAGTTAATCATATGGAGGGACAGATACAGTAAAAAAATGTAACTTTGGTGAATGACAAATCAAGAAAGAGTTTTGGTTGGTGTACTAGAGATGATAGCTACCATGATATTTGGAGAAAAGAGAATGAGATGGAGCCTTATGACAGAGAGTTTTGTTAGAGATCAAATTCACAAGCCCCAAGCTGTTACAATAGAGATATTAGATTCAAGATTGGTTAATATTTTAAAAAATCTTTATAAAATTTAAAATCTTTATGAAATAAATATATAACAAAAGTATATCTATAATTAAAATAATATAGTATATCAATATACTTAAGTATATATAAAAAATGAAATTAATGTCCATGCATTATATATATATTCCAAGGTTTATATTTTTGCAATAAGTTAAAACTTTTAGTTTTGCTGACTTTTTAAAAACAATTGTTATTTGTTCATTCAAAACATAATAGTAAACATAAAATATATATATATATATATATATATATATATATATATATATATATATATATATATATATATATATATATATATATATATATATAAAGAAAGTTGATGTTGTGGCACTTGCAGCTTGTAGCCACTAGATTGCTCAGTACATCACTGAAACCCCCGACAGCAGGCCATTTCAATGTGATGCCAGAGTGCTTATCTAAACTTGCATTTATAATTACACACACATTCACAACAGCTTTTAGATATTCATGAGAACTTGAATAAAATATTTATTGAGAAAAATTGAAAAAGAAATTATTAAAAAAATACTACAAAGCTATTTTTAAGAAATAAGCTTATAATTATTGAATTATATTAAGGATATATAAAATAAAATAACATATCAATGTATATTCTGATTTTAAAAGTTTAAGATGTACATTTTTACGATATTTGTTTTTGGTTTAAATAGATAAACATTAAAATATTGTTAAAACAAACATTGAAATATTTGAATAAATATTTCAATGTTTATTTTAACCTCACTAAACTCTATATTTTTGACTTTTTCAATTGTTTTAGTTAATATAATGAACAAAATTTATAAAGTTCATCAAGGTGCTTGGCAATTCTTCTTAACCTTGCTATAATTACATACTGTTTATATCTTACAAAATGTATATTAACACGTCAAAAAAAAAAGGTATACAAGCAAAGAAAAAAGAACAACTCAAATCAACTGTGACAACAGTTTCTTCATATATAAATAAAACTAAAAAGATATTTTTTTTAAACTCACGTGACAAATCAAGTGATTAAATAAAAGTAATGTAGTTCGCTGTAAATATCTGTCTGTATGATTAATCAAGGCAATCAAAAATGCATCTACAACCCTCATGTACATGAATTCCTAAACAAAATATAAAATTGTTTTTTAATACTATTAACTCATTAAAATATAAATAATAAATTTTAATTAAATTTATGTTAAATATATAAATAAATTTACATAAAGTCCTAAACAAATATTTGTGCCACATGGATTATTGTGATAATTTTTAATTTATGTCACATTGAACATTGTGATTTTTTTTACTTTAATAGGTGATTGACAGTAAAAACAGACATTAAAAAAATCTGTTAGCTAAGAATTTTTTTTTCTTAAGTTATTTGAACTATTTTAAAAGCCAATGACCTAAATCAAATGAAACAATGACCTCCTAAATGAAAAATATCGAAACATTTTATGAAGTTACAATCTAAGATTTTCTAGCAAATTTAGCTTTTAGTTAGTCCCTTTTGATTGCCCAGCGGTAATCTGCTAACATATTTCACAGTCCCAGAAATGTTCAGGAAAAAGATTTAGGTGTTTGAAAAAATGAAATGTTAAAAAACGATTTTTACAAAATGAATCTATAGTTACATGTTGTAACCCAATGCTTGATAAGCCAACTTAATGCTTGATAAGCCAACCCAATGCTTGATAAGCTAACTTAATGCTTGATAAGTCAAGCCGATGCTTGATAAGCCAACAATACATGCGTAAACCATATCTTTATAAAACAATCGTTCATTCTGTCTTAATTATCTGATATTCACATACATAATTGTTCAACTTACTATAAACCAACTGAAGCCTTAGTAGCAGAGCAAAAATTTTAAAATTGTCATTGATTTCGAAAGAATATGTGTTTTATTGAATTTTTTAAATAATGTTTTCATAAGTTTATTTCACATTAGAAATATGGATCAGAGGTACAGAAAGAAGCAAAAAAATAATTTTTGTAATGCAGTAACTGCTTTATTGAATAAACTATGAATATCTTAAGTAAACTATATATATATATATATATATATATATATATATATATATATATATATATATATATATATATATATATATATATATATATATATATATATTAATAAAGAAAAAACAACTTTTTCTATGGTACTTTAAGTTTCTTGCCTATACGGCAATCATCAGCCATTGAATACAAAATCAAAAACAAAAAACCTGCTAAAAATTACAAAATACTGTGTAGTGGGATCTTAATGTCGCTAAGACACTCTTGATGGCAACCAAAGAAAAAAAAAAATATCAGCTAATCTCCGGTGTCAAAAAAAGATAAAAGGAATTTATTTTTGTGTCTGCATTTTGAAATCAACTCATTTCGTTTATTTAATAAGTTATCACCTTTATATGTTAAAATGAGGAATTTTTCGAATAAGCAAAGATGGCAAATATTTGACGTATTTAGTTATAAGTATTGCAATGTTTTACAATTTTTCACTTAATTAAGGGTGTAAACATTTTGTCTTTTATGTCCCAAAATTCTTTAGACAACTCGGTATTATTTTTATATTTGTTAATGTTAAAAGATTTTAGGTGGTTCGCATACCGAGATTTGAATGGAGTTTCACATAAGCCAAAATATACTTTTTCTTTGTAGTCAGGTTTATTTGACGACACAGTGGCTTGATAAACAATGTTTTTTGTCAAGCACTGATTGTTCATGGGACAGATGGATTTGTTGATACAATTGCATGTTTTTCCCTCATCTTTATCTTGGCTATATAATATCCTATGGTTGTGCGAATTAATGATGGACTTGATACCTGGCATACATGAGTAGCTTATTTTAATGGTATTTCGATTAAATATCCTAAATGTTTGTGACCAACCGGAAAATGTAGGTCTACCAAGTTCAAAAAACAAATGCCTATTTTTGTTGCAACATTGGTACTGAAAGGTGGATTGTACCAGATTATGTTTCGCTTGTGATTTTTGAATTGGATCGGCTTTTTATTTGCAGATAAAACCTGATTTAGATAATGCATCTTGATAAAGAGGAATGGATTGTTTAAAAATATTTTCGTTAGAAGATTGCTTGACAATCTTAGGAGTTCTTAAGGAGGTATATATATATATATATATATATATATATATATATATATACATATACATATATTTATATAAAAAAACAACAGTCTGAAATGCAACTTATTTGTTATTTATATAAAAACTGCATATGAAGGGATCCTTAATTAGGTTGGATTTTAATTGGTTAAATTCTTCACATGTCATGCAACAAACAGCCCAGGATTTGTCTTGATTGACCACAGTTAAACCAAAATACTGGTTTAACAACTCTCCAAGGCTTTGACTTCATTTTTTAAAAATTTGACTTCATTTTTTTAAAGTTCACCACAAATATAACAAAAAGAAGTAGGATCATTGCTAAACCCTATCTTGACTTTGTTAACCAAGTTATTAAATCACAATATTTTGATATAATCACAGGCAAATAATTTTAAGATATTTTTTTGTGAACATTCTATTACTTTTATTAGTGTAGTCCTAAGTATTATTGCAGTTAATATTTTTTAACATAATTAATGTTAACAAACTTTATGTTAAATACATAAATATTAATGCAAAGTTAAAGTTAATAGACCTTTTCAAATATATGTGTTTAAAGGCATTAACTTAATTAAGCTTAGAGATAATTTAGAATATATATTTATAAAAAATCATATTTCATTTTAGCATTTCATTGATATAATTAAACAAGATCTCAGTTAAATCAACTGCGTTGATTTAGGACACCAATCTTGTGTTAGAATGACTGTTGTTCTTTTTATCAAATAAGCCTGTATAAAGAAATATATTGTTAGAAAATATTATATGTAAGAGTTGAAGAGATTTTATAAATAATAAATTCAAGATGGTAAACAGTAAATTTCCAACTCAAACTTGATTTTAAATTCAATCAAATTAAAAACAGGTATTAAATTAATAACTTAATCATCAACTGTTTGAAAAACTAACTTTGGTCACAAAAAGGTAAATAAAGTAATAAATAAAAAACAATTTAATGTTATAATTATAAATGTTACCACTTCAGCAGGAAACGTGTAGTTTGTCAAAGCGAGACAACTGTTCTTTTGCAGCTGGAAACTGTGTTGAAAAGTCTCCATGCTTGTTAAAATTGCGCTAACTATAACTCTAAAATTATCAAAAAATTTGAAACACTATATAATAAAAGTATTTTCTAAAGGATGAAAATTTTTCGTAAAGAAAAAAAAATTTCTAAAGAATTTATATTTAGAAAGCTTATGTAAATCATTATATCAAAGAAATTTAAAAAAACATAGAATGAAAATCAAATTATACAGAAATTATATACATCATTTATTACCAATATTTGTATCTAAATAATATATTTTAAATATTTATATACATTTATATATATATACACACACATACACACACACACACACAAGTATATATATATATATATATATATATATATATATATATATATATATATATATATATATATATATATATATATATATATATATATATATATATATATATATATTGATTAGAAAATTGATTATATAGAGAGAAAATTGATTATATATATATAATTAGTTTATTGGTTCTAAGGACAACTGGTAGTAAGGTTTGCCGAACTCTGTGGTAGTTCTTATAGAGGCTGATTAAATCAACAGCTGTAAAATATTAGAGTATTAACAGCGTCATATTGCACAAAGATGCCTTCCCTGTTTACATTGGTTTACATTGTCAAGGTCGAAAAAGGAGCCATTTGTTAGACTTAATTCACCTCCTGAATTAGACTGCTAATTCACCTCCTCAAGGCCAAGAAGGCCATAACAGACGAGGAGACTACTTATTTGTGGTTATAACCCTCTCTCAACTCTATAACTCCGAAACAAACAAATTGACAAAACAAGGCCTCTGCATAGAGAAACGAGTTTTACTTTTGACAACAGTTTTATAACTTATTACTTATGGGTGTCATGCACTTTCTGTGATTCAGTCAAGTTCTCAAATAACTTAAAACATGGCTTAAGTATCTAAAAATATTAAATATAAAAAACCATCTCTAATTGTTTTAATTTATCTTTATTGCCTTCAAGGCAACTTTTTATCTGTTGAATCTTACGGCTTGCAAAATTTACTAGACTTGCTTGCAAAACTCACATGAATTGCTAGCTCACATGAGCTCTTTGTGAAATTTTAATTTGTTTAATCTTTTAATCTCAGCTATTAAATAAATTTGCACATCAATTCTTCAACTAATCACCTTTATGTTTTTTGTTCAGCCAATCACCTTTCTTTTTTTTTTTGTTCTACTTCTTCTTAAGAACAAACATTTTTTTTTTATCCAGGATGCTTAAAAATTAAGGAAACAACCAGTTTGTAAATACATAAATTTTAGTAGAAACTTTTGTATGGTCCTATACAACCATCAGCAAAATATATTTTTAAACATAATTGAAAATTTTGCCTTTAAGTGACTACAATTATTTGAAATATTTCATAAACACGGATTACATTACTTGTAAAGTTGTTGGATACAAAGCAGTGAGAACCATGTCTAAGTATACATTTTTCATCTTTTTTAGTGCATCACTGTAAAAAGCATAGTATTTGAGTGATAATTGTATTACAAAATATGCTACAAAAGCTCAACTTTCATTAAATTGACTTATAATGATAAGTCAATCAAAAGAAACTGTGATTGGGAGTGTGCATTAAAAGAATGAAACTGTACTTTTTCAAAACAAAATGCTAACATTTTAATGAAAGTCAGAACAATTGCTGACAAATTCAATAGCATTTCACAATAAATAGCTTGCAATTATAATTTATCTCAATTTTCTAGTCAACTAACATCTGTATTCAAAATGGTTATGCAATATCGCCAATTTTATTTCCCAATTATCATGCTCTATTTTCACTCCAAAAAAAAGGAAAGGTGGAGGAGGGGGGAGGATCTTGGTAAAAGGGTGGGTGGGAGTTTTTTATTCTTAGCAATGACTGATATAAAATTTTTCTGATTTTTTTTTTGTTTAGATTTGATATGTTTTTTTGTTGATAACCAGTAAAAATTATAAAACGGGAGGGTGGGAGGTCTTAATAAGCATGGGCTGGATGGGAAAAATTTCCAATAATTGACCCTCTTGTGTATTAAGCACCTAAGAGTAAGCACTAAATATTAGTGTACTTAAGTTTAAAGTTAATTAAAAAAAATAATAATAATAATAGCAATAATGGCAACCATGTGAGTAAATGCTAATGCGTCTTCTAATGTTAAAAATTGTCTAATGCAACTTAAAAAAAGAGAATTAGAAGATCACACCTATATAAGAAGATACATACCTAGCCTTAAGAGAATATATGGTCAAAGTGCCATTTATAGCAAAGGAAGAACTGCTGTCTTATTTCAATATAATAAATATACATAATAAATGTACATAATGCTATTTATAGCAACTTAACAACTTCATTAATATTCTATTATATTTACAATTTTTTTAAAATTACGTTTTGAATTGAACTTAATTTTAATTTTGAATTTTTTAAATTACTTTTTGAATCTAAAAAATATTATTCAACTACAATGGTTCAAGTATTACAACTCTTCATTTTCATTTTAATAATCAAAATGATTAAAATGCTGCAGAAAAAAACAAAAACAAAAACAAAATAAAAAAGCAAACTAATGAAAATATCATAATTAGGCAAAAACCAAAAACAAGGTAAAAACCTTGTAATAGATAACTTACTATAAAAACTTCATTAGCAAAAAAAACTTTTTTATTTTCAGTAGAAATAAATTTTTATTGCAGTTATTTGCTATATTTTTTATATTCTATACCAGATACTTTTTATTCTAATAAACTTTGTGCAGATTGGTTGATTAAAAACTCTTTTAAAAGTTTTACTTTTACTTTGGCACTTTGACCATACCTTCTAAGTAAGGGATCCTGATTTGCATAATCATCCTCTTTGGTCATGTGATAAAGTAAGGCACTAAAATAAAAATACCAAATTTATAAATACAAAAAAAAAAAATTAAATCATACACAAAAAAAACAACCTATTTATCAATGTTATTATTGTAAAACTTGATGACTAAAAATTTTATGTCAACACTTTATACAACATTCGGTAATATCCTAAATAGCCTGTGCAGCCATTAAATTAATATAAACTAATTTAAATTAACAAAGCTGATTGAACTAACGTTGAAGCAATATGGATGTCGTAATCGTTTTTGAATCTTTCCATTGCCTTGACAATGTTCTAAAAATGTAAACAGAACTTTTTATGTGGACCATTTTTTTTAAATAACATTTTTTGTAATGAAAATATTTCAAAAGTTGAAATATAAGTGATTGTTTCAAACTTAAATCAAATTATTGAGGTTGAATGAGTGTTTCATTTGATTATTCCAATCATCTGATTCACTTTTTATAACAAACTTATTGCTGAATTTATATTCACATATTTCTCATAAATATTTTTTATTATGACCTTTTTTTGATTTAATTAAAAATGGCTGAATATACAACTTAACGCAGTTAACACCTTTAAAAATGGCCGAATATACAACTTTATAGAAAATCAGAATCAAATATTTGTTCTTTTCTAATGTTGTCCAAATATAAGAGTTCCTATTGTTATTATTAGTGCAGGTGGTAGTAGTTGGTTGGTAGTAGTTTGGTAGTTATGAGTTAGTAGCATACAGTAGTATATAGGTAAATATTGGAGGTAGTGGATTGCTAATAGGTGGTTGGTGGTTGTCCCAAAAAACAACTTAATTACAAAATGTCTGCTCCTACCCTCTAAATGTATTCTTTATAATAGATTATTACTGAAATTGAAAACTTTTTGAAAAAAGAAATATTTTTAGGGGTAGCTCAAGTGCCTTAAACCTATGTTTAAGTGCCTTAAGTCTCTAGTATTATCAACATCAAAAAAAAAGTTCTTCAAAAGCATATGATGTTGTGTCTCAAAAGAAACAAAATTTAATGAAAATTTCAAAAGTAATCATCATTCATAAAAATAAAATATATTTTAAATTTCACTGCCTAAAAAATAACATTTTTAACTGAAACTTTATTAATTTTTTTATTTTTATTGTTTTTTCATAAAACTATGATAATTTTTAAATTATTATATAATTTCGCTTCTTTTGAGATCTAACATTATACACTTTTAAAGAACTTCTTTTGTAGAAAATATTAGCCTTATGTTTAAGGGACTTAAGGGAGCCCTAAAAATATTTTTTTTCGAAAATTTTGTAATTCCAGTATTATTTTATTATATAGAACACATTAAAAGGGTGAGACACCCTTTTATTCTAAACAAAAAGTTGTTTTTTGGGACACCTTAGTGGTCGTGGGATGGTAGTTGTGAGTTGTCAGTAGTAGAGAGTTAGCAGTACTAGGTTTGTAGCAGTCAATAGTAGTAAGTTGTCAGTAGTAGAGAGTTAGTAGTAGTGGGCAGTAGCGTAGAAATTAATTCATAAAAAATAAAGTTTATAAAACATTTTGATGTTTATGTAATAAAATTTTATAAATAAATACTTTTTTTTGAATATATTTCAAAGATAAATAAACTAAATAACAAACTTCTAATAAAACAGGGGGGGATTTGACACTTGATTTTTTTACAAAAAGCTGAGTAATCTTGTAAATCTATTTTTTATTATGCAAATCCATGTAACTCTTGTTACAGTTTCTAAAATTTTCATATCAGCATTTCTAAATAGGTAACAAACCTTGAACCTTGTGGGCCAAAAGTTCTACAAGCCTACTAGGTTTATTTAGAGACAAAAAATAAATAAATAAAAGAATTTCCAAAGTTTTAACAAACTTGTTGTACATGACAATTACAAAGCCATAAACAGGGATTAGGCCAACGAGGAGGGGTCAAGAATTTAATTTTATATTTAATTTTAATATATTATTTTTAATTATTTATAAATATGTGTTACTTATAAAAAACAATGTAAAGTATATTTCAAATTTAATTTTGTTTTTTAAATTTATACCTCCATGCAGCGTTTTAGCTGGGAACAGAGATGGTCTCTTACCAATGAAAACAATTTCCGAAACGCAGATGAAATAAATTTTATTCTATCATAATAAGTTTCAATCACAAAAAGGATTTGTTCCTCATTGGCTTCCCCAGCAACCTGTGTAAAAAACAAAACATTAATAAACTTAAATATATATATATATATATATATATATATATATATATATATATATATATATATATATACATATATATATATATATATATATATATATATATATATATATATATATATATATATATATATATATATACATATATATATATATATATATATATATATATATATATATATATATATATATATATATATATATATATATATATATATATATATATGTATGTATGTATATATATATATATATATATATATATATATATATATATATATACATACATACATATATATATATATATATATATATATATATATATATATATATATATATATATATATATATATATATATATATATATATATATATATATATATATATATAGTGGTACATACATTAACTAACTTATAGCCTACTGCCACAATAAAGTGCCGCTAAGAGTTTAGGATGGGGTCGCAATCTTTTATTTTCTTAGTTTTCGTTGTTTTTTTATTTTTCTGAAAAAGCTGTATGCTATCAAGATAAGAAAAACTGGAAAATAATTGCTGACTTATATATGGTATAGTGTGTGTATCTATTTATCTATCTATCTAGTTATCTATCTATTATATATATATATATATATATATATATATATATATATATATATATATATATATATATATATATATATATATATATATATATATATATATATATATATATATATCAGCCCTCGTAATTAGGAAAAATGTTAGAGGTTGGCAAAAAAAATTAGACATAAGTTTTACCATAAAACACAGAAACAAGGTCGACAATTTTTTGCTAACCCCAAACACTTTAATATCAGAAGTTAGGTAAGCATTGCCGAATTCATATAAATACACTTAATTTTGTGAAATTAGACCAGGACAGTCTTAATATAACTTTTGCTTTATATTTTAAAATACCAATATAATTCCATTTTTTTAGAAAATAAAGGATAAAAGAAGAATGAAAAAAAGGAAACTTTTTTTCATTCTTCTTTTATGAAGTCCTTCATATCTAGATAGTGCTCGAACCCTTAGTCAATATATGCACTGTAGAAACCACTATTTTTTATGACATCATTAATGGCGCTTCAAACAAGACTATGCAATGATTAAATATTACAAAGGAGACAAAGTATAAATTTAATAACTTTATATTTAACTTAAGTCTATTGGTTTATTATACTATAGTATATTTTATAAATGAATATATAAATGGGGAATATTACACTCTAAGTGAATTATAATTTTATTTTGTATTTCGTAAACTAAAACCAAGTTTTTATTACATTAAATTTGAAAGCAAACTTTTATGGTTAAACTAAAAAGGTGAAAATAATATATGAAGAGGAAGCGAAATGCTTCACAATACTGCTGATGATGTTTAGTGAGTGGGTTTTTTAATATATTTGTGTTCTGAATGGACCTCTGCCATGGTGCTGGTTTACCTTTAAATCACTTTATATAAATGTTTGAGTTTTATTCGAACCTCTGGCACGGTGTTCCTCCACTTGTAATTCACTGTGTATATATTTATGTTTGTGTAAATTCACCTGTAAGCTCCTGTATATTTATTTTTTATTAGTTTTATTAAGCTTAATGATTATTTGATTTTTTAAATTTCATTAAAAATGAAGTTGTTGTTGAAAGCCTTATTTTTATAAAATAATATGTTTTAAAAGATAAATATTTAAATAATAAAAAGTTAATCTATATTTATTCAATTTATTATACTTTATATAATTTTTAACTAAACTTATTCAACTTTGTCTAATTACAAAACTTTTAGTGCTCCCTAAGCAAATATTTTGACAAAATATTTTTACCCAATACTTGCCATAAAACACTCAAAAAATGAGTAAAAAATCAATTTTAAAGGAAACCAAAAAAAGAATTGGTCAGACAATTGCTGTGAAAAATGAATTTGACAAGAAAAATTAAATTAAAATTAGTTCTCATGTCGCAATTATGTCACTAAATCATTCGCCTATTACATAAAAAGTGGTATTGCAATCAACAAAATCAAATCTGATAGACCCAGAAAAAAAAGCACTGATAACAATACTACTAATTATGATGTGTCTTCATCGTACCTCAACTACAGATCACTTATGACAGACCGGTACACTCTACCGGTATGCTGGTAGAATAGGCCAATACAGATATATTAAGACAGTTGAAAACCAAGTCTCTTGTAAAAAAGTCTCTTGTCTCTTGTCCCAACAATTTATAATCAAGATATAGAGCAAAACACTGGCAAGTGCAAAGTTTTCTTAATTAATACAACAATGCTGTTATGCTTAAATAAGCATAACAGCATATTTTATTTAATTGAAAAAATTATATTGGTTAAAATAGCATACTTTAAGACTGTAGCTTTGAAAATAAAAAAAAATTACTAAACACTTTTAGTCATTGGTGTCCAGGAGCTTCAAAAATGTTTAGAAACATAAACCTATTAAAGGTAAATAAACCAGGATAATTAAGATAAGAGAACTTAAAAATTTTGAAAAAAGAATAGATAACGAGACTTTAAATACTCTGTAGGAACTAAAAAGTTTAAATACTCTGTAGGAACTAAAAAGTTTAAATACTCTGTAGGAACTATATTTTTCAATGTAGTCTATAAGTCTTTCAATATTGAAATCTCTTGGACACCAGAAAAGAATAGTGATTTTGTGACATAAAAACTGGAGTCCTATTTGAGACTTTAGATCCCAGTTTAAAATTATACTCTTCAGTGGAAATTATAACTTAAATCTGTATGATTACAAAAAGAACCAAAGTATACTTACTTTATCAGCAGGAACATTTGAATGAAATGAGAGGCCTGTTTCATAAAGTCCTAAAAATGATAACTTATGCTCCCTTTTCTGGAATGGTATCATGTCATCACCTTTTAAACCCATAGAACCTAGAAGTAGAAATTAAAAAGTTAACATTAAAACTAACTTTTATATTCATACATACATATGTTTTTTCCAATATTGAGAATTTAAGTGTTGTTGGTTAGTGACTGGCAAATAAAAAAAGCTAATAATCCAACATTTAAACAAAAATTAAGGCAAGCCATGGTTAATGTCCATGGTTCCTTAACTCAATTTATACCAGAAAATTAAGGTTCCGTGTTTCTCTTTTTAAATAACTATAACGCTATAAACATGGACTTTTTAAATTTATTTATCAAATGTTTTTGAAAAAACCTTAATGTTTTTATCAATGCACAGGAAAGCAAGAAAACTAACTGCTATTTATTTGTAAAATAAATAGCAGTTAGTTTTCTTGATTTCATAAAAAAAAAAATTAACAAGTTTTTCATGTAAAAGAATAAAAAGTCATTAATAATATTTAAATATAAAATACATGATTGCTTGTAATACCCCCATTGAAATAGTCTGCACTTTTGTTTTTGAATGAAATTTTTAGGAGCTTATTTAAAACTTTTTTTTAAGTTTTTAAATACATTTTTTAAACAGAGCATTTGTGATGTTCATTATCTCTAGTAATTCGTATTATCTCTAGTAATTCATATTTCAGACACATCAAAATGAATAAACGTAAGAAAAAAATTACCAAAATTTCTCATAGTTCTAGCGTACATAGCAAATTAGTTACAGACTGATAAAAATCGTAAATAAATTGCATATCAAAACTTTCAATTGTTGTTAAATTATTATAAAAGATAATATGTTTTTTTCATCAACTTGTATAGAATTTGGTAGCTAAAAACAACAACCACTCTAAAAAAAAGAATACAAAAGTTTTGTATTCTTTTTTTTAAATACATGACAATAACAATTATGCAACAAATAAATATGTGACACCAACAATTATACTACAATTAAATACGTGACACCAACAAATATACTACAATTAAATAAGTGACACTAACAATTATACTACAATTAAATACGTGACACTAAAAATTATACTACAATTAAATATGTGACACTAACAATTATACTACAATTAAATATGACACCAACAATTATACTACAATTAAATACGTGAAAATAACAAATATGGTACAAATATTTGACACTAACTATTATAAATGATAAACAATAACAATTACAAATAATTTGCCTTTACGCATATTTTGGTTTACAATTTCGAATTTATGCTCTAAATATTAAAAAAACAACCTTTGAACTTTGAAGTTAAACTAAAAATATTTAATATATTACTCTTAAGTTCTGTACTTAAAAATGTTCATAAACTCACACAGAAATATATAAAATAACTGGAACATAACACTATAAACTAAAGAGATGTTGAAAAGTTTAAACTATTATTTTTTTATTTAAATGATGTTAATGTTAAACAGGTACTTTTGTTTTTTTTAATGTTATTTAACTCTTTAAGGATGAGGGAGACAGTCAAGAAGGCTACTTTTATTTTAAAATATTTTTTTATGGTTACAACCCTCTCTCAACTCTTTAACTCCAAAACATGAACCTTTACAAACAAGGCTCTCTCTGGAGAAACAAGTTGAGTGCAGTACTACCAACTTGAAACTTCTTGTTTACAAAGCGACTACTCTACCACTATACCACTACTGCTTGTAAAAACCACTTTAGAAAATTATTTTAAAAGTTGATGACATTGGTTAATCTTAATTCAACCTGAGTTATTTTCCATAACTATATGAATTAAGATTTTTTTGTTGAAAGTCTTTGTATGTAAACTATAGTTTAGTGTAAGCCAATAAAACTACAGTTTATCATATTTAATAAAGTAAACGTTTAGGGTAAGCTGAGTTATTTAATCATTAAAGTAATTTTTAATTTATATACCTGATATATCAAGAGACATCAACATGGGTAACTGTGCCAGGGCTGCTAAGGTATTTGATGTTACAATTTTAGATGATTTATCCAAGTAAAAAGATCCAGATGGGTTACTCGAAATATCCAAATGAACTAATTTCTTGAAGTTTAAAAGTAAATCAACTAACCTAGCATTATTTTTCAACTGTGTGCAGTTGTATAGTGATAGCCACTTCAAGCTGAACATAAAAAAAATGTATATTTATAAATTTTGCTTATCTATCTGAATAAAATTTATCTTAAAACTGCTTTTATAAGTAATAACAGCCCTCGGAATTAGGAACCGCATTCAGCAATGCTGACCTAACTGCCCACATAAAAGTTTTAGACATTGGCTAATAAATTCCAACATCGTTTTAATTTTCTTGTTTATAGTTTTTTTTTAAACTTGACAAATGCTATTATTTAGATAAGATTCTATTTTTTATTGTTAAGAATGCACTAAACTAATAGATAATTAATGTATGTACTGAAGCCTTCGGCAGCAGGCTATTTCAGTGTGATGTCAGAGATGTTATCTAAATACACATTAATACTTAATATATATTTAACTATGAATGCATGTTTAGATAACATAAGATGTCACACTGAATTAGTTTGCTGCCCGGGACTTCACTATATACATTGACTATCTTATAACCTGCTGTTAAAGAGGAGTGCTGCTACATCAACTAAGAGTTTGGCATGGGACAGCAATCTTTTTTTTTTAATATTATTGATTTTTTTTTTTTTTCTGAAAACGCTTTATGCTATAAAAGTAGAAAAAACTGGTAAGAATATGTTATCTATATATATTTATATATAGATAATATATATATATATATATATATATATATATATATATATATATATATATATATATATATATATATATATATATATATATATATATATATATATATACATATATATATATATATATATATATATATATATCCAATTTGAATAAAATTTGTTTTATATATATATATATATATATATACATATATATATATATATATATATATATATATATATATATATATATATATATATATATATATATATACATATATATATATATATATACATATATATATATATATATATATATATATATATATATATATATATATATATATATATATATATATATATATACAAATATATATATATATATATATATATATATATATATATATATATACATATATATATATATATATATATATATATATATATATATATATATATATATATATACATATATATCTAATTTGAATAGAATTTGTTATCTATATATATTTATATATAGATAATATATAAATATATATATATATCCAATTTGAATAGAATTTGTTATCTATAAATATTTATATATAGATAATATATAAATATATATACATATATATATATATATCCAATTTGAATAGAATTTGTTATCTATAAATATTTATATATAGATAATATATAAATATATATACATATATATATATATATATCCAATTTGAATAGAATTTGTTATCTATAAATATTTATATATAGATAATATATAAATATATATACATATATATATATATCCAATTTGAATAGAATTTGTTATCTATAAATATTTATATATAGATAATATATAAATATATATACATATATATATATATCCAATTTGAATAGAATTTGTTATCTATATATATTTATATATAGATAATATATAAATATATATATATGTATATATATATATATATATATATATATATATATATATATATATATATATATATATATATATATATATATATATATATATATATATATATATAATATCCAATTTGATTTGAAACATGGGTAAATGAAATGCCAATAGAAAATACTATACAAACGCAATGTGAATAGAAAATTACAATATAAGAAAATTATAACTTAAAACTTTAATTTTGTAAACACTTCAATTAAACTTCATTTAATACATAATTTCTTTCAATACTCGAATGTTTCAAGAAAGTTAACAGCAAAATATTATTAAATAAATATATCAAAAATTAAGTTGATGATTTATTCTTTAATACTAAATCAATAGGAAGAACTGCACTTTTGTTTTATCATAAATAGTTAGAAAAAAATAGCAATAAGGCACAAACAATATACAAGAAGTTGAAAAGTATAAAGAGCCTTCATTGATGTAGTGTCCTAGATACTATTTCATAAGATTTGTCAATAAAAGAACTTCGTATAAAAAATAAAATTTTTTAAATAAGCACAGTCTTCATCAATTTTTAAATCTCATGATTGCTCTCACGGATATTATCTTGAGCATACATAAAACTTGATGACAACTTATTACAACTTTACGAAATAACACAATGGGCAATTTTTTTATCCAAAGCCCTGACACATACATATGATATATATATATATATATATATATATATATATATATATATATATATATATATATATATATATATATATATATATATATATATGTAAATTATCTCTTGAACCACTATATTTACTATAAGATTTATTTTGGTTCAAGTATTTTCAATGATAAGATTATTGGAGAGATGTCCCTTCAATCCTAACCCTAACCCTAACCCTGATGCTCATATATATTCAAATAAAATATTTTGTGACAATAGCATTCACCCTTGCAGCTGTTAATAGTCTTCTCCAATATTAGACATATAAAGGATAATCCATGATTGGTTTGTTTTTGAGGACATTTCAGTATAAAGTAAAACATTTTAGTATAAAGTTATTCTTGACCGTGTCAATGAAGTAAGATTCATAACAATTACGGTAAGTCGAAAATGACATTATCATATGACCCACGCACCAAAAAATAATATTGCATATGCAGAAAATGCACTTGTATTATGTGAATTATGTTGTATTATGAGAATGCTATTCAAATAATACCAACATAAAAATTAGCCTGATTGCAAGTGGTAAAATGTTATACTCTTCAAATGAATGTTGAGGTAGATATGCAAAAATGTCATGTTATGCTAAAATCACCTAAAGAGAGATTTGATCTGAATTGTATATTAAAATGAACCAAGAAAGGTAGTAGCAGTACAGATTTGCATGAATTATGCAGGACTTGGGAGCTATCTAATATTTGAAGATCAACTTAATGCTGATGGATATAATAAAATTTTAAAAAATTGCCTTCTTCTCTCAATCGATATATATATTTAAAGAAGAAAACAACTATACCATATATCAACAAGATTGTGTGTCATGCCACAGTGAAAAATATGTAAACTATGGTATGAAGGTAAATATCAACTCTTAGCTCTCTAAAGTCTTAGCCTCCTAACAGCCCTAACTTAAATTGTATGGAAAATCTATGCTCATGGTTAGATAATCATCTTGGGAAAATTGAAATTTCAAATGTTGAATAATTGAAAAATGAAATAAGGAACTGCTTGACAACTTTCCTTAAGGAATAATTCAAAACCTTGTGAATTCAATGCAAAAGAGAAATCAATGCTTACAAAAAAAGAAGTAAATCAATCTCAAAGAAAAATAAAAAAAAAGAGCAAATAAAAAATTACAAAAGTTTACAAAAGAAAGATGGCTATACAACATATTAAAATGATTTTTTTTATTTCTATATATTATTTACAATATAACTTGATTTTTTACTCTTTTTTTATCTTAATTTAAAATTATTTGTTATTATTTTACTTTTTTTTCTTAATTATATTTATATTTTACATATAGTATTAAAAAAAACACGCACACACATTTTAGTTTTCAATTAAATTTTATTTTGAAAGTGAGCTTTAATTTATGGCCAATATTGTATAACTATAAAGAAAGAAAGGACAAAATTCAAAAACTGTTTACAAAAACTTTGTTGCTATCAGAAGTAGAGACAAAAAAAAAGTTTTTATGAACTGAAACAAGTTACATAAAATGTCTTAATTAATATTAGCAGGGGTTATTAGACAAGGCTAGGATATAATGCTTAAATAAAAAACATACAGTACATAATTATTATGTACTGTATGTTTAACAATACACTTGTCATTTATATATATTGATATTATATACAATATATATATATATATATATATATATATATATATATATATATATATATATATATATATATATATATATATATATATATATATATATATATATATATATATATATATATATATAACATATTTAAAATCAACTTCAAAAAGTTTTTTTCTGAATCTTTTAAGAAGCAAAATTTTTTTGTTTCAGTTCAGTAAAAATTTGACTGACAGATTGGTACACATCATACACCATTGCATCATTATAAAAGCATTTCAAACAAGGAAATCAAAGTTTGGTTCAACAATAAAACTTTTACGTTCTGCACAGTTCTATAAATCTATTATTATCAAACAATTTTATGCTAAGGCATGTTATTATCAATATGCACAGCTTGCAAAAGTAGGATTAATTCTGATAACAAAAGTTCATTTTACAAAATAACTACAAATGATTCCTTTTATTTCAAAACTATTATTGGTAATATTAAACATGTTTATATTAAACATGTTTTATTGATAATATTAAACATATTTATCAGTATTGGTAATGATTTTTTTAAACTTGAAAAGAAACTTTTTTTATTAGATTATTGTTACTGTAAATATTTTTTTTATCAAAATAGGCAAGCATCTAAATGTACTGAAGCAGTTGTATTAAATTGTATGAATTCTTTTTATTAAGTTACACCCCAATTATATTCTATTTTTATTGAGTTAAATTTAAATTAAATTTTACGTATTAAAATGAAATTAGATTTCAATAATTGCATAAGAAAAATATTTTAGGGGCAGCTTAAGATTTTTAAAAATTTAATTGATCTTTAGTAATGATAATTTAAAGAAATTATGCAAATGTCAATTTTGATCTCTAATAAAATCTTTAATTATAATATTTATCTATTTTTAATTATAAAAATATTTTTTACTAAAAACACCTTAAAAAAAACACAAAAAAATATCTATAAAATAACAAAAATAACAAGAAAATCTTTATGACAAAATCTAGAACAATTATCATTTTATAAAAATAATAATTATTTTTAAAATCATTATAATATAAAATTATATATATATACATAATGTATATAATATATTACATAACATATTATAATACAACTTTATCGGTTGAATCTGATTGTTATTGAGACTTTTTTATATAAATAAATATTTTTTTTAAGCTGCCTCTTAAAAAGGTTTATAAAATTAATTTCGAATACATTTAGAGACTAGTCCAATTAGATCTTTTTGATCTGGTACAATATATTTATGCACACTTAAAATGTTAGCTTTATATAATTTTGTATATCTACCTTAACTATACATTGATGCATTTCTTTAAATAGATAAATATAGTATATATAAAAACAAAATAACATATAAATTACTTCTTCAAACCCCGAAGTTCTTCTAATAATATCATTTTAACTGGTGTTTCTGATAGATCCAGCCATTCCAAGTGAACTAAGTTTCCAATATGCTTAAAATGATTCCTATTAAAGTCTATATCTGCACCCCTCAAGTTTAGTTTCACCAAGTTAACAAGTTCTTTTAAAACTAAACAACCTTTAAAACCAGACACAAAACTTAAATCTAGTTGCTGCAAAGTTGATGCACAATTAGCAATTGCAGAAAATGTTTGAAGTGAGAACTTACACTCACTTAAATAAAGAGTGCTTAATGGGTGCATCATCAACTTTTCAACTGCATTCTGGTTAAGAGAACAATTTATTGATTTAACGGATAGGTCAAGCTGAGAAAGTCTACATCTTTTAGTGTCTGTAAACAATTCAATATAAAAATCCGGATGGTTCTTCAGAATATATTGTACCAAAGGTTCGCTGATGTTGCTAGGTATAAAAAAGTTTGGCTTAAGACATATATACTGCACAGAATCTGAAAGGGATTTGTTGTTAAATAAATCAGCAGGTTGTGTGCACTTTTCAACAAGTGTATGCAGTGGGAATTGCGAGCATACTTTTAAAGCAAGAAAACCTAAAGATGGCACTACATTGGATTGTGTATCAGGCATTGTATCTTTTGGAAAACCTAAAAGATAATAAAAGCCAATAATAATATGTATTTTATAATTATTAAACTTTGCTAATATATAAAAATATAAACTATAATACTAATAAAAAATTTAATAAAAATAATTGAAAACAATTTTTTTTTATTAATTCAATGTTTGCAAAAGTAAATATAACTAAAGAAGAAATTTTTTATACTTTTATATCAACTTTTGAACACCAATTCATTAAAAAAAAAATTACCTCAAAAAAAAATTCCATGCATGCAAAGCTTAAAAATATCTATTTTTAAATTTAATCTTTACAAATTTAAAAAAAAGAACATCAAACATACTAAACAAGAATTTGTTTTTCAAAGAACTGTTACACTATGTTTAATTGACTAAGACAAAAATATTTTTCAGAACTAAGATAATCCATTGTTTTCCTAACTAAGATTATAATGCAGTAAATTATTTTTAACACAACTCAATTTGAACAACTTGGTAAACAACGTAAATATTTGAAAACACCTATAATCTGACAATAATAATAATAAAAAAAAGATTAATGGGTCACACCCTACTAAACTATTATAAATTTAAGTGAGTAATTTTATTAGTTATAAATTGCTTATACAATAGTCGGAGTTATTCAAAAAGTAAACCAATTTAAAAAGCAACACCCTAGCAACAACAAAAATAAAAGAAAAAACATTCTAAAAAAGGGCATCAAATAATAGAAGTTCTAACATAATTGGAAGAAAATGTTTTGTTATTTACTGACAAACTTGCTAAATACATTAATAGCTTTCCTCTATTTTATTTAAAAAAAAACTTTAAATAAAATGTATTTATGTTATTTTTTTAGAAAATTTTTTAAATTTCAATTAAAAAAAAATTTTTTTTTTGTTGCCTTTTTTCATAAAAGTTCTAAAACATGCTTTTAAAATTATGTATAATATTTTTAAAAATTGCATGTCATAAAACAAAAAATGGGGAAAAGAAACTTACTAATGTTCTCAATACCATCCATAAAACAATTTATATTTGATATAAATGTGCAATATATAATACAGTGTAAGTGTAATATTAGTTAATTCATTTTCAGTGGAACACCTACATAAAAATTGTAACTATTAATTCAAATCTATAAATCATAATTATTTAAAAATCAGACCTTTTCCTTTATAGAAGAACTAAACTTGTAATAAAAACTTGCAACCAATTTTCATTCACTGAAAGTAAAAAAAAAAAAATTGGTGTAAAATAAAATAAAAATGGGGCAAAAAATAAAAATAAAAATATATAATGAATTTAATAAATAAAACACAAACATAAAACTAATAAAATAAATAAACCATAAAATAGATTAATAATAAACCATAAAACAGACTAATTAAATAAAAACATGAAGTAAATTAAAGAAAAATCAAAACAAACAAAATAGTAATGAAATAATAGACATATTTTGCAATTAAATTAAATGAGTAATTAAAGAAAATGAGTTTAATGATTGACAAATATAAGATATGAAATTAAATTTTTCTTGTTTTATTATTTTACCGGTTAACTTTCAGTTTTATTATTTTACCGGTTAATTTTCAGTTTAGCTGCAACTGTAAAAGCTTTTAATAAACTTTTAAATTGAAAATTTAAAACTTAATAAAAACAACATGTATTAGTTGTGTCTGTTATTTCCTTTAAAAAATTGTAATTAAATAGAATGTGTTTATTTAGTTAAATAAATAAAGACAACAAGTCTTGAAATGCTGATATAAAGATGCAACACACTGAGTCGGTATATTGCTTCTAATTTTAATCTTTATTTAGTTTATTCTGTTTTAGTTTCTGGTGTATAAAACACACCAAATCAAATAATAACAAATTAAATTGTAAATAAACTTTTGTTTTAAGAATTAGAATAGAAAAAATATACCAAATACGTAGCAATATGTAGCTTTAAAGGCAAACTAAAAGACCAGATTTATTTTTCCTCATTAAATTTATTTTCAACTATATTTGCAGATAATATACAAACACTTGTCAAATTTATATTGGACAAGTGTATGTATATAAACTTGTTAATTATTTATGTTATTCATTTTTATTTTGCATATTTATATTAATAAACTGGAAAAAATATTGTAAACAGTTTAAAAAAATATAAATAATATTTTAATCTCATTTTTATGTTTTTTTTGTATTTTTTTTTAAATCAACTTTAGACACCAATTTGTAAGATCACCAATTTGCAATCTTTATAATATTTTGCTATTAATCAGGTTATTTAGTAATTCGACTCAAAAGTAAACAATAAACAGTTGATTAAAAAAAAAAATGACAAAAGCAACCTGTATAATAATAAATTGGTTTTTATAAACTATTATAATATGCTTATTTTAACTACTTGTATAACTTTCATTATGTTCAAAATAGGAATTATATTAATAAAACATGTTATGTAAAAAATTTACGATATGAAGAGTTTATGGGAAGAAATAGTCTTATTTTCACTTTTTGAACTTATTTTGCTAATCTAAAATAATTTTTAATTTGTGTTTTAAATTATAATTTAAGTTTGAAAAAAAACATTATTTATGATTTGAAAAAAAAAAAAAAAAAATTAAAAAAAAAAAAGAAAATAAAAAAATTGACAGTCTTTACAAAGAAAAAAGACAATGAACATACTTTCTTGAAATTTTGCAGTCACATGATCTCAGAATCCAATTATTTCCTTTAAAGATTAAAATAAATAAAAAAGATTGATTAGAATGAACTACTAGATGTTGCTTAAAAGCAAATTATCACAATTTATTTTGAATTATCACAAATTCATGAAAAAAAAGTTTCTGCTCATACAACTGGTGGAAATTGTAACTCCATTATATTAAATGTTTTGAAGTTAAATGAAAAATGACCACATAAATAAAATGAAAAAAGACCACATAAACAAAATTCAAATTGTTCTTAAGAAAAAAAATAGACATTTGTTTACCTGAAGAATTAAATATAAATAAAATATTTAACATGTTTATGATTCTCCACTCAAATATAAAGATTTTTTATGGGATATTAAATTTAAAGGATATTATTTAACAACCAGTTTAATATTGCTTTTGGTAATCCAGACATATGTTCTATCAAACAGATGTTTTAATTGCAATGAATTGAAATTAAAAACTGATGTTGCTTCTAAATATATTTTAGCTGATTCCAAAACACAAGATATAAAACTAAATTTAAAAAAATAGGCTGAAACTTTCTAAAAATAAAAAAAAAAACAATATTGAAAACATTGAAATAGTTAAATTTTAAAGACATTACATTTAAATATATATAATAAACTCTCGCAATGATTCTGCCAAATATCTCTAACAATTGTTTTTAATGTTTGAAAAATTTGAAATTATTTATTTCAAAACTTTTTTTGTTGGATAGCAATGATGTTTTTTAAATTTTTATATGATGAAACTGCAACAAAAAAGAATTCAAATAAATTGAAATCAATGCATTATATAACTTTATTTTATCAGAAAGTCCATGAGTCAAAGAAATGAACTTGTTTTTTGATTCTTGTGCAGGTTAAAGTAAAAACTATACAGTATTTACATTTCTGAACTGACACACATGTATATATGTTTAATGGTATGAAATAAAAAAGTAAAACAACTACTATTGTAACTAAAGTCAGTAAACTTAGATAAAAGTGACTGTTTATTTAAAATGTCTAAACTTAAAGTTAATACTTGAAACCAAGATTGCTCAATTAAGGTCCCAAAAGTCATGTTGGAATTCTGTAAAAAAGTTTTTATTTTATGATTGGAAAAATATACAATGAACTTCTGACTTTAATTCAATCAGTTAATTTAATTCAATAATCATAATAATAATAAATCATACAAGAAGCACTATTTTTGATTTTTTTTTTTAATGTTATTGTTGTTGTTATTGTTTTGTTATTTTTTAATCAAAGAAAAACATATCGGTCTATATTTTATATAAGCATTTTTAACTAATATATTTAAAAAAAGTAGCAACAGTAAAATAAATTTAAAAAAAAAACAGCAGATTCTGTTTAGACTCTGCTAGACAAATTTTATAATATTCAATCCGTAATATATAATTTTTGTTATGAACTTAATTGAGTTGAAAACTTTATACTCAAATTAATATTAAAAAATGTCTGTAAAACTTTGGATTGCTTTAAATATACATTAGTTAAACAAAAAATTACGTTAACAAACCACTTCGGGAAAAGAAAAAAAACAGTATTAAAACTCTCAAAACCACTTTTAATAATAAAAATACTTAAAATAATTACTGAAAGTGATTTTAAGAATTTGTAAATATATACGTAAACATTATAAAAAACATTAATTTCTTTAAATAATAATTTTAAAATGTTCGAAAATAAATCTCTTATAAATAAAGTTGAATAAAGAGCACATTCATATTTGACTATCAACCCGCAAAATCAGCCATTATGTTTGTTTACTATTTTTCGCAATACTTAAAAATGAATAAAATGCTGTATAGAACATTTAAAGATGTAATGTATGTAGCTGTATCATCTATTCAAAAAATGCACAATAAATAATAATATTTTGATAGTATACAATGTTTTGTTCAATTACAAAGTCTTAAACCCTTTATTTCTATATAAATTAATAGAAGCCAGGGGCGGATTTAAAATTAAGAACGTATTTGTTTTTTGAGTTAAGTCGCAGATTCATAAGATTTCTGTATTTATTATTACGCCGAATAAGGATATTTTGCCGAAATTTGCAATTAATCTAAGAAAAAAAACACGCAAAAATGCAGGAAATCACCCACGATCCGTCTGAGAGTGGGGTAAATTATTAGTATATTAAATAAAAGTAATTGTTTAAATAAAAGTTTATTATTGAATTTAAAGTTTCGCTAAAAAAAAAGACACTTTTTTAAATTAAGCTTTTGTGAAACTTCATTGAAACTGAAAAAGCTCCATTTAAAATGCGTGTCTAAGTCATATTTTGTACTTTTTGTTGTAACAACAAAAAGTACAAAATAAGACATAGGCACTCACTAAATTTAAATTTGCCAGACGAAACCAAAAATAAAAATAAATTTTAAGCCAAACAAAAATAGTTGATAATAGTTAGTAAGACGAGACAAAAAAGACAAGAAATTTTTAGATAGACATTCTATTTAGACATATAAATTTCTATTTTGTATAAGACAATAAACTCTTTAAAAGAATTTCAATGCAATAAATAATGCCAATTAATAAAAAAAGTCTTTTCGAATGCTTAGTTATACAGTATGAGTATTGAGTTACATAAAGTTAGTATTAAATAAACTTCAAACAAAAAAATACATAAATTTCAAAATATGCCAATAATAAAATATGCCAATAAGTTTGAATTTAAAATTAATTTTGTCTGAAACTTTTTTTTTATACTAGACAATTATTAAATAACTTAATCACTTAGCCAATCAAGCGAGAAAGTAAAATAATATTAAATTAAAAAGCGTTAACACTGTAAAAAATTTGTATCCGAAAATTCTATCTAATATGCTTTTTAAGGTTTTGTTCAGAATTTTTTACTGTTACCACTTAAAATATTTTTATAAAAGGTTTTTATACATTTGAAAGAGCTAAACCTGATTAAATTTTTTTACTCAACTCAAAATCTGACTTAGTTTAAACGTAACTTTGATAGTTTAACTTTAAAGTTTGAAAATTGAAAAACTGCGTTAAACTTTCGGTGATAAAGTTCCTTTATTTAAAATGAAGTTTCTTTCTAATTTAAAACGTGGTATTTTAAAAACAATAAAAATAAAAATTTTAAAAGTTATTTTAAAGCATTTTATTACTATCGCGTAAGTATTACTTTCCGTAAATTAAATTTGTCACTCTTACCGTAAACTTTTACTTAGAACAAAAAGTATTTAGAAACATCATAATGTAAATACAAATCATTTATCAGAACAAGTAAACAATATTTATGTTTGAAAAAATTTTTCTAAAAAAAAAAAGCTTTAACATTATTTTAAAATAATCCTAATTTACTAATATTTATAACTTTCTAAACTTTAAATAACAAACTAGTTTTAAATGTTTTAAGAATACTATCTTATAAAGTTTTTTTTATTCTGAATTCGTTACTTTTATTTGTATGTTGCAAAATTAGGAAGTTATTTGATAAAAACTAAAAAAATGTAATACGCTGTTTACGGTCAATAATAAAAATTCTAGATGTCCTCAATTACTTAGGATTAACAATTAATAAAATGATAATGTGTTTATTTCCTTTTTAAATTCATTTCTATTTCTACAAACGAATTATCAATTAAATGTCAAAAAAATGACTTCAATGAAGAAATTATTGAAAATACTTTAAATAATTAAGATCATGTATCAAAGTCGACGTTGGTTATCAGAAATAACAGTAAAAATGCGTTTCAATATGGACGCGGAAGGCCAACACCACTCTCAGTTCAAATTTAGAAGTTGTTGATTCATATTTCTAAAATAATTTCTATTGTTTAAATAACGCAAAACAACAGTATTTAATCAAAATCTTTACAATAATAGCAATATGATTTTTTTAAAATATGGAAACATGAAATAGCTCTGAAACGCAAGGCATAAAGCAACGCAAAAAACAGAGGTTATTCACTTCAGATGTAGCTGACAACTATTTGAACAACTACACGAAAATTTACCATGAATAAAGTTGATCATTAAAAAACTTCACAGCAACGAGTGTGATTTTAGTGGTGACCGTTGAAAATTTCAATTTTATGCCGAAAAAATAAAATCATATGATATTCTGAAAGCAGCAGTTTATGATGATCACAGCACTCGCCATCGAAAGTTATTAAAATATGCAAGATTGATCCTTTACTTACCAGTTTGTTAACGTTATTTTGTGCAACCACTGGACGCAGAAATAGATTGTCACATTGAATGACATGGAACTTTACCTTGAAAAAGTATTAAAATTATATTATTAATTATATAAATTTAAAAGTGTCGATGAAGCTAAATTTACGCAGTCAGTGTATATAAGAAAGTATAGTTATTTTCTTGCGACAAATCAAATATTAACAAAGTCATAATAGTGTCAGCATCACAATCAGCATCGGTTATACCATCAACTGCGCACCATCAACAATTTGATTAACATCCACACCCACAACACCAACGTTGAGTACTGTAACTATTATAATAAAATAATATTTGCATTTCTATTGAAGCTTATTTAGAATCTGCAACGAGTCTGCAAATTATTTTTGCAACAGAAAAATGTCTAGGATAAACATATTAACAAATCGAAATAAATCTTGAAGCTTGCAAAACTTGAAAGAGAATCATTGGCTAAAGCTGACACAAGGGAGAATGTTCAACCAATAGAAGAAAAACTATATAAAAAATTATATATATAACGTAAAATAGACGACTCATATAAGTAGTCTATGTTATATCAAGTCATATATCATACCAAGTAAGCAGAAAACAGTAGAATGTAAATGTAATGCAGATTTTTTTTTACATCTTATTCTTGATTTTTTTTAAATAAAAATGAAATAATACTTTTTTTATCACAAAACTTAACACTTGATGAATAATAAAATGAATGCTGGCCAAAATTGCAGAGAACTAACTCTGTCTATTGCATTTTTAAAACGTGTTTTAAAAATAAATCAAAACAAGTTTTGACAGTTGTCTGGATTTCTTTTTGTTTAGTTGTGCTTTTTCTTTGGTTGTGCTTTTCTGATAAAAATATATCTAAACTTTATTTTATTTCTTGCAGTCACCCCGGTAGTCCTAGATTTAACCAAAATTTTTTCAGGAGCATCGTGATATTTTTACATAAAGTATTTCTGATAAAAAAAACAAACCAGTACATCTAGTTTCTTATTCAGAAATGAACCATGTATAGACACGTGTTTGTCACGATCCAGGCGTGAACGAAAAACACGTGTATACGTGTATTACGGGCAGTTTTACTCGAGAAAGTTTCACACGTGGTTTTTAAGTCAAATTTAAATGTCACGTGCTTTTAATAGTGGCTTTACATTCCTTAAAGAAATTTATTAATAATTTAACTGGTAATTATGGTAAATAGTAATAATTAATTTCACGGAATGGAAACCATTCTTGGCAAGTGTTATTCTTTTTGTTTAGAAGGTTTTAAACACGCAACAGAAATCAAGCGTAACTTTTTTCATAGTTGTGCCGGATGGGAGGTGTCAAACGTTATTTTATCCCTTGCATTTATATATTCATAACCTTATATATATATATATATATATATATATATATATATATATATATATATATATATATATATATATATATATATATATATATATATATATATATATATATATATATATATATATATATATATATATATATATATATATATATATAAGGTTATTAAAGTGTTCCCAGTAGTCCAGACGCCAGATCTCAAACCATTTCGTCACGGCTGCTAATAATAAAATGATGGCAAGTATTTATTGTAACATAATCTAGCTTAATTGCATTACGTGATATAAATCTTTAAAGAAAACTCCATAAAATATGTGCAATAAAAATAATCGATAAAGCATCGACATTGATGATGTTATATCATAGCGAAGACACTCGCCAAACATTCTTGATATCGTCCAATTAAGGTTTGCGGGAATATTCAAAAAGAAATGGTCAATGCTAGCTTTTTTTTTTAATAACTTTTACTATTCATTTTTGAAATTATTGTTATAAAAATAGATTCACTGAATTAATTAAGAATAAAATTAGCACAAAAATGGGATTAATTAATCAAAGATATAAATCCGTTTCGTGTGTCATTCATACAGTTTTCAGAAATATACACTCACTGCTCCTATAAATAACACCGCTGATAAATAACACCGCCGATAAATGCACGCTTAAAATAGTTAAGTAAAGGGTAAAAAAAGTTAGACAAAATTTTAAAGAAATTTTAAAAATTAAAAAAATTATTAGATATTTATAGTTGTTACTTTTGTAGTTAAAGTAAAAGTTAAAAACCATTAAATCGTGAAGTAATTATATCGTTATTAATTAGTTTCGTTAGTAATTATCGTTTTCCTAAATACCGTTAATAGCGTTACGTTAAATAGCGTTAAACACCGCTATTAAAACTTTTATTTTAAAATCGTTAAATTTTTATAATGTTTTGGTTGAATGCCAAAAGAGCTTGAACAAATAATCTGTCTGGTGACAGATTCTTCTATGTACATATTAATGAAATTTATTTTTATCAAATTCAGACGATAAAATCATTATCAAGTAAAAAATATAATAGCTTCTAAAGATTAATAAAGTTAACTAATAAACAATTAAATAAAGGTGTTTAAAAGCTTAATAAACTTAAAAAAAGTTTTTTTACTCAGTTAAAATTATTTATATTTTGGATTTAAACCAAGTGTAAATAAATTTTATTGCTATCGGATTAGCTTTAGCATTCATTACTTAAGTGGGCGAGTTCAGCTCGAATAGTTAAACTTTTCGATTGTTATTATTTTAAAGAATTATCTTTTGCTAAAAAGCATTCAAACTTTATTTATGTTTTAAATGGAATTTATATTGTAATATAATTTATATTGTAACATAATATATAATACATTCAAATTATACACTTATAGTGTATTTATTCTACATTTATACAATATAACTGTATATATTGTATATATGTAGAATATATTTAGTTATGATTTTTCCTAATATTTTTATTTCAATATATTTTTTAAAAATATCATTCAAGTAAAATTCTCGTTATTTTTATTTCTAAAATATATATTTTTTAATTTCTATGAAAACTCTGTCATCTCTGTTTATATTTACATATTTAGAAGAATTGACATTTAAACAAAGCATTTATAACAGTAGTAGTTTTTTTTTCTCCTGAATTATACTAGCGCTGAATTAAAAATATATATATATAATAACAACAATTTTTAAGCCTCTTGCCTAAAAACTAGTTAGAGAATATAATGCATATACTTTGATAAATTGTTGTTATATATATATATATATATATATATATATATATATATATATATATATATATATATATATATATATATATATATATATATATATATATATATTTAAATAATTTTTATATCCAAAGACAATCGCTTAGCAAAAAAACAAATAAAAACAGCTTTGCAACAAGCCCAAAATAATTTTCTTTATTGAACAAATTTTATCTAATTTTATTGCGCTGATGTGATGGGTTTAAGCTCATATCTCATAAGTTTTCCAGATCTTACCATACTTGCTTAAAGCTCTAACCAACTGAGCTATACAGTCACCGTAAAATCAAACTAACAGGATTAATAATAAGAAATGTAACGGAAAAAAAATATATATCTGTGTTTGTTATTGGCAATTTTAAAACCCCAATTAGTTTTATATAAGTTTTACAACTCCCATGCACGTTCTCTCACATCAGAGTTAAAAGGTTAAACAACTGGAAAACTAATTTTACAAAATCTGTAAAGAAACTCGACTTTTTTTGTTGTGAGAGAAATCATCTAATATAAACAAATGGAATATTTATTGGCTTTAGTACACACATCGACTATCTTATAGACTGCTGCTACAAGAAAGTGCCGCTACATAGGCTGAGAGTTTGGCGTAGGTCAGCAATCTTTTTTCTTTTATCATTTCAATTAATAATCATAATGTTTAAATAGCCTCTACTGACGAGAGCGAAAAAAGCGAAAAAATAAAATTATTTTACGCCGCTATTCTGCAACATTACCCAAAGTATTATTAGACAAGCTAGATCATTTTCAACATTACCCAAAATATTATTAGACAAGCTAGATCATTTTCAACATTACCCAAAATATTATTAGACAAGCTAGATCATTTTCAACATTACCCAAAATATTATTAGACAAGCTCATTTTCAACATTACCCAAAATATTATTAGACAAGCTAGATCATTTTCAACATTACCCAAAATATTATTAGACAAGCTAGATCATTTTCAACATTACCCAAAATATTATTAGACAAGCTCATTTTCAACATTACCCAAAATATTATTAGACAAGCTAGATCATTTTCAACATTACCCAAAATATTATTAGACAAGCTCATTTTCAACATTACCTAAAATATTATTAGACAAGCTCATTTTCAACATTACCCAAAATATTATTAGACAAGCTCATTTTCAACATTACCCAAAATATTATTAGACAAGCTCATTTTCAACATAACCCAAAATATTATTAGACAAGCTCATTTTCAACATTACCCAAAATATTATTAGACAAGCTCATTTTCAACATTACCCAAAATATTATTAGACAAGCTCATTTTCAACATTACCCAAAATATTATTAGACAAGATCATTTTCAACATTACCTAAAATATTATTAGACTCATTTTCAGGAATAGATCTTAAGAATAGCTCTTGGCAGAATTTATAATTAGAATAGAAAATAAATTTATAGTTGCAAAGTGTTCCTGTTTAACCAAAATGCAAGGTGTTCCTGTTTACCAGATACAGATGCTGTTTACTTGTTTGCCAGCTAAAGATGCTGAAACAATTGCTCAGATTTTAAGACACTTGACATTTTTAACGACAATTACTTTTTTGAATGTCGTGGAGCTTAATATCAAAATAAATATCAAAAACATCTTTTTTTAAAAAAAACCTGACAAGAATCGCAAGGAGTTTAAAAAACCAAAACACCCAGTAAGCACAAAACGTTTTTAAAACGTTTAAAAAACCTAGGAAAACGTTTTTTAACGTTTTTTAAACGTTTTAAATATGATCTGTGCTTACTGGGCAGTCCAAACTGATATTTAAGTAAAATTTAAAAATTCTCGCGTGTTTACTCAAATAATAACGTTTAATAAAAGTAATAGTATATAACATAGTTAATTGATCATTTCCGCTGCTTAAAAAAAACATTTATAAAAATGTTTTATAGTAGCTTAAAATTACAGAATACACAGATAAAAAAAAAAAAAACGAGCAAATAACATAACTGAATTCAATGATAAAAAATTGAATAGGAAGTATTTAAATAACAGAGGCCTTTTTTTCTATATCTTATTTAAATAAAAGTTGTTTGTTTGTTTTTTTTCTTAATTTCTATGGTTTTAATGGTGCTTCAAGAAATTCTAACGGTCTTATCACTGGGCACCGCAGAAATGATTTTAACAAGGAAGTTGTTATTAAAAAAGTTTTAGTCTTGTAGCCCATACGGTGTAGTTAAGGCAATTTTAAAATATTATTGCGTCTGTATGATATTTTGTTGACTGCGACATTTCTGTTAAATGATCAGGTCTGTGAATTATGAAAAGACGAAAAAAATTAAAATGATAAATTTTGCGGTATCATAAATACTGATCTCAAAATATAACACTGATCTCAAAATATTATATTTTGAGATCAGTGATCATAAAACATAAATGTTTGAAGCGAAAAAACCCAGACCGAAGGTTCTTTTTTTTTTTCAAAAAATCTTAAAATCACAGTCGCTTTTCAATCAATTTTTCTTAATTATAAGCTTTTTTTTTTGTCGGAATTCTAGTATTTTTTGTAAAAATTGATAGAGATATTGCATTTTGACAACTATATAAAGTTAATATACGCCAGAACCGATTAGAACTAGGATCTATAGTGGGTTAAGGCACTTTTTCTTAAGATTTTACCTAATTTCATATTAACGCTGATGAGCGAAATTGATCAAAAGACTCCAAAATGGTGTTCTTTAGATTCACTATTAGGGGTAATAAAAAGGTAATAAAAATTATATATAAATATATAAAGAAAAGTTTCATTAAATATTAAAAAACCTGAAGCAAAAAAAAGTTTATCATCTAAAGCCCTAGTTTAGACATAATATGCTAATAAAATCATCCTAATTTCAAATAAAAGAATTCGAATAATTTGTAAATCGCCCTAACTACACCGAACAAGGGCGGATCCAGCATTTTTTGTCTTCAAGATAGCTAACTTCCAGACATGAAGCAAACTCCATAGATTTATTTTCTTATACTTATGCCAAATAAAGATGCTTTTTTAAAAAAATGCGATGATTGGAGTCTGGGAACAAAAAACCACTAAAATTTTTCCGTTTTTTTTTAATAATATTATTATTTATTTTCAAATCTTTTAGCCTACTAACTTGCCAATATACCTACCAACCTACTAGTCTACCTACCTCCTAACCTAACTCCCAACTTACTTTTTGTATACAAACCAGTACTTCCCAACCTAACTCCCAACTTACTTTTTGCATACAAACCAATTCTTTTTTGCTGATCTACCTTAAATTTCCTAACTACAAACCCAGATATCAACTAGTTTAACAACTAACAACTCAGAAACCAAATCATCTACCTACTTATTTAACGACTTATCTACATAACTAGTTTAGTTTTAATATAGTAGATAGTTTTAACATCATAAAAAATTTGCCGAATACTGCAGTGTTTAGAAAATTTTTTAAATTTTAATTAAAATAAAATAAATAAGTATACTCACAGTAAAAAGAAGAGACTTAATTGAATGACGAGTAACACGAGAATAAATTTTAGTAGATGGCAAAACAGACGCTAGCTTTTTAGAACAGTGTCCATTATAGTATTTATAGAAAAGAGATAGAGAAGCAACATTACGACAATGTGATAATGGTTAAATGTTGGCTACAAGAGCAGGTCCAACTATGTTTAAAATTTTCACACCTTGTCTAAAAGAGAAAGGTCATCATTGGAAGATCCGCCCCAGATATGGCAGCAGTATTTCATACAATGAAGATTTGAGATATATAGAGATAAAAAATAGAAGCCTGAGTAAGAGTAGCGAGAAAAATGAAAAGATGCAATCCAGAGTAAGAAAGTGTCGAGCTCGATAAAAAGATGCAATCTTAGCAGATGCTAATCTTGCAATCAATTTGATATATGGTTTCTAAGAAAAATCGGAAGTAAGAGTTTGTCCTAGAAGATGAAGAGTAGATGACTCATCGAATACATTAACGTTTATACTTATAGGAAGATTTGGATTATTGCGATAACAATAAGCTGAAACAAAATTGAGTTTTATCTGAGTTAAAGTTCACCAGCCACTGATAGTCCCATGCTGTAGCAGAGGTGAGAGTTTGATATATATATATATATATATATATATATATATATATATATATATATATATATATATATATATATATATATATATATATATATATATATATATATATATATATATATATATATATATATATATATATATATATATATATATATATATATATATATATATATATATATATATATATATATATATATATATATATATATATATATATATATATATATATATATATATATATATATATCAAGGATGCGAAGTCCTAACAATTTTAAGGACTCCAAGACCCTGAAAATGACTAGGGCTTGTGTCCCTGATATTTGAGTCTCGCGGGACTTAAGGGTCAAAAAAAAAGGGACTCGAGACTTCGAATTTTTTTTTCTTTAAACTTTTTTGAGTCAGATAACCAGATATTTTAAGGTTGAAAAAATCTTTGAAATACTAAAATAGACTTTATATATAGAGTCTATTCTAGCATTTGAGGGATTTTTCCAACCAAAGTGTATTTCGGGATTTTTTCTATTTTCTAAATTTGTTCTGACTTTTTTTTAAAAAGTAACTTTAAAGTTTATTTTAGGTTAAAGGTATTTCTACTAACATACTTTGTTTAACAAACTTGTTAACTTCAGGTGTAAATGCGGTAGTAATGTAGCGGTAGAGTCAGGGCTGCCCACAGGATTTTTTGATGTTTGCATGGTAATAACTTTTGTAATTTACAACTTTTTTGAATGAGATTTAAAACCTGTCGATGAACTTAAATTTAGTATAAAATAACAAAGTTGAAAATTTTACTACATAACTGCCCTTTGTAAAGCCTCCTTATTTATCATAAACACGAGCATACTTAAGTTTAAAGTTAGCACAATACATGAAAGTGTCGTATCTGAAACATCGAAAAATCCTGTCAGGGGTCCTGGGTAGAGTGCTTGCCTGGTAAGCTAAAAATCTCGTGTTTAGTTACTGCGCTTAACTTGTTTTTCCGCGCATCGCGTATTTAAACCAAAATGTTGTAATGCGTTTCTATTAAATTTAAATGACAAATTATAGTGTTCCGACACATCAAATAAACTTTAATACATGGATTTATAGTCTCAGTACCGTTCCGCAAATTATCTCAAAATTGTTTAGAAAAGTAAGCATTTCTAGAATTTGAGAAGATTTGAGAAGCAGAATATGACATATTGATATTACTTTGTAGTATAAAATCTTTGATATAAAATTTTTTTAACGCTAAATATCTTACCTAGCCAAATGTATCACTATCTTAAGTTTGAAATATTTATCTTACTAAACGAATTTGTGATAATTTACGGAACGAAACTGAGGCTATAGATCCGTGTATTGCTTCAGTTGTAAAATTGTACTTTCTAACTGTGTTTAAAAAGCTTTTAAAACTATTTTATCAATAAAACCATATCTGCTAGGTTTACTTTCTTTTACTTTTGGATCAATGCAGGCGCCGAACCTTGAACTTCTTGGTTCTTAGCCAGAACTCAAACTACTGCACAGTCGGCCAGAGGTGAGTAAAACCCCTCAAAACCAACTTTTACATTAAAATAATTTCATTTTTTAAATGTAATCTAAAAACCCCCAGCACTCTAAAAGTGATATAACTTTTTCCCTACTATGATTTTTGAGCTAAGTATCTTAATTTTAACATGAAAATGTCAATATTTTACACTTTAAATATTGGTGCAAATGTAAAAAAATCATATAAAAATGAAATAAACAAGACAATTTTATAACACTTAAATTTCTTAATGACTTATATTAGTCCATCGACATTATTTATTGAAATAAGAAGAAGAAATATGAAATTTTTTTTTTATGCTTGCTTTTTTTCAAAGTGTTTTTCAATAAAACCCCTTAAAATGCGCAACATTTTTTTTTAACACTTATCTCTATACAAGCAGAAAAATTCTAGGCTGCACTTGGCCGCACATGAAATCTACTTTAAATTACACTCACACATATAGATAAAAATTTACAACCAAAATTTCTGATCTCAGATGACCGCAGTAGGTGCATCCAATCGTAGATTTTGATTTAAAAAACTGAAAAAGACGCATAAAGAACGGTTTTAGATTTTTAACCTTTGAAATCTTTTTTAAATTGTACTTTTAATGTTATTGTGGAAAGTTATAAAACATTACAACAATGTGATTTTGGTTTAATAATTTTTTTATTAGTAGTTATTTTTGTTATGTTTAATGTGCATTTTTGTGGATTTTAATGTACATTTTTGTGGATTGTTGTTTTGTGTCAATTTTATGTGAACATGTGTAAAAAGATGATTTATGGAAGAGAGTATTTGTAATTTGTATTTATGTTTGTAATTTGTATTTATGTTTGTTATTTGTATTTATGTTTATTATTTGTATTTATGTTTGTAATTTGTATTTATGTTTGTAATTTGTATTTATGTTTGTAATTTGTATTTATGTTTGTTATTTGTATTTATGTTTGTAATTTGTATTTATGTTTGTAATTTGTATTTATGTTTGTAATTTGTATTTATGTTTGTAATTTGTATTTATGTTTGTAATTTGTATTTATGTTTGTAATTTGTATTTATGTTTGTAATTTGTATTTATGTTTGCAAAATGTTTTATTGCAAAAAGAAGAGTTTTTATTATTACAGTAAAATTATTTTGTTTACGAGAAAAAAGGATTTTTAATTTCTCTTTGTTTTGAAAGCGAGAGAACTACATCAAGTACTTTTAGTTTTAATGTCAGATAAATAACTTTTCTAAAATGCCGTTTTCATCAAGAATATTGTACTTTAAATGGGTCAAATGTGATTTTTTTCAATTGAATAACACCCAAGAAATGGTGAAACAATAAATTATTTGTGAAAAATAGTCATTTCATACGCCCTAATATTAATGTTTTACACTAAAAAAACAGAGAGCACTACACAATGAAATTCACTGGTATTAAACCAGCGTGTAGAAAAAAGAAAATAACACGTAGACCAAGTCACTACCAAAACATTCTTTTTTTCTCAGATCATATTGGCTCACTTATGGTTTTGCTGTACATACAAAATCTAAGACTATCCTGAAAATTTCAAACTATTTATAATAATGATAATTTTGAAAAATTGTTTTAAAGTTTTCGAGTTTTTTAATATATATATACATTTTTTATTATGATTCACTTTTCTAACATTTTCAACATTTCTACATTTTAGTAGGAAAGGGTGAAGTAATGTAGGTGTAATCAACATTTATCAGTTTTTCAAAAGCAAGGTTTTTGGTAGAAGTTTTTTTTTTCTGTATTTTTATACGTAGTTAAAACAGATCTCTAAATTTTAATCATCAGCTCACTAGGCAAGTTCTTAAGTATACTTTTTATTCAAAATGGTGCATTTAAAGAGAGATTTTTTTTATCGAAAACCTTAAACTTCAGAAAAAAGGTATTAAAAACGGGGTCATAGAAAATGTTTTATTTGGAAGAAAAATTTCCAGATAGTTAGGTTTCATTAGTTTTAAGACGAAATGATACATAGTTTTTTTTAAAAAATAAGTAACATTTTTGGGTGGGGTAATGTGGGTCTATACGTCAAAGTGTTTTGTGCCGTTAAGAATCTAATGCTTATACAACAGTAAATACAACAATAATACAATAAAATGAAAATTAGTACAAATTAGAAGTCTGAATATGTTTCTAGATTCATTTTTCTGAATTCATACTGCTGAGGATTCCTTGATGATTGTTAAAGATGCAGTGATATCATGTTTTCAATTAAAACTAGTAGATAGTCCAGCGTAGCAGTTTTGAAGGATTGCACATTAAATTTTTATTATATAAACATGTTATATTTTTGTAGAAAAATAAATTTCTAATATAAAACACAAAAAATTTGGATAATTTTTAATTAAGTTTTCGTCCTTAAACATAGTTTTATTATGCTTTAAACATAGTTTTATTTTGACTTTTGTAAGTACTTCGACTTTCAAATTTAAATATCAATGATATTTAATTATTGATATTATATGATATTTAATTATTGATATTATCAATTATATTTAATTATTGATATTATGAATTAATGATATTATCATAAATTCAATTTGGAGAATCATAAAACGATTTATTCTATATTTTTAGAAAACTTGTAAAAAAAAAAACTATGGAGGTTGAACCACAATAATATTCTGCACTCCTTGGAAATTAGCTTACTAGAGATAGAAAAAAAAAAAATTCTTTTTGCGTTTCTAATTTAGCGCTTTGAACGAGTAAAGTTTTTTTGCGTTTAAAACATCTATTATACTTTGCAATTGAGCGCAATTCATATGTAGAATTCTTTGCTATTGAATAAGCTTTCATAGTTTGTAAAGCTAAAGTTAGCTATATAGCATCGTATATTCCAACAAAGCATTCAAAAAAATTACGCTCGTCTGTTTTTTTAAGTTTATGCTGGTCTGTTCTAAGATCAGATAGTATAGCAGAAGTTACATAAGAGTCAATCTCTGAATGAATTGAAACAAATACAAAAATTGGAAAATTGTGTAAATCATCTGCAGATACTTTTTGACAAATAGGGCCCTTACACTTTTTGGATCGTTACTTTTGCCATCTATTTTGGCTATGACATGGTAAAGTGGTAACTAATTTTAGTGAAGTACACTACCTATTAAATGAATTCCTCAATTGAAAAGCATTTTTTAAGAGACTACTGATCCGTTGTCCACAACGGTATTTGCAGAAATGTTATTAAGTACAATTGCTTCCAAACTTCTAATACATTGTATTTTTCGTGTACTATAAGTGTCTCAACTGCCATTGTTATTCATTGTTATTCATTGCCTCTATTTTTATTTCTATATTTTTATATTTCTACTCTATTTTTGTTTCTATATTTTTTTCAGTGAAAATTTGAGATATATTTTTTTTAGTTGATAGTCTACTAAGAAAGCAGCTGCTATGCCAGATGTTGCAGCATCACATACTTCGAACGTAGTAGCATTTGCAACATTAGGTAAATTAGTGTAATTTTTTCACACAAAAATATTTTGAAAAAAGCTCATGATCATTTTCTTTTTGATACTTTTGTTGTCTCCATATTGTCGGTTTCACTAATATAAAAAAATTCCCAAACGGCCGGCTGGAAGAGTTTTTGCATCAGATATTTTTCTTGCAATATTTGGTTTTTTTTTTTACTTATTTGGCCTATCTGCTAGTTTCCGGTCTTCGCTTAGCTTTTTGGTTTCTTAAATAGCCTCTTCTAAAACTGGGACCTGGAATCTAGCCTCTTTCGAAAACTGGAACCTGGAATCTAGCCTCTTTCTAAAACTGGAAAATTTAAAAAAGTATTTTTATGATTTAGAGAAAGTTTTTAATTTATTAACAAACATAAAATTAAAATATTTAACACGGGAAAAGCAACAACAAAAAAAGTGCAAAAAAAGTGCAAAAAAAAAAAAAAACCAACCTGTTTACTTACTTTATAGAGATTAATATAATGCTTATTGGAAGAACCCTAGCAGCTTGGAGGTTGAAGAGGAGAAAGTTGAGTAGCGCCGGTTTCTTCTTTAAAAGTGGAAGATTTGGGTTTACGTTTTTCCAAAGTTTAAAAATTTCTTCACTAACATTTAAAATGATGATAGACGAGTTAATTTTCTCAGTTGTAAAAACTGTTTATAAGCATATTTTATATGCCAGGAGATCACTAGCCGATAGTTTACTGTTACGTTCAGCATATCTTTCACTTTAATTTCTAGTTGCAATATTATGTTTACCTTTTTTGTCGCCAAGATCTTCATTTTACATTTATTTTTAACATTTAAGATATTGAAATCTCAAAATTTTATCCACGTTAGATTTAAACAATATTTTAAATTATTATAATACATAATACAGTAAAAAAAAGAAAAAATATAATTAAAATCGTATTTAAAAAAGGCACTTTAGTTTTTAATATAGTAAATTTATGACACTAGATGAAGTTTTATGTGTCGCTCTGACTATTTTGCAATATTTAAATAGACACATAAAATATACTATATTTTGCTATTTCTAAAAAAAAAAGGAAAAAGTTTTGAAACTTTTAAAATTTATTATAATGTTTTTCTATATAAAAAAGAACATTTCCCAAAGAGAGCCGTATGCTAACTTATACTTGGTCGTGGTTTAATGTAGAACTGTTTAAAATCAAATATGATAAATTCATGATAAAATATGATAAAATGAATAATTGTAACACAAGTCTTATTGCAGTAAATTTGTCACTAACTTTTAAATATCTTTTGTGTGACAAATGAGCTGACACTTGTTCTAAGTGTGTTTGAGTTTAAAATTAAATTTGTATGAGTTTAAAATTGAAGCAATAAATCATTTTATTCAGCATGTAAAAAAAAAAATAATAAAAATAAAATAAAAATTACTGCAAGATTACAAAATAAAAAAACAAAGATAACGCAATAATTGTCAAAATACAAAAGCCACGGTCACACAAACTAACGAAAATTTTACACGCAAAAAAACTAAAATTTTACCAACGCAAAAAAAAAATTTACTACTGAAGAAAATCATCATTAGTGTAACATTTTGACAAATATGTTCAACAAGCAGAGTTTCATTGGAAAATATAAGCTCTGAAAACAATAGTTATAATTATAGTTCTTAGTTACAAACAATAGCTATAATAATATAGTTCGTAAAAGAAAAATGTAAAGTAGAGTGGGGCTAATTGAGCTTAGAAGTAAGTTTTTAGGCAATATCTTTAAAAGAAATCAAAAACTATGTTTTTTTCTCAAACAATTTTTAGCAGTTTAAATTATCTTTCAAATATAGAAAAAATTAAGTAAATCCAAGTTCATGAGATCTGTTAGATTTAATAAAATTGCTCAACTAGCGCCGCTCTACCCTAATTGTTCCTTTACGAACTGTTTTATTTTGTTTATATTATTTATATCTGTTATATTCAGTTGAAAATTTACTCGGCGGATGACATGGTGAAAATACTTACGAAGCTTCATGATATAGGAATTAAAACTCAACATGACATCTACTTGTAGTTACTATTGGAGGTTTCTCCTTCAAAGGCGTAGACAGCAAAGTCAAAATCTTTTTCAGCGAAGTACAATATTAAGCACAAAGAGTGCGTACATAGGTGATTATACGAATAAAATGAGGACGTGGGGAGGGGTGAATTTTATAAAAAGGGCATCTCGTCACTCCAAAGCAAAACAATTATAAGTCCATTTTAGGCAAAATTGGCTTTTTTGGTTTAAAGTACTCCAATTTAAGTGCACAAAAGTCATCTCACAAAGTATTCAACTTTTGCAACTATGAGTAAAATTCAAATATCTTATGTCTTAAAAAAAAAATTAAGAGACATCTTTGCTGCAAAACAAAACTATCTTAAGTCCATATTTTGGCAAAAAAAACTTTTTTGGTTTAAAATACTTATACATATAATAAAACAAGTAAACTTAATCAAAAAAATTCAAAAGCAGTGATTAAATTTAAAACGTTAAATATCTTTTTCTCATAACAGCCAAAACGGTTATGAGAAAAAGATATTTAAAGTTTTAAATATCTTTTTCTCATAACCATTAAGATGGTCTTAAGATGGTCTTGTTTTGCAGCGACAATTTGTAGAATTTTGTCATATTTTATATAATTTTAAGATTATCTATTTGCAAGTCCATTTACATTGTTGCTTCTCAAAAACTTTAATTTTTAATTTTTTATTTGTGAAATTTTTTATTTATGAAAAGTGATAACATTTTCTATAGGTATTTTAAAAGTAATTTGGTTTAATTGAGAAGATCAAACGCTGTAATAAATTAAAAATTGAATGAATGCTAAAGTAAATAATTGTAAATAAAATTTTTAATTTCTAAAACAATTTTTAACTGCGGTACCAAGCAAACTAAATCTCATTTTAAATAGTTGGTTTTAAATAATTTATTTTACAACTTGATTTAATTTTTTTTTTTTAAAATAGGTTCATAACTAGATAGTAAACATAAAACTGATACGAAATAAACAAATTCTGAACCGTGGCCTCCTAAAGGTAAATTTTATGATGCTACAGTACTTAGAACACATCTCGCCAGAAAATAGTTTTACTTTTTATTTCCCTTTTGCGACTAAGTATTGATGGAATTTTCTTGTAACCAACTATTATAAGATAAAGCCGCATTAATGTGTTGCAGTGAGTTTTCATGATTAGATTTATATTGTGTTAAATTGCTTCTAACAGAAACATCTATAAGCTACGCGAAATATAAAGAGTTGCTTTGATGATCTGCTAACTACCAAAAGAAGTGATAGGCTTGTTTAAAAACAATAGAACAACAAACAAAAAATAGAACAACATTTAGTATTTTCATACTAAACTTATTTAAATGCAAATAATAATAATAATAATCTCAAAAGTAAATAAATATAACAAACATCTCAAAAAACATTACATTGTTTCTGGATTCTTTGGAAACGGTCCTTGTGGTTTGAGTAAACCCAATTTAATAAATACCCAGCCGGCATTATTACGTTGTTTCAACGTTGAAATTCGGTTAAAGCGTTGTTTCAACGTTGTTCAACTATTTCACAACGTTAAATCAACGTTACAGTTTAAACGTTGATTATTTAACGTTATTTCAACGTTAAATCAACGTTACAGTTTAAACGTTGATTATTTAACCTTATTTCAACGTCATTGTTTCAATCGTTGACAAAAAATACGATATAAAATTTAAGCGCGCGCAGAAATGGAATTAAAAACGTAAACATTATTTCAACGGTTTAAGTTATAGAGATTTATAATGGAAAAAAAATGTAATTACTGAACTTATACCATATAGAATTTTCAAGAGATCGAAAACATGTTCAGACGATTTTCCTGAAAGAACATTATCGTTTAAAAATCGATATTTTTTGTTTAACTTGGGCTACAATGCTCAAAGACTGATATTATTAAATGTAAATATAATACAACTTTTTCAAAAAATGATCCATTAAATTATGTTGAATTTAATGCTAAGCGTTGTTTTTTAATAGAGCATCAAGAATTAAAAAAGGAAATTGATAACTTTAAAAAAGAACTTCAGCACGAAATAAAAAAATAAAGATTTATATGAAAAATTAACTTCAACCACATCAGTTATTACTATGAAAACAGACAAATTTGTATATAAACATAATCCAAACAAATCGTGTTATTGCAATTTACTTGTATACAAACATTTATTTTAAAAATAATAGATCTTGCGACTTTTATACTGGCCTTACATCTGTCAATGTGTTTCATCAGTTAGTGCAGTATCACCATTAATCAAAAGAGATAAAGTGGTATTAAAAAAAACATTTACTTCTGTTTTTTGAAATTTAAAAAAATCCTTAACTACTTGGACCAAAATAAATGTAATGCAGCAAAGATGAATTTTTAATGATGCTAATACTTGGATTATTGACAGCTGATTTTGCTGACAGGTTTAATATATTTTTAGGATTAGCGAATGCAATATTTTCTTCATTGTTGAAAGCTTCTAGCTCACTTTTAAACCACATGGTTTTTGTTCCAAGTAAAGATGTTATAAGACAGGCAATGCAAAACAGATTTTAGAAAGTAAATTATTCAGACTAACACTAAATTTTAGATATAACAGAATTTATTATGGAATCACCTTAAAATTTTGACTTACAGAAACTAACAGGGAATGAATACAAACATTACAGCAATATAAAAACATTAGTACCCGTAGCTCCAAATTCGACAATAATTTCTTTAAAAAATTTCTAAAGCTTACAGAAGCTAAATTTCGGATAAAAAAAATTACATATCGCAAAAATTATTTAGATTGTATTACAAAATACTCTTGCATAATGTATGATTAAGGCTTTAATATTAATTTTTTAATACAAATGAAGTGATTTTAATTAAATCCATTTTTATCAGTCACTTTAAAAATATGATGAGTATTTGTATAAAGATAATTAAAATTTCAAACAATAATATTAGCTTTACTTGTTGTTGTTTTTTAGGTGAATCAATTGCAATTGATGGAATATCTTTAAAATGCTGAGGTAATTAAAATAATTTTGAATTATTCAGGAATTTTAAGGATTAAATTATTTAGCAAAAAAATTGTTTGATAATGAGTTCAATTTAAATTAAAAAAAAAAATTAATATTAGTTCTCGCATAATTAATATCAGTTCTCTTATCTATTCAAATTTAGAATATTTTCCAACAATTTTGTGATCTCCATAAATATGAAGGGGAAAGGTGAAAATATGCTTTAAGAGCACTAATTTATATGGTGTAGTGAAAGGTATACCTTTATAAGATATGAAAAACTTTTTTATTCTCATTTTTTATATATTCAAAAATTTCTCCTTGTGTTTTTTTTTTTTTTTTTTTTTTTTATAATTCTTTTTTATTAACAGCTTCTTCTATTAAATACGATGGAATGACTGAAACTTTAATTGATGGCATTTTGTCTAACTTCTAAAAATGTGCTTCATTTCGAAAAGGTGGCGGAAAAGAAAAAAATTTAGATTGATTGATATAAATTTATATTTATTAAAATCAATCTAAAATTTCTTTATTGAAATATTTACATATATTTCAATAAAGAAATATTTTCTTTTTGTCTGCTAATATTTTTTTTTTCAGTGTTAATTCAACATTACAAATTAAAACTCAATTATGAAAAAAGTCTAGAATTGAGTTGATGTTTTAAGTAAAATAAGAAAAGCCCAAAAAGTAACTTATGTAATATTTTTATTTTTTGATAAAAAAAAAATTCCAATAATGTTTAAAATTGGTATTAATATTAATGTTTATTAGATGAAGATGAGTGAAAAATAAGTAATGTTTATTAGATAAAGATAAGTAAAAAATAAGTTACAAGTTATTTTTTGATCTTGAAAATTGTTTGAATGATAATTTATTATTTATCAAAATATTTTATTTTTTAATTTTTGTTGTTTTTATATTTTAATTAAAAGTCGATATTATTGTGTCATATATTATAATATACCTTAAATTATACTATTATATTTTATATTAATAATGAGTATTTTTGTTTTTTTGTATTTCTATTTTTTTTCAATATTCCATAATTATCTTATGTAGATGTTTATGTTTTAGCAACCTAGTATTCTTTCATTATTTGTCTTTGTTATTGAGCCTTAAGTTATTTGAACATAATATATTCAGAACTCTGCTGAATAATAGAGTAATAAATAAATTAATAAAAATGAGTTTAAAATATAATAAATTTATAAAACAAAGAAAATCTTATCTTTGCTAATAATGTCTACTAATATTATTGTTTAGCAAGTATCATGGTTATAAAATGTTCAAATTTAGCTAGTTTAATTAGGCCTGTTAGTGCAATTATATTACAGTTCTTTCATTTTATATTAGTTCATGTAATTTTTTAAAAATCGAATATGCGGAAAGGAGCTGTTTGGAATGAAGATTTACAAGAAGAAGTAATTCCATCTAATTGAATTAGTGATAAAATTGTTTGTCGGCTTCCAGGTACCAAAACATTGACTGCACTAAAATGCAGAGAAGAGTTGGCTTAAGTTTATACAAATAAAAACTAAATTCTCTTCAGGTATTACATCTATATATTACAATTTTTATTTTTTAAATAATGTAGTAAAAAGAGTTATTTTGTTGATACAAAATATATAACTATTTGTATAACTATTTCAATTCTAAAAGAAAGCAAACAGTATTGTGAAAATTTTAAATTCACAACTACAAAAGAAAAATGTGATAATGAGAATGTTGACAAGTGGATGCAAGATTTGCACACAAGTGGAAACTTGGATGTAAATTTTCCATTTGTGTGGTTTGGATGGTTCTCCACAATATAATATATCGCCACAAGCATAATATTAGATTTACTTCATGTTTTTTACAGATAAATCAATTACAGATAAATTAATTAGTTAATTGGTGGAACGTCTTCTAAAGATAGAATACACAAAATTATGCTGAGGTAATCAAAAACAGTATTGGACTCTTACCTCATTTATAATCAGGGTGTCTGCAGCTCCTCTTAAATCCTCTAAAGTCCTCTTTTTTTTTAAAACCACTTCTAAAATCCTCTATTATCCTCTAAAGAGGTAAAAATTTGATCAAAGCTCCTCATTAATTCTTCCTTTTTTAATTTTTGATGGAAGTATAATGTTCAAAATACCCATTCTCGGTCTGCAAAACTGGTTAACGCCTTAAAGTGCATGAAATGTAAAAAGTTGCTTCAGAAAATGCATGCCATTTAACATAATAAATAACATTATTTGATCCATGTCCCAGCCCCATAAGTGTATAAACATGGACGTTAAACCATTAATAAATGGCCACATAAAATTTCTTATAAAAATTTTATGTGGCTACCCCGAAAATTATTTTTAAATGTTAGAAATGTTTTATATTTTGACTACCAATTTATTTTTAATATATTAAAAAGGTTGTTTTATATTTAAATTAAATATTTGAAAAAGTTATTAATAACCAACTAACAGTTATATTATTTTTTTAAAATTCAGAGTATTTTCGAAAACTTATATGGTCTCTATGGATATGAAGGGCAAAGGTGGAAAAATATGTTTTAAGAATACTTATCTATATGGCGTTGAAAAAGATGTGCCTTCATAAGATGTAACACTTTTCCATTCATTATTTATTTTTTAAATCTTCCCTTTTTGATTTTTTTAATATATTTTTTTTATTTACAGCTTCTTCTATTGTATTCAATGGACCAAAAGAACCCTCGGTTAATGGAACATTGTTTGATTTTCTAAATTACGCTTTATTTCAAAAAGGTGGTGGAAAAGAGAAGAAATTTGTGTAGATTTTATTCAATTACATGTAAATATATGTAATATTTGAATATGTATTTTTAAATAAAACAAGTTTTATCTCTTTCTTTAATCATACCTAGCTTTTTTAACTAAACTAAACTGAAAAAGTTCTAAATAGTCTAAGTATAGACTATGAATAGATTTAATATCCATAATATACCTTGATAATGTACAGCAACACTAATGTACATGCATAGTACGTTTTGATGGTGATCATATTTTGACGCACATAGCACGTTTACATACATATATACATTCTGACATACATAGCACGTTTTGATGGTGAAAAAGTGTTTTACAGTCGTTTAACGTTGATAAATCAACGTTAAACACTATCATTTTAAACGTTGTATCAACGTAAATTCAACGTTGTTGTAACGTTTTTTCGCGTCGATTCAACGTTGATATAACGTTTGAACCTAACGTTGATTTAACGTTGATAAATCAACGTCGAAAAAAACTTTCATCCTAAACGTTAAACCAACGTTAATTCAACGTTAGGTTTCAACGATATTTCAACGTTATTTCAACGTTATTTGCCGGCTGGGTAGCTTTTGATTGCATTCAATAAAACTGCCAGTAAGTTTTCCTCTATCTGACAAAAGTATCTGAAGTTCTTAAAACTTCTCAGGATTATTGATATTATTTGTAATTTCTCAGGATTATCGGTGTTATTTGTAATTTCTATATCCAGATAGAGCTCTAACGGACATCTAGTTTAATCTAAAAATACAATAAAATAGAATTAAAACAATAAAATAGAATTAAACTGAAACCCTAAAATATCGTAAATAAAATTTTAAATAAGATTTGTTTTTTGTAGATTAAATGTGTTAAAATTTCAACAAATAAAAATAATAAATAAAAGAATTAACAAAGCATTTCAAAGGTCAACAAGAAAAAATTTTCGTGAGCATTTTTTATTTTGATTTCAAATACGCAATTTATTTCACCATCATGTTAAGTTGTAAAGATATTTGGGTTCAAATCTTTAGCATTTAGAACAAAATCTAATATTGTCAAAAAAAAATTATTTAAAAGTATGTCAACTTGAGTCTCAAAAGAAGCGTATTTTCATGGAGATGTTAGAAAACATAATTTTTTTTACCTAAAATTTTTATTACACAAAAAGTTTTGTTAAATAATGCTTAAGACTCTTAAAACAATTTTAATGAAATTTTTCTCATCAATAATATAAAAAGTATTCATTTTTATTACAAGCAAATATTATTTTTGAAATCTTTATGAAAATACGCTTCTGTTGAGAACCAGGTTGTTTTTTTTTGTTGTTGAAAATATTAAGGATTTTATCCCAAATGCTAAAGATTTTACCCAAATATGTTTACAATTTAACGTGATGGTGAAAAATAAGTTTTTCACCATCACGTTTTTTTTTTGAAATCAAAATGAGAAATGCTATACAAAAAACATATTGTTTGGTCGGCTTCAGAAAAGTATATATTTTTTTGTTGGCCTGTGTTATTAATACCCACTATGTTTGTTAAAACTAACGCATGATAAGTGTTAACATCTTATGCAGGTAGATGCCTGCATATTACTTGCCTTTGTAAAATAAAATTATTCACGGAATTTGATTGCTAAAAAATGAAATTTTTTTTAGGGAATTTCTCTTTGATTTCCCTCTATTTTCTGTTTATTATTTTTTTTTTTTTCATTACTTCACTGGGGGTAATCTCTTTTTCTTTAACTCGTTTTCTTTGCATTAAAACATCTTAAAAACTACTGCGTTCGAACGAAAGTGAAAGGATTATCATTTACGTAAACGTAGGAATGTCTGCTGACGTCAAAGATCAAGCCCAATAGATCTGAAAAATTTACGTTAAAACAAATGTATTTTCAAAAGATTTTTTAAGACAGCAGACAATACTAATTAGGAAAATAACCAGAAGGAAAAAAAAAAAAAAAATAGACGCAAAAGTAAATTACATCGCATCACGCTCTAAAAATAATTATATATGTTATATAAAATAAATTTATCTAATTAAATTAAAAAAAAATTTACAATTAACAGAAAAAATTTATAATATAAAAATTTTTATATTATAAATTTTTAAAACCTTTTTAAAAAAAACTATTAAAAAACAGACATCATTAACAAAAAGTTATTTATAACAAGACAAGAAAGCAGACAATATAATAATCATATACTAGACGAATAGAAAAAATAAATAAAACCTCATCAGAGTCTAGTAGATAAAGGTCGAGAAGATTAACGTCATTAAATGTCTGATGCCATTAGAATGTAAATGTTCGAAGATATTTTTTTTCTTTCTTTATATTCATTCAATCTCTAAATTTTTAATTTATATCAATTCAAACATTATAATTTTATTTTTTTCCTTTTTTGCTTTTTTTTATCAACTAAAAATAAATGCTAATCATTAAATTTTTTATAACATTTTTTTGATGGGGTGGAAAATTTTATGTATTTTATAATTATTACAGTTATAAAGACTTTCGATAACATCTTAAGGCTGGCCCGTTAGAACAAAAATTGAATTTGAAGGGGAAGGGTGGGGTGGGGGGGGGGAGGCAATACTACTGGGTAGATCAAGTAGTAGTTGGTCAAAAATATTTGTCAAAGGAACTTACGCCGAAAATACAGATATGAAATTAGGTCTTTTTTATCTTTTTTTCTTTTATATCTTAATATGTAATTGCTTGCTTTTTTCTAAAAACTAACTTCAAAATTATTTATTTGAAAAATTATTGGGGGGCAAATGTTCCTGCTATCCCTTCTCCCGATTGCTGCGGGCCTGTAAAGTTCAAATAATGATTGATAATTTTAGAAATTGTTTTAACATTTTACTCTCTTTTGATAGTTTGGCTGATACGGTTGTAGTTACCCCCTGTTTGCACATTACTATTATTATTGGAATGAGACTTTTTATAAAGATATTATGTTATATATGTTATATATGTTAAGTTATATATATATGTTATACATATATGTTATTATATGTTATAATTTTTACGTTATTTGAATATGTAAGGTATTTTAAAGACAAATCATTTGTATTAACGTGAAACTGTAAACTGTTGATGCCAATAAAAAAAAATTACCCCTAAAAATATTTTTTCTTCCATATCCTGCTACCACCTGGTTTCTTCTTAGATTAAAATCTTTTTTTTTTCTCATAACAAAAAATGCAGATATGGATGAAGCTAGTAAATAAACTAAAACAGGCGACTAATTTTTTTATTATTAAATTTTCATATTTATATTTACTATATATATATATATATATATATATATATATATATATATATATATATATATATATATATATATATATATATATATATATATATATATATATATATATATATATATATATATATAATATAAATTTTATACTAAAGTTTTTATACATATATTAAATATAAAATGACGATTGTTCTTGGAAATCATTACTTATTTTCAATCAGGTAAACATAAAACAGCTACTAGCTGTTTTTTTTTAAATCAATTTGAAATCAGGAGGTTATACTGAAATACAACTTGGAGTTGTTTTTCAGCTTAACCTTCGACAAGTAATGATAGTGTTAAATCTTTCAATTAGTTGTTTTTGATCATAAAACGACTAAAAAAGCTATAAAAAAACAAGATCTTTAAAAATAAGCAGTTTACAAAGGCTTTTCTTTTTATTTTCTTGTAGCATGTTCCAATACTTTATTTAACTAATTTTTTCTGTCACATTCTAATCAAATTTTACTATTAGTAAAATTTGATCCTTTCCTCGCCCAACATTTGATAACTCATGGAAACAAAAAGAAAGATTGTATGTCATACTTATCTAAAAAGATTTGCAAAGAACTTGTTCACTTAGCCGCCGAGGTTATGGAATTTATAAGTAATATGATCATCCTTAAGTAACGTTCATTGTTGATTCTACTCCCAATGTATAAATTTAAAAAACTAGTTGAGCGGCTCTTAGCATTTATTCCCATGCATAATCATTTTACAACTTCTATGCATGAAATCGTTTTGAAAAAGTTAGATTAGTATGCGATTAAGATTCAAAATAGCTGTGGCCATTCATACAACAATGCTAGTATTGTGTCTGGTATCTACTTTGGTTTACAAGCAAGAATTAAAGAAATCAATGTTTACGTCGAATAGATTCCGTGTGTTGCTCACTATTTGAACCTTGTAGGAGTGAGTATCGCGGAATCCAACGGAGCTGTTGTTGATTTCTTTAGCTTTCTTCAAAAAATGTATAACTTCTTTTCTGCATCAATGCATCGATGTCTTAATGTCAAAGTTCTTTGCATTAACGCATCAATGTATCTTAATGTCAAAGTTCCTTGCTGGAACACTTTTTAAGGTTCCCTAGACTCTCTCACAATCTCGTTGGTCAGCTTGTACTGATGCTTATTAAGCAATTGAAAAGGGTTATTCTATTTACAAGGTGATTAAGAATAATTTAGAAAACCGAATAAAAACATCTTTTATTTGTAGTTGTCCACACTTATTAACAAATATTTTCTGTATAGGCGGCTTTTTTCTTGATATTAACGACAATCAGAAATTAAAATCAAGAGCAAACGCGTTTGGACTTTTGACCAAAATAGAACAACTTGAGACAGCTATTTTAATAATCATTTGGAATAGAATCACGGAATGGTTAACAAAGTTAACAAGAAACTGTAATTTGTAAAGCTTGATTTAGGTATGGTTGAAGGACTTTACAACTCCCTGGAGTATTACGAGCAGCAAGTTCGCTCTAATTTCGAACAATTAAAAAAGCTAGCCGTGTCTTTGGTCAACACGAATGAATTGGTCTATGTTCAAAGGCTGCCAAAAGTACACAAAAGGCATTACGATGATGAAATTAACAGTGGGGAAACTATAGTGTTTTCTGCGCAATTTTAAATAACTGACAACGTTAATGAGAACACGGACAAACTAATGAGTGATATAGATAAAAAAAAGAAAGTCTGTTCTGAATTGAACTCTCTGTTTGGTTTTCTTGTGAACCTCTGCAGCATGGATATCTTGGAGATTACTTGCAGTGCACAACAACATTGTTGCCCGATATCCTACTGATCTTAACTTTCACTTATTGAACGAATGTCTTCCTTTTTTCAGGAACGTCTTTTAGATTTTTCTTTTGTTCAAATAGAAAACCGGGTATTGGGCTCTATCTACCTAAAATCATGATTTGCAAGCATAAAATGCAATAAAAGGTATTTTAAAACCTTTACTAATTGCAATTTGTTTTTAATAATAAATAACACGAGAACTTTGTTTAAATACAAAAGAAAATATATTATAAAGCGATAGCGCAACAATTACATATTTTAAACCGCTGTTAAATTTGAATGCTAGGAGGCCAACAGAGGCCAGGAAGTCTAAAGTGCCGGGAGGCCACGAAGTACTTAACCGGGCCCTGACTAAGAAACTGTTTCAAAGTTTCTTCTACATTAAAAAATGCTGTATAAACATAATCTTTAAATATTGTAAAGATAATTTTCAGTTAAACCATAAAATAAAATCTAACATATTAACAAAATTGTTAGACATTTATAAATTGATTTCTTGTTTTGTTTTGTGTAAAATCATTATGTAGTCAATGCAGAAACTTTTTACCATAGCTATCAAGTATTGCAGTAGTTGTTTGCAATTCCATTATCATAGCTATCAAGTATTGCAGTGATTGTTTGCAATTCCATTATCATAGCTATCAAGTATTGCAGTGGTTGTTTGCAATTCCATTATCATAGCTATCAAGTATTGCAGTGGTTGTTTGCAATTCCATTGTGATTTCTATTTAGTCTTTGACAAAAGTATTTATTTAAAAATATTTAAGCATTTGAACCATCTTTGCTCATCAATGTGTAGACATTTAATAAAAATTAGATATTTCCTTAACCATTTCAAAAAGGGTTCAAGAGCCTAGAAAACAGTCAACTGCTGTTTTACCAACAATATTTTAGGGAATGATCAACGCCTATTTATATACATACATACATACATACATACATACATGCATACATACATACATATACATATATATATATATATATATATATATATATATATATATATATATATATATATATATATATATATATATATATATATATATATATATATATATATATGTATATATGTATATATATATATATATATATATATATATATATTATATATATGTATATATATATATACATATATATATATATATATATATATATATATATATATATATATATATATATATATATATATATATATATATATATATACATATATATATATATATATACATATATATATACATATATATATATATATATATATATATATATATATATATATATATATATATATATATATATATATATATATATATATATATATATATATATATATATATATATATATGTATATATATATATATATGTATATGTATGTATGTACGAAAGCATTTTTTGATAGCAGCACCACTATTTTATCATCGATTAGTAAACTGTGGTAATGATGTATACGCTCATTACCCATAGTAATGATCATAATTTATGATCCCACAAAAATAGAATCATTAATATTTTGCTGTTCACTAGGTTCCTTAAGTTCTTTGAGCACTATTTTAAAATCTTTACCATTAATAACTTTTTAGTGGATTTTTTGCAATATCATAAATATTTGCTCATTGCTGCCATAATAGAAATGTTACAGCTTCTTACGACTTTTGCATTTAAAAATGCAAATTTATCCCCAGCGCTTTTTTCCCGACTCGGCTTTGTCTCAACAGAAAATCTTACCTTGTCTAAAAAAATAAAATTCTTATCATCATTTGAAACTTCAAGCGCTTGGAAAGCCGCTGCATAACTAGCTCTTTTCTTAATGGTAATTGGACAGTTCCGACGCTCTGAAACTATTGTTATTCTTTAAAGGGTGCAATAGAATTTATTAAGAGCGTTATACTTTTGAAACATCGATTTGGTGGGTTTATGGAACCCATTAAACAATATCTTTCATATATTAGAATTCAATATTGATCCACATAAGTAATTAAACTCTCTTTAATTTCCGTTTTTAATTTGGAATGCCTATATACGCCCTCATTTCTGGCCAGTAAAATCAGACCAGTTTTAAGGTATCTTTTAACAACTTAATTTACAGTTTGGAACAATTTTTCATACATAGTGGCAAACGCTAACACAGAGTCTCTGTCTTGAAGGACAGAGGTTCAAGGACTTTGTTACAATTTGTTTACGTTCTACATCTAAAAACGGGGTGCCTCGTCTGTTTGCTTGTAATGTTTGGTTATGATGTTGTTTTTCAATAGGCTCGTGTTGATTTGGCGAGTAATGATAAAATTGGCTGCAAAATGTTCGTCAAGCAAAATAATTAACAAAAAAACAACAGCAATTGTTACGTAGCGTGATTTGTGTGTTTTAAAGGCAAAGTTGTTAAGGCAATGCACAAACTAACTAGATTCTAGTAGCAAATAATATCAGCTCAAAATCGTGTCAATTTTAGCAAATAATGTTGTGACAATATTGGCATCCTCTCATAGCCAAAACATTACAACTATTCTGTGAGCCTTAAATACTCAAGGTGCCGGTTAAAATATTTTTTATGTCTAAATTGCTTGTACATATAAATTTAGTGATTTTGTTTTCTAATCACTAAAAATGAGTGATTTTGTGATGTTTGTTAATGTTTTCATTGTTTAATTTTTAGTTTAGTTTATTTAATAAGCATTTGATTTACATTTGAATGCATTTGTTCAACATTACTGAGAAAACATTGTTGTAGCGAATTTGCAGTAAACCTATATAGACATTTTGAGCAGCTCATTGGAGTTTTCCTCATCGGTTAATAAGTAGACAATTAATGGCATCTGTTATAAGTGACCAGCAAATAACATTTCAACATGTTATATAGTGGGTTTTCATCGGCTAGCTACTTTTGGCGGCTGCCACTAATGGTCCACTATGCATCCGATGAGCAAAACCACAGTGGACTGCTCAAAATGTTTAGATAGATCCAATGAAAATCCGCTATAAACTGTTTGCTGGTACAAACGCATACGTCGCTTGGATACTAAAGTTTTATACAGCCTTTTAAGGAAGTGTTTGATATATGCAAACTTATTGATAACGGAACACTGTAAACAACGTCAATGTTATGTTAAAGTTTTATGGGACTTTCCGCTTGATCAAAAAAAAAAATAAAAGAATACGTTAATTGCTGTCATCAGGACAAAAAAGCATAAAAAATGTCGTATAAATGCGCATTTAAAAAATGTGAAATTTTATTTGAGTTTATGATCGTTATGTGGTATGATCTTTAAGTAAATATTAAAAAAAAGTAGTCTTTGGACAATTAGGATGCTCAAAAATTGTTTTTGAAACCCCTATTGTTTTACCCTGGATGTGGTACCTAAGTATGAGGCGCTATAAGCGTTTCAAGCCAGAGAGGTTGAACAATTTGAAATTGATTTTATTGTCTTTTGTAACAGTTTAATTATTATTTTTTATTATTATTGTTAAAAAAAAAGTAAAAAACTCAACGATGTTTGAGAAAATGGACTATTAAAAATTTTATTAAAAGATACTAAGTCTTTAAAAAAGTTCCTTGATTGTTTCACATAAAGTGTTTACCTTTACTTATAAAATTTATAAGTAATTAAAATTTATAAGGAAAAATTTAAGCAGTAATAAACGTCATTTCCAATTACAGCGTTGAAATTTTTTATTTTTTTACATAAAGAAATATCTTATGTGCTTTAAAAACCTAATTTCGTATCGAAAATAGTCACTAATCTTTATCATTTTATGGCATTTGCTTGATACTTTATTTGAGTTGGTGTGTTACATACAGGTTAGCAAGCTTTGAATTGTATCACAATTATTATCTAATGTTTTTGTTGTAATTATTTGTCAGAACAGCAAGAATTCTGTTGAAAAACATTTTTTATTTAATATGTTTTTTATTTTATGTCAGACTTGAATTAACAATGTTATGCATTGTAGTATTTTACTTATTTGACCTATGTTGCTCCTTTTTCTTCATCCTATTAGGGTTTGTTGGTAATAGTACAATGTTAGTAATATTAAATTGCATACTATTAATTTTTAGTTCTTTAAAAAAATTTAAATGCTTTATTTTAGCACACATAATCAATAATGATCGCAGATTATCCAACAACGAGTCAGCAAAGCTGCTAAATAAATTCGGTACCCATAAACTTCATCCGTCGGAACTAACTCATGCTTTTCATGATTTTTTTGGGGATTAGAAAGCTGATTCCTCCGGTAGCATTGATGATGAGAGTGGCATGGACTCCACTGATGATGACGACATGTCTTCGCTTAAAGTAACTCCAACTACTGAAACGTCGATTGTCAAAATGGCGATTGCTGAAATGGCGATTGTTGAAACGGTGATTGCTGAAACAACGATTACTAAAACGTCAGTTGATTAACTCGAGCCAATGTCACTTGAAGAAACTCCAATTGCTGAAACGTCGATTGTCGAAATGACGATTGCTGAAAAGGCAATTGCTGAAACGTCAGATAATAACACTGGCCCAATGTAGTCGTTGATAACACAAAAAAGGCAACAAACATTCTATCATCTTTGTTTTTTGCAGCTTACTGTCGATAAGGATGAAAAAAAAATTATGGAGTTTCTGCAAAAAGGATGCGGATGTCACAAAGTTAACAAAAAAAAAAAAATTGTTTGACACGTTTCGTTACAAATGAAGTACGTGAATATAGATTACAATGCTTTGAAATCGATATTATGGTGGAGCATCAGAACAGACTTGACCGTGGCTCAACTCAGTACTCTTCTGCACCGTGACAAACACTTAATGACATCAAACATTCCCGTAAGCAAAAACGTTTTGCGTTCTAAAACATTAATGGACTATCGCTTTTGTAGATACTCCATTTGGATGCGATCTTTTCTTTTTCTGCATGGCATCGGTAGGAAACAATTGCGTTTACTTCGACAAAGAGTGTTAGTGTCCGGCATAGCTCCCGTTATGCATGGGAATACTGGCAAATCTTCGCCCCACGCTTGCAATAAAAACAATGCAACTGCTGTTGTCTTATTCTTAAGTTATTAAGTTTTGCCCAGAAAAACTGCAGTCATACAAAACCACAGGATGCTGCTGCTTCCTTTATGGGAAACCAAAAACAATGATCATGACAAATACGTGGCTTCATGTCAATCGGCAGGAATACAAGGTCTTCAAATAGACAGCTTCAAAGGTTTTTGGAGAGATGCCTTGTCAAATGTAATTATTCAAAAACCGAGAACAGATATACGTTGGTTTTTCTTTGATAGTGTCTGTCAAAGAAATATCTTAAAACTGTCAGATCCGGCCAATCTATATGACGACATTAAACAATCTCGGGTTGATGACATGGTTGCGCATTTAAACTTAGTTAAGATGGAACATTTAGCATACCACCAATGTATCGAAAAAGCAAAAGTGCATAAGTGCACACATCTCGTTTAATTACTCACAGCAAGTGTTTTTCCCGAATTAGGCAGACCAGCCCGGTGTCATATTTTTCTTAACTCCATTTAAGGTGGGCATCTTTGGCATAGCAAATAAGGCAGCTGGTACTCAACATAATTATCTTATTCACGAGAATATGCAGCAATTACGGGCAAAGGTGCCAATTGCATAATAAGTATGCTGCATCACTACCTAAATGCGGGGTTCTCCAATAATCCATTCTTGGTTCTCTTTTATCTTTAATTTATATTAATAATCTTCCACAATCACGAAAAAAACTCGATGCAATAATGTTTGCTGATGACACAAATTTGTTTTATACATAAGCATCAATTAAAAACCTCTTCGAATCAGTGAACAATGACCTTGAGAGTCTAAACATTTGGTTTAAAGTAAACAAATTATTTTTAAATACAGAAAAATTACATTTTTTTCATTCCAACTAGCAAAGAAAAACAAAATACCAAGCATGCTACCATTACTAAAAATTGATAACATAAACATCGAAAGAACTGAAACTTAAATTTCTTGGGATAATTATTGACAAAACGATTTCTTGGAAAGCCCATTTAAAAACATTAAATACAAAAAAATCAAAAAGTATCGGCATACTTTACATGAGAATCTAAAAATTCTCTACTTTTCTTATATACAAATTTATCTAGCATATGCTAATATTGCTTGGGGAAGTACAAATAAATCTAAACTAAGTTCTCCGTATGCACCAAAAACACGCACCAAGATTGATTCATAATAAAAATAAATTCACTCATGCCGATCCTTTACTTGAAAACTTGAATGATATAAATATCTATCAAACTATCGTCTACTAAAATATTTTATTTATGCTCAAATATAAGGTCGGACTTGTCTCAACTTATTTACTAACAACTTTTTTCAAACCAACACCAACAGGTATATAATTTAAATAAAAAGAAATAAATAAAAAAGAAATAAAAACATAAAAAAAAGGAAAAAAAAAAAGAATAAATATAGTTAGCAACTTAGTTAGCAACTATACATACTAAAATATTACTGAACAGTAGACCTCAAAAAGTTAAAGTAATTTATAAATTTACTTTTTAAATTTTTAATTTATTTTGTATTTTAAAGGTTCTCGATGAAAAGACTTTTCTTAGTCTTCTGCGAGTTTCCTTACAACTAGATAGTACTATATTAATATATATTTTTTTCAACGACAAAGCAAATCCCTAGAAGCAAATCCCTTTTCAACAACAAGCAAATCCCTAGAAGCCCTGTGGTGCGACGGACTTGCGTCGGGTTAATAGCCATGCACTTTGTTATAAACCACGAATTTTTAAATTTATTACTTTAATGTCAAACGCGCATGCGTATAACAGCATTGGAAAGCGTTGAATATATTATATTTATTATTACTTTTTATCTATCAAAATAAATTAAAATGAGCAAAGCTGAAGTTGTTTCAATGGTAATGATGAGAGAGCTTCTAAACCTACAAAAAGAGACAATCTTGTCATTCTTTACAGAAACAGTTAACACGATAAATTTAAAATTTGAATCAGTTCAAAAAAACATTCAAGACGTAAAAAAGGATCTTGATGATATCAAAGCTGGCTTAACATTTGTTGGTGATGCCTGCGACGATAAGCTTAAAAGTGTAAATGAAAAAATTGATAAAGTTAAAGAAGAGTTATCCAGCGTAAAGATAATACAGGGGAAAATTTCGACTGACAACAACGACCTAAAATTAAAATCTGTTAACATAGAAGATCGAAAACAAAGAAACAACTTGCGTATTGATCGTTTATCTGAGAGTAGCGATCAAAAAGATTGGGAAAAAACTAAAGAAAAAGTAAATAAACTCTTTGCTGAAAATTTGAACATCATAAAAGAAGTCAAAATTGAACGAGCACACAGAGTTGGAGTTTTGAATAATAATCGTGAACGAACAATTGTTTTGAAACTGCACAACTACGAGGACAAAAAAGTGATCACTGATAACGCATCGAAGCTTAAAGGTACCAATATCTTTATTAATGAAGATTTTTGTAGCATTACTCAAAAAATTTTTAATAGGTAAATTCACATATACTTAATTAAAAATGGATTCGAATAATATTTTTCAACAAGGTTTTGAAAATATAATTTTTGACCCTTTTGAAGACAATTTAAGAAATATCACAAATATTTTTATGAAACTCAAAGGAATTTAATGAAAACACCGTATTTTGATCCTTATGAATTTAAGGAAAAAAAAGAAACAAATTCATTTTCTATATTACAAATAAATATTAGGAGCATAAACCAAAACTTTGATAAGTTTAAAGAATTCTTAAATATTATAAATTACACGTTTGACGTCATATCTCTTTCAGAGACCTGGCATGACAATACACTTGATTCTAACTCTATTTACGAACTGCCTAATTATAAATTAATTAGTCACCCGCATTAATCAACTGTATTCTGACATGAACTCTGAACTAATGAATGTAGATGAATGGTTTAAGGCAAATAAACTTTCACTCAATGTAGATAAAACAAAATATACTTTATTTCATAAAAAATCACAAGATAAAAAACTTCCTTTAAAATTACCTGATTTGATTTTAAATGATGCGTTAATTAGTAAAAATGATTCAATAAAATTCTTGGCAATTCTTATTGATGAAAATTTATCATGGCTTCCCCATATTAATTATATTCAATCAAAAATTAGTAAAACATTGGTCTGATTGGTCTGGCACCGTTTTTGTCCATATGTAACATCAGAAAGTCTGAAATTAGTATATTTTGGCCTAATACATTGTTTCATATACTATGCCAATATCACATGGGCTAGTACTCAACCAACAAAACTTAAAAAAATATTTTCTTCACAAAAACATGCATGCAGACTTATATATATAAAAAAAAAATATGAACATGCAAAACCATTAATGGAAGACATGAAAATGATGAATATATATGAAATCAACATTTACCAACACCTAATTTTTATGCATAAATGTAACAACAGCTTGATTCCAAAATATTTTAATGATAAATTTACAAAAAATGTAAACAAAAAATATTCTCTTAGAATAAACCAATGGAATACTTATAAATTACCAAGAATTAATAGTAAGTATCCTGAATACGGAATATCATACCGCCGACCAAAACTATGGAACACTTTTCAAAAAACAAAAAATTTAAATACTGCAAAATCATTAAATTCCTTTAAGTTTATAATAAAAAATGAAATTTTTAAATTAGATAAATAGTTTTCTTGATTTTTCGAAATGAAAATCGAGTTCCATTATTCTTAGTTTTTTTACTTGTTAATTGGCTCTTATTTTGATATTTAACAGAGTTGCCAATATATTTTAATGAATATTGATAAAACTATATGATGTTATTTACTTTCTTGATTTAATGGAACTATTTATGCAAGCTTTAACCTTTTTATTATATTGGAGATACTATTTTTTTTTAACTTGTAAAGCCCACCTAGGGGCTCTATGAAAAGATTGTGGTGACTTTAGTCATCCGTATCTTCTTTGAGCCCCTGCCTGTTTTTTATAAATTCACTTTTTTTGTATGTAAACGTTTCTTTGTAATTATATTTCTTATTATATAAACAGCAAATAAATATTTAAAAAAAAAAAAAAAAAAAAAATTGTTAACGCTTTTTAGATATTGTAAATATGTATGATGAACATTTATATAAACTGGAGACAAGTAAACATTTGTTTTTAAAATATATAGTATTGATTGTTGTGAAAAAAAAAACAAAAAAAAACACGGTAGTATTTCATGCGGAAAATTGTGTTGGGCAAAATAAGAATAACGATTTCATGGACTATTTATCCTGGCGTGTGGCAGTTGGATTAAATAAGAAAATGACAACTATGTTTCTGCCCGTTGGGCATACAAAATTTACCCCAAACATGGGTTTCGGGATACTTAAGGCAACAATTCGACGATCGCTTCAGTAGAATATCTTGCTAATTACATTGTGGCAAGTATCTATCTCAAAATTAAATAAAGTAATCATAGTAGGGAATGAACATGGTAACAATTTTGTTCCTACCTATGAATGACAAGACGTTCTTTCATCGTCTTTCAAAGTGATTCAGAACATTAAATAATGGTACTCGTTTATTTTTGATTATTCAAAACCAAGAAAAGTTACTTTTAAGATTAATTCTAAAAGTCCGGATGTGGTTTTTAATATATGGCGAACCGAAGACATCAAGGGCATTGATATTTCTTACATCATCCCACCATTGCCAGTTTCATCCGAAAGATAATGGTATTTGTATGACAATATTCGAGTATTTGTGCCAGAGCGAGGAAGGGGTTGGATATGTACATAACCCCTCTGTGAAAAGATCACTTTTGCACAAGTCAGATCTAACAAAGCAAAGGAAGTTAGCGGTTCCGCTCTATATCTAGTTGCAATAGTTGAAAAAGTAACTCGAACGGCAACTATATCCGCCAAAACGAATCCTCATGCATCCGACAAAATGAATCCTCAAACAATTGCTGATCCACCGCAACCCTCTTCTTAGCTACTGGATCGCCACCGTCAAAGCGGAAGCAGGTATTCTGTTTTTTATTGCAAGCAGTTGCAAACAAAGTTGTAAAAGGTTTACCTGTGTGCTCGCAAAGACGCGCAGATTCCCAATAACAATTTTTTTGGATTTTTATGATTACAAAATTTTCTATAACTAAGTTCAGTTTTTTTGTTTAAGTTTGTGGCTAATATTGTTGGAGAACAGACCTTAAGTTTACAAGAACATTGTAAACTTCTATAACTAATCGCTTATAATTATCTTATATAACTTTGATGTCAGTAATGTTACAAATCGAAGACAGTAGATATGGTACCTTTTTATATTGACACTCTTCAGAAAATATTTTGAGTTTCTGTTAAAAATCTTGAAAGAGTGTTTATTGCAATAGGTTTGCAATTGATAACAAACATACAAAATGTATGAACGAAAGTATTTATTAACTTAATTACCGTAGACTTAATACCTTTTCATATTGATACTATGTAGAAGTAAAACTTTTGAAAATATTTATTGTAAAAGGTTTTCATTTCATTTTTAACATACTAAAATGTGAAAAAACTCAAAATAAACAGTAACTTCATTAATATGCGATAGTTATACAATTTTAAAATATGTCATGTCTTTTCTCAATAATTTCATTTAAAAGCGCTTCCATTTAAAATTCTGTAAAATTGCTTCCATTTAAAATTCTGTAAAATTGCTTCCATTTAAAATTCTGTAAAATTGCTTCCATTTAAAATTCTGTAAAATTGCTTGATCTTATCAAGCTGATTTTTGTTTTTTGTAGCTTATTCCTAACTCTATGCAGCTGTGTCAATAATCCCATTTCATAGACTTGGTACTTTTTCTCATCTTGCGCCTAATATTATAGGTTGCAAAAAATCGAAAAATTTGTTTAATTAAAAGTTTTTGTTAGAATTAAAGGATTTTTAACATTTTACCAAGTTACGTAATAATTACCACTACTTAGCTTTTTTTTACAGAAGAGACCGAGGATTGAAAATGATTTAAAACAATTCATCTATCCTAAATAAACATCCATGGCGCAGTGGTAGTGCACTTGCCTCAGAAGCGTAAGATCCGTTGGTTCAACAAGGTTCAACAAGTTTTAAAGATGCACTTGTTTTACAGAGGTTATTATGAAAAGAGGAATCCTAATATTAAGACCGCTGATGCACTTTGTTAACAAAGCCTTTTTTTAAGGTAAGCTTAATAGTGCGTAATAAAATTTTAGATAAAAGCTAAAATACTAATATCATAGATGAATGTAGTGAAAGATTTTTCAAATTACAACAAAAAACTGTTTGAAAGTTACAATAAAAAACGTTTTACAAAAAAGTTTTTTGCAAAAAGTTTTTTGTTGTAATTTTGATACAAAAGCTCAAGATTTAGACTTTTTAATTGACCAGCGGATGAGAGAAATGTGGTTATGGGAAATTGACCAGCGGATGAGAGAAATGTGGTTATGGGAAATTGACCAGCGGATGAGAGAAATGTGGTTATGGAAAATTGACCAGCGGATGAGAGAAATGTGGTTATGGGAAATTGACCAGCGGATGAGAGAAATGTGGTTATGGGAAATTGACCAGCGGATGAGAGAAATGTGGTTATAGGAAATTGACCTGCATTAGAGAGAAATATAGTTTTAGAAAGAGAGAAATAAGGTTATGAGAAAAAGAGACACAAGGTTTAGAAATAAGGTTCTGATGACAAGATCTTGTGATCTTCTTTCAGATCCTAGCTTATGTTTAATTGTTAGCAATTTATATATGTGCGTATCCATACATTTGTAAGTGTATATAAGCTATAAATTTATATATGTGCACATCTATACATTTGTAAGGAATTATACGCTTATATTTATATATAAGCGTATTATATAAGGTTGTTTTTCTTACTTTAATTATACTGATATTGGAATTTTTTAAATTGTAATTTAGCCTTTAGACACCATGTATCATACCAACATTATTATTTTGATTTTTGCAGTTGCATCAGTAGTTAAGCTTGGGGAAGCTTTTCTACCCTACTTTCAGGAAATATAGTGGGCAGGAAATTGGACGCTTGCCACAAGGCTAGATTTTGTGCTTTTGGAATAAATAGTCTAAAGACTTTGGCATTTTTCAGATATTTGATATATCATTTTTTTCCCCTCACTTTCTCTCTGTCTCTATTAGCTGTGAAGCAGCCGTTAACAATATGAATTGTATCTGGGTTATAACTTTTAAAGGGGGATGATGGTGGTACTGAGCAGTCGATATCAAAGCAGACTTCAACTGATCGTGAAAGATACCTTGAAATGAACAGAGTATATCTGTCAAATGTCTGATGATAAAAGAGATGAACAATATTAAAAAATGGTAACAAAAAATCAAAATGCGAACTACTCTGATTGACAGTATATCTTTTTATTATTACATGCATGGATTAGAACAACTGAGGCTGCCTACACCTTGGCTACAAATTGAATAAGTAGAAGTTTAGCGCAGAGAAAAAAGTTATCTGTGACAAAAAACTTAAAAAGAATTCAAGAAGTTTTTAAAATCGTATTGGATTATTTATATATGTGCACAAATTTGGATGTACTACTGCTGAAAAAGTTGCATGTCATCTTGGCCACATTGTCATCAGCTCTTCCAAATAATGCAGATGCATTTCAAAAGTGCTGCCTTGAGGTAAGTTTATTTGTTTGTAAATGTTATTATTATACTGAGCTAACTAAGTTTTTTTTATGACTGATTACCTCTTTTAGGTTAGACATTTGTTTGTGCAGAAATGCCCATTGTATTTTATGTCACAAAGTTTGCACAAAATATTAGTATATGGACATGAACTTGTGAGAAGAATAATTTTGTTTATTCGCTTTCTAAAGATGCGCAAGAAACACAAAACATTTGCGATCTTGAAATTAAATGCTTCAGGTTAGTCAAGAAACAAATTATAAGTTCTTCGAAAATGAAACTTGAAGATAAAGGTAAATTTAGCCTTACATTTGATGAATATACTGTAGTAAAAAACAGAAGTTATATAAACTTAAATCTACATCATAATGAATGATTTTAATCGCTCGGAATGTTAAGAATCCAAGGTACAATGCCATCAAAAGACATTAAATTGATTTCATTATTGAAAATAATGAAATCAATTTAATGGCATTTGATGGCATTGTACCTTAAATATTAAGAAACTGTGGCAAAAATAAGAAAATTGGTTAAAAAATTTTGTAGATCACCAGTGAGCAATTATGATGAACTTCAACCAAATGTGATTGAAAAGCTTGAAAAAGAAAAAGCTTTGACTTGTGATTCAAGGACAAGATGGAGCGATACTATTAATTGCTTGAACGATTTTTGGAGGTGAAAGAGAAGTAAAAATAGCTCTGATTGGTATGAATATTGATTCTTCTAACTAAAAATGAGCTTGATGTCATATATGAACTGCTTTAAAGCCACTAAAATTGGCGGGAGAGCATTTAACAGGAAGTTCACGCCTCCTTCCTTACCAATGTCGCTTGTTGGGCTAGAGCTGGCGTCGAACCTCGCACCTCTGGGTTCTGAGCCAGAACTCTAACCACTGCGCCACGGCTGCTAACAACTGTTTTTGAAGTTAGCAAAGCTAGGCTTAAGTATTTAGATTTCCTTTTCAAAGCTCTTCAAACAATTCCTTCTAAATCCGTATTAGCTGAGAGAGCTTTTTCTAGTCTAGGACTTTTTGCTACTAAAATAAGAAGTTCTTTAAATGATTAAATTTTACATGCATATTTTTTTTAAGAAAACTGTCAAGAGTACTCATTGATATTATTTGCTTTAGTCCCAAACTAATGATGATTAACAAATAAATACTTTCATGCATACTTTGTCGCTAGCTCATATCTCTTTGGAATGTGGCTTCGCATATACATTTATATTGGAACAAGTAATAACTTGTTCTAATATAAATGCAGTTACAATAACTTGTAAAATTCAAAATGAAAAAATGGATAGAATCTTGAAGAAAAGAGGAATTTTCGGAAGAAACAAATAAAATACGACGCAATCTTGTTGAGAAAATGAAGATTGCAAGAAGTTCCAGAAAATAGTTTTAGCATAAACACGATGAACTGATTGTGAAAGATCGGAATTGAAAATCGGAACACTAAATAAGTGTCTTTATTTCTTTTCTATAAATTCAGTTTTTTTATTATTGTTTTTTAAATGGAGAACAATATGCGATTAAAAGATTTTACTAAAAATTTAAGTCTATAAAAAATACTTCAATTAAATAAAATGAAATTAACTACTCGATTTACCAAACCGCAAAATATTTTTCGCCAAATCAAAGTCTGAATTATGAATATCCAAATGAATTATGAATATCCAAATTATGAATATTTTTACGTTATTCGAGATAAACGTTTATAAAATTTTATGCCTCATGTACAAAAGTAAATTTCAACAATGCCCCTCAATTTTTAATGATCTTTTTGAAATAAAACCTAACATTGAATATACTTTAGACACAACAGGCTTAATGGAACCATAATGCAAAACCAAACAAGAACAATTTAAAATTACATATCGTGCTCCGCATAACTGGAATAAAATCTTAGCAAAATATAGTAATTTACCAGATGTAAATAATATAAATTGCTTTCAAAAACTAATAAAAAAGAATATTTCAAAGTATACAAATCTTATTAATAATTTCTTTTAAACTGCTTTTTTTTTTTTTTTTTTTTTTTTACATTGAAAAGTTTTTTGGTTTTAATACTATTTACCTTAGTTAATTAAGTTTTGCTTTTAACACTATTATAGGAATTTAATATTGTAAAAAAATAATTATTACAACGGTTCTTGATGATAAGACTTAATGGTCTTCTGCAAGTTTCCCGCGTTTTTTAATATTTTTTTATAATTAAGTCTTATTATTTTGTCTTTGATTTTTTATATTTATAACTCGCTTATTTTTGAAAGAATAAGAGTATTTTGTATTATATTACGGAATTTGATTTAATTATAAGTCTCATTTTCAATTTTAAATTCATTTTCAAATATTAATATTCGAAGTCTTAACAAAAACTTTGAAAATTTTAAATTTTACTGGAAGAAATAAAACATGATTTCAGCATAATTTGTTTTTACAGAGACTTGGTGTAAATGTGAACAATATGCACAGCAACGTACCGTTTGTGTTCTAAAAATAGAGTTACCTAATGTAGCAAGTGATTATGGGATTGATATTCGGACAAATAACTTGATAAACATGAAGAGCAAAGGTCCTACAAAATACTGTTCTTGGGGAATTTTAAGATCAAATTTTAGACATAGTAGTAGTAGTAGTAGTAGTAGTAGTAGTAGTAGTAGTAGTAGTAGTAGT